>CM072512.1:72916235-73038735 GCA_036898135.1 Oncomelania hupensis | reverse complement strand
GCCACAACGCTAGCCTAACATAGTCAGTTACTTCGTGTTTTGTGAAGGTTGCGACGGCGAAGCTATGGAAAACTATAAGAGTTTTCAGGTCCTGTTTCACTTTCTGTCGATGATCGACGCACCTCCGATGTCGCCACAAATACAGGCCTCTATGATTGTTTTTTGCATTCTTTCACTGAGCATGTACTTCCTCCACCGTTTTTATACTTATCCCACTCATTTTCTGGCTCTAACAATCGTCATTTTCGGCAATTTGCCATATTTAAAAGTCACGCATCAAGCTTTGATAAAAGCAAAACAAGCCAAACCGGAACTTGGTTTCATATAACCTCGTTTTAATTTATAATGGCGATACCCAGGAGTTTTTATGAGAGGTGCCGGAAAGTTGTGAATAATTCCGAGAGTTTTATTTGCCTTATTAATTACTTCACTAATGTGACAGTCAAAAGTTAACATGGAGTCAAATGTTATTCCTAAATTATCTTTTTCGCTATCACATTTACTAGTAACTAATAGTAACAAGTAATACCTGTACATTGTTCACAGTCATGTAATAATCATTTTGGGGGTTGTTTTTGCCTATGTGAAGGACCTTACATTTGGTAGTATTAAAATATAGTTGCCAGGTTTCTGTCCATTTCTGTATTTCTTTATTTTATATCATTTTGTATAATTTGACTATCTTTTGGAGAACAATATTATAATTTTGTATCGTCTGCAAATATTTTACATGAATTTTGCACAGAATCTGGCAAGTCATTAATAAAAAGTATGAACAGTATTGGTCCAAATACCAGTAGTCAAGAATACAGAAACGTGATATTAAAAAAAATATATACCAAACTTTATAATTATAGAAAGTTACTGCGAGGACTGGCACACAGCGTTCACACTTCTCGGGTTCTCGGAAGTCTCTGGGCAGTTATGATGGTCAAGCGAGGTAACTCTATCCTTACAAATGAACATAGGGGAGAGTACACATCTACTTTCGCAATGGCGACACAAATGACTTTCCAGAGTAGAGGAAACATTAAGCCGCCAGAAAAAGGCAGTTTCCCGCTTGATCATGATGGTATGATAGTTTAGCGTATAGTAACAGTTATCTCTTATATACATATTTAGCCGCGAGAGTCCAAATTTAATCACAAGTCACTTCTTTCGTGTTTGTAAATTTACAAAGACAGAAGAAAAGACTTCCGAACCTTTGGTTTAATTATTAATATAAGCTTTGAACAATATTTCACAACGCAGTTTTGTTACTAAGTTAGTTTGTTTATTTGCAGGAGAATGCAAGGAGTTTATGATGAAGTACATGCGCTGTCTTCGAGAACACAAGCAAGAAAACACTAAATGTCGTCAAGAATCAATGGAATACCTCAACTGTCGCATGGAAAAGTATGTGAATAATTATTAATGTTCTTGTTTGTTTGCATACTGGATAATTTTCACAAAAACACATCGTCACCGTCACTTATATGTCACACATACGTATGCATTATAAACACTACAGAATCAGAATCAGAATCTTTATTGTCCCCATGAAAACACAAGGAAATGTGTGTGCGGCGTACACATCATCAAAACAACGGCACAAAAGCAATAAAACACAAAAGACTTCAGGGATTAAAACAATACACCCCAAAGAACAGAAAAACAGGTGTACACAACATGAATGCATAGCTTATGAAATAATAAAAGTCATGCATCCTACTTTCTAACCCCTAACACAAAACACCCACCTACACACACACACACACACACCCACACCAGCACGCACATACACACACACACACTCACACACACCCGAAGTTAAAAAGTTACCGGTACAGTATTTAATGCAGACTGTCACTGGCCTGTGGCAGGACCAGTAATGACGTCACTTCTAACCTAGTTACAGTGTTCTAAACACACAACGGGAGTTGTGCTAAGTCTGTGTTTATTTCAGTTCAGTGCAGATCAACTGCAATTCTTGGATATTATTTTTATGCGTACACAACAGGACCCAAGAAACAAAGACCTGAATTTCCAAGCAGTATAACACAAGCAAACTATAAAAAAATAAATAAATACACAGCTTTTCTAATCACTTTTGGAATTGAAATTATGATTTTAGCTTAACACCAATAATAACAATGTCATTGTTCCTCCTAAATTTGAATGTTTTACATGGATATTACTTTATTAGTAGTCACAATGGATAATTCAGTCTTAGTTCAAAATTCCTTTCTATCCACTCTTTATTGGGATTTTAAACAGTGTATGCTCATGTCAACAGTCATGCATTTGTTATTTCTTTGTGTTAAAACCCCTTGTTTTATTTATTTTTCTTCAGAAATCTGATGTTAAAAGAAGACTGGAAGAAGCTGGGGTACAGTGATATGGCAGCAAAGAACCAAAGCACGTCATGACATTTTTTGGTGTTTGGGGCCGATACTCTTTCCTACCCCTCTACCCCCAACCCCAACCTTTTCCAATTCTTTTTCTCTAGCTGATTTTCTTTTCGTCTTAATTTTTTTTTTTTTTTTGTAAAATATAAAACTAGGTCAATAAAATGCAAGAATAATATAACTGCCTTGAATATGCCAATATGCTACACTGACTGTGGCACGGAAGATACACATATTTCAAAGGTGTGACGGTAAGCAATGTTGGAGAGTTAGAATTGGATGCACTTAGAAACATTTAGTACTTAAAACTCTTTTGATAATAATTTTACTTGTATAGTGTACAGGGTGGAGAATTTTCCGCGAATCCGCGGATTTCCGCGGAAGGCATTTGCATTTCCGAGAAAAAAATATTGAGTTCCGAGTGTGAGAAGCTGAGGGGCTACCCTTTACTGGGCATAGCGGCCAAAAGCGGCCGAAGGTCTAAACAGGCAAAACGTCCAAAAGCGTCCGTATCAACCATGTGGTTATATTCTCGCGTTGTTTGAAAGATTGCGAGACTTCCGGCAATTGACTTCCGGTTTATTCTGTTGTGAAAACATTCGACCGCATTTCCACAAGTTTTCTCTGTGATGCGTTCGTTCTTTCGATTTTTTTTTCAAATTTTCTTGTGTGTGTGTGTCTAAAATGGATGGTTTGGATTCTTCGACTGATGAAGGGGAGTTTACAGGTTTCTATTTATCAGACATTAAAGTGAGAGAAATGGACTTGGAGTCGGAGGAAGAGATCGGTACTGACAGTAGTAGACAATTAATGTCAGTAGTGTGCATGCATACGATCTTTCAGACTGGCATGAAAGTAAAGAAGAGGAGAGGGCATGTTTGGACTTTTTAAAACTTTTTTTTTATACACATGGAGTAATAAAAAACAAGACATGACAAGAGAAGTATAAAAAGGTAGATAATCAAAAGAGAATTTATTTCTGTTCATTTTGCATTTTATTTCATTTAAATCTATACACTAGTCACTAATACCTAAGATGTGGTGTTTTTACTAACGTACCCCCAAATATCTCTAAAATTATAAAAATTCTTGCCTGTTTACAGCTAAAAAATAGACAAACGTGTGCCCAGTAAAATTGGAAATGTGGAGTTTGTGTGTAACAGTGGTGGACTTCAAACCTTGTTAGGCCTACAAATCAAGATTCTTAACTTTTTTGAAAGACATGTGCATAAAACATTCTTTTTTTGTTGTTGTTGTTTCTATCATGTTAACTTCGTGCTTTTTGCTTTCAGGAGAGGCCCTAAATTACTTTCAAAATTGCATAAATTCATTTTCTTCCAGGGGGCGAATACCGGGGCTTGGCCCTGGGGGTCCCGGCCGGATTTCAGAGATTTCTTGATTCAGTTGTTCTCCACCCTGAGTGTAGATCAACATTTTGCCATGCTGGCAGAAAAAAAATCTATGCCTGGGTCTTAATTTAGTGTACACTCAGCAGCCAGCTAGATATTTATTAGAGTTTAGTTATTTTTAGACGTATTTTTTAGACAGCAACGTAAAATAAATTTTAATGTTCAGTTTGAAAGTGTTAAATTTTGTTAGTCCTTCATCACATATTATGAAGAAGTGACAGTATTTTTCTTAAAAAAATTTTCATAAGTATTCTGAATATGTTTACACAATACAGACAATTGTTGGCTTGTTGAGAATAACCTTCAACAAAAATCTTGAGTCTGCATCTTGTAATTATTTTACAAGTCTTGAATTACTGCCAGTTTTGAGTCAAAATCTTGCAATTATTTCATCAGTCTTGCATTACTGCCTGTAGTTTGTCTTGCCAATGTATACAACAGAAATGAGAATGTAAGCATGCAGCTTTTTTGCAGACATGTATGTAATTTATTTATTTTAAAAAAAATCATTATTAACAATTACTTCTGAATAAATCTAGCTAACTGCTTGTTTGGAATGAACAGTACTATTAATAATATAATTAACTCTCTTGCATTTGTCAGTTTTAAAATATGAACATGATTAATCTTGTATACTTTTAGATCAAACTTGTTTCATCTTAAGGAACACGTGTTTAGTTCACAATCTCCAAGATTAGAATTGACTTTGAATCCCTGTATAATGAGATTTGTTGGACAATATCCTTCATGTGTGTACTGCGAGTGTAAAATGAATGTCCTTCATGTATTGTGTAACAGTAAGGTGAGGTAAGGAGAGAGAAAGAGAGAGAAAGAATCGGTTGAAGTATCAGTTTCAGGAAAATAAAATAAAATATGTTGGAAATTTAAACCTTCTTTTGGGATTTCTTTTAATATTTACTCCTTTACTTATATTTTTTAATATAAACAGAGGGGGTGAACGAATGAATGAAAAAAATGTGTTCAACATTCATGTTTTTGTGTCTATTGTACATTAACATTTGTACATTTAATTTTTTCATTCACTCTTGTCAGACTCATTTCTGATGTTGTTCACCCAAAATCATAGCAAGAGCACACCAAGGACTATATTAATTTCACATTTTTATTTTAAACCAGGCAAATGTTCACAAACATTATGCAGATGTTGAACATCTGAATTTTCTACTAGCTCGACGACTAGTTATCCAACCAATGTCAGTCCACCAGAATGTTGCCACAGCCACAACTTTCACACAAAATGAAAATTTAAATGTGTGCGCATGATTCACTGACATAAGGGTTAGTTATTTACTGCTTACAGGGTCCAGCGGACGGCAAAGAGCCCAATCAGGACCACAAAGTCAAGATCACAACTTGGCTGAAAGAGGACTCACCCCTGATCCGAATAAAAGATCTGTTGAAACAACCCCAGTGGTAATATTAAAGGCACTCTACCAGCCAGTCACTGTACAATAAAGGCATACCATGCAAGGGACGCTGAGGCTATACCCTTAATTTATCGAACCCCACGTTTATAAAAACAAAATAGAATACAATCATCATTATAAAAAATATCAACAAAACACATACATATAAAATGCCTACATTGCTAAATAATAATATAGGAAGCCCTAGTGACCATTTGGCAGAAAGTGTCCAATATTCCCAAGCTGATCCAACAGACCTCACACACAAATGAGAAGTTTTGTCCCGGAAGAGTTTTCAAGAACAAAAGGTAGGTGACTGGTCTAGCAAAGAAGAAGATAGTATAGTACATTAATAGAACAGAGTAGAAATGAGAAAGACAGCGGCATTTAAAGCACTAAATTTCCAGAAAGTGGGGATACTATTTATAAAGAAACCCCCGGCACCCCCACTTAAGTGGGGGGAGGGGAGACTGGAAGAAGAGATATCTGGATGAACAATAAAAACAAGTTGCACACAGGGAGACTAAACTAAGTTTCAGTCACGTGCATGAATTTGTAATTGCAACTGGCAACCATTAATTATTGTAGCTGTCCTTGAAGTGTTTGTTCACCTTATTTAAAAATAACACAGACATGAGCAGAATCAATTTCAACTTTCCATGGTAATGTATTACTTCCATCTGAATGTCATATACTCTCATAATGTATTCAAAGAATATAATTTACCATAGGGTCTATATGCATGCAATTTTCCTATTTGTATTATTCATCAAAGTAACAGAATAAATTTCTGAATTTTGGTATTGTGTCCAACTGGTTTTTAAAATATTCTGTGCAGTTTTTACAGTTTGTGGTAAACTGTTCCAACATGAAGAAACAAAGTTAGTAAAGAAATATTGTTTGATGTTAGTATTAGAATGCTGTTGAATCATACTTTTTGGGTTCCGGGTTTTGTTGTGATAAGGTGTTATAAACATTTTAAAAACTTGAATGCGGTATCCTCTAAGTCTACGTCCATATAAACAATGCAGTTTAAGATACTTGAATCTCTATCCGAAAGACACAATTAGATTCTTTCTATCCTATCCTATAACTCGGAGGTTGTAGGGGCACTACAGATGATCGTTTAACCAGCGTACTCCATCCTTCCCTGTCCTCACCAACCCTGATGGTATCACTCAGTCCATTCTCGAATGTTGTCCTCCCACCTCTTCTTCTGTTTCCATCTTCTTCTACCTCCTTGCACAGTGCCTGGCAGGATGGTCTTTGCAAGACCTGATGATCTGGTGACGTGGCCATACCATCGGAGTTTCAGTTTTTTTACCACTGTGAGCAGGTCATCGTGTTGTCCAATGGCTTGTGTGATGGTCTGTCGGACTTCGTCATTGGTGATGTGCTGGGTATAGGAAATGCCCAGAAGTCTTCTGTAGCACCTCATCTCAATGCTTTGTATTCTTCGTTGTTGATTTGCTGTGAGGGTCCATGTTTCCCAAGTGTTTAGGACAATGGAGATGACAGCAGTCTTGCCTTGGAATGTAGGCTGATGGTCCTGTCTTTCCGAATTGGCTTCAACCTCGCCAGGGCAGCAGTTGTTTGTGCGATCCAGGAGAGGACTTGCTATCGGGACCCATTGTCTGATACAATGGCTCCTAAATATTTGAAGCTATGCACTTTGTTGGGGGATTGGCCTTGGACTTTGATGTCCATGTTGATGCCATTGGTGTTGTTGGTCATAATTTTGGTCTTCTCTGCACTAATTTCCATTCCATAGGCTCTGGAGGTGGTGTCAAGCCTCTGTACCAGCTGCCAGACCTGCCAACCAGTACGATTTGACCGTATTATTTTACGATGAAATTGAAAAAATACGAAATTACGACGATTTAAAAAATAATACGATGAGTTTTAAAAAAACGATCATAGGTCTTTGTGAACCCTAAATCTGGTTTATCGGTACAACAGTTACAGCACTATTAACAGCCATCGCACACGACGCAGCCAGCGATATGGTAGGCCAAGTCGCGCGTTTTGACAATAAAAAATAAAAACGAACCCTTCTGATTGGTCGCGCACTGGCTGCATCGTGTGCGATGGCTATTATACTATCAGAAGAACAGAAAAAGAATAAACCTATTTGCATACAGTTTTGTCCAATCAATGGTCGCGTTGATTTCCTGAACCACCAATGGTATACATTCTCTCTCAAGCAAAGAAAAACATGGCGGGCAGAGGTAGGCCGCGGAAACGCACTAGTAAATCTCCCCCTGCTACTGCTGAAATCGCTTCTAAAAAACAGAGGAGGCAGCAAAACTTTCTTCCTTCTTACTCTAAGGATTATCCTTGCATCGTCGCATCAAAAGTCAACAGCAAATACGCTCGATGCTGTGTCTGTGAGTTCGATTTTTTAGTCGCGCATGGCGGTTTCGATGATGTGAAAAAACATGTCCAGTCAAAGAGGCATATTGCAAAGGCTTCGGCATTGAAAAATGCTTTGTCAATCGCTAGCTATGTCTCAACGAAAGATGCAGACTTGAAAACAATTCGAAATGAGGCATATTTTACTGCATTTCTGGTGGAGAATAATGTGCCTATTTCGGCATCGGACCATGCTGGACAACTTTTCAAAAAAATGTTCCCGGACAGTGAAATTGCAAAGAGCTATGGTTCAGCTAGAACCAATACGACTGCTATAATTAACGAATGTGCAGCTGCCAGCAAAAAATATCTCAGTGAATGCATGCAAGGTCCCTTTGTTTTCGGCACTGATGGCAGTCAGGAAGGAGAAGACAAATATTTTCCAATTGTTGTCAGAGCTCTTGATCGCAATTTGAACATCAAAACAGAGTTACTGAGCACCCCATCCTGTGACAAATCTGCAACTGGAGAAAATATTTTCAAATTGATGGATTCAGAGCTAAAAGCATTCAATGTAGAATGGAAAAACTGTCTGGCATTTGTAATTATGTTTCTCGTCGTTTTCAAAATACTATTGTTTTATTAAAAATACTATCAAAATTTTATTTGAGTACTATCGAGTCCTTACTGGGGTTGGCAAGTCTGAGCTGCTCAAGTTCTTGTTCCTCTCCAGCCAATCCATCAATGTCATCCGCAAAACGAAGGTTGGAGATTGCTCTTCCCCCTATGCTAACTGTGCCTTCGGGATCTGCAAGGGCATCTGACATGATGCGCTCTAGGAAAATGTTGAAGAGTGTTGGAGAGAGTAGGCACCCCTGACACACACCGATTGTTGTTCTGAACCAGTTTCAGATGGCGCTGTTGTGGAGGACTGCACTGGTAGCCTTGTCATACAGGCTTTTGATGACTTGAATGATTTTAGGGCTGATGTTGTACATTCTCATGGCTGCCCACAGAGCTGCATGCCAGACTGTCAAATGCCTTTTTGAAGTCTACGAACACGTGATATAGATGTTGGTGCTGTGGTATTTCTCTCAGATTATTTTGAGGTTGAAAATCTGTTCAGTGGTACTTCGCCCTGCCCTGAATCCTGCTTGTTCTTCAGCTATGATTTGTTCAGCTTGGAGTTTCAACCTGTTGAGTATTATTTTAAGGAGGACCTTGCTGGGATTGGCTGATGAGGCTGATGGTGCGGTAATTTTTACATTCCTGAAGGTTACCTTTTTGGGAAGAGTGATGACAAGCGACTGGGTCCATTGTGTAGGCCACTCCCCACTCTGCCAGATCTTGTTACAGATAATAGTGAGTGCGTCAATCATTGCTTCTCCTCCTGCTTGAAGCAGTTCCGCAGGTTTGTTGTCCACTCCCGCTGACTTCCCCTTCTTTAGCGATTGCACTGCTGCCTCAACTTCTTCTCGGAGATGATGAGATTCTTTCTACTTTGTGGTTAGTCTCTGAACTCTATCATTATTGCTTCTTGAGCATTGGAACCCCCCTCCACCACCCCACCCAACATTCACATACTCAAAGTGAGGTCAAATTATTGCCTTATATAACTTGCCAAATGTATCATAATCAAGGAAATTAAAAGTTCTCTTTACTAATCCAATCATTTTGTTTGTTTTGTTAACACAATTGTTTATGTGTAAACCAAAATTAAGCAACCCGTCAAAAGTTACTCCTAAATCTTTGTCCTCACTGCAAGTCAGTATTGGTCTCTGGACGTTGTGTTCATCAGGTAGTCATAGCCAGAGTTGTGCCTACATACTTTAAATTTATTAACAGTGAAATATAAGTTCAACTGCTTAGTCCACGTTTGTAGTCTGTCCAAGTCTTGTCACAATATGTCTTTCTTAATGGCGAGGTTATACATTTTAGTATCACCTGCAAAAATGTTACACACACTTTGAATTCAGGCAAGTCATTAATAAAGATTGTAAAATAAAATGGGACCAAGAATACTGCCTTAATACATCAGTTTTTCCAGACCTAGCGTTTCTAATTCTAAGAGTCTGAACTCTATCCTATCCTATATATAACTCATAGGTCAATGGGGCACCACAGATGATCGTTTAACCAGCGTACTCCATCTTTCTCTGTCCTCAGCAACTCTCACAGCTTCGTTCAGTGTCAAACCAGTCCATTCTCGAATGTTGTCCTCCCGCCTCTTTTTCTGTCTCCCTCTTTTTCTGCCTCCTTGCACCGTGCCTTGCAGGATGGTTTTTGCAAGTCCTGATGCTCTTGTGATGTGGCCATACCATCGGAGTTTCCGTTTCTTCACCACTGTGAGCATGCCATCATGTTGTCCAATGACTTGTGTGATGATCTGTCGGACTTCATTGTTGGTGATGTGCTGGGTCTTCTGTACCACCTCATCTCCATGCTTTGTATTCTACGTTGTAGGTCTGCTGTGAGGGTCCATGTTTCGCAAGCGTATAGGAAGATGGAGATGACAAGGAAGCGCAGCAGCCTTACCTTGGAGTGTAGACTGATGGTCCTGTCTTTCCAAATGGGCTTCAACCTTGTCACGGCAGCAGTTGTTTGCGCAATCCTGGAGAGAACTTCCTCTCAGGACCCATTGTCTGATACAAGGGTTCCTAAATATTTGAAGCTATGCGCCGTGTTGAGGGATTGGACTTTGATGTCCATGTTGAAGCCATTGGTCATCAGTTTGGTCTTCTCTGCACGTATTTCCATTCCAAATGCTCTGAAGGTGGTATCAAGCCTCTGTACCAGCCTCTATCCAGACATGCCTACCCGTACGGAATTTCCGTATTTTTTCCGGAAATTTGAAAAAATCGGCAAGCGCTACGGAAAATACGTATATTTGTTTTACGGTACGGAAATTTAAAAAAATGATAAAGAAAAAAAATCGAAATCGTTGGCCTGTGGTAATGCACCGCATGACCTTTTTCCGAAGGTTTAATGCCGCAATGCGCAGTCGCAGTGGAGACCTGTGACATCGAAGTTTCCGGTAGAGGCACCGAAGTTTGCCGAACCCGTTTTTGCACAGTCGCAGTAAAGATCGGTCCTCGTGAGACAGAATTTAAAACATGGCGTTCAAACGAATGGCTAAGCAAAGTGATTGTGAATCTGAATCTTCAAAAAAACGCGCAAGGGGCAGACATTTCTTGCCTCGTATTCGGAAAAGTGTCCTTTCGTTATTCGCGGCAGCACTGACTCAAAAGTACGATTTGTGCCAACCAGTTTGGCATCTCCGCTGGTGATATGAACGACATCAAGCGGCACGCAGAAAGCCCACAGTATATGAAGAATTACGAGGCTTTGGAGAAGAAAAAGAACATTGTGGCTGCAAATCAATCTATCAATGGATTCTTCGCATAATATCAAAAAGGATGAGTGCTAAAACAATAGGTAGTAAAAGTAAATACGGAAATCGTAATAGTAATACTGAAATTTGAAAAAGCTAATACGGAAACTTCAAATTGAGGGTAGGCATGTCTGCTCTATCATTAAAATAGTTAACAATAAAATCACAGATTAAAGACTCTAAAACTTTACATGTAACGCAAGTAAGACTCACTGTACGATAATTACCTGGATCAACACATGCTCATTTCTTAAAAATTGCAGTTACTTCAGCTGTCTTTCAATCCTGTGGCACCTGCCCGGTTTATAAAGAACAATTAAAAAGTTTGCACAATGGCAAGGCCTACTCATTATAATTATAGTTCCTTAGGAACTCTAGGAAGGATCAGATCAGGTCCTTGAGCTTTTGAGGGGTCCAAGTCTTTTAATTTACATCTTATCTTATTGCCTCACAATTATTATTTCAAAGGAAGTTTGTGTGATTTCTTTTTTAATCAAATATTATCATCATCTAATTCATGTTTGTTATTTTAAAAAAATCATATCCCCTTTCCCCATGCCCTTTGAACCCATATTAACTCTACAAAGTTGTGAAAATAATATTTACCAATTATGTGTGTTTGTTCTGATTAGGTATTTCATGTTTTGCTTTTTTTTCTTTGCTGTTAAGCACTATAAGCTCTAGAGGAAGAGCGCTGTACAAATGTTAATTATTATTATCTCAGAAACTGAAATACCATTAGATTTAAGAAACTCATTTAAGTCAGGGATATCACTACCATTAGATTTAAGAAACTCATTTAAGTCAGGGATATCACTTAAGTTTTCCGCAGTAAAAACACTTTACAAAAATGTATTCAGTGTCTCAGCATTGTCCTGATACAGCAAACTCAGTCATCCTCTTTTTTAATGCATTAATACCAGTGATCCACTTGCTTTGATTCTTTGCAGTGTCTTGTTCCAAGTCACAGACAATTTCTTCTACATAGTAAAAAATATTACTACAACCATTCAAAACTTGCACACCAATTATTCCACAAAATTAGACACACACTACAGCTATTTCATGTAGACCATCTTTTCCACAAAGCAAGACCCACTACAACTGTTTCAAGCACTTGAGGAGGTTGTCTTTGAGATGAACCCGGATGGCTTCATCATCGCAGATGATATGAGTAGAGTCATTGTCAACCTGGATAAGGGCATCATCGTTTGGCTGCAAAATACCAACATAAGCATTCATGACTAAGGATAACCTTAGCACAAATTATATTGATGGTGTAAACTGACCTATGTAATTAATACTTTCATACCACTGACAAGTCACAGAGCATGGAAACAGCACTGCTACAAATTTTGAAACAGTAATAATAATAATAATACAGGATGCTATGTACGCGCCTTTCCCCAAGGCTCAAAGCGCGACGATCTATACCAACATACACGCTCACCTGTCTCATTTACCCTCACACACACCAAATACACATACATCACTCAAACAGGTGGTGTAAAGGCAGGGAGATCGCTATTAGAAGACGGAAGAAAATCAAATTTTTATTTTTGAAATTTTTTATATTGACTGCATCCTGTACCATTATTGAAGGGAGGGAGGAAACCGGAGTGCCCGGAGAAAACCCTCGGTGACCTCAATAGTCTCGTACCTAAGTCACATACGTTCGCCCCTTGCGGGAATCGAACCTGCGACCTTCGGCATAGGAAACCGGCAACTTATCCACTGCGCCACGATGCCACCCCAAGATAAGATATACTTCTCTTAACTAACATCAGATAATGTAAATACCTGCTGTGATTGCAAAATGTATTATGTTCTATAAAACAGAAGTCACATCATTTCCATGACAGAGAATGGACAGAATTCTCTTTGCATTGATAGTTTAGTTCCTAAGTTTTCTTAATAACACATTCCTGGATCTTCTCTTTATGGTGGGGAGAAGCTAAGGAATCCTTGATGAATATTTTATTCAATGACAAGGACATTAAATCTTAAGTGCTGAGTTACTAAAAACATGAAAGCATTTCTCTTTAAAGTTACAATCAATTATCAGATTTTTAAAATTATGCTCAATGCACTCACCAAGTGAATAATGGATCCTGTTTCCTTTTCCTCCACTTTTATGGAAGAGATTCCTTGCTGAAACCAAAACAGTTTCATTTTGCAATAATTATGTCAGTTGTGAGTTCATGTGTGCATGCATTAGTGTGCTTTTCTTTAGGTGGGAAGCGAGGTGGAATGGGTTGGGATATAGGCTTTAGTTTAACCTAACTCTGGTATTTTTCACTTTCAGCACTATAGGATGTCAGACAACGAAATTATTATTCTACACATGAAAGTCAAATTTTGGTATATTCTTTATATACTCATCATTTTACAGGTAAATTATTTATATGTGACCCTCACAACAATAACATTTATGCTGACATATATCTATTCGCCACTAGCAATTCTATGAGTTACCTGTGTTAGCATTTCTACAAGCTGTGAGATATTTGGCGAGCCAAAGACGTAGGTTTTGTTTATTGCTGTGCCATCCGATCTTCTCTTTTGTCCTGACTGCTTCTGCAAAGATGGTGGCAGCGGCTAAAAAAAAAGAATAAACTTTCCTGTAAATTACAGTTTAAATTATTCATAAATAATTCTAAACATAAAAAAGGATGGCTTCTACTATTTGGTTAAATACCTGCTCAATCCTAATGTATCCAGCTAAAAACAAAAAGCAAATTTCAGTACATTTAACAAATTGCTCTGTGGGTTCGGGCAAATAGAATAGACCCAACGTTTCCCGACGTGTCGTAAGAGGCGACTAACAGGGGTGATAGCACGGCATCACTGGGCGAAAGTCTTCTACACAGAAGTCACCGGCCAGGGCGGAGGAACCTCACGTTATTACAGGTTCAACGACCACGTGCTCAGGGCCAAGGCGAGCCATACTGTATTCGTGGATTTCGGCTGTGGCCAACAGCCTGGAGAGGATTGGGCCCTGCCAGGTCTTTTTTTGCCCAAGACACAACACATGATGAGGCTATCCACTAATTCCATGCCGGATCGGTCGTCGCCCGGAACAAGGACCGCGCCTTCCGTTGGCCACCAGGACGGAGGTGAAAAGTATGCTACTGATGGACAAATTAGCAAGATCCGCACGAGAAACAACATCGTCATAGGAACCTGGAATGTCAGGACCCTAACTGCGGAAGGAAAATTAGAAGAACTGGCCCAGGAGCTGGACCACTATCGATGGAACGTTCTAGGTATCAGCGAACTGCGCTGGAAAGGCCTAGGTGAAACAACGACTGACAAAGGCCACAAGCTCTATTTCAGCGGTAGAGATGACAGGCACGTACACGGCGTTGGATTCTTGGTCCACAAGAACATTCTAGCCACTGTCATGGGTTGCCGCCCAGTCTCCAGTAGACTCATTACCATCCGTCTGAGAGCAACCCCTTTCAACATTACCATCATCCAGGCCTATGCCCCAACATCAGACTATGAAAACAGCGAAGTGGAGGATTTTTATGAAAATATACAGGCGGCCCTTGACCAAGTGCCGAAGAAGGACATAGTCATAGTGCAAGGCGACTGGAATGCCAAGGTTGGCCAAGATGCGCACCACAACTGGGGAGACACATGCGGACCCCACTGCAACAACGAGACAAATGACAGGGGTCTGAGGCTATTGGAGTTTGCCAGATACAACAATCTGGTACTGGCAAACACGCTTGGTCTCCACAAAAAATCCAGACGATGGACATGGCACAGTCCCGGCGGGGAACATCACAACCAGATCGACTACATCATGGTCAAGAAACGCTTCAGATCAAGCATCAACATTGGCAGGACACGCACTTTTCCAGGAGCAGACATTGGAAGTGACCACGATCTCGTGATGATGTCTTTCCGGCTCCATTTGAAGAGAGTAAATACAGCAAAGTGCACTAGGCTGAAGTTCGACCTGGACAAACTGCAAGACCCGGAGGTGGCAAAAATATTTCAGGCCACAATTGGAGGGAAATTTGCACCACTGCTTATTTTGGGGGCAGGCGAAGTAGATGTCAACACCATGACCAATACCTTCAACTCAGCTGTAACAGATGCCGCCACTGAGATCCTTGGCAAGCACCGACCAAAGAAGAAGCCGTGGATCACACCTGAACTTTTGGATCTGTGTGATAAACGAAGAGAGTTAAAAAAGAAAAAGAACACCTCACAGGGAGCTGATGTCTACCGAAAAATCAACAATGACATCCGAAAAGGCATGCGCACAGCAAAGGAGAACTGGATAGAAGATCAATGCCAGGAAATAGAGAACAATCTGAACAAGAACAACAGCAAGAAGGCCTACCAGACTGTGAAGCGGCTGACAAGTGTTAAACAGCCCAAAGTCTCCACTATCCAAAGCAAGTCTGGCATTTGCCTTACAGAAGAACAAGAAGTCTTGGACAGATGGACAGAGTACTGCTCTGACCTTTACAACCATACACCAAATGGAGACCCATCAGTTCTAGCATGTCCCGAGAGCAGAGAAGAAGAAGAAATCCTCCCAATTCTCCGGGAAGAAGTTGAGGCAGCAGTGCAATCGCTGAAGAAAGGGAAGTCAGCGGGAGTGGACAACATACCAGCGGAACTGCTACAAGCAGGAGGAGAAGCGATGACTGATGCTCTCACCATTATCTGTAACAAGATCTGGCAGAGTGGGGAATGGCCTACACCATGGACCCAGTCGCTTGTCATCACTCTTCCCAAAAAAGGTAACCTTCAGGAGTGTGAAAATTACCGCACCATCAGCCTCATCAGCCATCCCAGCAAGGTCCTCCTGAAAATAATACTCAACAGGTTGAAACCACAAGCTGAACAAATCATAGCTGAAGAACAAGCAGGATTCATGGCAGGGCGAAGTACCACTGAACAGATTTTCAACCTCAGAATAATCTGTGAGAAATACCTACAGCACCAACAACATCTATATCATGTCTTCATAGACTTCAAGAAGGCATTTGACCGAGTCTGGCATGCAGCTCTATGGGCAACCATGAAAGTGTACAACATCAGCCCTAAAATTATAGAAGTCATCAAAAGCCTGTATGACAAGGCTACCAGTGCAGTCCTCCATAACAGCGTCATCGGGAACTGGTTCAGAACAACAATCGGTGTGCGTCAAGGATGCCTACTCTCTCCAACACTCTTCAACATCTTCCTAGAGCGCATCATGTCAGATGCTCTTGCAGATCACGAAGGCACAGTCAGCATAGGGGGCAGAGCAATCTCCAATCTTCGTTTTGCGGATGATATTGATGGATTGGCTGGAGAGGAACAAGAACGTGAACAGCTTGTACAGAGGCTTGACACCACCTCCAGAGCTTATGGAATGGAAATAAGTGCAGAGAAGACCAAAATGATGACCAACAACACCAATGGCATCAACACGGACATCAAAGTACAAGGCCAATCCCTCAACACAGTGCACAGCTTCAAATATTTAGGAGCCATTGTTTCAGACAATGGGTCTCGACAGGAAGTCCTCTCCAGGATCGCACAAACAACTGCTGCCCTGACAAGGTTGAAGCCCATTTGGAAAGACAGAACCATCAGTCTACATTCCAAAGTAAGACTGCTGCGCTCTCTGGTCATCTCCATCTTCCTATATGCTTGCGAAGCATGGACCCTCACAGCAGATCTCCAACGAAGAATACAAAGCATGGAGATGAGGTGCTACAGAAGACTTCTGTGCATTTCCTATACCCAACACATCACCAACGACGAAGTCCGACAGACCATCACACAAGCCATTGGACAACACGATGACCTGCTCACAGTGGTGAAGAAACGGAAACTCCGATGGTATGGCCACGTCACCAGATCATCAGGCCTTGCAAAGACCATTCTGCAAGGCACAGTGCAAGGAGGTAGAAGAAGGGGGAGACCGAAAAAGAGGTGGGAGGACAACATTCGAGAATGGACTGGTTTGACACTGAGCGAAGCCATGAGGGCTGCTGTGGACAGAGAAAGATGGAGTATGCTGGTTAAACGATCATCTGTGGTGCCCCTACGACCTTTGGGTTATGGGACAGGATAGGAGGATAGGATAACAAATTGCATTTGATTTTGAATTATTGTAATTATTATATTTTTTTCCTCTACAAAACGGAAGTCACTAAGACACACTCAACAATTTCAAAGGAAATTTCACCAACATAAATTAACTAAATTACAATCTAACCTTGAGTACAAATTTGTTGTCTCTTGCTTGAACAGAGGCCGTCACCATACAGAGCGAGACCCCTGGTTTCACTTCCACTGGCTCAAGACTTGCAGCCAACTAAATGAAATAAGAAATAATAGTAATTAAGTTTAACAAATGAAATAAAGAAAACACATAATTTAAAGTGTTACATCTTGCTCTAACAAAACTAGGAAAGAAAACAATTCCAATCGACTGGTTTTCAATAACAGGTAACACAAAGGAATGATTAAAGCCTCCCACAATATACCTGTTGATAAAGCTATGATTGCCCACTGCCGTAGCTCAATTGGTAGAGCGCTCACCTGGCATACCGATGATCCAGGTTCGAATCCCGTGGTGGGCAATATAAAATGTGGCCATTTTCGCTGTCCATTTTAGCAAAATGATTGCTTTGGTGGTTCAGTGTTGATTCAGGTCCCTACCCATCTTTCCCTGGGATGGTTATCCCCGTCTGCCATATCGCCAATGGTGGGTGTAGACGTTAAACCTCAATGTTCATTCAAAGCTATGATTTGAAACGCCCAATACTCCATTGTATCAAGAGATATTTTTCTTATCATTTATTTATTACATGAATTTTAATATGGTGCATTTATCTGACAGCTCTATGAACTTTACAATGACACAACGCTCACAGACTCTCAAGCAATTTTAGCTTCAGAAGAGGTTTTCAAAGCTTTTTTATCTGCCATTTAAGATATCACCATATTGCAATCAATGTTGCGAATTAATGAGCCTCAATGCAATCTATAGCTCAATGAATCACAATGATACAAACACTAGGAAACCACCCTTTGTCACAAGACTACATTATATATAATTTTGAAACAGTGAAGATGTAAAAATTCAAAATCCTTTCACCTCTGGGTCAAAGTGCACAGTCTCCCACGTTCGTTTCACTGGCAAGTTTATCACTTCATACTTCTTGTACATAAACAGTGACTGTTCCTGAAAAAGTAAAATAAAAAACATAAATAACAAAAAGTGTGTAATTACTCCTACACACAAAAATTAACATGCTGCGTGAACATAAACTTTTGTAAACACAAGTTGTACATTCCACCATCAGCATCAATTTACATTGTACTGCAGACCCATATTAACATTTTGGTGGTAAATATGTTCCCACAACTTCTTCTTTCTTCTTTCAGTTGAGGGCCAGCAATCAATAGTCGTTTATCCTGGCTCCTAAAACCTTTTGGTTGTTGGGGAGAGAGGCATTTGGTATTTCTCTTTTCTCTGGGCCAGCTAATGAGGGCAGTGCCCATCTTTTATTTTGTAATCAAAGAATACAGTGCTACCAGAGATCTTATAAGGGGAGATGGGACACTGATTTCATTTCTTGACGTCAGTTCTAGAGCTTGTTGGCAGAGTGATTATCCCTGGATCCATGATCAACAATGAATAATTGGCGTCCAAGAAGACAAAATCGTGCAAGGATGGAAAACATTGTAGCCCAAACAACTGCCACAACTCCCAATATAATTCTGACTGTTTAAAAAAAAAGTCATTTCACAGGTTTCCAAAAGGCAAACCAAGGTAAATCCTGATGATTTTTTCTTCTTAAAATCCAGTGATAAGCAGGTTTTTAGCACAGAGTATAACGTGTCTTGAATGAGAGACTCAGTGCACAGTAGAGTCATCGGTGATGACTAGGCATCATAGGCCTGTTTGCGATTTCAATGTTCTTAACGGTCTGGTCATTGAAGGGTCTCTAAAACTGTTCTTTTTGAACAGGCATATTCTAAAATCCCTGAATTAACAGGCTACAGATCTTTTGATCAGATCTGAACTGGTACAGACTCAGTACAGGTCCAACTGATGAGATTTTTCAGGAAAGAATTTGAAATGGAATAAACAACTTTTATGCCAGGTTAACCTTCATTACATAAAAGTTCAGCAGTTTATGGGTACATTTTGTAAGCATAATTATGGTAAACTGTTTAGATTTACCACAAAGTATTGGAATTCAGTCAAATTTTTCAAGCGAGAGCGGGCACGTCATCTATATATATAAATTGCTTAGCCGGAAGTCCTTCTTCGCCTCTACTATAAAGTTTGTCCGGTATGGACGCTGATCTGGGCAGGTGCTGGGGGCTACGGATCGGCTTGCTGTGTGCTCAAAACCAGTGAAATCGTTATAGCCGACATTTCCTTACCGAACGTTTAACCGTTTCTGAGATAAATAAATAAACAAAATGTCCACAAACTGCAATAGCCTCATTCCACGCGCTTCCATTAAAAATCAAATTGAGGTTTCAGCATGTTTTCCCATATAGACCAAAAAATTGATGATCTTTCTAGGAAGCCTTGGTAGCTTACTGCGTAATACATTCGCCCACCGTCCAGAGGGACCCAAGTTCAAATCTCACGCGGGCTATTTTTTTTTTTACACTACAATATGGATATTTTTCTTTTTAATTTAGGCTTTTTACTTTTAATTTATTATTATTATTATTATTATTATTATTATTATTATTATTATTATTATTATTATTATTATTTATAAACTAATAATAATAATTTATTATTATATCTTATATCAAATTTTCTTTTAAAACCTTGGTGTTTTTTTTATTATTTCTATTTGTATTATTCTATATTCAATATTATTATTATTATTATTATTATTATTATTATTATTATTAAACTAATAATAATAATAATTTATTATTATATCTTATATCAAATTTTCTTTTAAAACCTTGGTGTTTTTTTATTATTTCTATTTGTATTATTCTATATTCAATATTATTATTATTATTATTATTATTATTATTATTATTATTATTTATAAACTAATAATAATAATAATTTATTATATCTTATATCAAACTAGTGGTTTTTGTACCCTGGCAAGCCAGGGTACACAGGTTGCTGTTTAAAATGTAGACAGAGAGACAACTGTTGTCTGCGAGTTTCATTTGGACGATGATACCTCCCCATATCCCCCTTGATACCTCACCATACCCCCCCCCTCTGATATCTCCCCGTCCCCCCCCCCCCCCCCATGATGCCTCATCATACCCCCTTGATACCTCCCCGAACCCACTTGATACCTCTCCATAACCCCTTGATACCTTTCGTACCTCCCTTGTAACCTACCTGTACCCTCCTTGATACTTCCCCGTTGATCGTTTCGCAGGTATGGATGAAAGGAATCGACCATCACCATACCCCCTTATATATACCCGTATCCCCGTTATGCCTACCCATGCCCCTTTAAACCTACCCGTAGCCCCCTTTTACCTACACGTACCACCCCATCCCGATCCTTGATAATAATAATAATAATAATAATAATAATAATAATAATAATAATAATAATAATAATAATAATATTGAATAATACAAATAGAAATCATAAAAAACACCAAGGTTTTAAAATAAAATTTGATATAAGATATTATAATAATAATAATAATAATTATTATTATTATTATTTTATAAATAATAATAATAATAATAATAATAATAATAATAATAATAATACAAATAATAATAATAATAATAATAATAATAATAATAATAATAACGTACCACCCCATCCCGATCCTTGGTAATAATAATAATAATAATAATAATAATAATAATAATAATAATGAATATAGAATAATACAAATAGAAATCATAAACACTAAGGTTTTAAAAGAAAATTTGATATAAGATATAATATTATAAATAATAATAATAATAATAATAATAATAATAATAATAATAGTAATAATAATAATAATAATAATAAGCCTAAATTAAAAAGAAAAATATCCATATTGTAGTGGGGAAAAAAAAAAAAAAAAAAAAAAGGCCCGCATCGGATTCGAACTTGGGTCGCCCTAAACGGTAGGCGAAAGCGTTACCGACTGAGCTATCAATGCTTCGTACAAAAACAATAACTTTTTTGGTCTATATGGGAAAACATGCTGAAACCTCAATTTGATTTTTAATGGAAGCGCGCGGAATGAGGCAAAATTGCAGTTTGGACATTTGTTTATTTATTTAATTATAAACGAAAACAGTCGGCCCGATTTTGTGGTTTTTAACGCATTCCGGCTAGCAGCATTATCTATATAGATTTTCTTAGAGACAACTTTTGTTTTATTATTATATAATATGCTATTATTCTTTTACTATTGGTTTTATTATTATTAATTTCATTATTATTATTTCTATATTCTTATTCAATTATTATTATTATTATAATAACAAATTATTATTTATTATAACATTTTTATTTTTATTTTAAATAAAATTTTTATTAAATAAATTGTATATTCTTATTCTATTAATTATTATTATTATTATTATTATTATTATTATTATTATTATTTACTACACAAGGATCGGGATGGGGTGGTGTGTATAAAGGGGTAAAAGGGGGCTACGGGTAGGTTAAGGCATGGGTATGGGGAGGTGTTATAAATATAGAAGCTGGAAGTCGTGTCCTTGATACCTGCGTTGTAATTGGAGAGAACGATATCCTTAATTAGGCGGGGGTATCAAGGGACAAGGGGGTGTTCAAGGTGGTTCAAGTGTATTGGGGAGGTATCAAGGAGGTATGATGAGGCATCATGGGGGGGGGGGGATGGGGAGATATACAATCAAGGGGGGGGGGAAGGGGGTATGGTGAGGTATCAAAGGTATCATCGTCCAATAATGAAACTCGCAGACAAAAGTTCTCTCTGTCTACATTTTAAACAGCATCATGTGTAAAACCACTAGTGTGTAAAACCACTAGTGTGTAATATGAGACATGATGCATGTAGACAGACAGTCAGTCGGCGCATGTGTTTAAACAATTTTTTTTGTGAGTTAGTTATTCATTCATGTGTATGTAGTCACTTTTTTCAGGTGCGCAGTATGGAAACAGTTTTGCAGGAGGAAAGACTTGAGAAGCAAAAATTGTGAAGGAACTTCATGCACATTTTGTTTGTGAAATTATGCACATTGTTTAATCTCTGAATATCAGAAACATATACAAGGATGTTACTTCTGAGTGCTTTTTTTTCTCGAAATAATCTCTCTCTCTCCTTCTCTCTCTCTCTCTCTCTCTCTCTCTCTCTCTCTCTCTCTCTCTTTTTTGACAGCTCAAAAACAAGGAGCTTCTTATTGAGAATAAAAGGTTCACTCTCAAACAATTCTTCCATGCAACACCAATACCCACAGATCAGAGATAATCCTCTTCAGAGAAATGTAACATCCTATTCGATACCATCGATTTATACAAGAACACAATTAATATGAATAATTCTTATAGATAAGTACTGTTATATTCTCCTTCCTAGAAACCATTTTTCAGAAATCACATAGATTGGAAGGAACATATCATTTTAGAAGCTCTCACCTAATCCATACACCAGGTATAAAGGATCACGGTGTCTAGGAACAATAATCCAGGTTCACGACCACTTGTGTGCTAATGTCCATGTCTCTATGTCCCCTTATAGGAGTGTCTGGTGGCCATTTTCCTCCTACAAATACTGCAAGAGAGGCAGTCAATTAATTTTTACCAGCTATCTGGATCATTCATGGTGATGGGGAGAAGGGATGGAACTACTGTCCAAAAGTTACAACCAATATAGTTATGTGGAACATGGCTTACCCATTTGATGGTGAACTCTGGGTTTTGGGGTGCTACCACAGGGGGTATTGTGTAGGACTCCGCCACCACCAAGTGAGTTGGGCTCAGTTCTTTCAGCAAAATGTTGGCTTGTTTAAATCTCAGTCCAGTGTAAATGGGGCAGTACAATTGCTGCACAACAAACAAAGGAGAACATGTGCATAGTGTCTCCAGCAGATTTATCTGCAAATATCCAAGGAGCTCATACTGAAACATTGTACATCACGCTGTTGCAGCAAGCATGTTTATTCTTCCTTCATCTGCGAAAATGGAATTATCAAACTTCAATCATGGTGAATTCAGTTCAAACTTTCCACATAATACAAAAAGTGGTGCATGGCTGGTGTTATTCCATTAGCTAAATGAATGTTTGAGAAACCTGTATTTATTTACCCTGATTGCACAGGGTTGAAATGGTGCCAGAGCATCCGCGTAGTTGAAGTCAGGTTCTGAAACATACACAGAAAACTTCATTTTTCACTCATGAAAAAGATGCTGTTGCTGCTTCAAAGTAGTTGCTGATTATTCCCTGAGAATGTGATTCAAACAACACTTCCTGGGCTTCTGAGAAGTTCGTCTTTAAAAACAAAGAAAGAAAAACATATAAACTCACCTGTGAATATAATGGTGTTGTTTGCGTTCTGGCTCCAGTTCTCCAGGAAGTAAACAATGTCCCCCATGCGCAGGGAAGGATGCCCAGTAAAAACAATACATGGATTGCGAAAATCTGAACCCAGCTCTGAAACAGATAATTACATGTCTTATTAACACACAACTTCGCACAGTAAACTAATAAAATGAGGCTCGTTATACATTGTTAGTCGATCAAATGACGCAGCTATAAATAGTACACAATGTGTTAGACAACCGATTAATGCAGCAACGTAAGACTAAAAACGTTCACCCTCTTAAGCAGTTCTTTGTGCTGATCAGAGTGCTAAATAAGAACTATTCCTTCAAAAGTGCTGAAAGCCAGAATTTTCAACTTGCCCATTGAGTACGTGACTAAGCCAGAGTCAGTAGTCCACCAGATTTTTCACATAACAAATTAAAATATTTCATACAAACTGAAACTGAAATTTGTCTGCAAATGAGAGACAGAAACAGTTCTAATTCAGTGGAATAAAAAAAAGAAGAAAGTATAATCAGAAATGACTTAGTGAAGGTATTTGTGAGTAATGAAGGTCACAGGGCAGGCAACTAGCTGTAACTTGTAGTGGTTCTCATTATTTTTTTTACTAGCCTTTGGTGAGCAGACATATATGCGTTCAAGACAGAACCAGCAAAATCTCACCATTGATGTCTTTAACATGCTTCAGTCGACCACTGCTGACTAGTTCAGCATGAGGAAATGGGCATTCCGGAAGATACACTCGGGACTGCTTCATTTTGGACAGCCTGAAATGAAACAAGTAATAATCTTGTAGTCATGCATAAAGAGTGGGGCATTTTAATTTTTCTCACAGTCTAAAACACACACATAAACATGCACAAACACACACATATATACATACACATAATTGCATTACACAAACATATGCATGAATTATATAATTATGATGAATGGCTGAATAGAAACGAAAGCTCATGTACACACACTCCGATACATTTGCCCCTTCACAAACGTCGGCCAAGAAAAAAAAAACGCACGCTCACCATTCAGCATAGATGTTTGAATATGCGAGCGAGCTATCTGCCACAGGTGAGATGAAATACATAGGTACGTTATGACAACCACACTGATCCAAATGAGCAGACAACAGCTCAAACATGTCATAGATTGTGCCAGTAGGGTAGACTGGTACCAGGACACTTCCACCTTTATTCACTGTCAATACTGAAACGAAAAGTAAATAGCCTTATTTTTTTTTACAAGCGACAAAAAAGTTATAAAAAAAACTTTTGTAAAGGTAAAAGATCCTTGATAAAATAAAATATATTTTCTTTTATGAAGGATTTTCATTTACCACCACAAACACTGACACAAAACGCTTGTTTGAACAAATAACTAGAATGCAGCAATAGACTTACTACACAGATACAATAACCACTTCCATACAGACTTCAATCACCCTATAGCAAGCATGATCCAAACATGCAAATGAAGTACTCTACTCTACTACATTAGAAATAAGCACTGTCATAGTAAAACATTGAAAAATAATACCTTTTTCAGACAAAGAACTAATGATTGTTTTTCCTTACATTAGAAATCAGTACTGACATAGGCAACAATTATATTTCCAAAAAATAACTAATTACTGACCACATGTCTGGCAGAACTCCCCAATCATGGAATCAGGAATCGAAAGAGGTGCCTGTGTCAATCCACTCAAGATCAGCACATCGCTGTTCTTCAATGGATCTTTCTCAAGGAACTGAGAAAGAAAACATAAGTTGCCTTGTAAAAAAAGAAACAACATTAAAATAAACACCTTCCCGAAATAGTTAAACTATATTGTGAGAAGAACAAACAGGCAGGAGGCACCCAAGCAGAGATAAACACTAGAAGTTTGGTTTATTCTAAAACTTGTAAAATGTCAACATTTACATCAGCCGACTAATAAGAGCATAAAATCATCTCCAAAATTAGGCAACCAAAAAGAAGTCTGTTTACAGTATCCCGACCAATCCTAACTTTGGGGCCCAACCCTAAACTTTTTGGGGGGATTGTCTGGGGAAAAAAAATGAAAAATTGCTAAAAAAAAAAAAAAAAAAAAAAAAATCACACCCAAAATGGAAAATGTTTAAAAAAATAGGAAAAAGAAAAGTAGAAGCTGACCTACTGACCCTATTTTTGTTTTAATATGTTACTGTAAACAGACATTTGGGGAGGTGAGGGGAGGGGAGGGGAGAGGAGGGGAGGGGGGGGCCTTACTCTATAAGCATTTACTGGAACTTGAAAGGGATCCCAATATTTTGTAAAATGTTTAAATGCAACATAAACACAATACAGCAACCTCAAATTGTAAGGTATAAATATAAATAAAATCATGAAATTATCAAACTGATAATTCCTGCCAACAATAATGAAGTTACAAGACCTGAATAAACTTACAAGGACTGGCTAAACCTAACACATTACAATCAAATAAAGCCTTACCATTGGATGTGTACCATTTAAAGTTGTTAATCCAGACAAATATGCAATCTGAAACAATATAAATATATGTGTAACAAACAATTATTACTCTTATTATTTTTTAAAGGTACACTGTCACCTAAACACGTCTTCACAATGTACCATTAGACTTAGGCAGATAATATTTACCTTCTCAAAATGTTGGCAAGGACAGCAAAATCAAAACCATTTAGTTTAAACAAGTATTTTATTCAAATTAAAATTAATTTCAACTGTTGTAATGGTAACATGGTAGAAAATTGTAAGGAAAAGGAGAGTAGGGGAATTCTTCTGTTATATTCAACAACAATCATAATAAAATTCAACCAACCACCTCCTATCTACCAATTCATCTTCTTACTCCCACCTCCGCACGAAAACCCTCAAAAAGCTAGAGTCTTCACAGCAGCAATGCTCACTTTTTCAAACTGCGACTGAATTAGCCAGTTGCAACTGCCAATGGCAAGACCTGCGCTTAGTGCGGATAACTGCACTGCTCCATACAAATCCTGTTTTAAAAACAAAACAGTCATACTATAACACATCACCATATTTAAAATAATACTAATACTGGATGATATACATGCCTTCATCCTAAATCAGACTCAAAGAACAGCATCATCATCAGGAGCACTAGCAGCAGCCCAACATACCATCATATTCTTATTTTCTCATACCATCATTATAACCATTAGTTACTTTTTCTTACCAAAGATTGTCACTACCATCAAACAATAAATAAATCAATCAATCATCGTCATCATCCAAGCTGCTTGCTGTAGCTATGTTATAAAAGCAACAGTTTTATTTCCCTGAATAAGCAATGCCAAGCACCGTTATTACTTAGATGAGTGTCCACCTTGCAGCTGCTACCATACCAGAAACTTAACCCTGATGCTCATCAGACAGCATATTGTTACGATTAAGACGCGTATAATAGTTGCGACTGTTTTCTGTTGCAAAGCATGTTATAATAGCCTGTATTTTTTAACTTTGATCTGATTTTGCACTGTTGCTAGAAGAAGCTTTGTATAATGTTGATAATTTTAATCGGTCGATATTGTTGAGAATTTTCTGGAATAACTTGTTTATTATCGATTGAATTTTCCAAATCTTACGGGTAGCAGCTGGTCGAATCATGTAGATTCGTAAACATTATGTGATGTAAGACAGTACGTAGTTCTGGTGACGAGTTTTATTTTGATTGGGTAATATTGCGTCATGCTGGAATGTTAGAAGTTTTGAAAGGCTATATAAGTAATGCAGTGTCTGGTTGTAGAAATGATCTTTAAAGTGATTTTCGGATAGCAGTCTTGAATGCAGTTGTTAATGTTTGCTAACAAAGTTGGAAAACATTATACGACGACTCCTGCCTTTTTGCTGAGTGAACAGGCTGCGTGGATAAACAAATTTGAATTACACATATCAAGATTCAAGCTTCGGGGCTGAATCACCAATTGATAAATAACATGTAACACAAAGTGACCATACTCTTTCAGATGAAAGCATAAACGAGGCCAGTCTTTGCACGCATACATTCTATTGCATGGACTTCAAAGGTCCTAACGTTCATGTCCTAGAAGGATGAATGCCAGCAACAAAAACACACACCCTGTAAGCATCATCCTTGAAGACAGAATGCGCTGCCTTTATGATGGGGTAGAAAAAGGTCATATACATAAAAATATCACCAGTACAGTGATTCCCCTAGAATTCTAGCTGAGGTACAAAAAAGACAAGAGGATCATCATCATCATCATCCATCCCAACACCACCATCTTTATTAAAATAATACTTAAGTGAAAGCATCACATACCACTTTTTCATTGTAGCCTACAAGCTTCACTTTGGCTAGGGAAGCATCTATGTCATGCTGAGTGTACAGCTTCCGCCATCCTTTTGGTTCTTTGGCTGCTTGTAAATATGGAGGTAGCAAACTGAAACAGAACATACCATAGAAATATAATAATAATATGATTATGATAAAATTCATATATGATTATGATTTTAAAAAAATAATCTAGGGAATAAAGTTTGTCCAGCACAAGATACTAAACAGTTCCCTTCCAGCATTTTGCAACAAGCTTTTAATACTACTATTAAAAAATAGTCTATTGTTTGATTAGTTTTCAAAAAATGCGCACACACTTGCACTTGCGTACACATACACACACACCTACTACTACACCTGTACGCAGCTCTGGGTATCTTGCTTGATTGTCGGTAAGAAGTGCTTATCAGTGCTCTGACTTCAACATTCATTTTTCGCAAGCATAACCCAGCAATATGCCACTTGAAGGGTTGATACACTCTTTGGAAGTGATGCTAGCTGCAGTTTTAGAGAAAAAATTCATTTCTTCATTTAACTCTTTGCCTGTCAGGCATGTTTCCACGTTTGTGCCAGACATTTCTTTGGCACCGGAAAGAAAGTTCAGTACCTTAGGCATTTAAGCTACTGTTCTTTCAATAATAGTTGTTAAATAGACATATTTCATATCAAATTAAAGGTAAAAGAGTGAAGAATAAGAAAAAAAAAAACACAAAAATGTTAATTTGATTATGTTATTGAAATATGTGTTTTGAAAGCATGCTGATCTTTTTGAAATGATAAAATAAAATAAAAATATTTCTACATACCACAGTGATAAAAAAAAATCTGGAGGAATAATTCCAATCATTGAATCAGCTTCACACACCAGAAAGAAAATTTATTTAGGATCAAAATACACTTTACAGTTTGAAATTATATTGATTATTAGCAGAGTTTGACACACTGTCGATTGTGCCCATCACAATGCTTAGTAAAATGCACAAAAAACACTCTAAAAATGAATCAATTTGAAGAAACCACTCGCGTGTCGATCGAGAACGAAAGTAGAAAGAGTTTAAACCTACGCCAATTTGACTGTCGCCAAGTACATGTGAAAATCGTGACCTTACAGTGCCGCATTCCAGCCCAAAGCTTTAAGTTCAGCAGAAGACTGAACAATAACATACAACATTAACAGTTACAGTGAAGCACAATATGACAACAGCAGTGATAATCATCGTCGTCTGCGTACTTTAAGCCATCAAGCAAGACCAGTGACTGTACATGCCAAGCTTTTGACGGAAGAAGACATGACAGCAATGAGTAACCAGATGCTGCCGATGTTTCAGAGGTTCGGTATGTCTGTCAGCAAATACAAGACAACATCAGCAACATGGCAGCAATACCAGCCTTCACCAGCAAAAAGAAAGACAAAATTTGTCCCGATCAAGGATGATTACAACCCATTTAAAGTAGTGGATCATGATTTGAAAGACAATCATTAGACTGTGAAGTTTGTCAAACATCCAAATTTATAAAGTGACTTTCTATGATCAGTTTGACTTTTCGCGATGTTTTCTACAGTTCTAGTACTGTTTGGTTTCAATTCTGTTGTAACAACCATCCCCCAAAGTTCTTTTGCAATGGACTTTGGTTTATGCAAATAAATATTTTGACTTTTGACTTTCACTATGCATGCACACTGAATGATTCAAGATTGATACTTACACAAAACTAGGAACGTCAAACGTGCAATAACTATAATGCACTTACTTGAAGAATTCCTCATCCTTCCACAAGCTGGCCGATTTGTTTTTCGGATTTCGCTCGTTGTACTTCACCATTTCCTCCATGTACATTCTGAAAGACAGTAAAAACAATTAGTCAGAAAGCATAAATAACCCCATTTAAAAACATCTCAAGTAATACCAACAAAACCCAAGAGAAAATCAAAATCTTACAAAGACAAAATGTGACTAACATAAAACTTCATCCTTATTCAAGATAAGGTGCAACATTGAATTGATAATTAAACTGTCATTAACAAATTGCAGGAAAGTGCAGAAACTAAACAATGAACATGCACAAAAAGGCTCATGTTACTGTATCTAGCTTTAAAAAAAAAGAACAGACATAAGACTAAAAATACAGTCAACAATTACATTATTTTAACTTTATTTTTAAAAGAAGAACTTCGCAAGATGAATAAAATCAGGATCAGTGTATGAAGACTGAAGAAGAAGAAAGGAAAGACCAAAAACCTGCCAGTCTGCAGTGTAGGCTCTGTAGCATAGATTTTGCCTTTGAAATGTGTGTACTGTGTCAGATACGGCAGTGCCAGCATGGTGCTGAAGTTGGATATAAGCACAGCATCCACTTGAGCTAAATCCACCACGCCAAACTGTGTAAGAAGAATCCGTGCGATCACTGTACTTTTATATGAAAACATCTTTTTAAAAATATATCTTAATACTACTTCTTATACGTGTTTTGTTAAGCAGCATTGAGTGCGGTAACGAATTTAGTTGGGAATAATTGGTAATTAACAGCGCAAAGACATAGTCCAGTCCACCCAAATAGCTGTAATGAGTTTCCTGGCTTTGCTTGGAACCAGGGAAGGTAACGAAGTAGAAGAGGTGGGCACCGCTCTCATGAAGCCGATCCTAAGGGAGGTCCCAAATGCTTCTCTCCCCAACGACTAAAGGTTACAGAAAAACCTTTAGTTTTACTTTATCTTGTCAGTTAATTTCTTTGTCTTAAATATCAAATTAATTACAACTGTTACATGGTAATAAGAATAATAAGAATATAACTGTACTCTATCAATACACTTTGACTCACTTCAGGAATTGAGAACTCCAAAGCTCCATCAACAAACAATCTGCCCATACACTCTTTAAAGTCAGAGGCCTGCAAGACAAAACAAACCTGAGGGTTATCATAGTAACTCTTACACTATGACTATAGAAGACACAATGGATCGATGCACTAGATATAAAATATATTTAGATAACTAATAAAGCAAACAAAATACAGCATACAGCTGCTGGCCACGATAAAAGTAGCTCTTTAGCTGCAGTCCGAGCGAGTCGCTACCGCCTCTGTGACACAACACGTCATAACGCGTGGGTCAAGATGCCGTCCTTATATATAATGTATTAAAAATCTGCTTTCAGATGGTTTACGTTTTGCTCTCTAGCGAGTGAATGTGACTTTTTCTGAATACCATTTTTGCAAAATGCATAGAGAAAAGATGTTGCTTTGTACTGGTATAATTAGTTTCAATGGAGCCTCTGTTTGAATGAAGATATCACCGTTTGTTTCAAGGTAATTTTTGTTACCTAAATGCACTCTCCCTTGTGTTTTTCGTTCGAGTCTATCTCTCTCTCTTCTCTCAGTGCATAAGTGTGTGGTGTGTGCGGGCACAGTTTAATGGTTATCAGTGCTTTTGTTCCCTTAGAGTGGCAAACTTTTCCAGCACACCAAAGGCTCATTTCAACAGATCAATACTGATAAAAGCACGTTCTACGGGGATTTTTTTAATTGCTAAGAGTAAGACATTGCCAAGCTGGTCTTAATCACCTCAAAAACGCTTCAGATCTTCTTAAGATCCTTATTAGCTGCCAAAACATGACCTTTCCGATAGATGAGGGTGTGAGTTATCGATGCTTTTGTTTTACTGCCATTGCAAATTTCCAGCTATTTCTGGATATGGCTGGCTGAATTTCGCACATCAAAGGCAGAGCAGTCAACAAGTCAATACTGATAAGCACATGTTTATATATATTCTGAACTTGCTATGCCTATGCTATCTGCAGCGGGCCGTAATTGCAATTAAAGAAACCTTCAGCCAAAATGTGACTTTTCCAATATTTGGGGAGTCTGAGTTTCACATAAGAAATTCGGTGAACGTTACCGTTTAGGTTATGCTTAACTTCCTGAAAACCACAACATGTAGTGTAGCACTGAAAAAAAACAAAAAAAAAACAAAAAAAAAAAATTTATACTCTAGACTATAGAAGAATTTGCACTCAATTGTAGTGAGGAACCACTTATCTTATTACTATAATTATATATACAATGAATAAAAGTTAAAAATTTTTTTTTTTTAAAGGATTCCTTTTTATAACATATTACATTTATTTCAATACATAAAAAAAAAAATTAATATTGAACTGTTATAATTAATAGTTTGTATTATTATTGTATAAGACAATGGGTCCTGACAGGAAGTCCTCTCCAGGATCGCACAAACAACTGCTGCCCTGACAAGGTTGAAGCCCATTTGGAAAGACAGGACCATCAGTCTACATTCCAAAGTAAGACTGCTGCGCTCCCTTGTCATCTCCATCTTCCTATATGCATGCGAAGCATGGACCCTCACAGCAGATCTCCAATGAAGAATACAAAGCATGGAGATGAGGTGCTACAGAAGACTTCTGGGCATTTCCTATACCCAACAGATCACCAACGACGAAGTAAGACAGACCATCACTGTTACGTTGAAACGCGAATGGTAGTATGTCTGAAACGCACACGATAGATCTAATCGTTTCGTTTTGCAAAGTATTCAATAATGGAGTTTATTTACCTTTGATTTGAGTTTGCATTGTTGTTAGGAGAGGCTTTGTATAACGTTGATAATTTTCGTTAGTCGATATTATTGGAGAATTCTCTGGATTTGCGTATGTACTATCAATGGAAACCTCCCGATAAATGTAGAAAGTTGAGAACCTTCCCGGAAGGAGAAGAAATATGTATGACGTAAGACAGTTATGACGAACTCTAAAGCGATTAGTAAATTGCGTCATACGAGATTGTTCCACCTTGTTCTGGACTAGAGAAAAAATTATATATTCGATGCTCTGTGTGTTGTTGGCAGTTGAGTTGAGAATTGTATGCAGATGTTGATGTGTGCTGAATAAAAGTGGAAAACTTCACACGAAGACTTTGACTTGTTGCTGAGTGAGCCCGGTCCTGATTTGGCTCGGAAGAGTCCGCTGGACCTAAAGCAACAATAAATCAATCAATCAATGCTGAGTGAGCAGGCTGCGTGGATAAACGAATCTGAGTTACACACCTATCAGGGATCCAAGCATCGGGGCTGAATCAAATACTGATAGAAAACACCAACATCAAACTGAGTGTAACAATCACACAAGCCATTGGACAACACGATGACCTGCTCACAGTGGTGAAGAAACGGAAACTCCGATGGTATGGCCACGTCACCAGATCATCAGGCCTTGCAAAGACTATTCTGCAAGGCACAGTGCAAGGAGGTAGAAGAAGAGGGAGACCGAAAAAGAGGTGGGAGGACAACATTCGAGAATGGACTGGTTTGACACTGAGCGAAGCTATCAGGGCTGCTGAGGACTGAGAAATATGGAGTATGCTGGTTAAACGATCATCTGTGGTGCCCCTACGACCTCCGGGTTACGGAACAGGATAAGATAGGATATTATTATTGACACAATTAGGATTTGTTTCCCATTATTATAGAACATAAATTAATCACTAACATTGTCTATTATTTATTTTACTGTGCTCTATGCTTGTGCATATCTGTATAAGGTGTGTGTGTTAGAATATTGGTAGCTATTTATTCATTATTGGAGGCCTTGGTTCGGCTCCTAGTAGTCTGCTGGACCATGTAAACAATGATTATCTATCTATCAAACACTTAGCCATCATATTTAGCATTATTAAACTTATTTTATTAAAATCATAAAGAGACAAGCCAGGACCCCAAAAGAATGTAAAAAAGAATACAACACTGATATCAGACCTAAATCTGGTTTAAGATCAAGTATAAATCATGCCACTGCTTTGATTTAATGTAAACATTTACTATTTTTCTTGCTAAATAAAAAGTGTATAAACTGTAATGCAAGGAAAATTTACGTTTCCATAAACCTTTGTCAACATCAATTTTAATGTATTTTCATCCGCCATTATTTTCCCCTTAGATTTTCGATACAAGCAGCAGATCTACTTGTACTTCTAAATTATTTCTGTCTGAATGACATAACCTATATATTTACAATTCTCGTACCAGGCAAGATGGTATTAGAAATTCCAGAACGAAAATTCCACTTGCCAAACACCACAACTCCTTACTCTTTAATGGCATCAGCAAGCTTTCTAAACAATTCCCTGTAGCAAACGGGAGCAGGTTTCAACTCCAAAGTAGAAGCAAACGGGAGCAGGTTTCAATTCCAAAATAGAATCGGTCAATGGTGAAACAAGAGGACCTGTTTACCCTGCACACTTTGAGATTTTGCCTTGTTTAGTCAGTTAGAATTAGAAGGTTACTGTTAGTCTCTAGAAGACGACAGAAGTGATCATGCGTAACACAGTGTAGCCTGACGCCTGCATAGCAGTGACATCATCGCAGCCGACGGGAGAAGGCTTTGAATTATACATCCACTCAGATTTCTTCAGCCTATCAGAACACAGCACCGTTAGGTAGAACCAGTTCTGACTGGGTAGGCAAAGGCTATGTAGAGGGTCATTTGTGTTGAAAGCTTTGGGCAGTACACAGCAACGTCCTAGCAGAAATCTCTCCACTGATAGACCAGGAAAGCAGTGCTTGTTGAATATTCGAATTCAATCAAGTAGCCACGGCCTGACATTGTCGAACAGGTAAATGAACATACTTCTGTTTCATCGTGATGTATTTATAGTATTGTTGAATTATGTTTGTGAAATTTGCTATGCATAGAATGAATTGTTAGTCCGATGTTGCCTGAACATGTGGCGAATCCGACCACGAGGCGACCGGTCGACGCCATGTTGAAAGATGTACGGACCCACTGTTGTTTAACCTATATGTATGCTTGCAGACCAGTGGCTGTACCCGAGAATGTTTATAATATTATTAATTCTTTATGTGTATAGTTAGCCACGATTTATATTTATATATGTATAGGAAATTAGAGTGGAGATTCCAGTGGACCACGGACTTAGCAGAATGTTTGTCGCTTATGTATAGAGATGTGGAGCTATCACTGAGGGCTACTTTTTTGGCTTTCAGTGAGACGCTCTGCACAGACCTATTATACAGGGTTGTGCAGAATTTCGTCTTATATGTTACAGACGAGCAGGCGGTATATCGTGAGCCCAACTCAGCAAACGACAACAACCACGTCAACGCGTACAGTTGGCTGCCGAGGCATCTATAGCATTGAGCGCAGATAGCCCACCCCGTCGAACACAAGCAACGACAACACAGCGTGTCGTAGAAGCGACCTCAACGCAGCGCTTCAATCCCACAGTTAAGTGCAACAAGAAACCTTGCACTAAAACTCTGTATAAACAGGACCACAGTAGTCCACTCTTCATGAACGCTAGTATAGCCAGTGCCCGATGAAGAAAAAATAGCTGCCTAGATTATCAGCGAGCGAATCATTCGCATTGACAATTGAACTTTTAAGTTAGTTTCGTACTTCGAATATCGTGTATAGTTATAGAGTAGAGAAAAAAAAAGTGTGATTTTTACTGTTATCAAGTGGCTGGACTACATACGATTCATAGCCGTGTGAAAGCTAGTGTGACAGTGATCTTTTACCATTTTTCTATCTCTATACCCCAGCCTAAACACAGACCGAGCTAAACAAATAAATGTATTAAAGTAATTCACAGGGTGACTCACTAGCGGTCCCCATAGAATAAGACAAGAGGGGTACTGTTACAGCATTCCATTGTGCAGAGCCCAGCAACAATAAAACCCCACGTCACAAACTGCCATTTTACCTCCATCCACAGCCACTTCCATTTGTAGCGGCAAATCATGTAATTAAAATCATCACCACAGTTCACAATATCCAGACTATGCGCCACTTTGCTTTTTAAATACACGTGGCGCTGTGCAAAATCAAAACCGAGGCTTGTATTGTAGCAGATGATCCTTTGTCTTATTGCCAGAACATAATAAAATATTAATTTTTAAAATTTAAAAAAATTGAAAAAGTCATTGGAGTGTATGCGGTCTCTACTCGGGCGTCTACACAACTTCAGCAAGGCATAAATATGCCAAAGGTTGTACAATTCTCATGCCTGACTATAACAATACTATTACATCGAAATCCTCTTCATAAATAAAGTGGTACGTATCAAGATGCAGTCAAGTTGTCAATGTGACCATTTCTGGCTTACAGAGTGTCAAAATGGGTGGTGTACTTTGTGGTCTTCTATCTCCCTTAAAACAGAGGCTCCATTAAAACTAATGGTTGCTATTGTAAGCAAACATGCATGGCTTTCAGAAGAGTGATGGCATGTTGTTGGAAAAAGTAAAGATTGTGAGCAGCGTTATGTTAAACACTGCTGTATTTGCATGTGAATATTTTTACGCTTCAATATTGTTTAGCATCATTTTTCTTTCAGAATATGTTAACAGCGATTGAAAAATGCTAGGGAGTCAAAAGATATTGATAGTTTAAAAAGGGTATGTATGTGTTTTTTCTGGCTGCTGTAGCAGCAATGCTATTAGCGATAGACTAACACTTGGCACGCATGGTTTATGGCTGATTACGAAATAGTGATGGTCGACCTAAAGAGCAACCAGTATGGCGCTGTGAGCAGCTAATTTGAATAATTCACAGGAAATCAAAGTTAAGCTTTTAAACAAAGAGATTTTATACAAGATTTTTCAGAACATAGTTGTAGCCTTGAAAGTTAATATATTGAATTTTTACACAATTCTAACAACTCAAAATAGCATAAACTTAGTTGAAAAATCCCCTATAATAAGATGTTATGTGTTCTTTTAGAGCTGTTCTACACATTATTAATTCTCCACATTATACTTAATTTGTCTTTTTCTGAAGACACAACTGCTATGAAAACCACTAAAAAATATGGAGAGGGAAGGGAGATGATGTAGGGATGAAAGAGGGTGAAGACAAAAACGAGTTCTCACAATTTGTTTGCGCTTTTCTCCTCCAGCTCCAAAATTCACACAATCTGAAATCCTTGGCAACACTGTCCTGGAAAAGATTCACATTTAAACTTTCAACATACATAGACTATATTTTACAAGTATGGCATTAGCACAGATACCACTGTAACCAATATAATAATTTTTTTAATTTCATCATTCTTATATAGCATCTTTCCAGCACAAGAAATGCTCAAGGCACTGGCTGATACAGGATCTAACTCAAGCTGCCCGAGGCGTCCAATTGCAAACTTTGAGCACATAGTCAGACGCCCAAATGCAGAGATGCCAACCTGCAGAAAAGTCTGTCAGTGAGAAATTTATAAATTGTCAGTAGATTTAAAATTTTGTCAGTAGACAAGAGGGAGCAAAGCCAAAGGTCCTCGGCTTTAGATTTCTTATTAACAATCATATCGGAAAAATCAAAGATGACTGAGCTCCACAAAAGAATTCTATAATAATCTGTGGTAAAACTTGACCCCGACCGAAGTCAGAAGGATAATCGATGTCAGTTCGCAAAACTTTTAACCTCAACCTGCTACGAATCAGAATCATGTACTGCACAATGTTAGAGTTAATTAAAATAAATCGCTTTGAGGTTGTGTATCGGCATACAAATTAAAAAAAAGGGTAAATCTCATTGATTTCTTTGCATTGTTTTGTCTGCTGCTGCTGCTTCAGCGCAACTAACAAGGTTGCGAACTACGATATGCAATAAGTTAAACTAAAGCAAGCTTCAATAATTGAAGCTATCAAATAGATGTATTAGTATTACCTTATAAGGTCGTTATATAATATGCTGCATTATTTTATACTGTGACAGTGCCTAAGTGTAATCAGTCTAAAACGTGTAACTTCCTTTTGCCATAATCATCAGCTGCAAATATATATTCTTGTAAAAATTATTCTCGCCATAAGAAAAATGACTTCAGCGTAAATCCGTAAAAAACTATTTGCCACCAGAAAATAATACGGCGAAACCATGAGGGTTGGCATCTCTGCAAATGACTGAGTGACCGGGAATGGGGAGAAGGAACCTAGTGCATGCTGGGTGTATAACCGTCACTCACCTGTCTGAGAAATGGGTCTCAGGATTTTTAAAGTCAGTGTAAAGGAATGTGTGCATGAACAGACTAGATCTTGGTTTAAACTCTCATCTGAAGGAGTAGGGGAGCAGTGTTTCGGGGTAACTTTAACTTTATAATTTTGGTTTAATTTAATTTTAAAGTTTTTAAAATTTATATTTATTTTTTTATTTTTTTAAGTACTCAAGGTTGTCACTGGGCATTGCACCACTGTCTATACACAATGCTAAGTTATTTAATAACATTCAGGTACACTGCATTCAACACCGAGCCAACTACGCTCCTGCTTCGTTTTCAATTATAAAGCTTTTTTTTTCTCTCTCCCACGTAAAAAAGAATTGACAAAAAACATCTTGTGTGTACCAAATCAGATGTAACTACTCATAGGATCATATGGCATTGTCACGAATATAGGGGGTTGGGGGGATGAGGATCAGCAATTATTCCCCCGCGCTGTGTTGCCTCCCTTGACTAGGCCAACTTGCGGCGACATTCAGGGAAATAATGCTGGGAGTACTAAAGAATGATAGACAGCTGAAAGGCCAGACGAGAAGAATACAAACTAAACTAGTGGAGAATTTGAACAAGGGGAAGTCGGATGTTATAATATAATACAGTGGAGTCCACCTATAACGAACCTTGGAATAACGAACACCCGCGATTAGCGTACTACCATCCATTTCCCGACACACTCCCTTCTTTGTCTTACTATTTAATCCCTTCCTATAACGAACAAATCCAGCTAGGCAAATAACGAATCTCCGCTTGTAACGAACACTGTGTGTATTCCCTTGGCCTACTTTGCCTCATTTGGCTCATCGCCAATAGCGAATAACAGCAGAAGCATGCCAGTTCGTACATAAGTCAACCAAGCATTGAAGTCATAACTGTCATTGGCTGCTATAAATAGCCTTGAATGAAGTCATTGTTGATAAACTTCGTAGGCCTAGATCGATCTACGTACTGTATGTTGTGATGTGTACTCATCACCGGTGTGTACTTCCGTTTACAGTACAAATCTCTACAGCGAATCCCGCTTGTAACGAACCCGAAATTCCCCCCCTTGAGATTCGTTATACCCGGACTCCGCTGTATTAGACAATTTATTAAATAGATGTAGGTCAGGCGTAGGAGGTGGGCTATACGGCTGAGTCACTAGAGAGGGTCTGTTAACGTCCAGAGTATCGTGGAGTTATTCTGGGTTAGCTGTCTGGGGGTTACTGGGGCGATTGTGGACTGATATCATCATAAGGCAAGGGGGTATCTGGCTGCTTTAGCGTGGTAAGCCAGATGTTCCGAGAATTGTGGTGTGCGCTGGGTGCGCACTTAGCTGCTATGGCGTATAGGCGGTGGTTGCCTCAGGATTCTGGATGGCGATTGCGCAAGGGTCCAGTCGCGAGCGTCAGTCTTCCAATCCAGGTCACTGGGTCGAATTCTTGGGTAATAGGGGCTGTGGTGCAATCAGTCTACGTAGCTGACCGGTTGCTGTAATTCTGCTTTCAACGCTTCACGGTGTCAACCAGAGGGTCTGGGTTGCACGCAGCGGGTCTTGAGTCTCGTAGCAGCCCGGTATAAGGGCCCGTTCTGGAACGAAGTATTGACTCAGGATCAGAGGTGCACACACACTCTGGATGCCGCGCCGGTTAGCGCGCATGCCAGTCAGATTTTCAAATTTGGAAACACCGGCTAAGACTTGACCGGTTCGTTCCAACTGTCCAACAATTTCAACTGGGCTTGGTGGAGTTTACTGGCGGCCGCTAATAGATAATAACTTCGGCGCCTAAAATGGGGTTATGGACAGCAGGGGTGGATATTTACACAACAGGACCAGGGGAGGAAGCAAAAGGGATAATTACAGGACAATGGGGATTATAGGCAAGGGTGCTTCACTGGGGGACTTTAATCTGAGTAACAGGACAACATGGCATGGGGGATTTATACAAGAGTCTAGGCAGGGGAATATACAAGTATAAATACAAGCATGGCATGAACAGCAATCAAAAGGCAGATAATGGATACAAGAACGAAGAAGCAAAAAGCATATCACAAGCAACACATCAAGACAACCCACAGACACGGACGTAACTATCTACAAGACATACGAACATGTTGGGAAATCGACGGGAGATGGGAATGCTAAATGATATGAAATAAGTCTCCACTCTTACCTTGACCAAGGAACGGGTAGGAACACAAGAATATTGTCGGAGCTCAGCGGTCGCAACGAAGGTGCAGACGTGTCTCGGAGCAGTGTGTTTACTCGGGCTGCTGGAATTGGACTGACGCCTGAGTCTACCTATTCTGGGGCTCCAAGGGGCTATCCCGAGGGGCGGGGCTTGGGTGGCTTGGCCAGCGGGGCAAGAAAGTAGAAACTGGACGCGAGCAGCGCCAGGGGTAATTGTACGCTTGTGACAGGCATATATATGCTAGTGCCGTTACTGTTACACCTATAGATATTTGTGCTTAAATCTGATTTCTCTACTAAATAATCTACTACTATTATTATTGATAACTGAAGAAAAAAAATCATTAAAGTGATAAAAATAAAAAATAAATAAATTAATAAAAATGTTACTTCCACCCGTAAGCCAATTCACAAAATGAAGAAAGGTTATCATTTTTAGTCGTACCCCGGTATTGTAGGAAGAGGCACAAAGTTCATCACTTGTGCAATATCCATGGCACAGTCCAGCATTATGGACACACCCTTGAAGTACAGCACAAAGCATGGCTTTGCAGGATTATCTGACAGACATACCTAAAATACAGAAGAATAAATGACAACTGACACACTTTTGACAATTGTGTTATTCAATTAAACTTTCAAGAGGGAAGTCAGTGGTTTGTGTACTTTCTGTTTGTCATAAAAAGATAAAAGGAAAGTTACATCCGAAATATCTCTAACAACGTTATTTATTTATATTACTTTGAGTGTTACAGCTTGTTTTCCTCGCAAGTTTCGCAATTTTAACTAATCTTCATAACAAAAACATTAATCAATTTAATGTTAAATGTAATTATTAACATTATTATATGATTATTCCATGTTGCTTTGACTTGAGTTTTAAATCTTGCGACTAATCGTGGCATTATCTTCTTCCTTTATTTAATGTCTATCTTTATAAAAGTGTGTATAATTTTAAATATATTCTTTACAAATAGGCTTTATCATCAATCAGAAACAATATAAATATTAAATCAGCACCAGTTTCATTTCTGCTAGTTCGCCGGCAATGTTTGAGATGTGTTAATTACTTCCCTTGAAAACTGACTGCTAACCGAAACAAAGTATATTAAACAAAATAATAAATAAAAAGTGGAAGTAATTTGTTTACCATTTAATTATTTTGTTTAAATCACAATTATTGTTTCAAAGATGGCAAATGTTCTCGTATTTTTATATTGTGGTTTACATTTAATATTAGTGTGTGTGTGTTTTTCAGGATCATTGATGTTGTCAAAGGAAGTTTTGTTTCACAACTTTGTGTTAGCTGAACATTCTTTGAGGTGGTCATGTGCAGGCAATCTCGGAGAACAAGTACAAGCACAAGTATATCAACTAATTAATTAGTTGATATACTTGTGGTACAAGCCATTGAGAGGAAAGTACTTCAATCTGTGTTCACCATTCCAGAAACCCAACAGTACCTTTTCCAGTGATGACATTATCGACTTGTCAAAGTCATTGTCAATGGAGATTTCCAATATTATGAATACTGATCTGTACCTTTTCTAGTGATGACATTACCGACTTGTTAAGTCATTGTCATTGGAGATTTCCTTACACCACCTCTCCCTGGTAGGCAAAATTCACCAGACAACCGATGCCTGAAAGGCTGCCAGTGTGACTATTAACTCTTTCCCTGCCAGGCATGTTTCCACGTTTGTGCCAGACATTTCTCTGGCACCGGAAAGAAAGTTCAGTACCTTAGGCATTTAAGCTACTGTTCTTTCAATAATAGTTGTTAAATAGACATATTTCATATCAAATTAAAGGTAAAAGAGTGAAGAATAAGAAAAAAAAACCACAAAAATGTTAATTTGATTATGTTATTGAAATATGTGTTTTGAAAGCATGTTGATCTTTTTGAAATGATAAAATAAAATAAAAATATTTCTACATACCACAGTGATAAAAAAAAAAATCTGGAGGAATAATTCCAATCACTGAATCAGCTTCACACACCAGAAAGAAAATTTATTTAGGATCAAAATACACTTTACAGTTTGAAATTATATTGATTATTAGCAGAGTTTGACACACTGTCGATTGTGCCCATCACAATGCTTAGTAAAATGCACAAAAAACACTCTAAAAACGAATCAATTTGAAGAAACCACGCGCGTGTCGATCGAGAACGAAAGTAGAAAGAGTTATCTCTCTTTGGTTAAAATAAAACTTGGATTGGACTGCGCAAAAAACCGGAACGAAACGGAATGGCACAAACATGGCGGCTCAGATCGACGATATATCGTCGATTGGCAGGGAAAGAAGCGGGCTCATAAATGCATTTATTTAGAGGGCAAAAAGCTGATAGCCTACGATCCCATCACTACTATACTAAGTCATTGTGACGGCACACTTTTAGAAATAATTATGGCCCAGTCACTGTGACAATAAATTTAAGACAAAAGTTTAAGGGACAAGTACAGGTTGAAAATGTCATTTAGTGTGCAGGTTTTACTATTAGAGCTTCATATATTATTGCAACCAGTGCAATCTTTATTCAGCGTTGTTTAATATTATTTAATGTTAAGTGTTCATGTGTACAGATTACTGTAAATTCAATGTTTTATTTTGACCATGCTGCAGCACTTGAGTAATATAGAACAGGCAAAGAATTATTGCACTAAGAATAATTTCACAGTAATCAAAAGTGACTCCTCACACAGGAAAACTATAGAGTCATAAGACCAGTTTCACTTTATTCAACAATGCAAATTATGCACAATGTGAAATAATGCAGACGTAGAATGTTATGTTTTTGACCATCGCTCTTGAGTACTTGAAGGTCTTCTAATTCTTCATAATGGATAAGTCTTAGAAAACTACTATTGTGATCCCAATTATATAATCCTAAAAATGTACTTCATTCTTTGTTTCTGAACATCCCTGACAAAATCATTTACAATGAACGAGCGCTAAAAATTTATTTTAATATTTTTGGAAAAAAAGGTAATGTGATAATTACATTGTATATCATCTATTCCCTCTACATTCCTGTGTAAAAATCTAGACAATCAACCTTAATTTAGGTCGTTGTACTGAACCACAACCAACAGTAATATAAAGAATTCTATCTATAGTATAATTCATGTTTTTACGTAGGAATTAAAGCATAAAATGTAACACTTCAAGGGTAGGGAAAAACACTTTTATACAGTAAATTGTCCAAGACTAAAGAAAAAAAATAATGCTAAAGCTGACAGAAGTACACAATAAATAAGACAGATCCAAAATGCATTTTGATACATGATTAAATTTAAAGAAACCATCTAGGACACAAATAACTCAATGATTAAAGGAGTTTTAAATAAAGTTCCATCACAGAAGACTATAAAATTTAATACTGACAGAGTCCTGAGCATATCTCACAAACTGCCAGTTAAATTAGTACACAGCTTGCAAATCCTATCATACACACATGCAGTGAAGGCAAGAACAGACCTAGATCTATATACTCAAGTTTGAAATCTGTCATGTGTAACATTAAAAATACATTCAAAAGATTTAATGTGGTTTAGAACACCCCATCAGTTCATTTTCAGATGTTTTTCATAGAAAATATTTCCACTTTCAGTTCTTATTTCATCGAAGTGACACTCTATCTCAGTAGAAGCAATAACTTGCTTGACTACAGACTAAACAACTTAAATTTCATTTCCCTGTAGTTATCCACAATAAGAGCAACTAGTAACAAAGTATTAGCTGGTTCACTGTACTGGTCTGTCAACAGAAACAAGAAACAAGAACCATGTTCCATTTTTTCAATCATGCCAATGAATTTGTACAAAATCAAAGACCCCTTTCGTCCACATGCTCACCCACACAAACAATTGGCAGCTGAAGAACATGCTCTTGACACTATGAAAAGCTCTCACGGAAGTAAAGTTTTCTCTGTGTCGAACAATGCCCCAATATACTAACAATTTACACTCTAATACCAACAATTCAAATCTATGTGATTAAGAGCACACACAATGCACACAAATTTGAATCTTTGGACAAAATGTGCAGTTTATTAAGATTCAACCCATGCACTGATGACTTGTAATTTATTTTCCTTGGTTATTTCAACACGATGACTGTCTCAAGAAAAGTACAGCTAGAAGATTCAGCAATTTACTTTTTCAACTCCTTCATTCTGTTGAGAGCACTGCCCGCACGGAACCACTCGAGCTGACCCTCATTCATTGTGTGTTTCAGCTCAATCTTTTCCTTCTTGCCATCTGCATGCTTGATCTCACAAGTGACATTCTGAAAAATAAAAATATTTTAAAACAAATTTAAAAAATGAAAGGAACAAGTATAAAACAAACTAATTGCAAATGCAAATAGAAAAAGGCAAATTTCAACCCACACTTTATAACATACTCTTATGCCATTTGTGAAATTTGAAGAGTTCCAAAATACAAAACATTTCTAAAGACCGATCTCTACTAAAACACTGAACAGACACACTATACATACTAATTATAAATTATTGGCAGAATGATTTTCCATGAGTAACCATAACCAAGATTTAAAACAAAAACAGCAACTCAATCTAATTTCCCTTTACTAATGAACCTAAAAATCAATGAGTTTCAACTCTACATATTGGATGATGTCTTTAACACTCACAGATCCAGGCTTCAAGCCTGACAAGTTGAGCAGGGAAATTCTGTCGCTGGGCTGGATCTTGTCATAATCCGCTGGGGTTGGCAAATGTCAGAGGGAGTAGACCTTGTTTCTTCAAGTTAGTTTCTAAAAAAAAGTATTTTAAAAAAACAAATAATAATAATAAAAAAGTTTTCCTAAGATTGGAAAGAAATGGCATGAAAGAAATGCAATTATGTTACATTACATTACATTACATGGTTATTGCTTCAGGTCCAGCGGACTCTTCTGAGCCAAATCAGGACCAAAAAATCAAGACCACAACTTCTCTGAAAGAGGACTCACCCCTGATCCGCATAAAAGATCTGCCGAAGCAACCCTAGTGGTAACTCTGAACGCACTCCACCAGCCGGTCACTTTACAATAAAGACATCCCAGGCAGGGGATGTTGAGGCTATACTCTAATTTATCGAACCCCCGTTTACAAAAACAAAATAGAATACAAACATCATTATAAAATATCAACAAAACACAACAACAAAAATGCCTACATTGCTAAATAATAACATCATAGGAAGCCCCAGTGACCACCTGGCAGAAAGCATCCAATATTCCCAAGCTGATCCAACAGACCTCACATACTAATGAGAAGTTTTGTTCCCAAAGAGTTTTCAAGAAAAAAGGTAGGTGACTGGTCTGGCGAAGAAGATGCTAGTATAGTAGATTGATAGAACAGAGAAGGAATGAGAAAGAACGAAGGAGAAAAACAGTGACAGTGGAAATTTAAAGCACTAAATTTCCGGAAAGTGGGGATACTATTTATACTGAAACCCCTGTCAGGGGGATGTAATTATGTAGGTACCTACGAAAGATTCAAAGCTGAAGAACTACTATTGACTTTATTGCTGATAATGAAGAGGATTAGCGAGAAATATTGTAAAATCATGCTTTTTTTTTGGCTATTCTAGAAAGAAGCACCTGTGGCAGCAACACTCTCATTCCAACATCATCACCCTTCAAAAAAAATTTGTCAATATAAAATCTGTCCAAAACATTATCCTAATTTCTCACCATAGATTCAAAGCTGAAGAACAACTAATGACTTAATAGCTGATAATGAAGAGGGTTAGCGGGAAATGTAAAACAAGTCCTATCTTATCCTAAACACGCTCACATTCTAAAGTCATCACCCTTGTTTAGAGTTTTTTTAGGCTCAGACAGCAAGTTCTCCATTGCTGATTTCCGACTTGCACACTGTTCCATTTCTTGAGATCTTCCTCAAATGTTATCATAGTCGTTATCACCCACTTCTTTTTCCATCCCTTCCCATCTCTATGCTTTTTCCACGCCTTTATCATCAACTGCCTCGCCACGCTGAACAATGTGTCACATCCATTTTACCGGCTACGAGTCCGACACACATGCACAGTTCCGTGTTTCCGTTTGACTTGAGAACATGCAAAAAACAATTTTTAAATGGAGGAAAATGGTTGTAAAACTTTTTTGCTCAGTGGAAAACCATACTGTTCGCAGCTGAAATATTTAGTACAATAGCAGAAATCTGCTGAACCGCCGAAAATTACAAGCCCTGTAAGAAAGAAGCACCCGTGGCAGAAACATTCACATTCTGAAGTCATCACTCTTCTAAAGAAAAATATTGTCAATATAAAATCTGTCCAAAACGTTATCCTATTTTCTCACCATGAATACGAGCAAAGCTCTTGACAATGATGGCGCGACCACCAAGATGTCTAGGCTCCAGAGCAGCATGCTCGCGACTGCTTCCCTCACCGTAATTCTCATCTCCAATCACCACCCATGGCACTTTCTTCGCCTGATTGGAAACAGAAATAACGAAATTTACGGGAGGTTCAACTGCTTTGTAGGGGTGGGGGAAGAGTGGAAAATTAATCACAGAAAACTAATCACATTTTCTAAATGGCAGGAAAATCTTGTCCATCTTTTAAAATGTTCTGTATGCATGCATACACGTGCTACACTCCCCCCCCCCCCCCCCCCCCCACTTTTTTTTCTGTCTCTTAATAAGCAAAAGAAGCAATGAAAACAGACCTTGTAAAATCTTGCAACATCTGGGACACCTCCATACTCTCCTGTAAGCTGGTTCTTCACCTTGTTGATCTCACCATTCTCGCTGTTCACAGCTCTGTGGAACATACACAAACAATATTCCATATAATTACAGCTTATTATGAAGAAACATACACCATATGAATGTTTTAACTCTCTTGTCAAGAATTGACAAGGAATATACATTTTGTCTGTAAAGTCTTTGTGATTAAAAATAAATATCTGTCAATCCAAGCATCTTTTCTGGATGCAGCAACTAACCTCTTGTAAAAGATATGATTCTTCAAATAGATGGTAGAGACAAATTATTCTCAACTATAATATAAACTCAATCTCTTGCAACAGATTTCTTTCCTGGTATCATATGTACTTACCCTATGAGGAGGTTGTTGGAAATGTTGTCAAGATGACCACGGAACTTGAGCCACTGGCCAGCAGCGCTGATGTGATCAGTTGTGCACTTTCCCTTCGCCTGCAAGTTGATCAATTTAGTATTTTCAACCAATAAAATTAGTAAGCGGTTCATCTTATCGTAAGCATTTGAGAAACTGATATCTTATCAGATACGATAACCAAATCAATTATTTAATTTTATTATAAGATTTTCTATGTAGTGATGTGAAAAATGGTCTGACAAAAAAATGAAACCAACGAGATCAGTGCTAACCTTCCAGGAAACAGACTGTAGACCTACATAAACATCCATTGTGGTGTTGCAACAAAAGGGTGCATAAGAAAATGTCAGGAAATAAAGCTACTGAAAGAAAATAGACTAGACAATCAATTCAAAATGCTTTTGTCCACTCCATTTAGATACATGGTTACTCACTACAAACTCAGCCAACCAATTTCATAAACTGCACCAATAAAGATATTAAAAAATGGAAAGCATTCCCCACCTTGATAAGAATAGGCATGTCAACCAAGTCTTTGCCATCCCACTTTTCAAACGGTGCCAGAAGTTGCAGGCGCTTGCTGTCTGGAGCAACTTTCACTGACACACCATCACCGGTGGGTGGAGGAGCCTGGTAAGTGTCCTGTCCAGGATCGAATCCTTTGGCTGGCAATTCATCACCGAATGGGCTGTTGAACTTGAACTTCTTTCCTGTACAAACATGAGAGTTAAGATTCAAGTATTTTTCTTTCAGTCAAAACCAACATACGGACATTACACCCAACAATTAGTAATATATATATTTTTATAAATATTTCCAAAGATCTACAAGGCTTTTTTATAATTATCAATGTACATGTTGCTTGCAGAATACTTTTTACACAGTGACAAAGCAGCTTCTCTCCCCAAAGTTCAAAATGATTGTTGTTATTCCATAAAGAGCATCATGACTTGGATAAAAAGCTGCTCTACTTACCATCAGCACCAGTGAGCTCGTCTTTCTCAGGGTTGAAAGACAGGTCGCCAGCAATAGCCATGGCAGTCACGAGCTCAGGTGAGGTGACGAATGCGTGAGTTGCTGGATTAGCATCATTGCGGCCAGTGAAGTTTCTGTTGTAGCTGGTGACGATGGTATTTTTCTCTCCCTTCTTCACATCCTGGCGATCCCACTGGCCAATGCAAGGTCCACATGCATTAGCCAAGACCACTCCACCTATTTCACGCAACGTCTGAGCCTGTAAACATAGCAAAAGGTGTTCACTACTGGATTTCACTTGAATATACGAATGCTTGACCTTAAACTCAACTTGTAGATTCAAAATAAGCCTCTGAGGTTAGAAAGAAGTTGGAGGAAAGTTGGGTAATATTTTATTCTGTGGCAACTAGTAAAAAGCAGACATATACAAGAAAAGGTGGTAAACTCTTATTTGTAACCGCTTTGTAAAATGTGAGGACTACTGTAAAAGCAAAGGAATGATGGCAACCTCCAATTTGTCACTGCTTTGTCACAGAGTACTGACCATTCCATCTCTCTCAATGGTGGCGCGGATCTGCTCCGACCCTGGTGTAATGGTGAACTGGGCTTTGGCCTTCAATCCGTGCTGCAGTGCCTGCTTAGCAATGCTGACAGAGCGACCCATGTCCTCATAACTGCTGTTGGTGCAGCTTCCAATCAGACCTGCACGAATATAATATCCAAGTTAAATTCCAACAACAAATGACAATCTTAAACACACTGACGTTCAATGAAGAAAACATTTTAAAAAAAATAAATCTATCTCAAGCAATGATGAAAAACACTGCATTAAATAATAAAATTCTTAACTTTCAACAATCCCAGAATGTAAGAAGAATTCATTCTAGCCATAAAATATAGCCGTAGTATTTTTTAAAATTGTAAATGTAAAACAACAAAGACAGCCTCACCTACTCTTATATCGAGGGGCCATCCATTTTTCTTGGCAGTGGCTCCCAGTTGACTGATGGGGTGGGCAAGATCTGGAGTGAATGGGCCGTTCACATGTGGCTCCAGCTGGAAACAAACAAAACAACAGAACATAAGCATGGCATGCTGAAACAAACTTGCAATCTTGCAATCTGAAAATTACAATATTATTATTTTCTCTATAAATTCTACAGTTACCAAGCAGCATGTCTGAGTTGCTCACCTTGCTGAGGTCAATCTCGATGGTCTGGTCATACTTGGCATTGGGATCAGCAGACAGCAGATTTTTGTACTTGTTGGCCAGATCACCAATGCCTAAGCAAAAACAAACAAAACTCAACTCAGAAACAATACAAATGAGGATGTAAATTTATACGTGTTATCAGGCACTCTCACTAAATTGGCCAGATTGTTTGTTTCTACAAAATAATAACTGTACTTCTTCCTGAATATCTTTCAATCAAAATAAATCTTCATCAAAGTATTTTATAGCAGCTCCCCTTTTTTGCTATTTATATGAAATACACAATATGTTCAATTAAAAGACAGACCAAATGAATGAACAAACAAACTCACTAGCTCTGTTGGTAGCCTTGAGGTAATCCTGCATGCGGTGGTTGAATGGAAAGACGGAAGTGGTGGCGCCAATCTCAGCTCCCATGTTGCAAATGGTTCCCATGCCTGAAACATTACACCAAATTTTTACTAACATAGTATCAATAAATCAAGATCAACCAAATCATATGCACATTCTATTCATTATTATAAACAGACAAAAAAATTAATTGATTCAGCTACATGTTTCATCAATAGCTGAAATAATACTGCTGAGAACTGCCTTGAATGTTGATTTAACTGCAGCAAGTGTTCTCTTTCATTCTTCTAAGTCTCCCTCAAATAACAGCATACAATTCTTGCAAGGAAAATGAGCACTGACATGAAAGTCATTTCCAAACAACGCTACAAATCTGAAATTCTACTATTACCACAGGTGCATGATTATTACAAAAGGTGACAAAACTGACCTGTGCATGAGATGGAGTCCACACCTGGGCCAAAGTATTCGACAATAGCGCCAGTTCCTCCCTTGACCGTTAGAATGCCTGCCACCTTCAGGATGACGTCCTTTGGAGATGTCCAGCCACTCAGCTTGCCAGTCAGCTTGACACCGATCACCTGGAAAAAAAAAATTAAATAAAATAATCATAAAGAAGACTTAAATGGTGAAGCCCGTATGTCTCACATGCTCCTTATGGCAGACTTGCCTACCCCCCAGCACAAAAATCAGGAACAGCTTTCCCAAAAATCCGGAACACTGTTAATTTTTCAGGAACATCAAAAATTGAACTCAAAGTATTGCCGTTTCAGTTTATCAGCAATGGCAGTTGAAGTCTTGGCAGAAATTTCCTTCAGAATAGCTGTGCCTTTACCTCGGCCGCACTGAAATTTTTTTTGCAATTTTCGAGTCTGGAAACATCTTGGGAAGAGCTTTGTGAAGGTGTCCAGGGATGACAGGGGCAAGTTTAATTCTGTTACTAAATCGACTAGCATGACTTCAGCACGAATAGAGGAGTCGCCATGTTTATTTTCTGCAGTCGATGATGGGGCTTACACAAAAAAAACTGAAATCTTCTGACACTTGTATTTCTCCTTCTCTTTCTTTTCATTGTCGGTGTGTTTAACTGACTCGCAATACCTGCGACAATCATCTGCACCTCCGTGCCCCACAGAAAACCCTTTGTCACAGAATTTGCAGTAACTTGAGCAAGCATAGTTTGCTTTATTTCCAGCCAAGAGGCAAGGATAATCACGAGTGTAATCGTCACGAAATGCTTGGATACGCCGCTGCTTTTTATGTGTTGTCTTTGGTGGTGTCTTAGCAGCATCACTGTCACTGTTACTCAACACTTCTGTGGGATTTTTCCGTTTACTAGCCATTTCTTATCACTGAGCACAAGAGTTAAATTAAAACACGTGGAAATGAGATTTCAAACTAGTAGCGACAGGGAGCATGCAGGAAACTTCGAATCAGTTTGACTGCTCATGCTCGCAATGCGCTCGGAAATTGTCGGAAGTTGCTCGGAAATGGGTTAATGGCTGAAACCACAGACACTCATTTTTGGACTATTTAGGATTCATATTGCACAGATTTGTGAAAATCTGTAAATTGGTTTTTGGTGGGTGAGTACATAGTCTCACATTGCTATGCATGAGAGTCAAAAATGAAATGGAAATGTTAAGGGAAGTGAATCTCAAGAGTCCACCAGTGGAATTTTCAAATGTTTAACTGAAATATGTCCTGATTTACTATGAAATTTAAACTGATGGCAACTCTTGGGACTCCTTTTAGAGTAAAACTATTCCGCTGGACCCTATAAACAATGACTAACTAACTAACTAACCAACCTTGGGGCACTTGAGCTCCCATGGCATGCCAGCCATCACATCCACAGCATCAGCACCACCAACACCAATGCACAGGCCACCAAGACCACCTAAACACAAAACATAATGAGAACCTATATTAAACTTCCCATCATAATGACTAAAAACTTGTTAAGATATAATAATAATTAATGAAATCTATGAAGACATTATCAGATTTCTACACACAATCATTCTGGCAATTGTTTAGAATTGAGTGCTGGTAGAGGGGGACGCAGAAGCAGATGTGTACTCCTGATGCTTTTTATACAAATCATTCCTCTTATGTTCAGAATTTTCTATCAAAGAACATCTCTGAAAATATACCATCAATCGAAGTACTATCAAAACCCCACCCAAAACACTAAAGAGATTAAAGGGTACTGACCTCCGTTGGGAGTGTGGCTGTCAGTTCCTATGAGAAGTACTCCAGGGTATGCATAATTTTCAAGGATGATCTGCAAAATCAAGTGAAACAGCTCAAATTTCTGGGGGAAAATATTTAAGGACACTCACATACACAAGAAAATTAATTTTAATTATCATCTGTCTCTCAAATACGGATATATATATATATATATATATCATTTTGCAGACTACACAAGTATGCATTGAATGTGACATTTTATAGCAAAGAAAAATTATAATTCCAACCTGATGGATAATACCACTGCCAGGCTTCCAGAATCCAACTCCATACTTGGCACTCACAGTCGAAAGAAAATCGTAAACCTCAGCATTGATGGACTGAAAACAGATATCAGGTATTTTATGTAAGTAACCGAACAGGCAAAACCCATGTGTCTATAATTATATAGTTTTGGCCATGTTACCAGTTATAAACTTGCAATTTATTAGTCTAGAACAAATTATCAGCTAAACGATCCTATGTTTAAAAAAAGCAAACACTGCCATTAAAGAATTGCTATCTTCTCTTTCTGAATTCTCTAAATTTCCTAAATTATCAATGCTACTGTCAAACATACATGAACACATGAAAGAGAATAAAGTTCACAAATGACCTCTCACAATCTTTAGTTAAAAAAAAAAAAATTATTATGACAAGATGAACTTTTGTAAACACTCTTATTGAACAAATTTACAGAAGGTTTTGAGTATTCTTAAAAACTTACAATTTGTCAGATTGCCTGAGTGACTGATTCATAAACGTTTAATACACAAGCACAGGAACAGAATAAGGTATAGTTGTTGAAAAAAAACAGTGCATTTATACTTTTGTAAATTTTTTCTTTCCCTAACGACTTCAATCCTCCTCACCATAATCATCGTTCTTTGATCAATAAGCTGAAAGTACCTTGGCTCTTGCCAGATCCTTGTCACCTCCAAGCTGAGCCTCAATCAAATGGTCACAATGCACAGTGGAAGGAACAGCAACTCTGGGCAGACCGCTAGAGATGAACTGCAGCAAGGCCATCTGAAAACAAAATTCCCTGCAATGACGACTTTCAACAATGAAATTAGAAAATCTAAGGAGACAGAAACCCAAATATTTTCCACCAAGTGTCAAAAATTCAGCTATAACTCTTTCTAGTGTTTACAAAATATTTTTCTACAGTAAATTGACAATCTTATAATAGGTAGAAAATATTTAAACAAAACATGGAAAACCCTTTCTCCTTGTTAGACAAACCACAACAGGGTAAACTTTTTTTCAGTACCTGGGCTGTGGCATCTTGCATTGCCACACGATCAGGACGCAATTTCAGGTAACTCACGCCACGCTCGATTTGCTGAAAAATGCATTATCTCTGGCATATTAGCAATTTTCAAAGCTTTGAAACAAAAGAAAATCACAGGCAAAGAGAAAAAAAATGTTAGCAAGAAAAGCTTTAACCGATTACTTTTAATTGTATAAATGTTTAGCAAAGAAACAGAACTTTTTATGGACATTTTCATAAACACTGAATTGATCAAAAAGCAGATGTTGAGTTTACTGTCCTGATTGGAATACCTACTTGTAACAAAATACTGCTTGTCTGGTATGAAAACATTCTACAGTGTTTTTAAGAAACTCTCTCAGTGATGTGCACACAAATCCGTAAACACATGCACACAGATACACACACATGTACACACACACAAGCAAACACACACTGACTCCACACACCTCATTCTTCGGATCATCCAAATGGCTGTACAGGACTTTTTCAGACAAAGTAAGAGGGCGTCCCAATCTGCACAAGAAGAACACATGAAAATAAATTACAGTGAGAACACAGCTTCCTAAGGCACATAAACCAGCACTTTTTTTGTTGCTGTTGTTGTTAATTGTTATATCTATGCCTAGTAACTAATAAACGTAATATAGGCAGTACAAGTATGAGTGACAAATGTCCGAAATCGAAGTAGTAATACAGTAATCATAAGAAAAAAGTGAACTGACCTGTCCTTCACGATCTTGAGTACATGCTCTTGCTTGTCATAGTCCAGATAATGGCTTTGTTCAAACCGACTAATAGCCACCTGAACAGAGAAAAATCATATACATTTGATCACTTTGTGATTAAATTTAAATAGAACAGTCGCCATGTTTCACTTAGTTTACAATCTATTCAAAAATATGTTACATTTTATATATTTGCATAATTTACTTTCACCATCAACTGTAATGAAACTGGAATTGTGCACTTGGTATACTACTATTTATAGGAGATTAAATAATTATTGTAATAAAGCAATATTGGCTGTGGAGTACAGAACAATTCTTACACTTACAGTTAACCTACTGATGCCATAAATAATTACACTGACTAACATGTAAACATGAATTGGCTGTTACAAATATAGAACCAGAACTACAAGTTCATGACTCCCATGCTCTTTTTGGAATTTAAGTATATCTCCTCTCCCCCCCCCCCCTCCCTCTCCCCCCCCCCCTCCCTCTCCCCCCCCCCAAAAAAAAAATCGAAACTGGCATTAAAATGCAAATATTGACAGAGTTTTCAATGCTCTGATCTTAAGATGACACTGAACTGGGCTCCAAATACATTCATGTACGATCCCATAAATTACAGCAAAAGTTGTCATGCCAAAAAACAGTGACCTTGGGATGACCTTGACATTGGAATAACCTTCATGTGACCTCTGATGCTCTTGTATGATCAAATAACCCCATGTTCCTGCATACTATGGATCAAATATAGAGACATTCTACTGTATGATGACCCTTTTTTTGCGTTTTTGTAAGGCCTAAAATAACCTTGACTTTTAAGATCAATGCAAAACCAGAAGAAATATACAAGATCTATCTTTTATTTCTAAATACAACAAGTTTGGATGTTAAATCTCATAGTTTAGAGTCAAGGTCACTTCAAAGTATCCACATGAACTGACAATGGACAGCTCCAGTGACCTTGACCTTGAAGCGAGGTTGACTAAATTTGCAAAACATGTGAGTCTCATTAATGTCTACCAAGCATTAAAAAACAGACAGAAGAATACTTTTTTTTTTTTTTGGGGGGGGGGGGGGGGGGATATAAATTTTTTACTATTTAGGACTTGAATTTTGATTTTGGGGTGAGTACTGCTATGCATACGAGTCCAAAAAAAAAAGCGAAAAAGGATATAATGCAGTACAACTACAAGCAATTCACTAGTAAGCCAAAACTTAACAACCATTTAAAAACACAACATTTTACAAGTGTTCCTTTTCAGTTTTAGACTAAAAAGTTTATTTCTCTAGATTGTAGTATGCTTTATAAAATAAAAGTAAAGTGTAAAGCACCATTTGACTTAACAATCGTACCTTTTGAGCTGCAGGTGCAATTGCTGATGTATGGATCCATTTGCTGTCTGTTGCACGACCCAACACACTGAAGCTCTGATGACAAATGCAATGACGATCAACATAATGGCTTTCATTCGTTTATATTAAGATTAATTATTCTTAAATAATATAATTTATATTATATTAATTGTCCTTTCAGCTCAGGCCGCTGGTTGTTTAAGACATAACTAAAGCCACCTGAGGTGCTCACTTGCTGCCTTATTCAAATCATCTGATGCCCCATACCACTCAGCTCAATCCTGGGCAACTGGGGGTGGGGAAGATGGGATCTAGTGCTTGCTGGGTGTATTTATTATATAGTGTCACTGATCAATCTAGGAGGTGCTGGGTGTATTTATATAGTGTCACTGATCAATCTAGGAGGTGCTGGGTGTATTTATATAGTGTCACTGATCAATCTAGGAGGTGCTGGGTGTATTTATATAGTGTCACTGATCAATCTAGGAGGTGCTGGGTGTATTTATATAGTGTCACTGATCAATCTAGGAGGTGCTGGGTGTATTTATATAGTGTCACTGATCAATCTAGGAGGTGCTGGGTGTATTTATATAGTGTCACTGATCAATCTAGGAGGTGCTGGGTGTATTTATATAGTGTCACTGATCAATCTAAGAGGTGCTGGGTGTATTTATATAGTGTCACTGATCAATCTAGGAGGTGCTGGGTGTATTTATATAGTGTCACTCATCAGTCTAGGAGGTGCTGGGTGTATTTATATAGTGTCACTGATCAATCTAGGAGGTGCTGGGTGTATTTATATAGTGTCACTCATCAGTCTAGGAGGTGCTGGGTGTATTTATATAGTGTCACTGATCAATCTAAGAGGTGCTGGGTGTATTTATATAGTGTCACTGATCAATCTAGGAGGTGCTGGGTGTATTTATATAGTGTCACTCATCAGTCTAGGAGGTGCTGGGTGTATTTATATAGTGTCACTGATCAATCTAAGAGGTGCTGGGTGTATTTATATAGTGTCACTGATCAATCTAGGAGGTGCTGGGTGTATTTATATAGTGTCACTCATCAGTCTAGGAGGTGCTGGGTGTATTTATATAGTGTCACTGATCAATCTAGGAGGTGCTGGGTGTATTTATATAGTGTCACTGATCAATCTAGGAGGTGCTGGGTGTATTTATATAGTGTCACTGATCAATCTAGGAGGTGCTGGGTGTATTTATATAGTGTCACTGATCAATCTAGGAGGTGCTGGGTGTATTTATATAGTGTCACTGATCAATCTAGGAGGTGCTGGGTGTATTTATATAGTGTCACTGATCAATCTAGGAGGTGCTGGGTGTATTTATATAGTGTCACTGATCAATCTAGGAGGTGCTGGGTGTATTTATATAGTGTCACTGATCAATCTAGGAGGTGCTGGGTGTATTTATATAGTGTCACTGATCAATCTAGGAGGTGCTGGGTGTATTTATATAGTGTCACTCAGTCTAGGAGGTGCTGGGTGTATTTATATAGTGTCACTGATCAATCTAGGAGGTGCTGGGTGTATTTATATAGTGTCACTCATCAGTCTAGGAGGTGCTGGGTGTATTTATATAGAGTCACTGATCAATCTAGGAGGTGCTGGGTGTATTTATATAGTGTCACTGATCAATCTAGGAGGTGCTGGGTGTATTTATAATAGTGTCACTCATCAGTCTAGGAGGTGCTGGGTGTATTTATATAGTGTCACTGATCAATCTAGGAGGTGCTGGGTGTATTTATATAGTGTCACTGATCAATCTAGGAGGTGCTGGGTGTATTTATATAGTGTCACTCATCAGTCTAGGAGGTGCTGGGTGTATTTATATAGTGTCACTGATCAATCTAGGAGGTGCTGGGTGTATTTATATAGTGTCACTGATCAATCTAGGAGGTGCTGGGTGTATTTATATAGTGTCACTGATCAATCTAGGAGGTGCTGGGTGTATTTATATAGTGTCACTGATCAATCTAGGAGGTGCTGGGTGTATTTATATAGTGTCACTGATCAATCTAGGAGGTGCTGGGTGTATTTATATAGTGTCACTGATCAATCTAGGAGGTGCTGGGTGTATTTATATAGTGTCACTGATCAATCTAGGAGGTGCTGGGTGTATTTATATAGTGTCACTGATCAATCCAGGAGGTGCTGGGTGTATTTATAATAGTGTCACTCATCAGTCTAGGAGGTGCTGGGTGTATTTATATAGTGTCACTGATCAATCTAGGAGGTGCTGGGTGTATTTATATAGTGTCACTGATCAATCTAGGAGGTGCTGGGTGTATTTATATAGTGTCACTGATCAATCTAGGAGGTGCTGGGTGTATTTATATAGTGTCACTGATCAATCTAGGAGGTGCTGGGTGTATTTATATAGTGTCACTGATCAATCTAGGAGGTGCTGGGTGTATTTATATAGTGTCACTGATCAATCTAGGAGGTGCTGGGTGTATTTATATAGTGTCACTGATCAATCTAGGAGGTGCTGGGTGTATTTATATAGTGTCACTGATCAATCTAGGAGGTGCTGGGTGTATTTATATAGTGTCACTGATCAATCTAGGAGGTGCTGGGTGTATTTATATAGTGTCACTGATCAATCTAGGAGGTGCTGGGTGTATTTATATAGTGTCACTGATCAATCTAGGAGGTGCTGGGTGTATTTATATAGTGTCACTGCATCAGTCTAGGAGGTGCTGGGTGTATTTATATAGTGTCACTGATCAATCTAGGAGGTGCTGGGTGTATTTATATAGTGTCACTCATCAGTCTAGGAGGTGCTGGGTGTATTTATATAGTGTCACTGATCAATCTAGGAGGTGCTGGGTGTATTTATATAGTGTCACTGATCAATCTAGGAGGTGCTGGGTGTATTTATATAGTGTCACTGATCAATCTAGGAGGTGCTGGGTGTATTTATATAGTGTCACTGATCAATCTAGGAGGTGCTGGGTGTATTTATATAGTGTCACTGATCAATCTAGGAGGTGCTGGGTGTATTTATATAGTGTCACTCATCAGTCTAGGAGGTGCTGGGTGTATTTATATAGTGTCACTGATCAATCTAGGAGGTGCTGGGTGTATTTATATAGTGTCACTCATCAGTCTAGGAGGTGCTGGGTGTATTTATATAGTGTCACTGATCAATCTAGGAGGTGCTGGGTGTATTTATATAGTGTCACTGATCAATCTAGGAGGTGCTGGGTGTATTTATATAGTGTCACTGATCAATCTAGGAGGTGCTGGGTGTATTTATATAGTGTCACTGATCAATCTAGGAGGTGCTGGGTGTATTTATATAGTGTCACTGATCAATCTAGGAGGTGCTGGGTGTATTTATATAGTGTCACTCATCAGTCTAGGAGGTGCTGGGTGTATTTATATAGTGTCACTGATCAATCTAGGAGGTGCTGGGTGTATTTATATAGTGTCACTCATCAGTCTAGGAGGTGCTGGGTGTATTTATATAGTGTCACTGATCAATCTAGGAGGTGCTGGGTGTATTTATATAGTGTCACTCATCAGTCTAGGAGGTGCTGGGTGTATTTATATAGTGTCACTGATCAATCTAGGAGGTGCTGGGTGTATTTATATAGTGTCACTCATCAGTCTAGGAGGTGCTGGGTGTATTTATATAGTGTCACTGATCAATCTAGGAGGTGCTGGGTGTATTTATATAGTGTCACTCATCAATCTAGGAGGTGCTGGGTGTATTTATATAGTGTCACTGATCAATCTAGGAGGTGCTGGGTGTATTTATATAGTGTCACTGATCAATCTAGGAGGTGCTGGGTGTATTTATATAGTGTCACTGATCAATCTAGGAGGTGCTGGGTGTATTTATATAGTGTCACTCATCAGTCTAGGAGGTGCTGGGTGTATTTATATAGTGTCACTGATCAATCTAGGAGGTGCTGGGTGTATTTATATAGTGTCACTGATCAATCTAGGAGGTGCTGGGTGTATTTATATAGTGTCACTGATCAATCTAGGAGGTGCTGGGTGTATTTATATAGTGTCACTCATCAGTCTAGGAGGTGCTGGGTGTATTTATATAGTGTCACTGATCAATCTAGGAGGTGCTGGGTGTATTTATATAGTGTCACTCATCAGTCTAGGAGGTGCTGGGTGTATTTATATAGTGTCACTGATCAATCTAGGAGGTGCTGGGTGTATTTATATAGTGTCACTCATCAGTCTAGGAGGTGCTGGGTGTATTTATATAGTGTCACTGATCAATCTAGGAGGTGCTGGGTGTATTTATATAGTGTCACTGATCAATCTAGGAGGTGCTGGGTGTATTTATATAGTGTCACTGATCAATCTAGGAGGTGCTGGGTGTATTTATATAGTGTCACTGATCAATCTAGGAGGTGCTGGGTGTATTTATATAGTGTCACTGATCAATCTAGGAGGTGCTGGGTGTATTTATATAGTGTCACTCATCAGTCTAGGAGGTGCTGGGTGTATTTATATAGTGTCACTGATCAATCTAGGAGGTGCTGGGTGTATTTATATAGTGTCACTGATCAATCTAGGAGGTGCTGGGTGTATTTATATAGTGTCACTGATCAATCTAGGAGGTGCTGGGTGTATTTATATAGTGTCACTCATCAGTCTAGGAGGTGCTGGGTGTATTTATATAGTGTCACTGATCAATCTAGGAGGTGCTGGGTGTATTTATAATAGTGTCACTCATCAGTCTAGGAGGTGCTGGGTGTATTTATATAGTGTCACTGATCAATCTAGGAGGTGCTGGGTGTATTTATAATAGTGTCACTCATCAGTCTAGGAGGTGCTGGGTGTATTTATATAGTGTCACTGATCAATCTAGGAGGTGCTGGGTGTATTTATATAGTGTCACTGATCAATCTAGGAGGTGCTGGGTGTATTTATATAGTGTCACTGATCAATCTAAGAGGTGCTGGGTGTATTTATATAGTGTCACTGATCAATCTAGGAGGTGCTGGGTGTATTTATATAGTGTCACTGATCAATCTAGGAGGTGCTGGGTGTATTTATATAGTGTCACTCATCAGACTAGGAGGTGCTGGGTGTATTTACAGAGCATCACGTCTAAGGTGTGAAAGACAGGATCTTTTAAAGTTCATGCAATTGAATGGGTGCATGAGACTAAATCTAGGTTTACACTTTATAATTATAGTTACTCTCATCTGGATTAGGGGGTGCACCTCTGCCTGTGTATCTGGATCATGCTATTTTTTCCTGCACTCTAGGCTTCATCCTTGAAATATCTAACACCTGCAATATTATCACCTAATATTCAATGCATCATTTGTTTTGCCATCGCTTTTCTCACTAAGCCACGGCATCCCCATTATTTGTAGAAAACAGAGCTGTGCAATGCATGAATAAAGTTTGGTAAAATAAAATTACTAACGAATACCATCAACATGCATCATCTGAAATCACATCTACTTATGTAACTGGTTTAGATTTAAGAAAAAACTGTTGCATGTAAAAATCGCTGGCATTATGGGTCCAAGCAAAATTTCAATCTTCATAAACATTCAATCATTCACAGCTGACACTGTGACTAAATGTGTGTGCAGGAGCATAGTATATTATTAAGTTATAAATGGGTTTTTGGATACAATAAGATAGCTGAATTATGAATATCGTGCATAGCCATAGATCTAAAGACATGTCACAAAACATCTCTTCCATTCCGAAAATACAAGCAAAATCGCTTAAAATTTTTAATGAGGCTGTACAGAGACATTTCACCAGGTGCATCTTGGGCTAAAGGATCTCAGTTACTAAAACAGGCTAACCCTTTCACTGCCAAGGTAAAAATTACATGGAGTTACAACTATTTGCCAGGCAAATCTGGATCACAATTGTTACAAATTACAAAAAATTATAGTTTAAACAGTATTAAAAATAACTAGGTAATACTTACCATTTATGAAAGGTAATTTAAATTTTTTTATGCTATTTGAAAGAAGATAAATTAAAAAAAATTGTTACTTGTTTTTAAACAAATATTTTGTTATTTATTTTTAGTCCAAATGAGAGATAGTTTAGACAAAGGGTGGCAATGGCATCATAATGTAAATTTGATGTATGGATGCACATCATTGCTTTCCTTTTAGATATGTCCCTGTTTATATCAGCTTTGCCATCATGTGGGTGGGGTAGGATGGGGGTGGGGAAGGGGCTGCCCACTGCCAATTAAAAAGGGTTATTACACCTAACTTATGAATGCTAAACAACCAATGTTCTAAGCTTTCCAATGGTGTGTAGTTGTTTTTCTGATGGTTTAACCGTACAGTGAAAGCCATGGATACATGAAGTTTCCACCAATTGCATGTTTGACAGAACAAATTGGAAGAGTCAAGAAAATCTAAAAATCGTCAAGGTCTTTTGAAAGTTTCGACGGAGATTTAGCTTTTTAGGAGTTTCGGCCAAGGTTGAACACAAAATGTTGCCATCTGACTGTCAAACTGTCCTATAAATATTTATAACTTTGCGATCATTTATCACCCCTGAATTTTCTCTGTAAAGGTTGTCTACCTTGACTTTTTTCTTTTCTTTTTTTTTTCTGGTAAACTTTCTATGAACTGAGCGGCCATTTTACAAAATAAACAATGTGGCAAAAATTTAATTTAAGTCTCTTTCTTTTCCTCCAAAATTTACAAGCATAAAAATTAGTAGTCTGATTAAAATTTAAATAACCTTCTCTCTCCTCTGTAAGACATTACACACTATTATAAAACAAGCAATACAATACATAATGATAATCTCTCCCCATCCTCTCCCTGCAAACAGGTATACATAAAAATTGTACATTAAGTGTACGACATTACATTAAAACAATGACAAAAAATAAAAATAATATTATATAAACAGTGCTATAAACGTTAGATATTAAAATTGCGAAATCAAAACGACCGAATCTTCTTTGAGTCGCAAGGGGAGAGAATCAATGTAGAGAAAACAAAGACATAAGAATTATCTCGCTTTATGTTGGCGACGTCCTCTCCTATTTACTATAATAGTTCAGTACTTTTTTCCCGTTACTTCTTTACATTTTTGTGTGTGTGTGTGTGGAAGATTTGACGGACCCATTTGAAAGTTTTGACGAACCTGAAATTGGTATATTCGACAGATCCGTCGAACATGCAATTTGTCGAAACTTCCAGTTACCAAAAAATGTCACAATCATGATGACGAGGAAATGTGTCATTGGCATATTTCATCATGCTATTGAGTATTGTATGATGACTTATCTCGTCAAAAGCAGTCAAGGAGTTAAAAGTGCCTTCACTCCCTTCAGCTTCCAAGCCCTGAGTATATATACTGAGGTGTTTCAAATCCTACACAACAAGTGTGACCCCAATGCAACAAGGTCCTTAATATGTAGAGTTAAAAGCTCTTCACCCAGAGGTCATGAATATAAATTAATAAAAAGACTGTTCATAATAGTTTATACCACCACTTTTTCACTGTTCAGAAAATTTACTAACATTTGGAACAGTCTTTCAAGTGATATTGTCACAGATGGTACCACAAATATTTTAAAAAAAAGGTCTAGATTGACAGGTTTTTATCTAACATAAAGTACTCTATTGACTCTCTGGTAGGCAAAATTCATCAGACAACTGATGCCTGATTGCCATTGTGTCAAGTAATACAAGTGCTCCTAAATGCACGTCTACCTAGAGCCAGAGGGCAAAAGACTGATATGATAACGTGCGATGCCATGACTACTGTGCTATAAATAACACTCAAGAGTTATTCAATCTGTTGAAACATGATGAAATATCAAAGTACGATAAAGTTTGTATAATGGGTGACTTCAATTTTCCAGGTATATGTTGGGAGGGAGCTTGGGAAGGAGATACCAATAATGACTTTGTTGAATGTGTAAGGGATGCATTTCTTATCCAGAAGGTTTCCTCTCCCACTAGACACAGGGCAGGACAACAGTCTACAAGAGATGACTTGGTGTTTGTAAGTGAAGAACATTTGGTGCCCGACATAGAGCACATAGATCCTTTGGGGAAAAGTGATCATGACGTACTACTCTTTTATCTATATGTTCCCAGAGTCAAAGGCAGTAAAGAAAGCAGTAAGTACAGGTTTAATTTAAACAAGGGGGATTATTGTAGTCTACGTAACATGATCTCTGCACATGACTTTTCTACGCTTCCACAGGAGGATGTACACGAAATGTGGCAAGGTATAAAAAGTGTTATTTTAGAAAGCATGGATATATTTATTCCAAAAGTAAAGGCTGGAAACAAGAAGAGGGTTACTCCACCATGGATGAATGAGAAGATAATTAAAACAATAAAAAAGAAGTATAACCTGTACAAACGATACTTACAGACTAAACAGGGGAGAGATTACGAGAAATATAAACAAGTGCGTAACAAATGTGCTACACTTATGAAAGCAGGAAGAAAGCGTCACGAGAAGAACATTGCAAATGAATGTAAGATAAATCCAAAGAAATTTTGGAAATATGTCCAAGAAAAAAGTAAAGGAAATAGTGGTATTAGTGCGTTGAAAAAGGATAATGGTGAGTTCGCTACAACTGACAGGGAGAAAGCTGAGACACTAAACTCTTTCTTTGCCAGTGTATTTACAGTGGAAAATAAGAATAATGTACCTGAAATGACAGAAGGTCAGTACTCTGATGGTAAGTTTCTAGCTGATGTTATTGTTACTACCGAAGCAGTAGAAAAGAAATTAGCTAATCTTGATTCTTCCAAAGCACAGGGTCCTGATGGTGTTCCCCCTAGGGTACTGAAGGAGTTATCCAAGGAATTAGCAAAGCCCTTAAGTATTCTATTTAATAAGTCCATTGAGAGCGGAGTTGTACCCAGTGACTGGAGAGAAGCCGATGTGACTGCCATCTTTAAGAAGGGTAACAAGTCGGAACCCGGTAACTACAGACCAGTAAGTTTGACATGTATTGTATGCAAAGTCTTTGAGTCATTAATCCGAGATGCAATAACATCACATTTTAAGGATAATAATCTGTTCGCTTCTTGTCAACACGGTTTTAGGTCTAAGCGTTCATGCATGACCCAGTTAATGGAAGTGATGGAAGATTTAACACAAATTCTAGATAGGCATGAACCTGTAGACATCATATACCTGGATTTTCGCAAAGCGTTCGATAGTGTTCCACATGAACGACTACTACAAAAAATGAAGGCATACGGAGTAACAGGTAAAGTGTTAGAATGGACCAGATCCTTTCTTTCAGGCAGGACACAGAGAGTTCGGGTTGGAGAAGCCTTATCGTCTAGCGCCAATGTATTAAGTGGCATCCCCCAAGGTAGTATTTTGGGCCCTATTTTGTTCACAATTTACATAAATGATTTACCTGATTGTGTCAAAACCTCATGTAAAATATTTGCAGACGATACTAAAATATACGACAGAGCTTCAAATAGTACTCATATGCAGGAGGACCTCGACAGACTTCAACATTGGACTGAGGAGTGGAATTTGTACTTTAACGTCGAAAAATGCAAAGTAATGCATATGGGGCATAATAATCCCAATGCTGAATATTCCATGAGTGTAAACGGCACTGCCAGAAAAATTACTACTTGTGTAGAAGAAAAAGACCTGGGGGTGACGTTTGATACAGGATTAAAATTTGATGTGCATATTCAAAATGCTATAAGCAAAGCTAACAAGATGGTTGGGCTGATTAAAAGGACTTTCACGTTTATTGATAGAGATGTATTTGTCAAGCTATATAAAGCTTTGGTCAGACCACATCTAGAATATGGTAACGTCATCTGGCACGCTCCCTTAATACGTCAATCAGTGGCAATAGAAAAAGTGCAACGTAGAGCCACGAAGCTCGTAAAGGAGTGTAGTAACATGTCGTACAGTGAGCGTTTACAGTTCTTAAAATTGCATTCTCTAAAAGGTAGACGTGTGCGTGGTGACCTCATCGCGACATACCAAATTTATCATAACCATGTAGACCTGAGATGGGATTATTTCTTTGAGAGTACACATAGTTCAAAAACAAGAAACGCTGAGGGAAAGGTCTTTATTAAACAATGTGATACTAACTTAAGGAAATATTGCTTTAGCTATCGGGTTGCTAATTTTTGGAATAACCTACCACCAAATTTAAAAAATGCACACTCAACTAACATCTTCAAAAATCTGCTTGATGCCAATGCTAAATTTGTTGATCTATTTAACGAATTCGATTGAATTCAAGAGAGGAAAATTTTAGCACCGAATGACCATGACTGCTTTAAGAATGTAAAATACAAAGATGGGGCGTACACAGGCTTCACAGCCTATACCCAGCCTCTACTACTACTACTACTACTACTACTACTACTACTATATAACTATACTAATGTTAATACATCATTACATGACAAAATTTGTATCCAGTATGCAAGAACTAACCTTCGAAAAAATGTTTTTAGTAGGCCTAATAGAGTTGCAAATCTTTGGAACAATCTTCCTACTGAATCTAAAATACCTTAACCAAAAATCAAATAGATAAACTACCAAAATTTGAAGTATTATTTAGAAGCTTTGATGAATAACTTAGGTAAATTTATTACATGCTTAAAAACCTGACCTGTAATCGATATCAAATGATAACTACGATGGGAGGTATAAAGGCTTCACGGCCTATTCTACTACAAATACATGACCTTCAGCCATAACAAAAGTAGACACCGGTTTTGAATAAAAATTGTCAATAAAGGACAGCCTGCATAGACCATACAGCTTTCATTTAGTATCTACTGTACAAATGCGAAGCTCGGAAACCCTCGAAAAGTTTTCTTTCACGATCAAAACGTCTAAATAATAAAACATACCCTTTGAGCCGCTGCTCTCAACACTTGCGCCATGTTGCTCTTGGAGTTCCACTGAAGCTTTTGATACTCTGTAGATAAAACGTATTAAGTAATATTTCCAGCAACACCTTTTAATATATAAAAATACAATATTATTTCAATTAATATTATATTAGTATTCTATGAGTGATTTTAAAATATACATTCAAATACATGAGAAATTGCGATGAAATATACAAAAACAGTTATTTTGGATAAAGAGAGTAACCGGATTGTCCACTGGAGTTGTCTGCTTGGAAAGTGCAGCAGAGATAATTCGGGTAGAGGACTTTACAATTACCTATTATTGTTTATGAACTTGCACCATGCAGTTTTTCTTGAAATGCACATCAAGAGCGATTTCTTTGTAATATGATTTTGAACATTTTAAAGTGTGTATACTCTTTCACCATGCTATATGCAAGCCTTCTTGCAGGCCTATTTCGTATTTTTTTTTCAACAAAGTTTGTTAACTATTCTGAGCTAGTACTCGTAGTAAATTCGCAAAGGGGTAGGGCCCAATATAAAAAAAAGTTTACTATTACTAGTTTCACAGAATAGTATCAATATTACTAATACTATTCTGTGAAACTATTTTGAGGAAAGCGTTTTTATGAGTGTGTTAATTGTGTTTAATATTGTATAATATTATATAGTCTATATAATTTGCAATTGCATTACTCATTTACAGTTATGATTTAGGCTAGCTTTTTTTGTTTGTGGAATAACAAAGCATGAACATGCTCATGAATATAAGTTATAAGGTACCAAGCTGTTATTGTCATTTATATATCATATGCAACAAAATGTACAGTACACACATTATATTTAGTGCATTCAAATCATTTGCTGTTGAGAAGGAGCCACATAGTTTTATAATAAATCTGAACAGTCTAAGCCTACTGCGTACTCTGCACCTGCTTATCTTTATAAGCCTTCAAGCATTACAAAGAAAATTATGTGCAACACATGTAGCATTTATTTGAACATTATTTACTGAGGGCGGTGGTAAAGGTAAATGTGAGACAGGCTACAGAACTGTGATCAATTTACAGCATGGAAACATGAACATAATTTGGAAACATCAAAATAAGCTGGAATACATTTTATATAGTGTCAGTACAAGAGTAAAGTATCAGTAAGGTTACCAGAGATACGGTATCACTGAAGATTATTAAAAATTAGTGTAACAATAAAGTTTGAAAACATCGGCAAGTTATCCTGTTGACACAACTACAGATCAAACACTGAGTGAAACAGATACTGTTGCAATAGATCCCGCCAAAGTGTCAGAATTCATAAGTGTACATAAACCTGCACAACTTGAACATGTATGCATTTCTCATCAGAACTGATGCCAAGATTGCTTTTAGTCAAGTAGCTCAGTCATTGTGTTAGTTTTAGTTTATAAATAAACCTAAAGTACCAACAGATACAAATTAAGTAAATGGACTTTACCTTGTGTGACCAAACTTAGTTGTATAGGTAGAATGGCACTAGTTATATTATATCACGTTATTTTAATTTGTGACTTGATGTGAGAGAGCTGTTGTAGCATTAATTAGTAATTACTAATGGATTTCCACATGAGGACAATGGAAAACGTTTTTGTCCTTGAAGTAATCTTGTTTGCTCTTGATAGCACATGATCTAAAACCTCAATGCAAATTAGATGTGTTTGGTTGAAAAGTAGGTTACATGCTAGAGATAACTTATTCTTTGTGTACTTGTTCTACTTTTGATTGTCAGCTGCTTTTTTAGTTTTTTTTACATCCTGTCTCTGCATTATTTTTGCACTTTCAGCTCATCCAATACTATAAATTGAAACTCTTATCCTGTTAGAGCATGATGATGAGTCTGTCTAGTGTTTGTGCCTTTATTTGTCATTTGGAATTTGTATTCATTGTTTTGAAATAAAGTTTGTAAAATATTCGTCAATTTCATAAATAAATAAATGTCAGACATCATTATTATTCCTACTGTTTATTATAATTGATGAATGTATTCAAGTGTGGCTGTTAAAGCTTTATCCCAAAAGTCATAGGGAAAACTTGTTTTCTGAACAGGCAGTTTAGTAACATGATTATAGTTGTACAATGCTGAGAATTATAGAGTATATAATCTGACCACTTTAATTGAAACAATAATTTATTTGAAACAATTTCTTTTACTGCCTCAGGTTTGCTGGACTGTCTAGGATGATGTCCTTCTGAGACAGAAAAGGGTTAAAAGTCTTAAAATATTAGAATTTGAATCCAAGCAGCATTGCCTGAACGGCAATGGCATCAGGTGAAAATAATCCTGAACTGCTTGCTGACAGTGACAAGCCTGTAGATGATGATGTACCCAAACTAGATCACAGGTTTGTTGTTTTTATGACTATTTTATTACTTTGTCAGATGATGAGAGTATTAATTGAAGTCAGTGGCAGATGCAGAATTTACTGACAAGAAAAGAAAAAAATATATTGTTGATTGACTTGTTGACTGACTGATTGATGGTTATACTCCCCTATCCATGATGCTGTTTTGTGCTCAGTATTTTTAGTGAATTTATTCAGACTTTATATACCTACTGTTGTTCTGTAGTATAAATGGTGTAGGAATGTGTCAAGTGCGGAGAGCACAGCCACTTGTCGCTGTGATGCGGCGCTATATAAATCTACATTTATTATTATTATTATTATTATTATTATTATTATTATTATTATTATTATTATTATGAGTTGTTTTTTTTAGGGGTGTTCAACTTGTTTTTCCTTTGATTCTAGGTTGGTCCATCTTGACTTGAAGGGTGCCCCACCCAAGCTTGATTACTTTGAACAGGTAAACCTGAAATAATAATTATAATAATAATAATAATAATAATAATAATAATAATAATAATAATAATAATAATAATAATACATAGCGCATAAACCCCACAGGTCTCTAAGCTTGAAATATCATTCATATATTTTCACTCTGGACATCAACCTGATATATTCATATTTATTCATGAGCATCACATCCCTTTATTATTTGAATAGCTGATCTATCTATAATTTCTTTTCATTATCAGCAATTTTCTAGTAAATATTGAAATTATATAATTTATAAACTGTTTTCACTCAAACTTTAAAAGGGTGATGAAGAATGCATACACATTGAACATAAACATTCTGCAGGTGTTTCCTATATGGAAAAAATGGGGTGCAACAGGATTGCTTGTAGAATACGAGGACTGTTTTCCATACACTGAGCATCTGAATGTGCTTTGTTGCAAAGAGGCTTACAGGTTGGTGACATTTTGATGAAGGGATATCTAGCAGATGGTTTTACCTTCACTGTTTATCAAATTATTATGGCTCCAAAATGATCTTATTTTCAAATCTAAAACAAAATTCAGATTTTCTTCATTTGCTTTGAAACTCCACGTACTTCTCAGAAATAATAAGAGCTTTATGAAATTACATATACTAAGATGTAAGTGTCAAGAATAATTCATTAAAAAGTTGCAGAGTAATGAAAATTTAACCACTGATATTGGTAGTGACGAACAACCAAGATTTAAATAAACAATTAAAATTAAATATCGACTGTAACGGAGGAGATAATGTGCAACACAGAAAAGGAATGACATGATTGGCTAGAAAACTGCACAAGCTTAGAATGGAAGTAAATTTTCCCAATTGTTTGGTGCAGCTGGGTGGTGGGTGTTATTGCTCAGCAAGCTTTTTTTTGTCTTAAGACTTTTAGTAGAAACTAATGCTAATGCTGCTGTACTGTGTATGTCATTAGCAATGAAGATGTGCTGAATCTACAGAGACTGGCAGCAGAAAGTAACCTCATCATCATTCCGCTGGTGCAGACCTTTGGGCATATGGAGGTAAATTAGTAATAGTGTAAATTACACTGTGTGTTATGTATCATTTGAAAGTAGGTGCATAAATATTCCATCAAACTTAAAAATTAATAATTTTGAAATCAAAACAAGGAATGAATATTCAAATATTTGAATTTAAGTTCTGCCATTTTAACTTTAGTATTTTTTCATTAATATCCACAGAATCTGGAAGAAGAGATTCGTATAGGCAGGATAACGTATTAGTATCATGTATTAGTTGTCAGGGTTGTTAGTGGATTCACAAGACCTGTACTATATATATGATTGGCATTTTATGGAATCAGAAGTCTTGCCCTAGCAACAAGAAGAAAGAACTAAAATATTGCAACTATTTGAGTACTATTGCAAAAAAAAGAGTGCTCATGTTTTAACAGAACAGATATATGTATTATACATGTAATGAATATTTACCTTTTGTTTAATTATCCTTATTTTTCTGGTTTCTAAATACAGGATTATTTGATTATTTATGTTGTCTGATTGTTCCCCAACAATAGGTCAGTTTCCACTAAATAGGCAAGCTTGACGCTAACAGAATGTCCAAGATCCATCAAGCATAGGTGTAGGCATATGCACTCAACAGCCTTTTACTCTGATTGGGGTTGGCCTTGGCTTTCTGCCTATATAATTGTTAGTAATAATAACAGCAAAAGGTCTTACAAATTCAGTGAATTACGAATGGTGGTTGATCCAGCATGAAATGTGTTGCAGTTTGTGCTGAAACACAGCCAGTTCAGTAGTGTGAGAGAAGTGGCCAACTATCCCATGGCCTTGTGTCCATCTAACCCAGACTCCTTGACGATAGTTTGTACTATGGTGGATCAGGTCATGCGAGCACACTCCAATCTGCAGTGGTTCCATATTGGATGTGATGAGGTAAGTGGTAATGGGGGGAAGTGGTGATGGACTTTCTTCTTTTACTACCTGTTATTAATTTATTTACTTTTTAATTTATTCAATTATTTAATTGTTGGTATACAGCGCTTTTCCAGCTTAAGGCACTGGCTGATTTAGGATCTAACTCAAGCTGCCCAAGGCACCCACTTTGGGTGCATAGTCTGACATCCAGATGACTGAGTACAATACTGGGCAACGGAGGATGGGGAGAAGGAACCTAGTGTGTGCTGGTTGTATTTGTGTACCCACCAATCATCCGTCTTGGACATGAGCGTCAGGATCTTTAAAGTCTATGAGATGGAATGCATGCATGCACCGACTAGATGTCCATTTATACTCTTACGTGAAGGATAGATGTTTGTGCAGTTATAATATTTTTTATGACCGTTCTTGTTTTCATGTCATTAATGAGTAAAGATATGATTTTTTTTCTTTTTAATCAGCTTCTGTTGCATGTGAGTGGTCACAGAGACATATTCCACATTTTTGTGGGCTGAATACTACTTATCTTGTGTCTTAGGTGTTGGTGGGTCATCCATAATAATAGTACTTTATAGTCATTGGTACTTTATTGGGATTTGAATTTGCCTTAACTAGCACTAGTGGTACTCTTGAATCTGAATTATTAATTTCGTTGCATAAAATTAACAACAAAGATGTGTAAACACATTCTTTTCATTGCTTGTTTTCAGGTATATCACTTAGGGATGTGTTCCCAATGTGAAGAACGGATGAGATGGGACAAACTTTCAAAGGAACAGATCTTTTTCCAGCATGTAAAAAACATTGCAATGCACATTAAGGACAATTATCCGTCTGTTACGCCAATTATATGGGACGATATGTTTCGCTTGACTAGCACTGCAGTTTTGAAAGGTATCATGCTTTCATCATTTCTTTGCTTTTTTGAGGAATGGATACAAATATTGGTAGGGTCCAGCCAACAGCAGTGGCTACATCAGGTCCAGCTTTGGATATGATTAGTTTGCTTTCATAAAACTTCATATGGCTTGTATTGGATTGGAATAATATAAAATTCTTTGTAAATGGAAAGGCATTTTTACTATGAGCTATTATACTATTTTCAAGTTACGTTCTATTGTTTACAAAGCAGTTAAATTTGGTTTAAATGTAGTAAGTGTTGTAGCGGAGAGAGAGATCAGGATTAATAGCACAAATGTATCTGAGTTACTTCCCTTGCTACAATCAGGTCGGTTCCTTTCTCAACTTCTTTGTTGATTATTCATTAATTATGCTTCTAGCATCCATATTGTGTGTGAATGTTTGGGTTTGATTTGTATTTTGTTTTTATTCATTTGTATTTTTCATTTAATTGTGCAGATAGTGGACTTGGGGAATTGGTGGAACCTATGGTTTGGCATTACATTACCAATTTTGAGCTCCCTGAAGGTTAGTCTGGAGTTCGGTTATTTGTTCAGTTGGTATGTTTTTATCCATAGAAACTTCAGCTTTTCAAAATGTTTTCATATTCATATTCTAAACTGTGTACATTAGAATAATTAAATAGAGAACAAAATAGTTGTGGTCTGGGTGTTTGCTCATGCATGCATAGTGTGTGTTTTATTGTGTTTTTTTTTAATTAGGTAAGGAAAATATATTATTTTCTTCAGTTTCTCAAGCTGGTGCATCATGTGTGCCCTTATTTAAGAAAACATTTCCTTGAACTATCATGACTTCCTGTGGCTTTTGTAAGGCATGAAGCGTGCATTTATTTAAGGGTAACTGTGTATGCTGCACATCATTTTCAGATTTGTGGGAGAAACTTTCATCAACGTTCTCTCACATTTGGGTGGCCAGTGCATTCAAGGGTTCTACAGGGTCAAGAGCGTCGGTGACCAGCATTGCGTACCATTTGGACAACCATACGGCATGGATTAATAAACTGAAGCAGGAGCAGCATCGCTTCACTAGTATACGAGGCATCGCTGCAACTGGTTGGCAGAGGTAGAATATGATTGCTAACTTTACTTAGAAAAATGCAAAATGCTATACATGCATAAACAGAGTATATTCTTGCATACACTCACTGTACACAGTGCATGCATGAAGAAACTGAGAAAACAAACCAGTCACAAAATGAAATTCTCGCTGAATTGGACTAGTCGTATTGGATCCAAATTAACAGACAATTGCAGACAATATGACTGCATGCTGTCATAATGTTCCATTCGCTTTTACAGATGAAGTTATCACTCCCTGTGCCCACAATCAGCTCAGACATACCTTTATATGTTAGGCAATCAAATGAACTAATTACACACACATCTTATTGTTTACAGTTGCACAATAATTTGGACATTTGCCAATGATGAATTCTTACTATTGTTATACTTTTATTCTAGAATACTTTTAACTCTTTGTGACTTGAGCTGGGTTTGGTGTTTTTCCTGGCAGGTATGATCATTATGCTGTATTATGTGAATTGCTACCTCAAGCTCTGCCATCCCTTGGTATATGTCTCCAAACCATACACAATGGTATGTTAAAATATTTTGCCTTTTATTTAGTTTCAGTTTGTGCTGTTAAAAATATAAAGTTGCAAGTTATTTGTTGTCACTGAGGACACTGTTTTAAAAACTTTTAAATATATTTTTTAGCATTTGGTTGATAGTATTTCTGACAATTTCTGATTGGTTGCAGGTTCTTACTCTGCTGATTTTCATAAGACAGTGTCAGATGATCTTGGATTTTCAACCCCTCTACCTCTCAACCCGTTTGCATGGTAGGTAATGCTTCATATTGTTTTTGCGTGTTAGTTTACTTTACATTTCTGTGTTAGTTTACTTTACATTTCTGTTGTTGTGATTTATGGTCATATTTATGGCAAATGCTTTTATTGTAGCAAGGACAACATAAAATTATTTTTTTACAAGTTTATATTCTTTGAAATTACATTTATACAGCTTTCTTTTCTTATCATTTTGCACTTTAAATTTTTGAAATAGGTAAAAAATTGTAGAAGTTACAGTAGTTTGAAATGTTGAAAATAAGCCTTTCTCGCGACCTATCTTAGAGAAACCTGCCTTATAAAAGGCAATTGTTGATGGACCAAATTTTTTTTGAAAATTTAGTGTTTATTTGATAAATAATTTATTTGTAAAGATTACTTACAGAAATTTGGCATATATATGGAATGATGCATGGCGAATTCATTCATTGCATTATTTTTCTCATATTGGCAATATTTATGCATCTAATTTGCATAAATTAGCACATTTTCGACCTTAATAAAAATTAAATGTTGGGTTTCTTTTAAATAAAAAACAATTTTTATTATTTTTTCTTAACATTTCACAAATTTAAGTAATTTTGCCTGATAAAATCAATGGTAGCATTATTTTTGTATTTTCAATGTTTATCTATCTTATGATCTAATTTTAGATTTAATTTAACAATTAACGGCAGTATTTATTAAAACTTGTACATGAAAAAAGCAGAATATATATATATATTTTTTTTAGATTGAACCTGACACTTTAATGGATTAATGCATGATGATTTCAATGGTAACATTGATTTTGTCTAATTCTCAGTATTTATTATTAATTAGCATAAATTAACGTTACCTTAAATTATAAGGAAATTTTTTTGGGGGGTTGCATTCATGATCATGTTATTTTGCTAATTTTTTTATAAAATGCTGCATCTGCAAGGTGATTTAAATGGTTACTAAGATTGGTTATATCTGACTGACAAAATGTAATAAATAACATAAATTGACATTTATAAAGAAATATTCGACAAAGCATTAACAATAACATCACAAGGAACACAACACTAATTTTGACAATTACTATTTTTAATGTATAATTACATATAAGAACTGTAAAATAAACATACTTCATTATCTTGTACAAACATATGCAAATGAAACATAAGATAAACATGTAGAAAATAAGTCTGAAAAGGGATTCTAAAAGTAAACATCTATAATAACAGTAGGCCTATGTTATGAAAAAGAAAAACAGCAGCAAAAGAAAAAGTAACAGAAATGTCCAAAGAAATATTTAAAAACAGAGTGAACAATATAAAACTAAACAGGTTAATCATTCAAGCATTATGAAGGACACCCTAACCTCCCACCCACCCCACAAAATAAAGATCGTTTAGACTTCGATTGCTTCGTCTGAACGTAATAGTTTAGGCCTACGTTAGGCCTACCGACTACAATCATCTTGCTGAATCTTCTTAATTCTTATCGTTTAATCGCACCTTTTAATTAATGCATAGGTTTGTTTTATTTAATTTTGAACTGAAACCCAAAAGCAATATATATTTTTCCTTTGATATTCAGTGTATTGTACGCAATACAAGTTTAAGGGAATGCAGCTCTTTCTCGCGCAATTTCCGCTTTTGTTCTACATAGCATACGAACGGAGATACAAGTTGTTAAAGTTTTCATCGATTTTCTCGAAAGTGGATGTTTTTCAAGCCTCGGACTAAATTGCGCGTGATGACAGATAAGATTATCTTTCTTCTCATATGCGTCATTAATATGTGTTATTTTATTATTTCGCGATAATTAGCAGCGAACGCAGAAAAAAATGCGAAAAGTTAGTGCCATTTTCTTCTCAGTCAGCCGGCGGAAAGCGAACCGCTGTAACGTCACTTGCGACCTTGGCCGTTATTATTTCATGAGCTTTGATTGGCCGAGATCGAGTTTACGTCTATTTATAGAATTTCCGGTCAAATGCTAAGCACGATTAAACCCGATGCTTAGTGAAGTTTTTCTTGCCGCTTCCGTAGTTCGCCTCCGTGAATCGCTACCTTCGAATCACGCTCGGTTCGTAACCTGTAACCTTTTAACCTTTATCCGGAAAATAACGAAAATTTACAACCAATCAGAGAAGATGAAGGAGGCACTGTGGTCTAATGGTAGTGCTTCGGCTTGTGGATCTGAAGGTCCCGGGTTCGAGCCCTGGCCGGGCCATTGTGTTGTGTCCCTGGGAAAGACACTTTACTCCTGTTTTCCTACTCCTTCGGATGAGAGTATAAACCGAGGTCTAGTCTGTGTCGCATACATTCCATCATAACGGACTTTAAAGATCCTGACGCTCATGTCCTAGACGGGTGAGTGCCGGCAACAAGAAAACACCCAGCATGCACCTTGGTAAAAAGTGCCCTAAAACGTCACGTTGATAGTCGTCATCGGCTCCTGTGGCGCACCCGCCAATCAACATCCACAGGCGGGCTATCCAGATCCAGATCCAGATGCAGTATTTTGAACATCGTGCTTAGCATTTGACCGGAAATTCTATAAATAGACGTAAACTCGATCTCGGCCAATCAAAGCTCATGAAATAATAACGGCCAAGGTCGCAAGTGACGTTACAGCGGTTCGCTTTCCGCCGGCTGACTGAGAAGAAAATGGCACTAACTTTTCGCATTTTTTTCTGCGTTCGCTGCTAATTATCGCGAAATAATAAAATAACACATATTAATGACGCATATGAGAAGAAAGATAATCTTATCTGTCATCACGCGCAATTTAGTCCGAGGCTTGAAAAACATCCACTTTCGAGAAAATCGATGAAAACTTTAACAACTTGTATCTCCGTTCGTATGCTATGTAGAACAAAAGCGGAAATTGCGCGAGAAAGAGCTACATCTTCTCTGATTGGTTGTAAATTTTCGTTATTTTCCGGATAAAGGTTAAAAGGTTACAGGTTACGAACCGAGCGTGATTCGAAGGTAGCGATTCACGGAGGCGAACTACGGAAGCGGCAAGAAAAACTTCACTAAGCATCGGGTTTAATCGGGCTCAGGAAATAAATAACATTGCCAATCTAATAAATAATTATATCATCTAAAAGATCGTTTTATTTTCTTTCCATTGATATGCAATATGACTTTGTTAAACAAAATTATTTTAGTATTATTTTAGTTTTCTTTCACCAAATGTTGGCCTGACTAGCCTTCTGCAGTGTAATCGCGCTGACTGTGACTGCGCGTTGGCCTTGCTATTTATTGGTCATTTCAATGTATTCTGTTTCAGTACAGAGATCCCAGCGTGTTCATTTCCAGGCTCCAAAGTGTATCAGCTCATGATCGAATATGCCTTTCTCGAGTCCTATTGTGATAAATTCATCAACAATGATATGTGAGTTTCAGAGATGTTTAACTTACCATTTTAATTTGTTCCAGTTAGTATAAAATACAATGAGCTATTGCTCTCTTTGAACTCCTCAGCTTTCTGTACATGTATTCAGTTGATTTATGGTTTCCTAATGCCATCAATAAACAGCAGTTAGCTTGTTTACTGTTTAAATGTTGTTGTTTTTGTAATGGCAAATTGAATTCAAAACTTTTACCAGTACAGTGTAGAAAACTTTGCATGTTATCAATATGTTTGCTAATTTTTAATTCTAATGGATGATATGGTTTTCCCAATTGGAACTATGAACTATCAACACATACTGCCTTTTTAGTTAATGTTTTTTTTTGTGGTCTTGTTCTTATAGCACCTTTTTGCATTTTAATTATGAATGTTTGCAATTGTATTCAGGTGCTTGACATGGATGAATGATTATAACATCAAAAGAAATTTCACCAACCCTGTTCATGTGGATTCCATCTCCAATGCTACAGTAATGTATGTACTTATCATTCTTTCATGTGTTTAGTTTTGGTTGTTTGTGAGGTTGGTAGTTTTAGTGGTGGTAGTGGGTGTCTTTTTAATTTTGTAGTGTGTATTACGTGTGTTATTTAATTATTTTGTTTTAGCTTTTGTCATTTAAGACTTTGTTTATTCTGCTTTTCTCTTGTTGTTTGAACTTTGAGGTAGAGCAAATACGATGGGAGACTGGCCACTAACCTAGGTAATGTTTCTATGAAATTTGGTCAAATACGTTCATTGGCTCTTGTGATGTGGCATCCAAAGGACTGACAGACATAGACCCACATTTGGTTCATTCTGATTCCCCACTATTTCAAACAGTATCTGGAATTGCAAAACAAAAAATAAATAAATAAATACATGGCGTAATCAATATTAGGGGTTCTAATGAAATCGCAACATTGTTTTTTTGTTGTTGTTTTTTAGCTCACAATAATTCCCATGTTTTTCTATGAAAATTTTAGAGATATTACATTTTTAACAAAACCTTCAAAATCTCTAGAAAATATTTGCCACTGGAAGCTACTCTGTTATGTAATATTTGTCAGTAAAAGAGTTAAGAATGCTTGTAAATGGACAGTGGTTGCTGGTCTGGGAAGGGCAGATGAACTGTTGATGGTCTGTTGATGTGTTGCACCTTCTTTCAAAAGATGACACTCTCCAAATATGTTATCGCATTCAGCATATGTATAAATTTAGACCCAAATACTGTATGGATTCTTTTGTAATTGTATAAATTTTCTTAAGTTTGCCAATTTGCAGAAGGTTGCGACAGCTAGAAGACATTCAAACGAGATTGGCCGCAACATTGTCTGAAATCTACCTCCCTAACACTGTCACCGAGTGGATTGCAACTCATCTACAGCCCATCATTGACCGCTTGCGCAAACTAGAACTCACTGCTCAGAGTCAACTTAGGAAAGAGCTCCAATATGGGACATTCAGCAAGTGTGGGTCTGAAGTTTCCATGGATGACAGTTGAGTGTTTTATTGTTTTGAGTTGTCAGTTTAGTGCTGGCCATTCTACTTAAACTGTTGAAACTCAGCTTGTTGTCATTGTGGGTTTGGTGCAGTGCTTGTGACTACAGGTGTAAGGGTATGGCTCCACTGATCATGTATGATTTCTGTCCATGCAGATACAGTGGAACAATGGTGTATTCTTTAATTAATATGACTTTGTCACTGAGACAACAAATCCTATTCATTCTTAAATGTGCATGTAGAGGTAAATAATCAATACAGTACAATATAATATAATACGACTTTATTTATCTCATATGGAGGAATTACAATGGGGACAATACAAATGAAGTTTTTATGAATTTAACAAGCACACAAAATGCATTTCACAACACACAAAACAAAAAGTAACAATATACAGGGTGTTCCAAAAGTCTTGGGCACATTTTGACATTTAATATTTCCGAAACTATTAAGGATATAAAAACGCATCTGGTAAATTCAGAAAGCTTGTAATCTCAATTTTTACATGGAATGTTCAAAGATGTTCAATGTGAGCACCATTGGTCACACGACACACATCAAGCCGATAGTCAAATTCTTGCCAAACGCGTCCCAGCATTTTCTGGTTGAGTGAACGCCATTAATGGGTCTGAAAAGAAATTTAAAAATCAACAGCTTTACAAAAAACTTAATGTAATTAGCTTTAAAATTGCACAACTTTTATCTCACTACCATTCATAGTAATTGAGATATGGGGACTTCAAATGTGCCCAAGACTTTTGGAACACCCTGTATTTCAATTAAAAGTAAAAGTAAACCACTAACACTAGATCACACTAAATGGCACAATCACAACTAACGCCGCTGATCATGTTACAAATTGCAATTGCACTGAGATTAATATTAAAATTTTTTTTTTTAAATTTAAAGTCATTTTGAGCTGCAGTCTTGCCATTTCTTACCAAAAGGGTGAAATTTTATACATCACTTTTTCCATCCAGGATGCATATATAGTGGGGCCATATCTTTATGATGTGTTTGATAATTATAATGTAACCCAGATTCGCACACATTTAAGTCAAAAGACATAAAAACCCAAACTTAAAATTTCTGTCAGATTTAATCAATGTTAAATTCAACCAATCGCATAAGTTTTATAAGGAATCGGATGATCAGACAATCGGTTTACAGGCAGGACAATGGTAATGAACTGAACAAACGGGAAAAATAAAGTAAGGGGAGAGAAAACAAAAAAGCACCAATTTTTCTCTTCCCCTGTAGAAAGGTGTCTGCCCGACCAAACAACAATGGCAGCAAAGGGAAGGATCCGGAAAAAAAGCCTAATTACCTAAAACTAAAATACATCATGACTAATTACTGCGACATGCGTTGTAAGTTTACGTTTAATTACTTAAATAAATCCCAACAATTAATTTTATCAATTATTAACCTGTATGCAAGTTACAGTCACCCCTCCTAAAAGAAAACATGCTTTCGTACCTCAGAAAGGCCACGCAAGCATGTTGGAGTAACAAACAACAACGTAACATGAAATTTGCTTACGAAAACATAAAAACAGAAATACAAATGAAATACAGTGAAATTAAATTAATTAATTACTTGATAACAGTGTGACAAGTACTCTGAGCACCTGCTCAGTGGCACTACAACGTCCAAAGTCTAACTGATCATTTGTGATTAGATTCAAGTTGTCCCTAACTCTATCAAGTAGGCTACCATCTAACTGCCTTTTATTGAGAGCCACATGGGTCAAATTTAGTCTGCCTACAGGTTTTCTTTCCCTGAGAGATCTTCTCGGGGTAGGGGTAGGAGCTGGGGCTACAACGATAGGTTCTGATTCTTCTGAATCAGAAAGGTCCCCCACTTCAGATACAATACCAGACCTGCCTACTCTCCCGCTTTTGGCGGGAGACTCACGCTTTTGACATGTCACGAAATACATATTATTAAATCTTTATTGTTTGCAAACACGTCCTGCTTAACGCTAATGCCATGTCCCATTGTTATTATATAATGTCTCCCGCTTTTACTCTGAGTGGGGTAGGCAGGTCTGCAATACTTGAACCCTCTGAAAACAAGCTCTTACTACTTGGTTCCCGTTGACCAGATAGATCAACAAAACTATCAATGACTGTGTTCTGATCCGTTTCACACCTATCCGAGCCTTTGTCTGCCCTTGAATCACATTCCCTAAGAGGTAAACCCTGGATAACAGGCATAGGATAGAACTCCGCAGCATCGGCCCTCAATTGGCTCCAGACACGGGCCGTGGGCAAAATATCAATTATGCAATCTGGGGAGCCCTCGCTCTCAACAGAATCTGGTAAAGGGTCAGACTTTAAATCTGACCTTGGTGGGACTGTTGGCTTTTTAGGTGCTACTACTGCTGGATTGATCAAACCTATAGGAAGCAAGTAGTTCCTATGCAGTGTTCGCCTCGACCCTGCATTAGCTTCATCTTGAACTGTATAGACTGGTAAGCCATCCTTCTTAGCCACCACCACATAAACAGGTCTCTCTCAATTATCGTTTAACTTAGAATCAAGCCTGGGCCCTAACTTATGAACTAGAACTCTGTCCCCAATATCTAGTTCAGCTGCCTTTGCAGCAAGGTCATATCTAGCTTTGTTCTTAGCGTTTGACTTTGCCATAGAATCAGAAGCCTTCTGGTAAGCGGTTGCTAACCTTTTCTTAAGTTCTTGGATGTTAAAAGAGGGTGACCCTTGCCTCTTGGGACAGATGTCAATTTCGAATGCCAGATATATTGGTAATCTGGGATGGCGACCAAAGAACAAAAAATACGGGGAGTGGCCTGTGCTGGGGTGAAAGCAACAGTTGATAGCATGGACAACCTCAGGAAGGGGTCTTTTTCAGGTTGATTGTTTGGGTATTGTCTATGCTCCTCAGCATGCTCAACAATGTTCTATTCCATCTCTCCACAGGGTTCCCTGATACGGGGTAGTCCTGCACTTCTGAATGCCAGCAATCATACACAATTCCTTTACTAGCTTGGACTCAAAATCCCTACCCTGGTCAGATAAAATTTGACTGGGGAAACCATATATCATGAAGAATTCCTTCCAAAGTGTTCTAGCCACAGTTTTAGCAGTCTGATCTTTTGTACAGACAGCATGGCCAAACTTGGTAAAATGGTCCATCATGACAAGAATGTTTTGTTTCTGACCACCTACTTCGATAGTAAGGAAATCAATAGAAAGAAGTTCAAGAGGATACGTGGTGACAGTGGATGACATTGGGGCCTTCTGGCATTTAGCTCTCTTCCTAATGCATCTGGAACAACTTTTAATCTTAGCATCTAAATCTCTAGCCATGTGGGGCCAAAAGAACCTCAGTCTTAGTTGTTCAATACCATTCTCAAAATGAGTGTGAAATAAATCCTCATGAACACCTCTTAGGGCAGCTTTCCTGTATGGTATAGGCAAGACTAACTGGAAACGTGGGACTCCTTCTTCCTCAATCTTCCTATATAGAACGCCCTGTTTCGAAACCTATTTCTTTTGTTCTCGAGCATAGACCTTTAGCTCAAAACTATCTGCCTCTGAAACGTTCAACAATTTACCACTTTCTAAATATCTGATCACATATGAAAGATGCTTGTCTGCCAACTGAATCCTCCTCCAATCTGTGACTGTGTCTATGGACCCAGGATCCACTTTTGGATCCAATATATCATCAGGTAACGGGTTGGGGTCAATCATCAACTGTTCGACAGCAGGAGTGATACCCTGATCCCCTTGAACAATCTCTAAAGGGACCTGTCCTGAAGCTACACTTTGCCCTTGGAGTAACTGAATATGATGAGACTGGAGTATAGCCTGAACTGATCCTGATGGGACAGAAATGAAACTCTCCAGTTGAGTGACATCAAACGATTTTGCCTTCTCAATAAAAAACGCTATATTATTCAATGATTTCACATACTTCCCATCCGCACAAGGTTCAGAATATGGTAGCCTGGACAGAGCATCTTCATCTGTGTGAGTTAGTCCCTTTTTGTACTTCAAGTCAAAATCAAACATAGAAAGTGAAAAGAGCCACCTATGACTCGTTGCATCTAATTTTGCATTTTTCAAGCATGTAGCAAAGTGGGTTGTTATATGTGACAACAGTAACTTTGGTACCCAATATGTAATCCCGGAATTTATCGCACATGTCCCACTTAAGAGCGAGAAATTCACGTTTATGAGCAGGGCAAGGACACCTACTAACCAGGACTGGCAGAGGCTGATTCAGCCTCTGCTAGCAGAGGCGATTGGAACTCTTGCAACAAACACTATAAAATTTACTAAATAATAAAAAGTGATATCCTAGAGGCATCAAATACATGTAATTCACATGATCTTCACAGTAAAGACTGTTGAAACAAATTAAAATAGTTTTTATGAACAGTCTTAGAAGAAATAGAGGTAAATAATATGCCTAAAAAGAATAAGAGATCTTTTATGGATAAATCAGGTAAACTGTGCAACTTATGGTATTGCATACATAATACCTAGAAGTGCAGTGATTAATAATTAAGAATAAAAAAATTAATTACAGTTACACAACAATAAACACTTGACTTGTGAGCAGACATGTTTGTATACAGAGAGGTTGTGAGTATAATGAAGCAATTTAACTGGCAATGAATTCTAATATTTTCAGAATAATGTTGTGATGATGGTAGGGACAGACAATTAAGATAGATTTATGCAAATGTGCATGCATACAAACACAGACAGAAACAAGGAGAGAGAGAGACAGAGAGAGAGAGAGACACAGAGAGACACAGAGAGAGAGAGACTCAGAGACAGAGAGAGAGAGAGAGAAGCAGACAGGCAAATTGAAAAAAGAAATATCAAGGCTAGGATTAGAATTAGAGACATGTGAAAAAATATGGCAAATTAACAGTTTAAAAATATTATATATAAATATCTATATATTCATTTTCACCTACTTCTTTAAAGCCTTCAATCTGCCAAACTGGCCTTTTTTACTGACGTCTGCAGCAACACTGCGTTTTTCTGGTGATCCTTCTCGAGGTATTGTAATCCGTTCAGGAGCACATTGGAGAGGCGGTTATAGGTCATGGGGCAGTGGATGAGGATGTCCATGTATCCGGCCATGACGTTAAGGATGTTGCTAAGTCTTTTGCGGCAGCATGCACGGATCCGCGCCTGTTTCACAAAGCTAAGTCCAATGCGCACAAGCTGGTAAGTGCATTCGTGGGGGATCTTGAGTGACCCTCGTGAAACATTTCGAATGAACTCGCCCACTTCGTCATCCACAACTGGCTCCTCATCATACTCCTATCCTACCACAACTGGCTCCTCATCAAGAAATTTCAGATCACTCTGACTCTCAAGCCAACCAGCCACATATGCAGCGCTGCTCTCGTTAACACTCAAGGTCACCCCAGAAATTATTTTCTCGATGGAGGCTGCATCCTCTGTTGTCACAGGACCCAAACAGGTGTGTTTCTGGGGCTCAGGCTGGAGCTCAATATACTGCAGGTAGGATGCAGCATATCGAGCAAGGCGCTTCTTGCAGGCTGCCAACACATCATTCGTTGTCATGAAGTTGTTGGCTCCAGTTGATTGCCGATATACAGCAAACTCCCCTTCCAAGCGATCACTCTGCAGTTCCCTAAGCACAACATACTCAAATCCTGCAGATGTCAAGAGATACGTGCACACAGCCTTCAGACCTTGCATGGTCTGCACCAGCGCCCTCTTTGTGTCGTGGGTGAGACACCTGATACGATTCGCTCCATGCCCAGACTCCGCCCCCTCAAAGATGTTGAGGAAAGTGTCCAGATTTGTGGAGTCCTGTCGTTGTACAGCACGGTAGAGATCCTTGAACCGCTTGTCCATTCCTTGCTTTGACACGTTTACTGTGTTCCACCAGTTTACCATGGTCTCCACAAACGAAGCAGTGTCAAGGTGCCCTTTTGTCTTCAAGGCTCCAACAACCCTCTCATTGAACACATTCAGCACATGGTGTACATTTTGCAGCTGCAGCTTTGAAGGCGTCACCGAAGCTTGAGTCAAAGGAGTCATCTTCAAAATGCTGTTTTTCTCAGCAGCATAGAGGTCTTTGACATGAGAAAACGAAGCCACTGGTGCTTCTGACTGACCACAAAGAGATATGCTTTGAGTCTTCTTTGTGATCCAATTGTTTCTCACACATTTCAAGAGATGCACCGTGTCGTAGAGTAGAAACCAGACTCGCCCATTGTCCAGTGGATGCCTCGCAGTTGCAGTACACTCCCCATCGCACGAGAACAGCTTGCAATATTGTTGGTTGACCTGTAAAATTAAAAAGCTTTTGTTGAGTTCTGTATTGGACTACATGTATCTCTGAATGCTCTATGTTTACTGAATCTTTCTATCAATTTTCTCCCTTGTGCCTAATTACCTCAACTTCAGCTACTGATTTTAAATCTCCCAAAATACCAAGTAAAGTGTTAAATGACAATTTTGAGATAACTGGGATCAACATAGTCCTAATGCAATTATGGGGTAGAGTCCCCATTTCAATATTAATTTTGTACATCCTACCTTAAAAAAAAATAAAATAAATAATTAAAAAATAAAAAAACTCAATAGCATCACATTCGCATTATTATTATTGATGAATGAATGTAAACGTTTTAGTAAATTTGTAATTTAAAAAGGCAGTAAAGTATTTACCTTATGGTTGTCAGTTATTGATCTGAGCACACGCCCCCCTGCTTTCTCCACTGCAGCCGCAGCTTGTTTCACCTTCTCAAATTGGAAAGATGCTGTCAGTTTGTGTACAGGGGTCACTGACAGCATCACACTCGGCCCTCGATGCAAAGATTTCATTATGACGCATAGCATTGACGTGGCATGGTAGTCCTTCTCATTTTCGGCCATGCCACTAAGGACAACACCAGCAAACGCCACAGTGGGACGAACCTTGACTTCATCCACCAGCAGAAAAACATTTTTCTGCTGAGGGATGACTGACTCAAACGTTTTTGTCAGCAGTGCACTTTTGTCAACTGATGAGATAATATCTCGAAGCTTTCTTGGACTTGGCAAGACCAAATAGTCTCTAAGCTGTTCATAGCTACACTTGGGGTAGCACTCGATGGCAAAGCACACATCACTTGTTGTAAATTGTTTCTGTACTAGGAGCTGCAACTGATGAGTTAAGAACTCTACCATTTTCACTTTTTCGTTCCCAGAAGAACAGTCAGCTGCACATTTGAGCTCAACAACAGCCTTCTTCACTACTTCTTCAAGTGGGTGTTCAAAGTTTACAACAAAATGAACAGCTTCAAAAAACTGCGAATACGAGGCAAGGCCATTGTTTGGATTTAAAATTGGAACAGGAACTTTGATGCCATCACGCGATGCACTGAAGGTCAGAGGAGAGCAGAGGGTTTTCTTGTTATCAACTACAACAGAAATTAGACACTCATGAAAGTCTTCAGACATAAACAAACATGGTGAATCTGTCACTTGAACGCGAACAAATCAAATTACTATATTTCTGTTCAAGATGTTTAGTGGGATCAAAGCTGTCAAAGAAGGAATACAGTCCTTTGAATAAAAAAGTTTTGATAGCCGATTTTCATCTTTTGCAGGGCGAGGTGATGGTTTGGGTGTGGGTATGCAAGATTTTGGGACATCAAAAATACTAGGAGGGATGGCAGGTCGTGTAGAACCTCCAGCAATCTTGATCATAGGCGGATTAGACCAATGCTTTTCACATATGAAAAATTTATCGGCATCAATCACAAATCCTTCTCATGGCGGTAGCACATTAATCCATTTTTGCCTCTCATTGTGATCTCTCGGCAGTCTAAAAACACGGCACTTGTTATCCTTGTAGTAGTTTCCTTTGCAGTTGAATACACCACACTTGTTAACCATTTTCACATTGTAGAAATTGGGAAAACAGATTGTTAACAACTAGATCGGCAAAAAATGAATTCGAAAACACGTGAGACTAATTACATCTTCCTGTTGGAAACGCACGCACTAACAAAAAGTGCTTTCGTGGTGCTAAAAGCTTTCACTATTTAATAAACATAACACAATGGTAACCCGAGAAATGGACAGAATTGTAAACAAAATTAAAATGAATTGTAATCGTTACAAAAAAGTGTTGCTTATTTTGACATAGTTATCGTACAGATTCTTCCGCGATCGTCAGAGCTAAAAATAGCACACTTTGCGTTTCGCGTTAGCCTCTGCTCGCAGACAGTGCGTTTCGCGTTCGCCTCTGCCAAATTCACAGGGCTAGACTTTTGCCAGTCCTGGTTAGTAGGTGTCCTTGGAGCAGGGTAATTTTGTTCAAATTTGTTTAAGCCCTGACTGGCATAAGCAATGACTTTACTTTTCCCTTCAAACTCTTGGTAAAGTATCACGCCTAAACCAACACCACTTGCATCACAATGAATGATAAAAGGCTTGGATTGGTCAGCCAAACCTGACAACAGATCATAGTAAGTGCAAAAAATTAGTGATCTAAATGACTTTTCTTGGGCCTCTCCCCAGGATTCAGAAATGGACGAAGAGAGGGTCAACTGACCTTGTTTTCTACCCGACTTGGATCGTCCCCCTGGAGCATAACCTACCGTAAGGTCATTAAGGGGTTTAGCGATGGTAGAGAAGTTGGGGATAAAACGACGATAAAAGCCTGCAAATCCAATGAAACTCTTAACGTCTTTCACTGTTGTTGGCATGGGCCAATTTTTGACAGCTGCTATTTTGTCTGGGTCAGGGCGGATGGTTCCTTTAGATATGACATAGCCTAGATGTTTGACTTGTGTTGCACCAAAAATACATTTCTCTGGGTCAAGCTTTAAATTAAATTTTACAAGCCTGTCTAGCACTCTAATGGTACTCTCTTCTAATTCCTCAAGAGTCCTAGCCTGAATCAGAATGTCATCAAGAAAGATAATCAATTCAGTCAGATTCATATCACTAAAGACTTTTTCCATGAGCCTTTGGAAACATGCAGGTGCATTGGCTAAGCCTTGACTGAGCCTATCCCACTCAAACAGACCAAACGGGGTGATGAAAGCAGAAAATTTACTTGCCCTGTCAGCCATGGGAACCTGATAGCAAGCCTTACAAAGATCAAGAGTAGTAACAAATTTTGCCCCATTGAGTGTCAATAAAAGGTCTTCAATTTTGGGAATGGAATAACTATCTTTTATTGTCCTAGCATTTAAATTTCTGTAATCAATGCACATCCTGAGAGTGCCTGTCTTTTTCCTAACAAGTACAATTGGGCTAGCAAAGGGTGAATTTGAAGGACGAATAATCTTGACATCCAATAATCCCTTAATGTGCTGCCTACACGCTTCAAAGTCTCTTGGAGGGAGGGTCTGGCTCTCTCTCTTATGTCTGGGCCAGGTACTACTTCCATATGAAATAAATCCCCTGTTTCTGCTCTACCTATGTCAAACTCCTATCCTATCCTGTCCCGTAACCCGGAGGTCGTAGGGGCACCACAGATGATCGTTTAACCAGCATACTCCATCTTTCTCTGTCCTCAGCAGCCTTGATGGCTTCGCTCAATGTCAAACCAGTCCATTCTCGAATGTTGTCCTCTCACCTCTTTTTCGGTCTCCCTCTTCTTCTACCTCCTTGCACTGTGCCTTGCAGAATGGTCTTTGCAAGGCCTGATGATCTGGTGCCGTGGCCATACCATCGGAGTTTCCGTTTCTTCACAACTGTGAGCAGGTCATTGTGTTGTCCACTGGCTTGTGTGATGGTCTGTCGGACTTCGTCGTTGGTGATTTGTTGGGTATAGGAAATGCCCAGAAGTCTTCTGTAGCACCTCATCTCCATGCTTTGTATTCTTCGTTGTAGATCTGCTGTGAGGGTCCATGCTTTGCAAGCATATAGGAAGATGGAGATGACAAGGGAGCGCAGCAGTCTTACTTTGGAATGTAGACTGGTGGTCCTGTCTTTCCAAATGGGCTTCAACCTTGTCAGGGCAGCAGTTGTTTGTGCGATCCTGGAGAGGACTTCCTGTTGGGACCCATTGTCTGACACAATGGCTCCCAAATATTTGAAGCTATGCACTGTGTTGGACTTTGATGTCCGTGTTGATGCCATTGGTGTTGTTGGTCATCATTTTGGTCTTCTCTGCACTTATTTCCATTCCATAAGCTCTGGAGGTGGTGTCAAGCCTCTGTACCAGCTGTTCAAGTTCTTGTTCCTCTCCAGCCAATCCATCAATGTCATCCGCAAAACGAAGATTGGAGATTGCTCTACCCCCTATGCTGACTGTGCCTTCATGATCTGCAAAAGCATCTGACATGATGCGCTCTAGGAAGATGTTGAAGAGTGTTGGAGAGAGTAGGCATCCTTGTCAAACTCATTTGTGACAAAAGCACCTTTTAAAGATATCAGCTTTTCTTCAAACTGCCTACTCCGGTTGGGTATTTTCAATTTCACCAAAATTAAACTTTAGGTCTGACTTTTGATCAGGGTTAGAGTTAACATGAGCACTGCCTGAAAAGATTGATTTTTCAGAGTTGGGCGAGTGAGAACTCAGGCTAGACACTACGTCCTGAACGTCATATTCATGGTAATATACGAATATGTCTGCCATGACTTGGTTCTTTTTTATCTTAATTGGATTGTCAGATTCATTTAACACTACCACCTTAACATCCCAGAGGCAATCAGCAGGGACTTTACAGTCAACAACTTTGAGGCCACTAGGCAGTGAAGTTCCAGTGGGTTCTTGAATAATGACAGCATCCCTAGTCAGTGGCATATTTGCTTTATTATTACATTTAATTTCCATACTCTCCCCAGCCGGGATCCAAATTTTATCTGTACAAACTCTGGCAGAACCCACTTTTCCATCATCTGCACCAGCAACATCTTGGTACATAAAGGTAATAGTTGGACAAACATTTAAGGAGCTGACAAAATGCAAGCCAAACAGTTGTTTACATAAATCAGCAAAATTTCTCAAAATAATTTGTACCAACAATTACTGGTACTCTTCTAGAAAAATCAGTATCAGGACACACTAACAACAATGCATTCACTCCATCTTTAACACCAATACTATCTGGCATGCAAACATTTACACGCACAAATCCCAAATACGGTACAGAAAAACCACCCGCTCCACAATATTTAGGTGATTCAGTTTTTCTAAAGTTAAGTGAGACAAATTAGTTCTATAAAATGTTTCTGACATAATGCTCACTTGCGAACCACTGTCAATCAAGCAGCTGGCCTTGATTTTTTCAATAATTACGTCTGCCTCTAAACTAGGGCCTATTAGAGTTTGCAAGTCTATGTTTTCTGTTGATGAATGTAACCCCCGGCAAACACAGTCTTATGGTCTAAACTAACAGGATTTCTACCATTATTATACAACATTACTGCAATATTGTTACTATCTAAATGAACATTTACACTAAGTCCTGGTGGTAACAGTTCTGCTGGTCTCTGAAGGACTTTAACAGTGGATAATGTATCTCTTGGAACTGATATGTTCCCTGCGAGTGTCATTTTTTGGTCTGGTTGTAAAGTAACTACAAGGGGACTCCTAAGAGATACCCCACGCACATGAAGACCCTGCTCCAGGCACTCAATGGTGGTGTTCAGGACTTGAGCAGTTCAGGGCGAAGAGGCAGCAGGTGCAATTAAAGTTGCCGGTTCCCCGTCATCTGCAACTGCTGGTCGTTTAAATGACAGTGTGCTCTCTTGGCCTGTGCTACTTTTGCCGGATTTGGTGGATTTGTGCAGTCACGTTTGTAGTGGCTGCCGACCTCACCACATCGAAAATAAGGACCTTTCGGAACGTGATGTGGCTGTCCTTGAGCATACTGGTTGAGTTGCCCTTGACGAATTGTCATCTTTTCCGCCACCAATGCTGCCAGACGATCATAATCTATTTCAGCCGAAATAGATGCAGCAACCGGTGTAGACTTCTGGGATTGCTGTTGATTTGCTGTCCTGTCACAAAGTTCTCTCAGTCGTCTCAGGACTTTAACTGGATCAGGTGATTCAATGCCTGGTGCACCGAACTCAGTGCATACTTCCATTATGAGGAGGCGGTCAACGTATGTAGCATTTGACATAAAAGTGTGATAAACTTTCATGTTAGCCTCACTGCTGGAATATGTCCCGTTTGTTCAGTTCTGTGAATGCAGACCATACGTGACCAAAAAAGTTTCCTGTGTTTTCCTTTCTGTCCATTTGCAGCTTTATGAACTTTGTGTACAAGTCCTCTGGCGTACTGAGGTTACCATATATTGACCTCAGTACCTTGACGATGGACTCTCCCGTCGTGCAGTCTTTGACTTGTTTGCAGGCTATACCCCGTAAGCTGGCTTTAATTCGACGGAAGGCCTCTCCATCATCGCTTGCCTCATGGAGGTACTGAACAGCACTCTCACTCCATTTACTGAATGAGGCTTCTCCCCCACAAGATAGCTTGAGTCCAGTGAATATGCCCAGCCTTGGGGCAGGTGTTGGAGTGCGGACGTGGACCGTCACTGGTGCTAAGGGTTACGATGTTGCCTGAGTCGCCAGCCAGTCTCTTAAAAGGCTGTTTTCTCTTTGAAGCTCTCCCAATCGGAGAAGAGCAGCAGCCAAATCAGGTATGTCACCTTCAGGTCGTTCCGCCGCCATTCCCCTCTCTCCCATGTTCGTGTTCCCTCCAATTTCAGCCATGTCAACCTGTCTAATCTCCCTATACTACCAATTACAGAATTTAATTTTTTTTTTCAATTACAATTTTATCCCGGACGAGCCCTCAAATTTGTAACCCAGATTCGCAAACATTTAAGTCAAAAGACAAAAAAACCAAAATTAAAATTTCTGTCAGATTTAATCAATGTTAAATTCAACCAATCGCATAAGTTTCATAAGGAATCGGATGATCAGATAATTGGTTTACAGGCAGGACAATGGTAATGAACTGAACAAATGGGAAAAATAAAGTGAGGGGAGAGAAAACAAAAAAGCACCAATTTTTTCTCTTCCCCTGTAGAAAGGCGTCTGCCCGACCAAACAACAATGGCAGCAAAGGGAAGGATCCGGAAAAAGCCTAATTACCTAAAACTAAAATACATCATGACTAATAACTGCGACATGCGTTTAAGTTTATGTTTAATTACTTAAATAAATCCCAACAATTAATTTTATCAATTATTAACCTGTATGCAGGTTACAATAATAATAATAATAATAATGTATATTTGATATAGCGCGTTTTCATACAAATGCTCAAGGCGCTTTACAATTACATCCAGTTACACAAACATGCAACCCATAGGAAGCACAATAATTAAAACCAACATCAGCAAACAAGCAAACCATAGCCAAAGCAAGACATCAACAACATAGCCATACATACAAAGCGCGAAAGGACATACAAGCACACAGTTAAACCATGGCAGTACAAACAACGGGGTCATAAAGACAAAAACACTAAGAACATACAAGCAATAATAGGTGAAGAATTGATGATTGTGAATGCAGGAAACGTGTGAGCAAGGTTAGAGAGTTGAATAAAATCTGTTTGCTTTGGTTGAAATGACTGATTGGTGAGGAGTGATTATAAACAGATAACGGTCGTTCAATATTTACTCTAAAGGGTTCATTCCTCAACCACACAATATTACATTGAAGGTGGGAGGTTTACCTTTTGATTATATTCAGAGATATAACTGCTTCTTATTTAACTATATCATCATCGCAGTTGCTACTGCCACTACACTACTTATGGTGATTATGAATATGAGTGTTTGAAATAGTTGTCTTTATAATAGTAAAAACAATAATTATGTTGATGATAAAGATGACGAGAGCTCATGATTTATGTTATTAGTGCCCATTGAAGATTACAATTTAACAACTGACATTGCTTTAGTTATGATGATAATGATTATGACTGTTCAATAGAGATGTCAATATAATAGTAAAAAATAACTATGATGATGATGATGAAGAGGGCTCATATGATTCACATTATTCCATGTTTGTTTTTTTTTAAATCAGAATTTGAATCACTGGCCTCATGATTATTGTGATTGTACAAAAAAATGTCACTATGATAGTAACAACAATCTTGATAATGATAATGATGAGAGCTAAGGATCCTCGTAATACTGTGTTTCATTAAAGATTAGAATGTTAGTGACTGCTGCTACTGCACTTTCGTGAGAATGATAATGAGGGCTGAAGATGTCATTCCATGCCCATTGAAGATTAAGCGGGTGTGATAGTAGTAATGCATGAATATGAAATATATTAATTTCACTTACTCTTTGTTTTAAAAAAAGAAATTTGCTGCTGAGAATATGCGTTCATCTCAGTGTTGCATTAAATGATGATTTAGTTTCTTTTTGTGTACTTAGATTTTTTTTAGAAATTATTTTTGCTTTATTATTATTATTATTAGTTTATTATTATTATTATTATTAGTGTGTGTGTGTTCACGTGAGCGCGCCTACGTGCGTGGGTGCATGCGTGCGATCATGTAGAGACGCTGTTATTTTAACAAAGATGTGATATGTATGTTGTTTTGTTATTTTGATGTCAGAACAGTGTTCCGTTAGGGTTAGGGCTGTGTTAGGCTTAGAGTTAGGTTAAGGTTTAGGGTTAGCGATAGCTGTGAGAAGATTTAGGAGTACTTTTTAAAAAAAGGGAACACCATGTCACAACATGTGTGTTTCATGAAAGTCATAACAACGCTATTTCTCACGACGTGTGTGTATGTATTTGTGTGTGTGTATGTATTTGTGTGTGTGTGTTTCGCTTAGTTGGAACCGAATGAGTGTGTTGAATCTCATCGCATTTTTAAACAAGTTGGCAGGCTGTAGCTGTTTTTTTCTGTTTGCAGTAGTGCAGATGGTGACAATATATTATTACAATATCAGGTGACCTGATTGGCTTTTTAACATATTACATATTTCAAGTATCATGACCACAATTATTGTTTGTTGTACTAAAAACGACATTTCATTGCATGTCTAATAGTGTATGTGTGGGAGTGCTTATTTTATTTATTTATTTTTTACTTTTTATTTTCAGGATCTCTATAACAATATTTTTTACCACACATGAAATGCAGTACTAATTTGTAACAATACCCCATGTGTTGTGTGTATTATTATTTGATTTCTTTCCAAAATAGTCTAATCAGTCATGTATTTAGTAATAACTAATCATCTCATCCCAATTTGTGTATGATTCACTACTAAATGCATGCTTTGTAATTGCCAAGTGTGAGATTTTTTTTAAAATTATATTCATTTTAAAACTTTGAAAGTATGACTATTATGAGAAATAAACATTTAGTGAAAATCTTTGAAGAATTTGTTATTCCTGTGTGTATGTCTTATTCTGAAATTTGTTGTTCTCAACCCCCTGTCACGTCACCCGAATGGGATCAGTTACTTCAGCTCAAACAGCAATTAACAATTACGTCCCTTGCCTAATCCGTAACCCCTTTGACACACTGGACATAAGATGCCAACACAATCAAGATACAATAATAATATGAAAATAATGATGCAGTAATAACAATTGATGGCTTAAGTATACAAAAGCAAAGCCTTGAAGAAATGTATTTAGTTAATAGTAGACACTTCATACACAGATTATCTGTCCGATCTCCAACACAGGTTTAATTAAACTGACTGAAAGTAATACTTCCAAGAAAATCACCAACTGTTACAACCTGTTACAGACTGTAAAAAGTCACTGTTTAATATATGTTTATGTGCGTGTAACGGGCATATGATTGAGGGTGTAAGTGAGGCCCTGCGTACTGCGACCCAGGTAGAAGCGGTCCCACAAGCACGTCATCTAGCCTCTTCCTGCAGGTGGAAGTAGAGCTGGACCGTAGACATAGAACGAAGTACGTAGAACGACAAACGAAGACGGAGCAACAGAAGCAGATGTAGTGGTACAAAGACGGGTAGATTCAAACGTAGTAGTAGCAGAACTAGGAGTAGGCAGGAATAGTAGGCCCAATCTGGTCAACAAATAAACCGTCTTAATAAGCTACCTCAACATGTAAACACTACATGGGAAATAACTCCTTTCGCCATCTTGACCTGTTTATTTAAGCATCATAACAATTCATAATTCTTCTATAATTCGTATTAATATCCCCTGAACATGATTATTTACACAAATACAAATGCATATTATAATTTCATTTTTAGTCAACAATCTTGATTCATCCTATCTCTCTCATATTCATCACTCCTCTTCCATATCAATATATAGTACATCGTCACCCTTGACCTCACTTCTTTCACTCCTCTCACATTCATCACCCCTCCAGCATACTAATAATACATCGTCACCCCCCCCCCCTCTCTCTCTCTCTCTCTCTCTCTCTCTCTCATATTATCATGTATACTGCATTGTCACTCACCCTCGACCTCATTTTGGCAACAACAACAACATTATTCCACTTTACAAACCAACAAGAAAATCATATAAACAAAAATGCTATTTATCAAAATATCCCTTTCCTCCTCATCCATCATCATTCATTCACGTACGCATGCTCGGAGTGTTTAGCCACTAAAGGAACTAGAATACTGGGCATCAACTCACCTTCAGTTTCCTGGCCTGTGAAGATACAGACACACCAACAACACAACACAACACGGTCTGTAGAGAGTAGGTGGTTCGTTACTGTCTTATTATGATTTTCTAGGGCACCCTAGCACTTACGAAATGCTAGGTCTTGGGAGGTCTCTAACACAAGAGCACACACCCTTAGGACGTCACTCAACACAGAGATCACATAGCACTGTGGCAGCAAAAGTCCTCCTCAATTACTATAAATGTACTTTTCTATAACAATTGTCACAACTCGTTGGTCATTCTTGTCCGTATTAAGGCACAAGACTTTGGGCGGTTCCAAACACAAAACACAACCCTTAGAAAACAGACCCTACACTTATCCTATGATAGTGGTAGTCGCAGTCTCTGTCGCGTTATATATATATTTTATATTAATATATATATTGATGTTAAAAGATGAATGAACAGATTGAAAGAATTTTATATAAATAGAATCAATTTACTCTTTTTACTATGCCAAAAATCTATAAGAAACAAGAAAATGACGTTGAGAAATAGAAAATAAAGAATAAAAGAAATTATTGGCTATTCATTCGTCCTGTTTTCTTTTTTACAACTAAAAAAGAATACCACTGGTTGATGGTTGATGATATTTATTTCATATGATGTGATACGAGAACCCGTGATGTCATATGGTTCTGAAGAATTTCACTGTTGATTAAAAAACAAAACTTAGCTGACGTAGATTCCCTGATGGAGAAGAAGAATTGTCTCTTTGTTTAACACAGTTTCTGTCCTCACGTTTGACCAAGAGGATGGTATGTCGTCCAGAGAGGTTGCTCGAATGTTTTTTCCTAACGATAACGTATCTTTTCCACATTCAGCCAATCGAAAGGATGGTACACAAATTGTCTATGGTAACAACAATCTAAAAATGAACTACACTAAATAAAAAAATGTCGCATACTGCGTCATTCCGAAAACAATATTATTATCGTCACTGTCTATGACGTATTGTCTATGACGCATTGTCTGGACTACAGCAGAATATCGAAGATGCGTAGAGTAGGCGCTTGTATCGCGACAGTCTGTCCAATAGTCGTCTAACCAGAAAGACTACCGCCTCAACTCTGCCACTTCAACCGCTTTTCCCAGCCCACAGTCCAAGGCACAGAGCTCTGTCAAACGTTTTCCCGCTACAGAGCTATGCGTAACGCACGTGAAACACCTATCTCTGACATGCACTATGCAATACAAAATGCTGATTCAAACTTCGCACATCGCACTCTCAGAGATATGAAACTACACAGTAACACTATATACAACCTGACACAGCATAATCCTAGCGTGCGTCAAAACTCTTGTCGTCACACCCCCCTATCTGCATTTGTAATCTGTGTGTATTTGTGCAAGGGAACTCAAATTTCTTACTTAGATTAATATTTGCCACAAATGCAGAAGATACATCATTGATCAGCCACCAAAAGATATATGGATGTGACGGGTAAAGCTTACCTGGTCAGATGTTTCAGCATTTTAGCTTGTTATCTTCGACAATCATGGTCTGTTTCCAGAGATTTTTTTTAACCTAGATGAGCTAAAACCAGTCTAAATCCTTTGAAAAGCTAGAGGAGTTCATAGTTTAGGACACTGAAGGACAGGCATTCTCAGGTTCTGCCTTCGACACATACAGCCGAATAGTATGTACTTTCTCACACTCCGAAGCGATGCTCAAATTGTTTGCCTCAGTACCTAAATCAACCGTGTGTGGCCTGATTCTCGGTGTGTAAACATATACGATTTCTCGAGAGGGGAATTCGACTCCTTTCTAAAGTGTCTAAGTATTCAGCTTTGTGGCGGCCTTGGTTGACCCTGTCTGGTGTTATCAGTTCGTGAGAGGTGGAGTTCATTTTCTGTCCTCTTTATGGTCGCAGAGTGAGACAGAGTTCGCCCATAATAGTCTGCTATATAGTCTACAATTTAATCTCGCCGTAAGTGGTAATCCTCTTTAAGACCTTTTGCCGTTTTAGTCTACTGTCAAGTTAAAAGCGGTGCTGCAGTGTTCGTGCTCATAAAGTCAATCTATTCTGTAAAAGCAATAGACCCTATAGACTGTTAGTCGTTTTTGCACAGGTGATATTTTCAAATTTAGGTTATTTTATTTATGTGCGTGGGGTGTGTGTGAGTGATGTTTCTTATATCCTCATTTTTCAACCGTGTGTTTAATTTAAAAGTTGTTTATTATTCAATAGAAAGTGTTTCTAGCTACAATTATCAGCCAGGCAACCCAGAAGAGAAAGAAATATTAGGCCCTGCTGGTGATAGTTCCGGCGTGCAAAACCTAAACTTGCGAATCAGAATCTGTAAAACAAATTCCTGTTATATCTATGAGCGTTATTACACCAAAGTGGTAGATCTTCTTCAGACTGTGGATACTCCGCCAGGACAAAGAAATAACTCCACAATGTGCCGGAGAGATAGAAGAGAAGGGAATATTTTAAAAACATTAAAATTCTTCGCAGAACTTCGTCGGCACCTAAAGTTGTCAATTACTGCTAAAATTCCGAACAACATAGATTTAACAGTATTTGTTTATTTATTCGTTCTTATATAGCGCTTCTCGAGTTCAAGAGCTGCTCAAGGCGCTGGCCGAACAGGGTTTAACATAAGCCACCCGAAGCGCCCACTTGCAACATTTGGGCGCATCATCTGACGCCCAAACAACTGAGCAAAATCCTGGGCGAACGGGTATGAGGGAGAACATTACATTACATGATTATTGCTTTAGGTCCAGCGGACTCTTCCGAGCCAAATCAAGACCGGACAACCCCAGATCCGCATAAAAGATCTGCTGAAACAACCCTAGTGGTAAAATGGAATGCTCTCCACCAGCCAGTCACTTTACAATAAAGACATCCCACGCAGGGGACGCTGAGGCTGTACTATAATTTATCGAAACCCCCCCCCCCTGTTCCCCCCGTTTACAAAAACAAAATAGAATACAAACATCTTTATAAATTATCAACAAAACACATACATATAAAATGCCTACATTGCTAAATAATAACATCATAGGAAGCCCTAGTGACCACCTGGCAGAAAGCGTCCAATATTCCCAAGCTGATCCAACAGACCTCACACACAAATAAGGATCAGTCTTGTCCCGGAAGAGTTTTCAAGAAAAAAGGTAGGTGACTGGTCTAGCGAAGAAGAAGATAGTATAGCAGATTGATAGAACAGAGCAGGAATGAGAAATAACAAATGAGAAAGACAGCGACAGTGGGAATTTAAAGCACTAAATTTCCAGAAAGTGGGGATACTATTTATACTGAAACCCCCGGCACCCCAACGGGGGTATGAGGGAGAAGAGACCTATTGGTATTGCTGGCTATATTTGTGTAGCCGGCACTCACCGGAACATGAGCGTCAGGATTTTTAAAGTCCGTGCGAAGGAATGCATGCGGGCACAAACTAAATCTCGCGTTGTACTCTCATCCGAAAGAATAGATTTAGACTGAAATAGATCGTGTAGGCATAGACTCGTCCCGAAGTATTTCCACTCTGAGACAGCGTTCTTTTCTAGAGCTAGAGTCTGATATAAAGTTTTCAGATGATAGTATATCCCATGATTTAGTTTGTGCACGCATACATTTCATTGCACGGACTTCAAAGATCCTGAAACTCAGAGAGAGAGAGAGAGAGAGAGAGAGAGAGAGAGAGAGAGAGAGAGAGGAGAGCACCCGATGCTAAAAGCACACTGTTCGAAAGATTTAGCATTAGTACTATGTCTATTTCCCCCTTCCCCCCCCCCACTCCTCCCCACCTCTTTTTCATCCTGGGTGGCGCGCTGCTCTGCGGCTGCCGTACTTTCGCTGTGAAGGCAACCCGAATTTCGCTCGCTCTAAAACCCAAATCCCAAAGTTAACGTGACAACCTGAATGTTTGTGAGGGTGGGTCTATTGTTGCTGGGCTCTGCACAATTAATTGCTATTACCCACTCGTCTATCGTCTGCGGGTTCCGGCTAGTGTAATCACCCTATGACTAATCTTAATACATTTATAAGTTTAGCTCGGTCTGTGTGCGGATTAGGTTATAGAGATAGGGAGAAAATAGTAAAATATTCACTGACACACTAGCTCTCACACGGCTATGAAACATAGGTAGTCCAGCCACTTAATTGTTAACAGTAAAATTAATTTTATTTCATTTCCTCTACTCTATACAAAATCTTCTAATCTCTACACTAATTTAAATGTCCAAATTTCACTTCGAGTAGTTCACTCCTTGATGGGTCTATGCAGCTACTTTTCTGGATATTTGTTACTGTCTCATCATTGGGCTATGAGTTCTTTCTGTCCTATTATTCAGTTTTCAGGACGAGTAGACTATCGTATATCAGTGTTTGTGTTGTTCTTCTGTGGACTTAACTGTATAGTCGACGTGCGGTGTTGTTGTCTCTTCTTCTTCTTAGTTGACTACGGAGCTAGTGGAGCTCAATGCTCTCGCTGCTCAAGGGTGCAGGCCACGTGTCAGGGTTGCCTCTCTGTGGAGTTCGTTCCCTGCCGTGGACCAAGATGCCTGCTCGTCTGCAAAATATGAGATGAACTTCTGCAACGCCTTGTATACAAAGGTTGTGCAGAGCGTATCACTGTTGGCAGAAATAGCCCTCAGAAAGATCCACTTATATAGTTAAGAGACGAACAGTTTTCTAAGTCCGAGGTCCACTGAAATCTCCAACATAATTCCTATATAGGAGAAACAACAGTTGGACAGACGTACAGTGGAGGCTACCTCGTGGTGCCGAAACCGGTCGCGTGTCCGCCACGTGGTCAGCAAAGTTTTACTAACAATCACAATTCTAAAACATGGCAAAACTTCACAAACATAATACAGCAATCATATTAAATATCGCAATAAAACAAACGATTGATCATTTACCTTCTTGACAATGTCAGGCTCTGGCTATACTGTAGATGAATGATTTTCATCCGTCACCTGCCGAGTCTTCCGCTAGAGAGATCTGTCAACGTGCGTCTTGCTACGAAGATGTTCGGACAAAGACTAACTCTCCTCCCGCTGGGGTCGGCTATTACATTACATGATTATTGCTTTAGGTCCAGCGGACTATTCTGAGCCAACTCAGGACCAGACAACCCCTGATCCGCATAAAAGATCTGCTGAAACAACCCTAGTTGTAAAACTGAAAGCTCTCCACCAGCCAGTCACTTTACAATAAAGACATCTCATGCAGGGGACGCTGAAGCTGTACTCTAATTTATCGAACCCCCGTTTACAAAAACAAAATAGAATACAAACATCATTATAAAATATCAACAAAACACATATATATAAAATGCTTACATTGCTAAATAATAACATCATAGGAAGCCCCAGTGTCCACCTGGCAGAAGCATCCAATATTCCCAAGCTGATCCAACAGACCTCATACACAAATAAGGAGTCTTGTCCCGGAAGAGTTTTCAAGAAAAAAGGTAGGTGACTGGTCTAGCGAAGAAGAAGATAGTATAGCAGATTGATAGAACAGAGCAGGAATGAGAAAGAGCAAATGAGAAAGACAGCAACAGTGGGAATTTAAAGCACTAAATTCCCAGAAAGTTGGGATACTATTTATACTGAAACCCCCGGCACCCCAACGGGGGAGTCGGCTATCGTGCGAGACTACCAGAATAGTAATGCCACATAGTGGGGGATGCGGGTGATTGGTCAGCTGGATGAGGTCACGGCTTATCTGAGTGAAACCGTAGCCTACATATGTGTAGAACCACCTACTTCGGTCGTCTGCTAGTCAGCGACTTAACTTACATAGGTCAAAGCAGACTGAACGCCTTAGTGCTGTGTTTGAAATAGCCTCTCGCGACAATGTTGGCCCTACATTCCGGACTTCTCGTATTCGCCCAGCTGACTAGACAAAAACAAATAATAGGTTTCAGTTTTTGAACTTCACATGCTGCCAGATTTTATAGTCTTATGCCAGGAATTGCTTCAGACGGAGACCTCCACATGTTTTGATTCTCAGTATGTCCTCACTATATCTACCAGCTAACCAACAGACTGACTTAACTGAATGATCAGCCATCTAAACCAATGACCATGTGCTGTTTATACAAATTAATGTTTTTGCTTCAGTTTATGTTGTAACGCGATATATGTATGTATTATAAAATTATAATAAATTCTCTCAAAATGGCCATAACAGTACAGCAGGGAGCACGGAAACACGTGGAATTGAAAGCCATTATGTCGAGCTGTTTGTCCATCTTTGTGAGCATGATAATTACCTTTCTACATGTATAGGTGGAGGGAGGCAGATGGGGGACACGGTGAGGGAAAAAATAGTTTTCACTTTCACACTATGTAAAACAAGATGTCAAGCCATATTTCTACACGTAGCTGAAAACTATCCGGTGTTTTTTTTTTGTGTTAATTTTTATCGTGGGACTACACAAACACGATGGCACGGGAGAGCCTGCCACTACCCCAGGTATTGTTCTTTTGAGGTTTGAACAATATCTATCTAGTGATTCTTGAGATATGGTGTACATGTGCAACGGACCGATCTGATGTTCAGACCGACGGACCGACCGACATTTATAGCTCGTTCCGATTCCCGATTCCAGATAAGCCTGGACATACACAAACAAGCAATTTATACAACACACAACAACTCAAATGGGGAATATCCTATCCCGTAACTCGAATGTCATTGGGGCACCACAGATGATCATTTAACCAACGTACTCTGTCCTCAGCAACCCTCATGGTTTCACCAGAGAGCTATCAAGCCAGTCCATTCTCGAATGTTGTCCTACCACCTCTTTTTCTGTCTCCCTTTTCTTCTACCTCCTTGCACCACGCATTGCAGGATGGTCTTTGCAAGGCTTGATTCTCTGGTGACGTAGCCATACCATCGGAGTTTCCACTTCTTCACAACTGGAATAATGTGAAATATCAAATCCTAAACAACTATTAAATATATCAAGCACTGAGCCATCTGTAAATATTTTCAGTGAAACGAATATTTTTGTTCGAAGTGTTCTTTAACTTCACTTACAAGAACAGTAATGTTTTCGTATTTAGTAACTTTAAAATGATCTATATCAAAATTTGCCTAAAATGTTCACAAAATGGCATCTGAGGAATTAGTGGCAAAATGAGTATATTGAATATATTACTATTACATTCAGTTATTGTTTGATTTACATAATTTTTAATTGGCTGTATATAAGAACTTTTTTCTGAACGTTTGGGATAATTTTTACAATCAACATAGCTATCATCAATTACTGAATTATAATAATTAACATTTATATATATTACTCATTGACAAGTTCTACAAGTTAAAAAAAATCTTATTATATTGGTAAAGTATTTTCAATCTTTACTGGTAAATTGTATGCTACACTGAAGGCATTAAAATATAACGTTGAAACATGTTTGGATATATTTAACTTATTAATTTGTGTTGATTCAAAATAAGTTTTACAAAATTGGGAGAATATAATAGGCCTACTAGGTCAGATTTATTATTTTAGATTAGATATTTGATGCATCAAATTATTAGAAGAGGGATCGGTGTTGATTTTTGTTGGGCTCCGTCTCACTCAGGCTCAGTTTGGAATGAACAGTCAGGCAAACTTGCAAAATGAGGAGATACAAACGTTAACTCAAAAAATTATCTAGTCATGAAGTTATCTCTTTCAAAATATGGTGAATAAGAAAAAATATGTTGTTATTTTCAAGAAATATTGCAAAAATTATTTACAAAATGCAGTTGTATTCGTGGATATGTAAAAGGTATTAATTTTATATGTCAGCAACGAGTTCCTATACATAATTTATTATTTGCCATTGTTACCCTTACACACAGCAAAGGATGTATTGCTAAGTAACACTGATGATATTAATAATAATATACTATACAATAAGGTAACAATAGAGAGGGAAAAAATGCCAACATTATCTTTTCAAATATATAAAACAGTGTACCTAGGTATTTGTGTATGACTGCGTGTGTTTGTATGTATCGTTATGACTGAATGTCTGAAATCATTTTAATAAGTGAATAGACGTGAATTAATAAAATAACTGAACTGAACTGAAATGTAAAACTTAAATCACCGAAGATTCACCTGAATATAAAGTTCGTTTTTTCGACTATAGGCCAAAACAAAATACACAGCTAGCTGAGATCAAATACAACAGTTTCAGGAGGAATGGACAGAATGAATGAAATGTAAACATTTAAATGTAATCTGCAACTATTCACGACTCGCGATCTGTCCGATGCCTCCCCCAATCAACACTGAGCGCCAGGTGAGTCATGAATATGCAATATTCCTAAATTCAATGTCAGCGCCGCACAAAAGTGACCTTCAAGGCTGGTGTCGTATTACTTTACTGTCACACAGGCGGGCGTCAGCGGCACTGGACAAGCCTGTGGATTGATCGTAGTGTGTGTGTCTATTGTATGGTGTGGCGTGTCATGCGTGTCGCAAGCTTTCTTGCGTTGCTCGCAGCCAAGCCCCTCTCTGCTATTTGCGTTTCTAGTCTGAGGGACCGAGCAACTTTTCTATATCTGCACCCCACCCGGGGTGTGTCAGTGCTCCCATTTCCAGCTGTTTTCTGCAGGCACAGAGACCGCAGCTGTGTTGATTTGTGATCATTGAAAAGCAGAGGACATTCATACACCTGTGAATGAGAGCGGCCGTACACTTGAGTCCTTAGCAGTTCCAGATGTAGGGAACGAAAGACACTTTCGGTTGCTGGTCACATTTTCTGTGTATTGTGCTTCTATTGTGAGCTGGAATTCCAAAACTCGAGTGAGACATTGATTACCGGGACTTGTCAAGGGTTTGTGATCATTCTTTTCTTTCGGTAAGTGGTAATGGTATAGAGACTAACGTGTTTCTCCTCTTCTGCTAATGCTACTACCCTTGTCTCTACAGCATCTCTCTTGTGTTCAGTTTGAATTGTTGCTACTTTCTTACTATGTAAACATCCTTCACTTCACGACTGAGGACGTCTTGAATGGTACATATTAGCGCGCAGTTTATAAGTTTGTCTATCCTGCCTTCTTCCGGTATATCTTCGGTCGATACTTCGTGAGTGTTTCCTTGGTTTTCGTGGAACGCCAATCCTCTAATGAACGACGTCAAGAGTTACCTGCCTGCTCAGGTGAGAAGGGGGAAATGGTGAGAACTACCCTTCCAGGTAAAAGAACACAAACCCGATAACGCGTGAAAATGGTATGCAAACTGCTGTTATGAAAAAACACAGACGCCACAAATTTGATTATGTCATATAGACCCCGAGAATGTGTTTTAGTCCACTCACAGGTTTGCTTTTCCAGAAAAAAAAAAAAGTCCTAGTGGTGAAATTTTCCTTGCCAAGTTACCTGCATTGCAAAGTCTGAAATGGCATTTGTTAAAGTTTACTGTCATTAGGCCCGTTTTCTTTAGATTTATCAACACGTTTTAGTTGTTTTTTAGTTCAAATTTTAATGATAACAAAGCTCTTTCAGCATTTTTGGGGTGGAGCAGGCACAATGGGATTGGGGGAAGGGTACAAATTTCACCTATGCAATGTTATGCATAAATGTTAAATGGCAAACTGAATAACTGAGACTGGCTTACCTTCTCCTCTTCCCAATCTCTGCCACTGGTTGCAGGTTGCAAGTTAACTTTAAGTATTATGTCATTGCATACCCTGTCCCGAACTGAAAAACGAAGGGGAGACTTAAGTGATCCAACTACGTTACATCATTCTGCATAATACACCCGTAACTGAGAGGCGAGCGAAAGCCTCGACCAGTCTTCGATAAGCATTGTGGTTCAATGGTAGCTTTTGGGAGCGAGATAGTAGTGGAATAACCATGAGACTCTGCAGGGATATGTGCTAGAATAATATGCTGTCCGTACTAGACATTTGTTGGTTGACACAATTAAATGTTGTCATTAAATTCATATTGACAATTAATGCAACCTCGTTGAATGTTATTTACTATTTAGTGTTGTCTGTGTATTATTACGTAAGGTTTGCTTCTGTATTATGTAAGAAATTGTTTCAAACCTTCACTTTGCCGTACAGGTGTGTAATGGTCACACAAAGGAGGTGTGCTGCCAATGTCTGGAATTTGGCCAAGTCGGTACCTATTCTGCTGGGTGATTGTTACTTAACAGTGTAGACAAAGACCAGCAATAATATAAGGATTAAAGTGCCTGGTAGTATTGCAGAATGTTTATCCGCTAGTAATTACATTGCTGCATTTGTAGTCATTTCCTATAGGCAATAGTTTGATATATATATATCTGCTTATTGTTATCGTTTTTTGATATAGGCATATAGTTCATTTTAGATATATACACCTGTAGTTATTTTACTCTGAAACGGTGTTGAAATAAATATTTTAAATAGATATTAAAAATGTTTCTTCTTTAGGATAATTGTTATGAAAATTACTGAATCCATGTGCCATGAAGTTTTTGAGACTTAAACAGGCTGAATTTGTGTAGCTGTAAAGTATAAGGCATGTTAATCTACACATAAAAACAGCTCAGTTGAAGTGAGCAATTTGCAACTTTGTTAAAAGTGTCAATAATGTTACTAAATAAATATTTTCAAATAACTAAGGCCGACAGTGGTAATATTTGTTAGCATATTTCAGTAAAATGTTAGTACTCGTCACTTACATTGTATGATCTGTTGATCATAACATAATCAAGAATAATACGAAATAATCCATTACTTACTAAATTATTGTGCACCTTTATCATTATCTGTTCAGAATAAACCTCCAGTGCACCACTTGGTACCTGAAGTGTATAGGTCGTAGATTGTTGTTGAGTTCCCCTCCTTAGCCTCTTCACGAGTCTATTCTTACAGGTAGCTATTCAGAATGTCTGGCCTGCACTCAGCTGAGCTTACGACCACTGTGTACATACATGTATAAAAGAAAGGCAGTGATTGAAATGTGTTCTGTTCGATGTCTCAGATAATCAACAATGGCCCATCCTTGCAAACGTTTTTGCAATTTTATCTGCCTACCCCGATTTCTAGGAAACCTCACGATGTCAAGAAGTCTTTGGGTTGACAGATTTGTTGCCTATTGTTGTTAAAGACGTTGGAATGTTTTTATTGTTGTAGTAGTCTAAAGCCATGCTGAAAAGGTAGAGAAAGGGGATTTAGACTAGTCTTTTTTTACAGGCGCATTCTCTTTCTCCCTCTCTCTCTCTCTCTCTCCCTCTCTCTCTCTCTCTCTCTCTCTCTCTCTCTTTCGCTCTCTCTCTCTTACCACCCTCTCTCATTTTCACACTCCCTCTCTTTTCCTCTACCCTCTTCGCGAGTCTCTGACATATGTGTGAAATTAATGTAATTCTCAGTATTTGGAAGTTTACTTTCTTTTATTGTTGCCAGAATGCAGCTTTAGTTATATAATACATGTCGCCCATTTTCAGTTCCAACAGTCATTTATTGGCTTAACAAAGTTTTTATTGCATGACGAGTCTCTTCCTGATAAACTATAATGCTCATTGGAATCCGTCGCATGGATGGTATTGTTTAGAAGATGATGACCCGAGGGATGTTACTTTAAAAAAAAAAAGAGCGAGGAGACACTCTTGGGAGGAGTAGTGGCGATAATCATGTCTAGATAATGTTTTGTCACAGGTGTGTGTGAGTAGAGTGGAGGACGAAGGAGAGGGATGGGGAAAAGGGTTATTTTTGATTTGAGTCAGGGTTGCAAGACCACTTGTTCCATCCCAGCGTTTCTCTGCACTAAATCCCTGTTGATCTATGCATGACCTGAGTGGCTCCGGGAGTGAATTAAGGGGCAAAACGTGTAAGAAAAGATATATTTATTTTTTTATTTTTTATTTTTAATATAGCGTCCCGTGTCCAAGTTTAGAAACAAACCTCAAGCTGAATATGAACGAGTAGTTTTAGAAGTCCTGTAGTTCGAATACTGTTGAAGATGGAAGTTGTGATGGTGGAGCGTAAAAGAACAAAACAGGAAGGAGGTGATGGTGAGGAAGAAGTGGATTGTAGGTATAATACGTTGAGAGTATTACAGCACATCTTTGTTAAAGGGAACTGGTAGTTTCTATAGGAGGAACTTCGCTGGGATCTATCCTATCTTATCCCGTAACTCGGAAGTCGTTGGGGCACCACATATGATCATTTAACCAGCTTACTCCATCTTTCTCTGTCCTCTGCAGTCCTTATGACTTAATTCAGTGTCAAGCCAGTCCATTCTCGAATGTTGTTTTCCCACCTCTTTTTCTGTTTCCCTCTTCTTCTGCCTCCTTGCTCAGTGCCTTGCAGAATGGTCTTTGCAAGGCCCGATGTTCTGGCGATGTGGCCATACCATCGGAGTTTCCGTTTCTTCACAACTGTGAACCAGTCATCGTGTTGTCCAATGGCTTGTGTGATGGTCTGTCGGACTTCGTCGTTGGTAATGCCCAGAAGGAAATGCCCAGACGTCTTCTGTAGCACCTCATCTCTATGCTTTGTATTCTTCGTTGTAGGTCTTCTGTGAGGGTACATGTTTCGCAAGAGTATAGGAAGATGGAGATGACAAAGGAGCGCAGTAACTTTACCTTGGAGTGTAGACTGATGGTCATGTCTTTCCAAATGAACTTCAGCCTTGGCAGGGCAGCAATTGTTAGTGCAATCCTGGAAGGGACTTCCTGTCGGGACCCGTTGTCTGGTACAATTCACACTTTTCTGCTATCCTATGCACCAACGGGAATCCCCTCTATGAAAAATACTTCCGGTTTTTTTCTCCGCGTGTTTTAGTAAGTTATTTCCAAATATTCAAGAATAATAAAATGTGTCACTGGCCACCTGTATCGTACCCTCACATTTTTATTTTTTTTGCTGCAGTTTATTATCCCTTTCTATCGCCAGTGGCGCGCCTAAACCCTACCTACCTAACATTATTTGTGAATTTTTGAAAAATATTCGGAAAAACATAACGCCCAGATGCTGGCTCGAACCCACACCTGTCAGGCGCCATTGGTTTCTGGCTTATGGACAAGGCAAGTTAGTCCCGCCTTAGCCCACTTGGCCACAACGCTAGCCTAGCATAGTCAGTTACTTCGTGTTTTGTGAAGGTTGCGACGGCGAAGCTATGGAAAACTACAAGAGTTTTCAGGTCCTGTTTCACTTTCTGTCGATGATCGACGCACCTCCGAAGTCGCCACAAATACAGGCCTCTACGATTGTTTTTTGCATTCTTTCACTGAGCATGTACTTCCTCCACCGTTTTTATACTTATCCCACTCGTTTTCTGGCTCTAACAATCGTCGTTTTCGGCAATTTGCCATATTTAAAAGTCACGCATCAAGCTTTGATAAAAGCATTATTGGTCTATGATAAAAGCAAAACAAGCCAAACCGGAACTTGGTTTCATATAACCTCGTTTTAATTTATAATGGCGATACCCACGAGTTTTTATTAGAGGTGCCGGAAAGTTGTGAATTGCTTCTAAATATTTGAAGCTGTGCACAGTGTTGAGGGATTGGCCTTGGACTTTAATGTCCGTGTTGATGCCATTGGTGTTGTTGGTCATCAGTTTGGTCTTATCCACATTTATTTTCATACCAAAGGCTCTAGCTCTGGAGGTGGTATCAAGCCTCTGTACCAGCTGTTCACGTTCTTGTGCCTCTCCAGCCAATCAGTTATTAATGTCATCCGCAAACCGAAGGTTGGAGATTGCTCTACCCCCTTGCCTTCATGATCTGGAAAGGGATATGACATGATTCGCTCTAGAAAGGTGTTGAAGAGTGTTTGATATAGTAGGCATCCTTGACGCACGCCGATGGTTGTTTTGAACCAGTTCCCGATAGCGCTGTTGTAGAGAACTGCACGGGTACAGACTTTCGATGACTTTAATAATGTTGGGGCGATGTTGTACATTCTCATGGTATATTATGCGCCATAAATTTACACACTTTTTATCATTTTTGTTTTGCTTTTCCTGCCATCCTGAATGGCCTTGCCCATTTCGGGCTGGGTAAAGATGATCCTAATATTCTAAAAACCTTCTGTCTTTTGTTCTGTTGTCACGCTGTCCTTTCAACGCCCCCTGTCGCAATCGTACCACAAGGCATGTGTCATTCGTAATGTACTACATGAACATTAACACTGTCATAGTTAAGGTAGTCCTGCTTGAGGTCGTTATACTTGTCGCAGTCATAGTCAAGAGACTTCCATTCTGGGCTGCTTGTTCTTAATAAGGGACTTAAATTCGCCGTCTAAATTTAGAGTTGTATAGTCAACACAGACCACGTGTCTGGGATTTCAAAGAGGCGAGAGTCTAGTGGAATCGTACAATTCTGATTTACTTCGTTTCATAAAAAATAGTTTGTTGAGTTTTCTGTTTGTTACAGTTTTTAAACACTGCCTAGCATTTTAATAATGAGAAATCGCAAAATCCACCAACGATTAACGTTAGCCCTTTCTTAACCCAAACTCAACACTCAGTCGCCCTGCAGTCAGATCTCAATATTTAAAGATCTCTTAGTCTTACTATGATTTATAATAATAATATTAATAATAATTATAATATTATTAATAATAATAATAATAACAATAACAATAACAATAACAACAACAACAACAACAACAACAACAACAACAACAACAACAATAATAATAATAATAATAATAATAATAATAATAATAATAATAATAAACATTTACTAATATAGACGATTGCATACTATGTTTCCTAGAATCTGATGAACAGAATTTCTTAAATTATATTTGAAAGCAGAAAACAAACATCTCCGCATTCCTAGATACACGCATGCCTGAGATACCTGGATTTGAGCTATTATATGATTATTTATTTGCATTTGCCATATAATTATATATACTGTATTTTATAAGTGCATTCTTCTCCTCGTTGCACGATCACCATGGCCCTTGCACACTGCTATTATTGTGTTTGTTGAACAAGTGCAGTAAAAGATAGAAGCATAGTAGAAAATTGGAGCATGTCGGTAGAGAATAGGAACACGATTATCAGATGAATGTCGGGTTCTCCTTGTGTGTGTGTCCATTTGCACTTTGGTTACGGCTGAATGGAGGGTATACACAGAGAATTAAGGTTGCTCTTTTGAACCAGTGTAGACTCACCAACGGACACGTACGTCCGAAAGAAGACCACAGAGTGTGTGGGATAAGGGGAGCTGGAAGTTTGGGGGTAGCAGGATGGTAGTAGAGTCGGACGGACATCCTTCACAAGTGAACTTTCAATGGATTAGATGCATAGATAGATAGATAGATAGATAGATAGATAGATAGATAGATAGATAGATAGATAGATAGATAGATAGATAGATAGATAGATAGATAGATAGATAGATAGATAGATAGATAGATAGATAGATAGATAGATAGATAGATAGATAGATAGATAGATAGATAGATAGATAGATAGATAGATAGATAGATAGATAGATAGATAGATAGATAGATAGATAGATAGATAGATAGATAGATAGATAGATAGATAGATAGATAGATAGATAGATAGATAGATAGATAGATAGATAGATAGATAGATAGATAGATAGATAGATAGATAGATAGATAGATAGATGAAAAAGTGGGAGGTTTAACTAAGCAAGAAGGCTGGAAACGACACCTCAAGTAATATAAACCACTTAAAAGACAATGAAATGATATCGCTTACTGTAACATGTGGCCTGTTTCGTGTGTAAGTAGTGCTTCACACGGTGTAGGGTAAATAGTTTTTATGTGAAACTATCTACAGGTTATACTTCTAGTCCTAAGTGTAGTTTTTATGTGAAACTATCTACAGGTTATACTTGTAGGCCTAAGTGTTCTTTGATGATGCACTCCAGACGAAGACGTGACTTCATAGGTAACACATAACCCAGATAGGCTAGACGTTAAGAGTAGATGTAATATATGTGTGAAACGGGGCCATAAGTACGTTAAATGACGGTCTGTCTTGGCCCATTACCAACAGCTCTTTGTCCTCTGGTGAAGTGACAGTCGCATGAAATAAATGGCTACACAATTATCATATACAGGAACTGAAGTAGTTGTGACAAGGACTTTTATGGTCGAGACTGCTCATCTCAACCTTGTGACTGACTTTCAGTGAATATTGTTATGATCTTCCTAATAATAATTCAGTGATCCCTTCAAGATGAGGAAGAATAAATTAGGTTTCGAGAAAACAGAATACTTGCTATATTACACAATGCTTGCTAGAGTTGTTTTAACCTGAGATTGATATAGGTAGGAAGGTTAACAAAATTTACATACTTATTATGTGTACAATACCTTTCCATCAATTTGGTCACGATATGTACACTCTTGTTTCGTAAGGAAAGAAGTATAGTGGTCTAAAAAAAACCTTGCATATAAGAATAAAGAAAGAGAATGGAAATAGTTCCATATTTTAGCTTTAGGATACGTGCCAGGCAGAACGAAAACTCGTCACGGTTGGCATTTGTCCGTTGAACTGTCCGTTGGGAGGATAAACGGTGGTCGGGGGGAATAAGTTGGCGACAAAGGGTAAATAAAAGACGAATCATCCAGAACAGACATAACAGGTTAAACAATGCGACGACTATCGAAAAGAAGGCAGCTGTGTGGAGGATGGGAAACAGGAGATTGTGGTGTCCTTGGAGGGATGGGAAAACAGTGAACGCCACCAAACGTTATCTTGTTTTTCTATCGAAAGTGGACGAAGACCGTTTGCATTATCTGGCCATTACCCGGCTTTTTGTTTTCATTGGAGGGTTGATCTGGAGAAAAAGGAAGATGACCAGAAATTTAGGTGTGTTCTTTTAATGTTCTTAGGGTTTAAGAATGGAGGTGAGGGACTTACACTGTGCACCTGAAGTCTTCAAAAATAATGGAAGATTTGTGAAACCTATATTATTTGTCTGCTTTCTAGGTATTAGAACCACACCGTATATAGTGACCGTGGTTGAGCGGGCACAACACGAAATGAATGTTGTCCGGTGATTGGAGTAGCCTACTGTAGGCTTATATTTTGCAATTTCTCTATAAGGTAAAGCAAGAAAGTGCTGCTCTATGTATTATAATTTCTACTTTATTCAGTATGTTGTTTTATTTCATGCAGTTTAGTAATAGACTGCTTATTTGGAACCATTCTAAATATGTGGATATCCCTTCCACTCCACCCGACCCCATCCCTCTTCCCGTCATCTCGTCATTTTGAACCAAATATTGTACAGTGGTCAAAGGACTGAAAGGAAAGTCTTAAAATAGGAGGCGTTGAAAGGCGGTCCGTTGTCGTGGTTGTGACGATGAAACAGCGGGGGATTGTGGACACGCCTGTCGTTGTTGTAGCTGTAGTGTAGTTACGCTCAGCCGTCATACGTCAACAGTTCTCCGCTCCCATAACTCGTATGTTGTGAACAGTAGTAAAGTAGTACAGAAGTTTTGGAGGTTATGAGAGAGAGAGAGAGAGAGAGAGAGAGAGAGAGTGTGTGTGTGTGTGTTAAAATGTGTGCGTTACTGTACCTATCTTTGTTTATGTCTTCTCGTAGGCTAAAGGCCGGTATTTCATCCCTGCCGCCTTTGCTAGATTATTTAACTTTTTATTTAATCTATGTTCATCTCTCACATATCGTCTGTCAGCACCATTAGCGGACAACCTGATTATATTTCTTACGCTTGTATTAAGAAATACAGCTACTACACTTCCGTTTGTTATTCCTCTTTGTACCCCATCTGCCTCATTATCCTCAATTATTGTGGTAGTCTTTGTACTCCTTAATGTACCGTTACTATTGTACATTACTAATACCCTTTAGTGGCCTTTCTACGTTTCTGTATCAAAAGAGTAGTTTGTGGGTCTGTGTAGGTTAGTGTCTGTCTCGGTCTGCCTGTCTCTGAGCCTCTCTGCATTATCCATCTCTCTAGTTTCTATCATTGGTGTAGACATTATATTAAAATTATATTATATTGAAATGGAAAAAAAAATCAGCAAAGTCATAGCTCGCGTGTGTGTGTGCGTGTGATTGAGTGTGTATGTATTTGTTTGCTCTGTGTGTGTGTGTGTGTGTCATTATTATTATTTTTTTAAAAATAAGGTTACTGTTAACTCATTGCCGGCTATGCACGTCATAGGATGCGCGATTTGTTTGTATGGTTGTCAGCGGAGCACGTCTTAGAAAGATCGGTTGTGTCCGTTATAAAAAAACCAACTACTAAAGAATGTACAATTGGGAGCAAGACTAATAATTCCTAATTACCTCCTTTAACTGTAAAAGCGCGTATTTAACTGTAAAATCGAGTATTTTTGCTATGAGAGTAATTTTCATGGGTTACCTCAATTCCAAAATGGCAGCGACTTCTAATATGACAATTGTTTGTGTACTGATCTACAAGAATCATTCATATATATTTTTAAGCATATTCAGAATTTATTTTTATCATTAGTGCAAAACTGATGTTTTGTGGTGAATGTACAATATATTCTGGATATTACAAACTTTTTGATTTTTGCAAACAGTGTGGATATTCGAGTGCTATTTTCTTACAAAAATTGAATAAGTGTATTTTCTATTGTTTATGTCTTGAAAGAACATGCCACGATCTTTATTAAAAATGTGTAGTTTTTTTCTATATTGTCTTTTTTTATATTAGGTGGTTGAATTTTCAAAAATAGTGCGTTTTCAGGGAACAAACATAGCAACAACAACAAAAAAAACGCCTCCAATGAGTTAATAATTAATGAGTTTTCCTCGTTTTGTTTTATAGTTGTTAGAATTCATGTAAGCGCCTGGAGCAAAATCTAGATTAGGCACATAAATATTCATCATCATCATCATCATCATCATCATCATCATCATCATCATCATCATCATCATCATCATCATCATCATCATCATCATCATCATCATGTAGTGTCCTAAAATATAAAATATACAATAAATATAAAATAACTACATCAGGTTTACGTCATCCATTGGATTTGTGGCATTTATTGTAATAGGTTTTCGTGTAAAGGACTGTGGTTCCTGATATATACAGGTAGTTGTGTTTGGTGTAAAATTTATTGGCTATGCCGTGTTAAGATGAGTCATCAAAGTGTCCTCTTGTCGCAAGTCCATTAACTGTCGAACATTGGGAGCAACCTTAACAATCCTGCCCCCTTAAAATTATTCATCTACCTTCAGATTTTAGTCACGTTAGCTTCATAACCTAAGATGCCGTTAGCTTTGAGGTTGGGCTGTGTATCTATTATTACTACTTTATGTTTTTGTCGGCTGAATGCATTGTGATTTGCATCAGTGCATCCTTTGTTGTGCATACTCAGCGCGGATATCGGTGTGCATACTCTGCGCCGTTATCGGTGTGCGTAATATTATGTTGCCTGAATCCCACTAAACGGTTCAGTTATGAAGGAGGAAAAGGAAACGGAGGAGGAGGAGAAGAAAAAGAAGAAGAAGAAGAAGAAGAAGAAGAAGAAGAAATCGTTATTGAGTGGTTCATTGAGATTTCTTAAGAAAGTGTCATGGGGGAGGAGCAGAAGAGAAGAAAAAGAAGACAAAATAATTTTTGATATGACCAAAAGGAATGAGAAAGGCAAGGAGACGTGAAGAATAATTAGAGTGCATTAATAAATTTAGCTGATGTAAAGAAAAGTGGTCGGTTGCGCAACTGGAATTTGCATAGTAATAAAAAATGTTTGGGTTTGACTTTTCCCTAACCTCTATTTTTCACCAATATGATAAAGACCTACTACACAAATACGCTCAAGCACTTGAGCACGCACGCATACAGTCTATTCAACTACAGACTTGAGCACATCATTACAATTTTTGCTGCATTATTAAATCATGCATTCCATTAAAAGTTTTGCCCCATTAATATATGCTTCATTCGTTATATCCTAAAACCATTTTTTATTATTGCCCTTATTCTGTTGATTTGTATCACAAAGCAATGAAGCCTATAGCTATTTTGCTCACAGTCGGAGAAACGAATCATAATTGTATCCCTTAATAAAAATGTAACGTAGAGGTTTATTAAGTACAAAGAACGAACAATGAATACAATGTCATTATCTTGTCCTTCGTATCATACTGGTACTCGTAGCCCATCAAACCAAACCTCCCCAATTTATACAGTGATCGTGTGCCGACTCGTACGATAATTGTTTCCCGCTTAGTTAATACGTGATTAATGCGCGCCAGCCGCTCTTATTTGAACGTAACTTGGAAGTCTGTTGTGTCATCTCCACCGTATGTTGGATCAATACCTTGATCGTGGGTTGGTTTAGTGGATTTATGTAATGTTTTACTGACGTAGTTACTAACCTGTAAGTAGGTCAACCGGATCAGCAGAAATTGTTCACTTTAAATTATAAGTATAAACATATATAATTGTAGTATGATTCTAAAACAAAAAATGGTAAATAGCAGGTAAAATCGCACTTTTTGATTGGTGTGGGGGTCGGTAGGATGGATTGCGTGGGGGATGGGGAAAAGGACGGGGGAAGATCGAGGGTTGGGGCGAGATGAAGCAAACTACCTTTATACCCAATTTACATATATTGTCGTTTCAAAAATATATATGCGTGTGTGTTTGTGTGTGTGTGTGTGTGTGTGTGTAGGTATGTATATGAGAGAGTAGACAGAGATAGAGAGAAAGTGAGAGAGAAGCCAAATAGGCCATATTTAGTTCCACTATAAGAAAAGACTTTGCGTTCGACTTGCGAATAAGTGTGTTCAGGATTTGCCCACAATCAAAGGATTAAGGTCACCCTCTTGGTATTAAATATCGGCGGTCACCTCAATGGTGAAGATTTTTTTGTAAACTGTGATATGTGGTGAAGGGGTGTGAAGCTTACAAAAGGCTGTCCGGTGTACAATAGTTCGTAAGCAAACACTCACTCCATAAGACGTTGACAATGGTTCATACAATATTGTCAGCGTTGACAATTAGTTTATAAGCTAACACACTTACTAAGTTTTGATCGCGTATGTATTATCCTGGTTGATGCTTGTAGGGAAACCGTATGCAACCTAAATTACAATTAAGGCCGGCCAGTTTTCAATAGTGTGTAAGCTATCACAAATACAATAGGCGTATAAAATACGGCGAAAATGTCAAACCTCAAATTCCAAACACTGGAGTAAATGCACGAAGGTAACGCTGTGTTAAACGGTTTTATCTTCCCTCTCCCCATACCGCTACTCTCCCACCCGTACACTTTTTCGCCCACCTCCAACCCTTCCCCGATGTGCTAGTATGACGTTTGGAATGTGCAGTATTCATAGTGTTTATTAGCAGAATGCTACATGTAATATCAAACAGTCTCAACCCTGTAACGTAGGGGTGAGTTCTTAACTGAACTTTGTGTTACCTTTAATAATAATAATAATAATAATAATAATAATAATAATAATAACAGTAATAACAGTAATAATAATAATAATAATAATAATACCAATATCAATAATAATAACAATACCAATATCAATAATAATAATAACATTATTATTATTATTACTATTATTATAATAATAATTATTATTATTACACTGATGTTCTTGTCCCATTTAGTGCGCAAAAATTGTCTTCAGGTAGTTTTGCTGAATTATGTTTAAATCAAGGAAACATTTTTCAAGAAGGGGGCACAGAATAGAAAAAAAAAGAAGAAGAACCGAGTTGTGTCTACATTCTTTTATCTTTTTGGGGGTGGCAGTGCAAGTTTGTGAAGAGTTTAAACAGATAGACGATTTATCACTCTCAAGCATACTTCATGTCAAGAAAATATAATCTACACGGAGACTGTATTATCAATATGCCATATGGGCAAAAAATACAATGAGCATGTATCATACTGGTAGACTAAATATCACATAACACTAAATAGTGCATGCATAGGGTATAGCTTCAAGGTCTCATTGCTATTACAAACCGCATGTCACCTAAACACATTTAACCCATATGCACTACGTACCTCTCGGTTGCGATCTTCAATTTTGGCCTCTAAACCCAAACTACAGTGGTACTGTTGGAATCCCTATCCTATCCTATCCTATCCTACCCCGTAACTCAAAGGTCGTAGGGGCACCACAGATAATCGTTTAGCCAGCGTACTCCATCTTTCTCTGTTCTCAGCAACCCTCATGGCTTCGTTCAGTGTCAAACCAGTCCATTCTCGAATGTTGTCATCCCACCTCTTTTTCTGTCTCCCTCTTCTTCTGCCTCCTTGCACCGTGCCTTGCAGGATGGTTTTTGCAAGGCCTGGTGCTCTGGTGACGTGGCATACTATCGGAGTCTCCGTTTTTTCATCACTTAGCATGTTATCATGTTGTCTAATGGCTTGTGTGATGGTCTGTCGGACTTTGTTGTTGGGGATATGCTGGGTATAAGAAATTCCCAGAAGTCTTCTGTAGCAGCGCAGAAAGTCTCCTCTCTGAAAATCCTCATCGGGAAGAGAGGGGACTATAAACTGATTTAAAAGAAAAAAAAATTCTGTAGCACCTCATCTCCATGCTTTGTATTCTTCGTTGTAGATCTGCTGTGAGGGTCCATGTTTCGCAAGCGTATAGGAAGATGGAGATGACAAGGGAGCGCAGCAGCCTTAACCCGTTGGAATTAATGCTAATAAAACACAGAAGATTGGTAATGTTCTTGATTGTTTTCTAGAGGTCAGCTCATGGTTCTGAACAGCGTCTGTCCCTCGTCCTCCTCATAATCCATTGTATTCATCTTAATCCCTCAAGCTCTCCTCAATCTCCTCTCTCCACCCAACTCTCCTCCTCCTCCTCCTCCTCCTCCTCCTCCTCCTCCTTCTTCTTCTTCTTCTTCTTCTTCTTCTTCTTCTTCTTCTTCTTCTTCTTCTTCTTCTTCTTCTTCTTCTTCTTCTTCTTCTTCTTCTTTCAAGTATATTGTAATAGCCATACAAGTTTGAATGTGAAAAAAGTATTGGAACGTTGTTTTTCGTGCGACAATAGACAGTGCCCTGTACTGCCTTATGAGCATTTGGTATATATGGAAAGAAAGGGGCTTGAAAGATAAGCGGTGATGATCAGCGTGCCCTCGTTCACATCTTCGTGGAAAAGTAGCCCATGACCCCATGCCACTCTCCGTGGGAAAACAACACTGAATCTAGCGAGCCGAAAATATCTTATTAGCTTCAAAATAATTTTGTAAGGACGAACCCCTGGGACACAGGCGCTTGTATGCCAATGCCTGTGACGCGTCTCCCTTTGTTTATCTATAGAAAAAGCGCGCTTGTATCTGGACACGCGAGCTCCTATGCTTGTGACGCATCTCCCTTTGGTTATCTATCGCGTCTCCCTTTGGTTATCTATAGATAACCAAATAAAGACGCGTTACAGGGCTAGGCGCTCGCGTGTCCAGATACAAGCGCCTGTGCCCTGGGATGGTCTTTGATAGTTAGTCCGCGCTTCAACCCCATTGGAGGCGGTAGAACAATACAATACAACTAACCATCTCACATTGAGCATATATTGGTGCCAAAGATGTGGAAAATTGGGAAAAGTACGTTCCAATATGAGGCGTAAAACTTGTCTGATCCGGGTGTAATCTTGTTTTGTCCTGCTGAATATATTCTTGTACTCCGGTACTCTGAGCATTTGAAATTAATAACATTGGGGAAAATAAACAGGGCCATCACTGAGCAATGCCATAAAAAATGTAAGAAATAGTAACATATAGCTATTTCCTATGTCAAGGAAAGACTCATAAGACCATGTGAACCCTTACTTTGTATTTTAGAGTTTTGCATAAACATTAGTCTTAGTAACTTAGCATTTCATTCTGTCGTTGTTTTCTATAATTATGTTTTAATCTCATAACGTTTCTTTATTTGCGGTTCACTTCTGTGGCCGTTTTCACCATTCTTGTTTGGAATACCACAGCTGCATCCTGTATTGATTTTTTGCAAATGAGTATAGACTACCTGGCTATTGTTTTATTGTGATGCATTCTTAATTCTGCGCCTCTGCTATCGGTCTTCGCTCACACATTTAGTATTTTCGAACTTCGGTCTACTGTTCGGCCAGTGTGCAACAGCGCAACTGCATCATTCAGTAGTGATCTTCGGGAAATTAGCCTACGTATACTGGTTTGTGGTTTCTGTTTTTATTGCTTGTTTTTCTCCTCTTCATTCAGTCTTTTGCCTTTGCCATTCAGTATTGAGTCTTAGTTCCTGTCTCCTATCTTTTCAGTCTTTTGCCTCTGCCATTCAGTATTGAGTTTTTCTTAGTTCATGTCTCCTATCTATTCAGTATTTTGCCTCTGCCATTCAGTATTGAGTCTTAGTTCCTGTCTCCTCTTCCGTTGTCGGCCATTCTTGTTTGCAATAGCACAATTGCAGTATCTCTTGTCTTTCCTCAGCTCAATAGCAGTAGCACCGCTGACACATTTGGCTCACCTGCTTTGGTCAATGATTTATTAGCCTAGAGCGGTTGGCCGACCCTCTTTCCCATCATCGCCTCAAGGGAAGGATGAGCCAGAGGCTATCTTCAATAATATGGGATTACTGATCAGTTTATTCTGAGGCAAAAGACCTGCTTAGCGCTTAGTTTGTACAGAAGCTGTTTCAAAGAAACGTCTGCGTTCAGGTTTATTTTCTGCCTTAAATATTGTGTTACACGCTCTCTCTCTCTCTCTCTCTCTCTCTCTCTCTCTCTCTCTCTCTCTCTCTCTTTCTCTCTCTCTCTCTCTCTCTCTCTCTCTCTCTCTCTCTCTCTCTCTCTTCCTCTCTCTCTCTCTCTAATTATTTGCTCATAATTGCTTTGCACAGAATGGCAACTACAATTGGGTAGGTTAAGTCGCCTAACACTCGGTAAGCAGTATCTATGTTATGGACATTTTAATTTAGACCTTGTCTAGTTCTTTGACAAAAAGACCTATAAAAATAACCTGCTGTAATAACGATTCATACAACAAATACAGTAATAGCGTGATCAGCTGATCAAGAAGGTAGTCCATTTTTAGAGTCTTGACAAAAATTGTGATCCTTGTGACATTGAGTCATGATCTATGTTGTTGTGTAACGGTGGAATGTCGTAGTGCATTTGTGGTGAACCTGGAGTACATTTTATTAATTAGTAACTGTATGTACATACATTTATATTTACAATGAGCAATATAAAGCTGAAGCTGTGTATATTGCATGAAAGATTAGTTGAATGTACCTGTAAGTGTATATACATATCAATGTGCCTGTATTATTATATAGTGAGGACTGTGCCGTCATCTCCTGCTTTTAGTGTTTAGAGTAAATAGGCGCAAGCCTCCTGCACTTTAAATGGAATAAAACAACATCCCACCCCTCATCTCCACATCCTCTGCATTCCCCAACAACTCACGTAACCTTTCAGCATTCCTATATAGCATAAGCATTTGATCGAGTCTGGCATCCAGCTCTGTGGGCAAACCATGAGAGTGTACAACATCAGTCCTAACATTATTGAAGTCATCAAAAGCCTGTATGACAAGGCTACCAGTGCAGTCCTCCATAACTGCGCCATCGGAAACTGGTTCAGAACAACAATCGGTGTGCGTCAAGGATGCCTACTCTCTCCAACATCTTCCTAGAGCGCATCATGTCAGATGCCCTTGCAGATCACGAAGGTACAGTAAGCAGAGGGAGTAGAGCAATCTCCAACCTTCGTTTTGCTTGACACCATCTCCAACGCCTATGGAATGGAAATAATTGCAGAGAAGACCAAAATGATGACCAATAACACCAATAGCATCAACACGGACATCGAAGTCCAGGGCCAATCCCTCAACACAGTGCATAGCTTCAAATATTTAGGAGCCATTGTATCAGACAATGGGTCCAGACAGGAAGTCATCTCCAGGATCGCACAAACAACTGCTGCCCTGGCAAGGTTGAAGCCCATTTGGAAAGACAAGGCCCTCAGTCTACATTCCAAAATAAGGCTGATGCGCTCCCTTGTCATCAACATCTTCCTATACACTTGCGAAACATGGACCCTCACAGCAGATCTCCAACGAAGAATACAAAGCATGGAGATGAGGTGCTACAGAAAACTTCTGGGCATTTCCTATACCCAGCACATCACCAACGACGAAGTCCGACCGACCATCACACATACCATTAGACAACACGATGACCTGCTCACAGTGGTGAAGAAACGGAAACTCCGATAATATGGCCACGTCACCAGATCATCAGGCCTTGCAAAGACCATCTTGCAAGGCACATTGCAAGGAGGTAGAAGAAGAGGGAGACCGATATAGAGGTGGGAGGACAACATTCGAGAATGGACTGGCTTGACATTGAGCGAAGCTATCAGGGTTGCTGAGGACAGAGATAGATGGAGTAGGCTGGTTAAACGATCATCTGTGGTGCCCCAACGACCTCAGAGTTACAAGATAGGATAGGACATAGCATAGTCTGTAGTCAGTGTAACAAGAGGCTAGGTTTATCCAGCACTTTTGAGCTTTTGCCTTGTTTAGTCAGCTGTAACCTTAGTAGATTAATGTTACCCTGCAGCAGACGACAGAAGTTCACTATAGGGTACACATTTCTATATTGTCAATAGCGCAGTAGGTAATGACATCATTCAGCTTACGGATAGGCAGCAGTCCAGCCAATCAGGTCAAAGGACGCGTAGATTTACCGGTTCTACCCGGTTGAGGCAGACATCGATAGGTAGTCATTCGCTGTTCAACTTTTCTAGAGTACAGAGCTCAGCTCTAAGAAATCTCTCCACTGAAGAGCAGGACTTGTTGAAACTCTATTCAATCAAGTTAGCCACGGCCTGACATTGTCAAAAAGGTAAATGAACATACTTTTGTCTTATCGTGATGTATTGATATTATTGTGGAATTATGTTTGTGCAATTTGCAATGTTTAGAATTGTTAATCCAACGTTGCGTGACCACGTGGCGAACACGACCGGTCGACGCCATGATGAATTCCATACGGAACCACTGTTGTTTAGCCTATATGTATTCTTGCAGACCAGTGGCTGTAACAGAGAATGTGTATAATATTAATTATTTCTCTATGTGTACAGTTAGCCATGATTTATATTTATATATGTATAGGAAATTTGAATGGAGATTCCAGTGGACCACGGACTTAGCAGAATGTTCGTCGCTTTTATATAGAGATGTGGAGCTAATCACTGAGGGCTACTTCGGCCTTAAGTGAGACGCTCTGCACACACCTAGTGTACATGGTGGTGCAGAATTTCGTCTGATATGTTACAGAGCAGGCATCGTATCGTTAGCCCCACCAGCTGAAAGACAAGAAAAGGTCTTCCCTGAAAGTCGGCCTGCCTCGGCTGCTCAAGCAATGCGCGACGAGAGCCCACCAGTCTAGCAACAAGGAGAAAAATCCACAACAGCACAGCTCATTAA
>CM072512.1:72606235-72911235 GCA_036898135.1 Oncomelania hupensis | reverse complement strand
GCAAAGTTCTGGATACAACCTTTCGTTTTATTTATTTTTAAAAATATATATTTGTAAGAATACGTTTTTTTCTATATAGCGTGGCATTATCCACAAATCGGAGAATCAGTCTGGACTATGTAGTTTCCATACTTGTTACCATACACTCGTAATTTCTGTTTTACGATACTTGCTACTATTCTCTTTTTTGTCCCTGTAGATTAACATCCGTTTTCCAATTCCTATAAATCATTCGTTTTTCAACGAAGTCCATTGATTGGCATCCGCCAATTCTGATAACTAATATTTAGGCCACCCGAGTATCGCTGTTACCTCCTCACAGTCTCGCCCTCGACTAGATCTGCGCAGTTTCAGACGCACTGTGTGATCCTGATTGTTTCTTGAACACATTCTCCTCACAGTAGTCGCACGCTCGACTAAATCTATGCAGTCTCGAAAACTTTATATGACCCTTGGTGTTCTTCATAGTGTTTGGTGTTTTCTTGGTCTGGCACTTTTAAGACAATTCTCCGCTATTGTGTGTTGTACTCGGCTTCCTGGACCATCCCTGTCTGTTTTGTGTTGTTAGCTAACGACTTTACCAGACTAACGGCATCACTTTTTTTATAAGTCTCATCACGTTGAGGAGATAAGTAGAATTAAACATATTTAGTTGAGTAAAAAAATCTGTCCTTATAATTAACTGTGTAGAAAGTTCTGGTACTTTATGCCGATACTGTTTTATATGTAGACCTAACACAAGAAGCTTGAATGCCTGAGCTCTAATACACGAAACTTGATTGGCTGAGCTCCATGACTGCAGTTAAAGCTAAGTAGGGCCCCTAAAGGAGCAACTGAAATTGAGCCTACAGTGTTTTCAGTTTAGAATGTGTAGTTTTCTATTTGATGGAACTGTTATTGAAGGGGTATAGTGCCACGGGAAGTTAGTACCTGGAGGAGCCGTTTAATCGTGTATAAGTTATTAGATTTTAAATTGTTGTGCGTATACCATTACATAAACACTGTAATTGTGGTTGTACATTGGATCCTACCTTGATAGCTTATCCCTAGGGTCATCGTTCTTGAAACCCTTATTCCAGTTTATCGCAGCTTGATTTAAGCCAAGGCTTCCTTGTAGGACTTCCGGGTCTGGAGTTGTGGGGGTCAAACTTCTTCACCCTACTCTCGAAGGATAAATGTAATACCATTGATCAGCATATATGTGAGTTGCCGTAATTTTCTTTGATGATTTTTCCATAAGTGATTTTATTGCCTGAATGTTCACAAATCAAGCCCACATCATTGAATGGCGAGCAGTTAAAAAGGAAAGCGGCATATCAATATCGACACATAAGAGAGATTCATAAAACAGTGGAAACGGTACAGGTCATTGAGTGCACGATGTCATCATTATATTTTTTCCTCTTAACTGAGGTTGTTCACGGGCCATGATTTCTGTCAATTGTCATACTTCATTGTTTCTATCTGTATCTCGCCCAGTTACCCAAACAGCATTGCCCATCTGTCACCGGCCTTGTTTACCATTCAGCTATGCAGCATGTTCAGTTTTAACGTTACGGACCGTTTGCATATTGGCTTGGCGTATGCAGTTTCGTATTTTGGATAAGTATTTGCGATAGCTGTTTAGTTTGCAGTTGTTCCTAATGAGTAACGATTGAACAATGATGTACATGTTATGTTTGTGGTGTAGGACGCATGGACGTGCCATTTTGTGTGTTCTGCGTCCAATGTGGAAATAAGCAGTGGTGTGTTTATGTAGGAAGAATTATGTTGGGTTTTTTGTTTGTTGACGTGATGAATTTTGTGAGACTGTTTCTTCAGAATTTTGTTGAATACACTTTTATTTGTACTGCACTAAATTTAAATGTTGGTTTGTGCGATCATGCAAATTATCTAAGATGTCTTTCGGTCCAAAGGTTGTTTTTTATGAGTTGTTTGTGAAGATTTCTTTCAGGGATTGCATTATATATGTGCACTTGTTTTTGAACTTTAGTACGTGTATGATTAGTATTTATTTTACAATCGTTTTATATGACGTATATCTATATACATATCTGTGCATGAAGGTATTGATGTAGATTTTTCAAATGAGATATTCATATTGAAATGAAAATCATATTGTTACATGATTACATGTTTATGCGACTTTTTATTCTAAAAAGTTAATATTTACTGGCAGTTTATGGTGTTGTTTGGCTAATGTGTAGACTTGCTTAATAGATTCTGATGCTTCATAGATTGAGGCTATCACTATTGCAAGATTGAAGCTTTATTTTTAAAACCGTACCGTGGTAGTAGTTTTGTTTTTGTTTTGGCCCTAGTTATGGTCTATTACATAAGTGTGCCCTGTGGGTTCGGGCACTGAATAGAATAGTCCCAAAGTTTCCCGGCGTGTCGTAAGAGGCGACTAGCAAGGGTGATGTCAGCACAGCATCACTGGGTGAAAGTCTTCCTCACAGAAGTCACCAGCCAGGACGGAAGAATCTCACATTACTATACATGTAGGATCAACGACCTCGATCAACGTGCTCGAGGCCAAGGCAATCCACACAGTACACATGGATTTCGGCTGTGGCCAACAGCTTGTAGAGGATTGAGCCCCGCCAGGTCTTTCTTGCCCAAGACTTTGTGTCTGTATGATGAAGTATGATGAAAAGAATCACCCTTTACGTACCTGATCGGTCGTCGCCCCGGTCAACAAGGACCGTGCCGTCCGTTGGCCACAAGGACGGAGGTGGTAAAATGTGTTACTGTTGGACAACTTAGCAAGATCCACACGAGAAACAACATCATCATAAGAACCTGGAATGTCAGGACCCTAACTACGGAGGAAAAATTTGAAAAAAACTGGTCCATGGAACATTTTAGATATCGGCGAACTGTTCTGGAAAGACCTAGGTGAAACAACGACTGACAAAGGCTACAAGCTTAATTTCAGCGGGAGAGATGACAACCACGAACACGGCGTTGGATTCTTGGCCCACAAAGACATTCTAGACACTTTCATGGGTTGCCGCCCAGTCTCCAGTAGACTCATTACCATCCGTCTGAGAACAACCTTTTTCAACATCACCATCATCCAGATATTTAGGAGCCATTGTGTCAGACAATGGTTTCTGACAGGAAGTCCTCTCTAGAATTGCACAAGCAACTGCTGCCCTGACAAGATTGAAACCTGTTTGAAAAGACAGGACCATCAGTCTACACTCCAAAGTAAGGCTGCTGCTCTCCCTTGTCATCTCCATCTTCCTATACACTTGTGAAACATGGACCCTTACAGCAGACCTACAACGAAAAATACAAAGCATGGAGATGAGGTGCTACAGAAGACTTCTGGGCATTTCCTAACCCAGCACATCACCAACGAGGAAGTCCTACATCCACCACACAAGCCATTGGACAACACGAGACAGGCTCACAGTGGTGAAGAAACGGAAACTCCGATGGTATGGCCATGTCACCAGAGCATCAGGCTTTGCAAAGCCCATCCTGCAAGGCACAATGCAAGAAGGCAGAAGAAGACGGAGACAGAATAAGAGGCGGGAAGACAACATTCGAGAATGGACAGGCTTGACACTGAGCGAAGCCATGAGGGTTGCTGAGAACTGCGAAAGATGGAGTACGATGGTTAAACGATCATCTGTGTTGCTCCAACGACTTTCGAGTTACGGGATAGGATAGGATAGATCATGTCACCTGACTTCCATTTAACATTTTGTTTGATTTAAATCGTGTTGACTCCGAGGCTGCACAATCGTTGTTATTAATATTTGTATTTGTATTCCTTCTCGGCCAGTTACGCAAGTATTGCGTGTCCTGTCAGCACCACCTGAAGACGAGCCTCGTAGCATTGATTGGCATATCGCAATATTGCTTTGTCTTTTAATACCCATTTGGCGCGTGTCCATAATGGACTCTCCTGTCTTATTACAGATTGCGTATGGCCTGTGAGAATGCTTTAATCACGCCATGGATCTTACCTGAGAATACCTTTTCCTATGGAGTACTTCTACCGTATTGCAGCCGTTTCTACTTGAGTGTGCCTGTCAATTGGTCACAGGTTGGTGTCAGTTTTATATTTTCTTTCTTCGTCAATCTCAGTCTCTTGCTGTGTGTCTCTTTCTGTTTGTCATTCTGTCTGTGTCTGTCTCTTTCTCGCACACTCACACTCACACACACACCCACACACACACATACCCGCACTTTCTCTCTCTCTCACACACACATACACAATTCCCCCCCCCCCCACACACACACACACTCTCGCACACGTATTTCTGCTTATGAGAATTAGCAGTTGGATTACGTAGTTTTGATAGTGGGCTGATTTAATTTTATGACATTTATCAAACGTGATAAAATGGGATGTTTTTACCTTGCATGTTTAAATAGCCTACAATAATTGTATAATACATGTGTGTCCTGGTATTCTGACACCCACAACTATTTAATTACTTTTTCCTGTTTTGTTTAAGAGATTCCTCAAAGGTGATTTTGAGGTGCACGCAAACATGCATGCTATTTGCAATATTTGTTAAAGTTTGATTAATCCACAGAGATTACGGTAAGTCTGCCTAGAAGGTGCACGAGCGTGATTACATATCAAACGTAATACGAGTCAGTCGTATGTATTTGACATTATGACGGATTTTCACCCCTCGCCCCTAGATCACTTTGTTACTTTATGTCGGCCCCTCATCGCGCGCGTTTGTGGGTGTGTGCGGGTGTGTGTGTGGGGGGTGGGTGGGTGTATGTGTGTGTGTGTGTGTGTGTGTGGGTGTGTGTGTGACAGATGCCGCCACTGAGATCTTTGGCAAGCACCGACCAAAGAAGAAGCCGTGGATCACACCTGAACTTTTGGATCTGTGTGATAAACGAAGAGAAATAAAAAAGAAAAACAGAACACCTCACAGGGAGCTGATGTCTACCGAAAAATCAACAATGACATCCGAAAAGGCATGCGCACAGCAAAGGAGAACTGGATAGAAGATCATTGCCAGGAAATAGAGAACAGTCTGAACAAGAACAACAGCAAAAAGGCCTACCAGACTGTGAAGCGGTTGACAAGTGTTAAACAGCCCAAAGTCTCCACGATCCAAAGCAAGTCTGGCACATGCCTTACAGAAGAACAACAAGTCTTGGACAGATGGACAGAGTACTGCGCTGACCTTTACAACCATACACCAAATGGAGACCCATCAGTTCTAGCATGTCCCGAAAACAGAGAAGAAGAAGAAATCCTTCCAATTCTTCGGGAAGAAGTTGAGGCAGCAGTGCAATCGCTGAAGAAAGGGAAGTCAGCGGGAGTGGACAACATACCCGCGGAACTGCTACAAGCAGGAGGAGAAGCGATGATTGATGCCCTCACCATTATCTGTAACAAGATCTGGCTGAGTGGGGACCATGGACCCAGTCGCTTGTCATCACTCTTCCCAAAAAAGGTAACCCTCAGGAGTGTGAAAATTACCGCACCACCAGCCTCATCAGCCATCCCAGCAAGGTCCTCCTGAAAACAATATTCAACAGGTTGAAACCCCAAGCTGAACAAATCATAGCTGAAGAACAAGCAGAATTAAGGGCAGGGCGAAGTACCACTGAACAGATTTTCAACCTCAGAATAATCTGTGAGAAATACCTGCAGCACCAACAACATCTATATCATGTGTTCATAGACTTCAAGAAGGCGTTTGACCGAGTTTGGCATGCAGCTCTATGGGCAACAATGAAAGTGTACAACATCAGCCCTAAAATTATTGAAGTCATCAAAAGCCTGTATGACAAGGCTACCAGTGCAGTCCTCCATAACAGCGTCATCAAGAACTGATTCAGAACAACAATCGGTGTGCGTCAAGGATGCCTACTCTCTCCAACACTCTTCAACATCTTCCTAGAGCGCGTCATGTCAGATGCTCTTGCAGATCACGAAGGCACAGTCAGCATAGGGGGTAGAGCAATCTCCAATCTTCGTTTTGCGGATGACATTGATGGATCGGATGGAGAGGAACAAGAACTTGGACAGCTGGTACAGAAGCTTGACACCACCTCCAGAGCTTATGGAATGGAAATAAGTGCAGAGAAGACCAAAATGATGACCAACAACTTCAATGGCATCAACACGGACATCAAAGTCCAAGGCGAATGCCTCAACACAGTGCATAGCTTCAAATATTTAGGAGCCATTGTGTCAGACAATGGGTCCCGACAGGAAGTCCTCTCCAGGATCGCACAAACAACTGCTGCCCTGACAAGGTTGAAGCCCATTTGGAAAGACAGGACCATCAGTCTACATTCCAAAGTAAGACTGCTGCGTTTCCTTGTCATCTCCATCTGCCTATATGCTTGCGAAGCATGGACACTGACAGCAGATCTACAACGAAGAATACAAAGCATGGAGATGAGGTGCTACAGATGACTTCTTGGCATTTCCTATACCCAACACATCACCAACGACGAAGTCTGACAGACCATCACACAAGCCATTGGACAACACGATGACCTGCTCACAGTGGTGAAGAAACGGAAACTCCGATGGTATGGCCAAGTCACCACATCCTCAGGCCTTGCAAAGACCATTCTGCAAGGCACAGTGCAAGGAGATAGAAGAAGAGGGAGACCGAAAAAGAGATGGGGGGACAACATTCGAGAATGGACTGGTTTGACACTGAGCGAAGCCATCAGGGCTGCTGAAGTCAGAGAAAGATGGAGTAGGCTGGTTAAACGATCATCTGTTGTGCCCCTACGACCTCCGGGTTACGGGACAGGATAGGATAGGATAGGATGTGTTAGGGGGAGATGGAGTTTGATTGATTAATTGATCATATATGTGGGATATTTGCCTGTCCCATTATGCTGCTACCTCAGAAAGAGACCCGGCCAGTTGAAAGTCAACAAATCCCAAATATTCTTAGACAGTTCCTGTCGCGAGAGGCTAGTTCAACCCAGCACTAAGGCTTCAAGCCTCCAACGTTCAGTCTGCTTTGACCTATGTAAGTTACGTCGCTGACTAGCAGACGACCGAAGTTAGGTTGTTCTCAGCATGTATAGGCTACAGTTTCACTAAGATAAGCCGTGACCTCATCCATCTGACCAATCACCTGCAACCCCCACTAGGTGGCGTTACGATTCTCGTAGCCTCGCACGAAATCAGGTCCCAGCGGTTTTCCGAAACCGTGCACAAACACAGCTGCGATAGTCTACTCGTCCAGAAAAACGAATAATAGGACAGAAAGAACTCATAGCCCAATGATGAGACAGTAACAAATATCGAGAACAGTAGCTGCATAGACCCATCAAGGAGCGAACTATTCGAAGTGAAATTTGGACAGTTAGTGTAGAGATTAGAAGATTTTGTATGGAGTAGAGGAAATAAATGTGTGATATTTACTGCTAACAAGTGGTTGGACTACCTATATTTCATAGCCGTGTGAGAGCTAGTGTGTCAGTGAATCTTTACCATTTTCTCCCTATCTCTATAACACTATCTGCACACAGACCGAGCTAAACTTATAAATGTATTAAGATTAGCCATAGGGCGATTATACTAGCCGATTCCCGCAGACCAAGACGAGTGGGTAATAGCATTCCATTGTGCAGAGCCCAGTAACAATAGAACCCACCGTCACAGTTCCTGACCCAAGAGTATCTTTCTTCCCCGTAGAAGCATTCTCAAAAGTACTCTTGAAATTTGTCAAGGTTCGGCAATTGCATGCATTGTTAGTTTATTTTACAAATTATGTCTCTTACGTGTTCTTTTCGTCCGTGTTCGACACCGGCTTGTGTCTTGGGATATACAGTATCATCTAACTACAAAATATGTACATGGCACGGCAATTGAATTGTTAGGGTTTATTATTTCCAGTTACCTGTACGGTAGTTACCGACGCGCCACATTAACTACATATCAGTAGTTTAAAGTTTGGGATGGCCATTAAGCGGTCTAGAATTGACTTCGATGAAGCTTCTCCTTATCGCTTAACTTTAATGCCGTGTCCCGGGTTCCCGGTCCCGGGTTCGAGCCCAGGCCGGGGCATTGTGTTGTGTCCTTGGGAAAGACACTTTACTCCCGTTTCCTGCTCCTTCGGATGAGAGTATAAACCGAGGTCTAGTCTGTGTCGCATACATTCCATCATAACGGACTTTAAAGATCCTGACGCTCATGTCCTAGACGGGTGAGTGCCGGTGACAAGAACACACCCAGCATGCACTTAGGTCCTTCTCCCCCATCCCTGGCTACCCAGGATTGTGCTCAGTTGTACGGGCGTCAGACCATGCGCCCAAAGGCTGCGGGTGGGCGTCTCGGGCGGCTTGAGTTAGATCCTCTATCGGCCAGCGCCTTGAGCAGCTCTTGAGCTGGTAAAGCGCTATATAAGAACGATTATATAAATGCCGTGCACCCTTAAGTAGAAGATGAGACCAAGTGATTGGAGGGACAATTTTGTCTTGGTTTGACTTCTTCTGTTGTCATGGCTGTGTATGTGTAGGAGTAGGCAGACAGCGTTGGTACTTTGAGCATGAGTGAGGTACACGTTACAGTTGGATCATTGAGACTGACCAATATACTTATACTTAATTATGTAGCCGATAGCTAGTAGTCCAGAAGAAAACAAAACTCCGGGCTTGCAGGTTTCCACACTGTAGCAGTTTCTATAATAAGAAAGCTTACCCCGGAAGCGGGATTAGTCGATCTACGGAACACTGATCGTTATTGTTGACATATGATTGCTTTTCCCTCTCTTTTTTGTTGTTGTGTGTGACTACCGTTACCCACTCGTATTATATTGTTAACGCGAAGTTTGTTTAGTAGGTAATGCGATGATGCATTTTGTAGGAAAAAAAATATTAACGCACATTTTGAACTCCATTACTCTATTGTATTTTTATTTTTCTCTGCGCAGAGTTTGTTCCCATGCATGCTTTCCTATTGATTCTATTTCTTCTATACCACATTCCTCGGCAGCATTAGTTTAGGCTGCTACTTTCCATTTTGCTTGAATAAATTCGTGGTTTGGGTAGGCTGCATCCAACCTTTTAAACCAAACAGGCATCAGTATGGAAAAGCTGCAAAGTTTCAGGAATATTCCGATTATTCTTGCTGTTCGGACGCTGCTCTCGGCACCTGGCGCAATTATTAGTGAATTATTAAAACATATACTCCCCTGAGCAGAAAATACGGGAACCAATATTTATCTTCCGCCGTGTATCGATCATCAGAAAGCCACAAGAAGAAAATGAGTTGTGTGGTTAGCAGGTTAGGTGTGCTGCCTGGCGAGGAAGGGGAGGGGGGAGGGAGGGTGGAAACATTACATGTGTTTGACTAATTTAGATCGAACTCCAAGAGGCTGGTCGGCCAGGTTGTTATGATTGAGTTTGCACCGGATACGCTGTAACAGGGTTTCACTATCAGATGTCATTAACGATTGCGCGGACTCAGACAGGGGATTACTATCAGAACCTGTTTGCCAAGGGATACGCCCTGAAGCAGTATTGATTCAGATGTAGGATAAAATTTGTATTAAACACTGGATAACGACTCCCCGTGTCTAGGGTAAAGATTTCCTATCGACATTGACAGTATCACTCTGCTTTGTACGTCCATGGTATTTCATTTTTTACCATTGCTGGCAGAAGTTTTCAGTTTGTTGACCCGAAGTTATAAGGATTCTGTTTGCTATAAATATACAGGACTATAATTGTAGGAGTGTTGTAAGATGTTTCATTAATATCTGCGAGTGGGTGGTACTGTTACTTTAGCAGATTTCTGAATGGTACCATATATTTTTCTGCAATAATTCATGCTCTTAATTTGACTTGGTTTGTAAACGCATGAGTACCCGAATAGTACTAGGTGCTCCACTGACGATTGTATTGACTGTGCATGTATTGATTGGTCACTATGAGATTATTGACACCCTCAGGCTGTGTTCTGTAACAGTAGATCATGCATTTTGTAACAGGACCAAGTTCACCTTCTCGGAGTCTTTTATGCATCCACAACCGAATCAATTAACCGGCGTGAGGCTCCTGCAGATACTTGCTTTGCGCAATTTGGAGTGTTTGGTTATAGTCAGTTCTATAATTTTATTTAATGGAATACCTTTTTTCTAAGTTCTGGACTGCTTTTCGATACAATAGGCTGCTATGTTGATTCTCTCTCTCTCGCTCACTCTCTCCCTCCCTCTTTCCCTTTATCTCTCTCCGTCCCTCCCAATTCTCTCTCTCTCTCTCTCTCTCTAAGAAAATTTCCGTCACCCATATTGAACTTTTGTGCGTGGATGAGTGTGTGTGTGTGTGCGCGCGCGCAATTTTGAATTTTCTGTGTCTCTACCTCTGATGAGAAAGTTGCTCTTAACAGGTATAATTTGCAAAGATGAAATCTTAGCTACTCACAAAAGAGTATTCTGTTTGTTTTGCTTCTCAAAGTCTTGTCTTAGGCTGTAACTTCGATTGATATTAGCTAGCGTTTTGACCACATGGATTTAAGGCAAATGGGTGGGTGTATAATTACTCCGATTGGTATCGAAACCCTGAGTGCTAATGGGACTCTCGGCATGAACAGTCAAGCAGGAAAATAATTTAGCCCTGCCGCCACTGTCTGTTGTCCCACGGTGTAGAGTTAAGTATACTTTCTATCGCCTTCTATTTTGTGGTGTAGGAGCAATTATACTCTATCCATTCTTAAAGTTTGCAGTGTAAGGTTAATCTTTCTGAGTACATTTTCTTCATTTTCGGTAAAGTGGCAATTGTAACATATGCGTACTACTTCTTATATCAAAGCATTGTTAATGAGCATAAACCAAACTTCTGGTTCCCCCTTATGCATTGCCACGACATCGTCTTTCTACAGTGTAAAGTTAATTATCATATCTGCAGTCTTCTGACCAGGACAAGTCTTCGTTCATGAAAAGCATTATTTTCCTTAACAATGCATTTACTATGTAACTTCGTTTCTTTTCAATCTAAACTGCAGTGTCTACATAGCTTAATGCAAAATTTTTTTCTGAATGCGCAAGAATCGTGCATTACATTTTCTGCAATGCATTGCTATGATATTTCAATATTTCGTTTCTCTGTAGCGTATACAGCAAAAATAAACCAAGAAAAACACCATTGCTGAGGGTTGGAATATGGTTTGTGTTTATGGAGGAGAGAGAAAGCGGGAGTGGGGGGAATGGGGAGACAGAGGAGAGAGAAAAATATGTGCAGCCGTATTTTTGTGTATTTTATGTAGTCGTTAACTTGTCTAAAGTGTTTTGAACTAACATGAAATAAAATCACCACTGGCGTGACTGCTGTAACATGAAATAAAATCACCACTGGCGTGACTGCAGTATGTCAGACGTAAGTGATTGGTATGCAGACAACCCATTATTTTTATTGCAAGGTTGTGTACTGTTAGTTAAACACAAGATTCGTTCCTTTTTTTCTATAATTAACATTATTCTTTATGCTGTGGTAAATTAAATGTACATTATTCACAGTGCAAAATAATTCTTTCCGAATGCAGAATCATTTTACTGCTCTAGTAATTAAATGTTAATGTTAAAACAAAATTAAACCAGCGCGTTTATAGCCGTGCAAGAAAATAGAAATCTAAATTGGGACCGAATGATTTTGTTTTAGCGCTGTTACTAAGATTTAGCATAGCTCATGCAGCAATTAGATAAATAATAATAGAAACAATTATTCAAATTCCCGCTTTTTGTCACAGTTAGTATAGTTTTTGTTTTAGATGTTTAATTTAGCAGATTAAAAAAACACTTCCTGAGTTCTTAAAGAAGGTTACAATTATTTCAATGCCAATATCATTGGGGTAGCAAATGGGTTAAAACTTTACTTAAGCTATCGATTAATAGCTAATAATAATTGTTTTCGGAAATAACTAAATCTGCTAAGCCTGGTATCTTGCCATGCATTGCGCATCAGAAGTGTAACATTTGCGAAAACAGAAGATGATCTGAAGGTGACCTTCATTCTAGTGATAAAAACTAAGCGGTGATTGAGCTGGGAGAATCTGAACTTTCCCGGTGTGTTTGGCCACTGTACATTGCGACTCATGCATGTACCCATTTATTGTCTATTATTCACATAAGTGATTTAAGCATTGAAAATAAGTAAATGAGCTTATTAATAAACAAATATAACAAGGTCTATAACAGATAATCAACTCATTAACTAGAACAACTGAGAAACCCTCTCTCTCTCTCTCTCTCTCTCTCTCTCTCTCTCCCCCCTCCCACCCCACTTTATACCCGTATGATTATACACATGAACTGTTCATACAACAATTTTTCCAAAAAAAACTACATGCATCTTCCAACAGATGAATAAAGAAAACATTTTGCAAGCTTTAAACGAACTGAAAATTGTAAATTATTTAGTATCTTAATGTGTGTTTTTTTACTTCCACTGGTAGTAAAAAGTCAAAATCATTGCATCATGCAGGTTAAAATGTACAAAACTCCAAGACAATCCGGTAGATCTCTATACTGGCTTGAATGATGCAGTCGTAAAGTGGTGTTGCCATGATCTTTCTGCTTATACGGTTTTCCAACTTTGTATTTGTTGTGTCTGGGGTTGTCTTATGTAGATGCAGTACCTCAGTATATCGTTTGGCACATGATGCGCCTATTGCCTATGTATATAGTATAGAGAATGATTAGGAGGAGTGGTATATATTAGCATGACAAATAAAGAAGAAATTAAAACGAAAAACGCCATGTAAGCTGTGTTTTTTTTGCAAACATGAAATGCAATTACGCTTCGTGCCATTTAAATTTACCGTTACTTGCCTAAAAGTAATCTCCATGTCAGCTTCTAATCCAATGTCGTTGTTGTCGACTTAAATTCAACCATTAGAACACCTGGGTGTTTTCCTTCTTCTGAATACATTCAGTTTTTACAATTTTGACTTGAATTTAGATAATTAACATCATTTATTTAATGAAAGGCTCTGCTGTTTTACTTTTATTAAGAATTGTTAGCATTCGAAATAAATGCTAACTACAGTTGTTACACACGTTACTCTATGCAAACAGAACCATTTATAGTATTGCAAAGTGCCTCGTAAAATAGCACGTCACAAATTTAACTACCTCTGTTAAGTGTAGAAGCACGTTCTTGCGCCGATACACTGCATTCGCCCATTAATTATTTTAGTAGTCTGTTATCGATACTTTGCAATCAACATAAAACTGCTCCGGAATTTGGCGTAACGTTTGCCCTTTAAATGAATTCATGACATAAAGACATTGCCCAGAGCATGTGGTCTTGAAAAAAGTGCGTTATAACTTTGATTCTATTAAGAGACACATAAGCAAATTAATTTATCGTTATATATCAACCCCACATTTTGAACGTTATTTGTTGTTATTGTTGTTGCTTTGTTTTATTTTTCCTGTAAATTTGAAAGGGATGTGAGGCTGAAATGTTTGCTTGGGGCCCTAGTTTAAATAATAAGTAAAAAAGACGAGTAAGAATTGGATTCAGTTGTGTTAACAGGCAAGTCCACAATGACCCCATTCCTTTACCTCAAAAAATAGGATGCATACATTTTCACAGCCAGTCTAAGTGACTTTTCTGTTACGGCTGTCATTGTATTCCCATTGTGAAGAATCTCAGCAATGCTCTGTATCCAAGTTGCCAAGCTGCTGGGGACCATTACGGAAGACAGGGGCAATCTTCTAACCAACAAAATGTACATAATTTCCGTCACTGCCTAACTCCATACGGTGTGGACACAAATCTTACGCTCCACACCGAGCATTTGTGACTCGGGAGTAAAACGTGCAAAACAAATAGTTACACTGTGCGTGCATAAGCCATTCAGTTGACGCCCCCTTCAGATACTTGGTATTATCTTTAACATTGACACATGTGTAGACAAGACCTACTAAGGATAGTGCCTACATCGAGCTTTTGGGGCTCTTTGAGAAAAAGCTTGCAACCTAGTGCATAACGCCATCAGCGCTTCTCAGTTAAGTGCAGCTTCAGATACTCCATATTATCTTTAACGTTGACACATGTGTAGTCCTGCTAAAGACAGTGTGTCAAGAAAAAACAGCGGGGCACATTCTGTTGTGTTGGTTTTTTTCTAGACAAAATGCATGTCGTTCATAAAACGTCCAGTCAGGTCCATTTAAAACAAACAAAAAAAAAAACCCAAAAAAACCCACACACAACAGAATGAAGATTGTTATTCAATTTGTGTCAGGAGATTCCGCAGATAGGTGCTATTTGAGAATAGTGCATGTGGTATTCAAATAAGGTTATAATGCTTAAATTTTATTTGCATATTAAATATTCATATTGCACCAAGTTCATTTGTTTCTTTGTGGTGTGTATGGCGCTGAGGACAGAGAAATATGGAGTACGCTGGTTAAACGATCCTCTGTGGTGCCCCAATGACTTTTGAGTTAAGGGATAGGATAGGATAGTGTATTGAGTCACCCTTACTTGTCAGAGGGTCGACCAGGACTGCAGGCGGGATTGTAACAATGCCATTTCTGTTGAATGGTGATGACTATCTATCTCTCTATGTCTGTCTCTCTATGTCTGTCTCTCTCTTTCTCTCTCCTCCCCCATCACTGGATTAAAAAATGATCTGTCTACTACACAATTGGTTAATGAAAGACATGAAAAGCATTGCGTTCCTCAATAAATCAATAGATTGCATTACACGGATTGGGAAAGGAAAAGGAAAACTGAAGAAGAAATCGATGAGAAAAATAAATGAATCGAATGAACAGGTCTAGTGGCGAATGACCAGACGAAAAATTAATTCAAAGATTTACTACTTAAATGCACAAAACGATTGATAATAAATATTTTTTTTTAATTTTTCAAACTCTATATTGTAAGTGGTTTGCAGTGTAAAATAATTCAAACTGATAATTAATAGTTTTCGAAAATCTTATAAGCTTGTTGTTAGTTGAAGTTTTACAATTACAGTGTAAAGGAATACAATAAATCTTCTTTGCCAGCAGGTCAGGATAGACCACCACTGATTAAACTTGGTTGTCAGTGGCGAGTTGTTTATGGTCGTTTTACATTTATTTCACATGCTTGGCAAATATATCTGCAAGGAATTACAGACTAGATGGATTTTAGCCGTCCTGCATAGATCAAGGTAAATCCATTTGTTAATAAGAGGGGGATATTGGGAACATTTTCTGGTCCGGTATGTTAACACCACTTTTATCTCCTTTGTATTCGTATGGGTAAGGATCATAGTTTAGTTGCAAGTTGAGAATTTACAGTTTCTTAGCAGCTCAAGCGTCAGATGGAAACGGCAATTTGCACCTGCGTATTGCATAATCTTCATAGAAAATTCATTGACCTCATTCGTGCAAGAAACAAATTATGATATGTCTTTCTCATTATGCATAGCTCTCGTATAGATTTATGTGTAAACCTACATACATTCCCTTGAACAACTTTCGAATTAAGCTTTTTGTATATATGTATATATATATATATATATATATATATATATATATATATATATATATATATATATATATATATATATATATATATATATATATATATATATATATATATATATATATAACGCTAAAGGAGATTGATTGAAAGTGAAGAAGAAAAGGAGGAGGAGGAGGAAGAAGAAGATCGATGTCTACAAAAGCACTTGTGAATTGATGGGTGCTGCAAACAAACGTAACGTTCACTGTTGATTGTATTTACTGATTTATTTCTCCTCTGGTCTGTACAGATTTTTCAAGTAAAATGAAGTAATTTGATACTTTTGTGTTTGCAGGAGTAAAGAGCAGTGACCATGGATTCTGTACGGCGAGGGATGGAGGCGGAAGAGGGGATTGAGGATATGATCAGTCTCAGGTTAGTAGCGGTTCAATTTTGTGTGTCGTTGTTTGCTGTTGGTAATGATGTTTTTGTTGCTATTGTTGTTGAAGGTGATGAAGTTATTGATTGTTGTTGTCATTATGAAATGTTCACTTGAAGTAGTTTCCCCATCTTCACCTCATTCACACTATGTAGCTGAGACTAGCCGAGGCTAAAGCTCGCCTCTGCACTTGTGAGAAGTACTCGGCGAGTCCCGACTACGCTGTCTGCTCCATTTTTTTTTTTTGGTCCTGCGTACGTGTGTGTGCGCGTGCGTGTATAGGCAAAGGACAGATCTTAGAGGGGGGGTTGGACTTGCTTGGGTGCATCATAGTAGTCTACTGTTGAGTGCCTTAGCAACACTGACCTAGCAATACAGTACTTGGGGAATATCGCCATTGCCCACTCTCTATCTAACAATATACCCCTTGGGGTCATGAGCAATCTTGCCACTGTAGATTGTTCTAACCTATAAAGGGTACAGTGAAAGCCCCAGTTGAAAACCTGTCTTGCCTTTGTAGGCATGACAAATTAACTGCGGCAACAGTTCCCCCCGTTGGAGTGCCGGGGGTTTCGGTATAAATAGTATCCCCACTTTCTGGAAATTTAGTGCTTTAAATTCCCACTGTCGCTGTCTTCCTCATTTGCTCTTTCCCATTCCCGATCTGTCCTACCACTCTGCTATACTATCTTCTTCTTCGCTAGATCAATGACCTACCTTTTTTCTTGAAAACTCTTCCTGGACAAGACTCCTTGTTGTGTATGAGGTCTGTTGGATCAACTTGGGAGTGTTGGACGCTTTCTGCCGGGTGGTCACTAGGGCTTCCTATGAATGTACTATTTAGCACTATAGGCATTTTATATGTATATTTTTTGTTGATGATTTATACTGATGTTTGTATTCTATTTTGTTTTTGTAATCGGGGAGTTCGCGTAGTTGAGGTCAACCCTCAGCCGTCCCTCGCGTGGGATGTCTTTATTGTAAAGTGACTGGCCGGTGGAGGGCATTCAATTTTCCCACTGGGGTTGTTTCAACAGATCTTTTATGCGGATCGGGGGTTGTCCGGTCCTGATTTGGCTCGGAAGAGTCCGCTGGACCTAAAGCAATAATAAATCAAATCAAATCAAATCTAACAATATTACTTTCATTCTTCCGCTTCTTCTTCTGCTTCTTCTTCTTCTTCTTCTTCTTCTTCTTCTTCTTCTTCTTCTTCTTCTTCTTCTTCTTTTTCTTCTTCTTCTTCTTCTTCTTCTTCTTCTTCTTCTTCTTCTTCTTATTCTTCTTCTTCTTCTTCTTCTTCTTCTTCTTCTTCTTCTTCTTCTTCTTCTTCTTCTTCTTCTTCTTCTTCTTCTTCTTCTTTTTCCTCCTCCTCCTCCTCTGTCAAGGACATTTTGTTTTGATAAGTAATGTTGTTTACAATTAAAAAAAAAAAAATGCTTCATGTGATACAAATACCATTACGTTATGTCGCTTATGTGTAGAAATATGTTGAAGAGAGCTTTAATGTCCAAAATTGTCGTATTTGTCTATAATGTTAGTACAGAGTAGGACCATGAGTGATCGATTTAGGCATGCACGCAGGATCATTATGACTGTGATCATTGTCCCCGCCCCTCTCCCCCAAATCCCCTACGCAGTTTCACTATTGGAAACATTACTGTTGTTGAAAAATAGTTGGGTCAGAGGATAGTTTCTTCACGGCAGTGGAAAAAAAAGTCTGTTCTTTCTCTAGAAAACTATCTTTATTTACCAAAACAATCTTCCTAGCGTAAATCCTGACAACTGCGTGTTTCTCTTTCGCTCCCAAAGTAGTACTACTCTCTGTGGTCATCCATATTTTATCACAACTACGGGATAATTATAGACGACGGCTTAAAATGGAAACCAGCAATAATGGATCGTTACCAGCGGAATGAGGGGAAAACGTTGGCTGTGTCTCCGACTCCTTGCGTTCTTCAGATTTGTCATGCTTTTATGATACGATTCGAGTGAATATAAATACATTTAAATGCAGGTCAATGATAAAATCATATAGATGCTCTTTAAATGAGTCATGAAGACATATGAGTGGAGTCTATTGGTTCTGACTTTCTGTGGTCCTGCATCTGCAGTTCCTTGGCTATCCTGCTATCCTATCCTGTCCCGTAACCCGAAGGTCGTAGGGGCACCACAGATGATCGTTTAACCAGCATACTCCATCTTTCTCTGTCCTCAGCAGCCCTGATGGCTTCGCTCAGTGTCAAACCAGTCCATTCTCGAATGTTGTCCTCCCACCTCTTTTTCGGTCTCCCTCTTCTTCTACCTCCTTGCACTGTGCCTTGCAGAATAGTCTTTGCAAGGCCTGATGATCTGATGACGTGGCCATACCATCGGAGTTTCCGTTTCTTCACCACTGTTAGCATGTCATCGTGTTGTCCAATGGCTTGTGTGATGGTCTGTCGGACTTCGTCGTTGGTGATGTGTTGGGTATAGGAAATGCCCAGAAGTCTTCTGTAGCACCTCATCTCCATGCTTTGTATTCTTCGTTGGAGATCTGCTGTGAGGGTCCATGCTTCGCAAGCATATAGGAAGATGGAGATGACAAGGGAGCGCAGCAGTCTTACTTTGGAATGTAGACTGATGGTCCTGTCTTTCCAAATGGGCTTCAACCTTGTCAGGGCAGCAGTTGTTTGTGCGATCCTGGAGAGGACTTCCTGTCGGGACCCATTGTCTGATACAATGGCTCCTAACTATTTGAAGCTATGCACTGTGTTGAGGGATTGGCCTTTGACTTTGATGTCCGTATTGATGCCATTGGTGTTGTTGGTCATCATTTTGGTCTTCTCTGCACTTATTTCCATTCCATAGGCTCTGGAGGTGGTGTCAAGCCTCTGTACCAGCTGTTCAAGTTCTTGTTCCTCTCCAGCCAATCCATCAATGTCATCTGCAAAACGAAGATTGAAGATTGCTCTACCCCCTATGCTGACTGTGCCTTCATGGTCTGCAAGAGCATCTGACGTGATGCGCTCTAGGAAGATGCTGAAGAGTGTTGGAGAGAGTAGGCATCCTTGACGCACACCGATTGTTGTTCTGAACCAGTTCCCGATGGCGCTGTTGTGGAGGACTGCACTGGTAGCCTTGTCATATAGGCTTTTGATGACTTCAATAATTTTAGGGCTGATGTTGTACACTTTCATTGTTGCCCATAGAGCTGCATGCCAGACTCGGTCAAACGCCTTCTTGAAGTCTATGAACACATGATATAGATGTTGTTGGTGCTGTGGGTATTTCTCACAGATTATTCTGAGGTTGAAAATCTGCTCAGTGGTACTTCGCCCTGCCCTGAATCCTGCTTGTTCTTCAGCTATGATTTGTTCAGCTTGGGGTTTCAACCTGTTGAGTATTATTTTCAGGAGGACCTTGCTGGGATGGCTGATGAGGCTGATGGTCCGGTAATTTTCACACTCCTGAAGGTTACCTTTTTTGGGAAGAGTGATGACAAGCGACTGGGTCCATGGTATAGGCCACTCCCCACTCTGCCAGATCTTGTTACAGATAATGGTGAGGGCATCAATCATCGCTTCTCCTCCTGCTTGTAGCAGTTCCGCGGGTATGTTGTCCATTCCCGCTGACTTCCCTTTCTTTAGCGCTTGCACTGCTGCCTCAACTTCTTCCCAGAGAATTGGGAGGATTTCTTCTTCTTCTCTGTTCTCAGGACATGCTAGAACTAGTGTATGGTTGTAAAGGTCAGAGCAGTACTCTGTCCATCTGTCCAAGACTTCTTGTTCTTCTGTAAGGCATATGCCAGACGTGCTTTGGATCGTGGAGACTTTGGGCTGTTTGACACTTGTCAGCCGCTTCACAGTCTGGTAGGCCTTCTTGCTGTTGTTCTTGTTCAGACTGTTCTCTATTTCCTGGCATTGATCTTCTATCCAGTTCTCCTTTGCTGTGCGCATGCCTTTTCGGATGTCATTGTTGATTTTGCGGTTGGCATCGTGTTTAAATTTGCATAACGTCTGTCTTCATTTTATGATTTAAGTTCATGTAAATTAACGTTATTTTTGTCTTTCCATACAAGCTTTTGTCGTATTTAACTCAGTCTAAACTCATGATTTGGTTGTTTTAGTTATTAACAATAGCCTCATCTGTCCTTTGAAATAGTTTTCTCAAAGTCAAAGAATGCATTAGTTTCATTGGTTTGGCGTGCTGCTCCGAAAAAAGTACAACGAAAAGCAATCTCATGGGCTTTTCTGCTGCATTTGTTTGCAACAGATTTATTGTTAACCTCTTCAGAGTATCAACAATTGTTATGGATAGTAACATATTATGAATAGCTTCAAATATTTAGGAGCCATTGTATCAGACAGTGGGTCCCTACAGGAAGTCCTCTCCAGGATCGCACAAGCAACTGCTGCCTTGACAAGGTGGAAGCCCATTTGGAACGAAAGGACCATCAGTCTGCATTCCAAGGTAAGGCTGCTGCTCTCCCTTTTCATCTCAATCTTCCTATACGTTTGCGAAACATGGACTACCACAGCAGATCTACAACAAGAATACAAAGCATGAAGATGAGGTGCTACAGAAGTCTTCTGGGCATTTCCTATACCCAGCACATCACCAACAACGAAATCCGACAGGCCATTACACAAGCCATTGGACAACACAATGACATGCTCACAGTGGTGAAGAATCGGAAGCTCCATGGCCACATCATCAGAGCATCGGGCCTTGCAAAAAGCATCCTTCAAGGCACGTTAGAAGGAGGCAGAAGAAAAGAGGGAGGCAGAAAAAGAAGTGGAAGAACAACATTCGAGAATGGACTGGTTTGACACTGAGCGAAGCCATGAGAGTTGCTGAGGACAGAGAAAGATAGTGAGTGTACGCTGGTTAAACGATCATCTGTGGTGCCCCTACGACCTTCTAGTTATGGGATAGGATAGGAACATATTATAAAGCAGCTATTTAAAAAATCGTTTGTATGTATTATAATATAATGTTATGCTACCTCCTTCTGTTTTCAACAAAAGTGAAGGTTATGTTCAGCCACTGTTTCTCTCTTCTTTCTTGTTCGTTCTCAAAGAATGTATCGTTTTTGTATCACAGAAAGTCCATGTTGGATCACAATACTTTTCGACATATTTGGGCGGCTGTCTACTCTTTATTTTTTGGCAAGAAGATGTATTGCTGTGTGTAAATTCAAGTTGTACTAGTCTGTCCGGTGTCAGTGTTTGTTGTTATACTTATAGGCTGCAAATACCAGAACCCCAGTATTTTGTAACCTACCTACATTTTTCCTATTACTATACATTACTTTACATAGAGGTTGCGTTTTAATGCATGCGTCTTGAGAAGGTCGTTCCGTATGCGTTCTGCATTTTCAGCTTCAGAAACAACTTTGGCCTAATATTATATTTAAAGAAACTGCTGATTCTGTGCAGTATCATCATTTAATATTGTCATTTTAACTATAATAACCATTTGCTGATTTACACGCACATTTCCTGCTGAAGATATTGGATTTTAAACCAGTAGGGTGAAATGCGGTCCACCATTTCGGAGAAAACACTGCAGTCGCAGCGCAGCGTTACGCCGTCTCAAAGGCCAAAGACCTTGATTGAGACAGTGACAAAATAATATTTCTAGTTTCAATTTTAAATACTTCAGCAGTCCCTCCAAACAACAAGTCTTAGGATGATGTTGATGACGAAACAAAACAATTTCCAATTTATAAAAGTCTCTTAATGAGTAGCATAATAGGCCTAGTTTATATCAACAGGCGAGTAGTTCTATTTTTGATTTCTCAAGGGTATACATCCTTACATGTTAATGTGGCAGAATGGGAGGTGACTGTTCACGCTTGGGAGGGATTGCCTACCTTCAATTTGTTGGTTAATCTTGCGTTTGGGGGCTCCTGCTGTGCAGAATCCTTTGGTGTGGCCATTGGGTTATGCAGGACAAGGGACACGACATATGTTCTTCCCGTCTGACCATTCGTCTTCTGCTTTTGGTGTTGAGCAGGACTACCTTGTCGGCAGCCATTTTATGTAGGTTAGTGGCAGTGACCTGCAGAGAGTGTGGTAATCCGGTTTATTATCAACAGCTTCTCCGCCTTTCAGGGCAATCATTTTTAGGTCTCTCTTACGAGAGATAAATAAAAATACAGTTCGGATTGGGCCTGTTCTCAAGGTGGTGGCAAAGAGGCGGGAGTCAACTATTCTGATCGGCTGCATTAAGATTAAATGACTGTTTTTTTCAGTCTTGACTATTGGGAGTGCAGTTCCACCGTTATCATCCCATACTTTTCATGTCAAGTTGCTTGTGTAAGATTACCTTTCTCGCAGACAATTATCAGGACAGGTGCTCGGACGTTCCGAAGTTCAGCCCAGAGCGACTGTCATAGACATAGTTATTTGTGATAAAATTGCAATTCTGGTTTGTATTCAGGATAGCTGTCCCTCGAATCAAGGAACAACAACAAATACGGTAGAATTTATCGCGAAGAAACCGTGAAATAGTTGTATTTTTATAGGAGAATATATTCCGCTCGGCAACCAAAGATCTTGTTTAGCATCTTTGAGAGCACTGAATGGTTCTTTGTGGCCCATAATTTTTGTTCAAATGTCTTTTTTGTATGTTAACATGGGTATTTTTAAACATGGGTAGATTTCCACCCCATGTTGGGTCTTTATCTGAAGTAGTTGAATTGTAGTCTGTTTTATATTTGAATAGAATAGAATATTGGGTTGGTTTTGCTTTTGGTAATTTGCATTCATACACATTTACCGGAGTTTGATACATTTAAGATGACAGAAGAGGTATATAGTAACAGAAGTTAAACAATATGGTACTAGACAGAGTTCATTTAATTATTTAAGACTTTAACAAGCAGATATATAGTGTTTCTAGTTCTTTGAAGCTATAAATATTTTTAAAAAATTATTTATGAATTGCTGGTCTTCCCATCAGCCATTAACGAGCACCAGATCTGGCTATCAGAACTTGCAGATGATACTGGTTGTATAACGCAGAGTTGTCTTTTCTTTAAATCCCACGCCTCTTCTTTCCCCAAAACCATCCCTTCGTATTACACATTCAGTGTCCAAAACAGATCTAGAAGCATGTCGTTCTTAGCTCCTGTATATATCACAAAGGCCTCTGATAGCCTATTCAGTACAACCGTGTACAACATTACTGTCAACACTAACCTCGCATGAAATGTCCAGTGTTTAGTGTCTTTAATTCAATGGAGATGAAAGATCAGGTGGTTAAGGTTCTTTGCACCATTCAGGATGTTCTCATTTAAATAATTTTCATCCTACGGACCATGATGGGTGACATGACAGCCGGACAACTCGTCTGTGCCGTCGTTCTTACAGTTCTGTTTATGCTAGCTGTCCGAACTCGGTGGTCCTTTTTACCATGGGCCAGTCCGTTTGACGATTTATGACCTTTTCTGTGAGCTGTCCACAATGTACTTGTTGTTTTGTCGTTTTGACAGTTTCTATTGTTTGTTTGGAGTCAAAAGTTCATAGTAGATGTAGAACAAAGAGCGAACTAATGTGACTTAGGTACGAGACTATTGAGGTCACCGAGGGTTTTCTCCGGGTACTCCATTTTCCTCCATCCCTTCAATAATGGTGTTATAGGCCTATGCAGTCAATCTAAAAATTTCAAAAATAAAATGTCGATTTCCTTTTCGTCTTCTAATAACGATCTTCCTGCCTCTGCACCACATGTTTGAGTGACAGATTTGTGTTTGGTGTGTGAGTGGGTGAAATATATGAGCGTGTATGTTGGTACAGACCGCCGCGCTTTGAGCCTGATTAGCAATTTGGGGAAAAGCGCGTATATAGCATCTATTATTATTATTATTATTATTATTATTATTATTATTATTATTATTATTATTATTATTATTATTATTATTATTATTCGTTGGTGAAAACGTCTGCACTTAAAAATGGCTTGGATCAACTTGCACATATACAAACAAACTCTGTAATATATTGTTATTGATTGGAGTCTCCTTTCTGGTAATCAACATTGGATCAGCCAGGATATAATAAAGAAATCAATATGCTTTAAAATACCCTATGAACTTCCTGAGCATAAGCGTGAAATATTAGAGAAATTGAGCGTGCGTTCGTAATTGCTTTCCGTAACGTAGCCGTAGAGCATCGTTGGTGTATTACTACAGTAAATGCAAATTAGTACCCTACGACTACGAAAATGATACGTACTTTAGAAAGAGGGTTGCGTTGTGTAGATTACCGTCCCCGGACACATCAGCGTATAGGGATTGAGCGCAAGTCCTTATATACTGTCCGTACCGTAAGTGTAATCGCGTGAAAACTCACATTTGTAATGAGAAGGGAGGCAACACTATGCGTATGACGTAATTATTACATTCAAGCGTGAGGTCCCTTTCTATTTGCGGCCGCATGGCCGCCATGTCACTCTAAACAAGACATTCGAGTTGGTTGCGTGTAGATCTGTAAAAACACTTTCCTCACTAACACATCAACCAAAAGTTATGATAACTTCATTCCTAAGACAATGAACTATCGAGAAAATAATACATTACAGTTGAAAAATTACAAATGTCGATACAAACTACTTACGATTTCAGCGTTCGTATAAATCCCGTTTCTCACGGTCACTCGTAAGGCAAATAGGCCAGACAGCCGTAACCCACGCACTTTAACCTTTGCACTGCGCAAAAAGCTGTGACGTCAAGACCAAAAGTAGTTCTCGAAACGATAGGCTTACGCTACTCTCATCATTACGAACGCACGCTCAATTTCTCTAATAGTTATCGATCCTCAGAATTTTATTTTCCATTCATCAACTGAATAAGAGATAACAACTGCCTTAGAGATAACTTTGTACTAAACAGAAAACGCACGCAATGTGCAACTCCAAAACTTCGGGGGCGCGCCAAGACTTTTATCCCTTGATTTATTGACATGATGAAAGAAACCATTTTTTTGCCACACACATTGACTTTAGTGACCAGGCAGCCTGGGTGATAAGATAGAACTGGTAGCTAAACAACCTTTATTATTGATTTTCTGTGACTGTTTAACCTTAAGCAAACATGGTCTTTTTGTTCTTGGGCTACTAATGCTCCTGAATTTATGTCCTAGAAAAGCGAGATCAGATATTCTCAATATTTAAAACTCCTGAAATCACGTATACCAACAATATCATTATTATTGTTACAGTTGTATTGAAGTCTGGAAAATCAAACTGTTCGAAATTTCTCGGAAAGAAGCATTATCGACTGTATGTGCAAATAATCTTCAGGGCTAACCAAAAGGAAGATGCAAAGACAACTTTGTAATAAATACATTGAAATAAACAATTTTAAAATCTAAACTAGTTAGGTTTGTTATTTTCATCTGACATTTAGAGGTACTGGCATGCAGCAGTTTAAGTGCAAAGAATATTTTTGGATTTTTTGTTATCTTTTTCTCTTGTCTTATTGTTTTTATTGCAATGTAGCAAATTTCCTTATTTTTTTAAAATCTGAGAGTGAGACAGTAAATTGTGCTAATCAGATATTGTTTTACCAGCATTTGGGACACGCGAAATCATGGTTCAATTACTGAGAGAGAGAGCAAGAGAGAGAGAGAGAGGTGGAAGGTGGTGTAGTGTAGTTTAGTGTAGTGAAGTGTAGTGTAGTGCAAGGGTATTGCTGTGAAGAGCAGAGTAGAAAAGAGATTAAGAATGCAACAAGCACCATCTCTGGAAGGCATTCAAGCTTAATAGGGTAGGATTAAGTGACCTTGGTTCCGCTACAGTAAGTGTTATGAGTATAGTCTAGTGCATGTGTGGGCGAGGGACACATTGAAGATTGTCGTTTTGCAGCATTGAAGCCTCTTTGCCCATTGTACACCTGTTCTCGTACTTAATTTATACATTCAGACCACTCCTCCCTCCTCCCACCTCCCTCCATTTACCCTTTCCTAATTAGGTTGGTAATTAAATCGTATGTTCAAGTTTTGCTAGCATTTACAAGATGCATGAAATAAAGGAATGCATAGTTAGTTTCCAGGATTCAATTTGTCCATGTGTCTGAGTGTTTTATCTTGGAATTTATTCTTGTCTTCTTCAAATGCTTCAGCTACAAACAGTTGCACGGAATACCCCGCACCTTTGCAAAGATTAAGGACATAATTGGTTGCATGTCATTCGCTGTTGCGTAAACATAAATATTATCAGGTTTTGTGACACCGACTTTAGGGTCGATATCAGTTTAACCACTGTTTTGTCCCCGTGAAACTAAAGGACTTAAAAAGACCTTCACTACAAAGAACCACGCAGGCACTACTACTAAGTCGCTTACAAACAATTTATAGGCCGTTAAATGGCTTTGAACAGCTGGAATTTGGCCAGGGTGTAGTAATAACAAGAACCGTGCTGTTGGCATTGTCATATTCTACAGCATACTTACTATCTGAGCCTCTGACAGTTTGCCATGTTAGGCCACTGAAGTCAGGGTCGCGGCCAGCGTTTTATACTTTATATACATTGCGTTTCAGAGCCTTTAGTGCTGAGGTCCCCGATACTGTGTATGTAACGCGTTCTTAGGTGTTCGAACTAATCTCTAAATCTAATGCTCAGATTTTCGAAAGTATCTCTGATAGATCTAATACTCAGAGTACTGAAAATGAGACTGTCCAAATGTTCTTTAAAGATCTCTGAAGCGCACTTCTGCAGAATTGTTTTTTGCGCCAGGCCGTCGTGACTTTAGTTTTATGTCTGTTCATTTCGCCCCTTTGCTTGTTAACATAAATAGTAAGAGCATGCTAACTTAGTTAAGTGTCTGGAAAACTCATCTTTTCCTGTAATCAATCCAAACTCCTGTCGCTTCCGAGAGAGAGAGAGAGAAAGAGAGAGAGAGAGAGAGACAGAGAGACAGAGACAGAGAGACAGAGACAGAGAGACAGAGACAGAGATTGATTGATAAATTCCAGACTCGTCAGTACGTTTTAAAAATACTTAAAATGAATGCAAGCTGTTTCCTTGAAGCCTGGTTCGTTGACAAAAGGAAGTACAGTACGATGAATTCTAGATAATATCAATATCAATCAAACCTGATGAGTTATACATCATTTGAATGTACGTCATAACACCAGAGGTCTGATGCATATAGATGTCGTAAAACATTGTCCATGACAATTACAGAGAGTAAGTGACGGTTCTGCTCCGGTGTACTTCTTGCTGTTATTCTAAATATATGAATCACAGTACTCGTACTAGGGATGGGGACAAAGGGGGTGGGTTTCTATATATCTCTCTCTCTCTCACACACACACACACACCTACACACACACACCTACACACACATACACCCTCAGTAGTTGGAAGTTCGTGTGACAGGGTTTTAGCTGACATTTTGGTTCCACCCTTTTCTTTTTTCCATATTTTGAAATCTGGTTAGATTGCTATCTCATCATGGACATGTTAAGTTATATTATGACAACATATGGCTTTAAGTTACAATGTACTTAGTAGCAACATTCCTGACGGTGGTAAGAATCTGTTTAAAATTCTCTTTGATAACGGGATCTTTCAGTATGTAGTTGACTAGCAAGTTGCAAGGGTCATGTTCTTGCTCATCAAAGGTTTTCTTAGTAGTTTGGATAGGTTTTAGACTGATAGTGTTGAGTAAACGTGGTAGTGGGGAGAGGAGGGGAGTTTCGATGAGTGAGTGAGAAAGAGAGAGAGAGAGAGAGATTCGGATTCGGATGTTTTATTGAAAAAAGGCCATTGGTCCATTTCAACATATAAAATAGCATCAAAATAGCAACAAAAAAGTCGTTTGAAATTATCAACTACATGAACGAAATACCGACATGGACAGATTACATTACATGGTTATTGCTTTAGGTCCAGCGGACCATGGACAGATGATCGATTATATTCAAGAACAAAAGTAAAAACAGACGTAACGCGAGATGACATACAAATGGGCGACTCACACGGACATGCATAATACTGTACCATTTACATTACCGCACACAATGACAACGATTAATAATGCTATTACTACAGAATGTACCCCTCTCTCCAACTCCCATATAATGCACAGATTACTTTCTCTATCACACCATATATGAAGGCACTATACAAACACTTGAAAATTGAAAATAGCCAACCACATCACAACAAAACTCATCTCATACGCACATTCGCACATGGAGGACATATGTACACATACAAACATACACACATACATACATATATATACATACACACATATATACACACATATATCATATATATAAACACACCAATGAACACCATTTATGCACAGAGGCGAGAGAGGCCTTCCTAACAGTTAACAACACGACAAAATAGCAACAGCATGTGCATAGACACATATGAAAAAAAAAAAAAAAAAAAGACGTTCATCATCTACTTCTATATTCGAATTCATCACTGTCCTTTGGCGTCATCATCATCGTTATTATCGCATAAACTCTCAACTCACTCACTCTCTCTCTCTCTCTCTCTCTCTCTCTCTCTCTCTCACTCTCTCTCTCTCACTCTCTCTCTCTCTCTCTCTCTCTCTCTCTCTCTCTCTCTCTCTTTCTCTCTCTCTGTAATGTTCTTCGGTCCTTGAAGATTATCGCACACATTAACACATATGCAATACACATATACGCATGCTCACATACGCGACTTCTTAATTTTCTTCTCAGATACAATTAGGTGGTGGAGAAAGGGTGCGGGACTATGGGATATGGGTTCAGGAAATCAAATCAAACAGCCTCTTGATCATGCCGTTGGAAACATTTGAACAAAAACCATGATAATTGTCTTAATTTGTTGGCATTTGTAGTTGACATTGTACATGCAAACTGCCAACTATGGTTATGCTGTTGTACATTTCGAAGAAAGTTCGGTCGTAGCTGTTCATAGCCTGGACAACTATACAACATGTGAACCTCATCATCTACAGCATCTGGACAGAACGGACAGCTGTTGTCTACAAGCTGACCAGGTTTCAGGTATCTGTTTTTGTGGACTCTAAGGTTGCTTATGCCTAATCTAAACCTGATTAAAGCATCCTTAAAGCTTTTTATCCAGATACAGTCAAGGTAAGTCTCGAGGGAAGCACTGTGCTTAAAAGCTGTATACACATCATATCTCTGGCTTGAGCTTAAAGCACTGTTCCACTCCTGCCTATACATGTCAATGAGTCTCTGTTTGAATAACAACATAAAGTTTTTAACATTGCCTACACCCTGATTTGTCCATACATGTCCGAAGCCGGACTGGAACAGAAGCGTCTTCATTTTGGTCACCCAGTTGACTTTACCGCTCTGGTCTAATGTCATGAGCATTTCATAGGCCTGTCTAGGGAGCCTACCGATGTCCATCCCAATCAGTCTAAACCAGAACTTCACTGCCCTAACATTGTGCATAATTGCCAGAGGATATCGACCTAGCTCGCCGTACACGAGTTTATTTGGTGTTCTAGTTGCGACGTTCAACACTCTTTTGCAGGCAAGCAAGTGAATTTTTTCCGTTGGATCCTTTTCGAAGTCAACTAGGGGTCCCCATACTTCAGATGCATATGAAATGACAGGCTGAACCATTGAGTCAAAGATTTTGAAGAATGTCCGGGTTGCCATTTGCTGCATGCGATTATGCGCTTTCAAAATATCAAACACAGCTTTTCTACCTTTGGACGCGAGATACCTGGCTGCCTCAATGCTACTCATGGTAGTGGTGAACTTGTAACCTATATATACGTAGTTGTTGACAACCTCTAGCATTTGACCACCAACAGACCATTTCTCGTACCTACTTAAGTATCCCCCATGTCTGAAAACCATTATTTTACTTTTGTCACTGTTTATGATGAGATCAAGATCCCGACACATGCCGAAGAGGAGATTAAGCTGATTCTGTAAGCCAGTAGGTGAACACGCCAACAGAGCTATATCGTCCGCGAACAATAATATTAGCAGTTCTAGCAGCCCTGGCACTAACTGTACACCGTGTCTACCATGGATCGAAATCCTTGCTGCTACCTCATTTATGATGACTGAGAATAAGGTGGGGCTGATGACACAGCCTTGTCTTAGTCCTTTGGGGCAATCAAACATCTCAGAGAGTTCACTGTTGCTGTTTGCTCGAACGCATGAGACTACGCTGCTGTAAATCGCTTGGATTGCCTTCAAAAACTCAGAGGATATACCTGCTCTCGATAAAGTATCAAAAAGGGTACTTCTTTTGACCGAGTCAAATGCTTTCCTCAGGTCTATGAAGGCTACATATAACTTCCCTCCTTTTTTAGACAGGTATTTCTGCGTAACTGCATAAAGAGTAAACACGTGGTCGCATGTAGTATATCCTTTTCTGAATCCTGCCTGAGACTCGTGTATTTTTTTGTTACTCTCAAGCCATCCATAAAGTCTGTTGTTCAGTATAGAAGTGTAACATTTACCAAGAATGCTCAGGAGTGATATACCTCTATAATTGTCTGTGTTTTGTACGTCACCTTTCTTGTGTATTGGTACTATAATTGCCTGTGACCATGAATCTGGATACTGGCCACCTCTAAACACCTGGTTGAACAAAAGTATTAAAAACGGTACGACGTCACTTTCCGCTTCTTTGAGCATTTCTGGGACAACTCCGTCAAGACCACCCGACTTGCCTGTTTTTAGTCTTCGAATACTCTCTCGTACTTCCTCTTCAGAAATGTTACTATCTAAGATCTCAATACTTGGCAATTCGTACTTTGCGTTATTTGTTTCTGAGTTTACCTCTTCGCCAGACTCAAATACTTTCATGAAATGATCTCGCCACTGTTCTTTTGTTATGCTATTTCTGACTGTTCGTTTCTTAATCATGCTACACGATGACCTTAGTTCTTTCCAAAATTCACTTGGATTATGTATCGAAGCTTCTAAAATCTTGGCCTTCGACGTTTTAAAAGATTGCTTCTTTTTTCTCAACAGCACTTTGTACTCATGCCTGGCTTTCACGTAAAGTTCCCGATCTTCGTTCTGCTTTGAGCGTTTGTATTTTTGCAACATTGATCTCGCGTTCCGTCTATTTTGAAAACATTCTGTATCGAACCATTTCTGTGTTAGTCTAGTCGTCTCACCTACTTTAACTTTTTTCACCATACATTGGCTTGCTGTTTTCAAACAGTCTACGAGAGTCTCTAGTGAGTTACACATGTTCTCCGGCATGCCATCAAGTGCTTCATGTAATTTCTGTTGGATCTGTCCGCTCTTCAGTCTCCTACGGTACTCATCTGTTTTGGATTTGTCCCATATCAGCTTCTGAGCCCATGTTGTTTTGAATATAGTGGTTTGGGCTACGTGTCCTATATTCATTTGCAAGGTTACTGGTCGGTGATCAGTGTCAACAAAACTGCTGTCCACACTCAGCTTGGTCAGTAACGAGCTTGTGCAGAGCTCGCTCGACAGGATAAACAGATCGATAACACTAGCGCCTTGTTTGGAGATAAAAGTGACACTGTCGTCAAAGTCAAAATCTACAGCGCCATTCAGGATTGAGCAGTTAATTGCATCGCACAAGCACAAGAGTTGGTTACCAAATGTATTGATCGTAGGGTCTTGTGATGATCTAGCTACGCAATATTCACTTTCGCCACTAGCTCTGAGGTCTGTGTCCATCGTTCTACTATTTCTATCAGCTGTGCGGGCGTTGAGATCGCCACTCACAAGTAAGTAACAATCACCTCTAGTCTGCAGGTCTAAGATACATTGCTCAAGGAGCTCTATGCCACGAGGGTTACTTGGAACTGTTTCATCATATGCAGGTGAGTCTATGGGCGGTATATAACAAAATATACATAATAGGGGTTTTGACAACGATGCCCACTGAGCTTGCATCTCCAGAACTACTAAGTTGTCAATATTCACCTGAATGCGATAAAAGTACTGTGAAATGGATTTCCTTACCAAGACCATCGTCCCGCCACTACGTCTACCTTGCGTACTAAGCTTCTTTGCTGGTGCCTGATATACGTCAAACTGAGGTAACGAGTTCAACTGGAAATTGTCTTGAACAAACGTTTCTGTTATACAGATGACGTCATGCAACTCTAAGATATTCATAAAATCTGTGTTGTTTACTTTCGCAGCAAGACCATTAACGTTAAAATTTAAAAACTTCACACTGCTGTTGTTGATGGACCGGCCACATCCTCATTTATCAAATTCTAGTGACGCAGGTGCTCGAGGTGTACCATGCAGACTGTTGAAATGTAGCTGTTGCTGTCGCATGCGCCGAGTCACTACTCTATCATTGGGCGCCTGCTGCTCAGCATTGGCTCGTCCGCTACGCTCGTTGTCAGCTGAAGGAAGATCCCACTGCCCTGAGAATGACGTCTGAGATAACCCTAATACAGGAGAAGACTCCAGGTCAAGGGCCCAATCTGCTAATTCAGGTTCCGGGATTTTTTCCTGGCCGTCAAGTCGAGCTGAACCAAGCAGTGTTCTCTCCCACCCGCCAATCGCTTCAACACGCAATCCTTTGTCTGTGTCTTGTGTATTGGCTTGATGATTCTGGTCCACCGAGAGGCCGCTGTAACTGTCATTGCTGCCACTGGTTTCTGACGTCCTGGCTACTGCGCTTTCCGTGGTTGTAGTGCTGCCATGATCTCGACTGTCTGAAGTGGCCGCCTTCTTCCATTGTCCTTGCATGTCTCCTGTCGTCTGATGATCACTATTCTGTTCCGATGTATGTGAGGCTTCAGGGCGAGACAACGTAGCATTAATTGTGTTGGCAACTTTGGAACCACTACCATTACTATCGTGAGTATCTTGATTGGGCTGGTTTCTACCTCTGGCTGGAACAATTCTGCCATTCTTCAAGACACCCGAGATACCGCGGTTCCGCAAGTCCTGCATCTTCTCCTGTTGGTGTGGTGTGAGGTCCGCGCTGACTCTGATGTTGTCCACTAGCATGGCTTTACGTGCGACTTGGTCATTCATCACTTTCATTGTGACGTCAAACCTAAGAAACTGTGTAATAATTGGTCTCGGTTGGTTTCCTCTCCTGCCCACCCGATAAGTATCCAGGATCATGTCGCTGGTGTACTTGTCCGTATCAGAGGTGTACTTGTTTAGTGTTTGTACCACTGTATTCCTCAGTGACTGCGTTGTCTCGCCGGGCTCTTCCCTGATTCCGTTGATCTTCACGTTCTTACGTCTCGCCGTCGCCTCATTGCGCTGAACACTTGTTTGCAATTTGTCCATATATTCCTCAGTAGCTTGCAATTTTTTGGTCAGTTGCTGAATACTGTCCCTGTTAGTATGAACACCCTCACACACGCTGTTGAGTCTTTGTTTGATGTAGTTCATGTCCTGAATCATGGCTTGTTGCACAAAGTTCAGCTGCCGGGAGAAGGCTTCATTCTGTCGCTGCACGTCGCTCATGGCGGCCTTAATCTGTTGTGACAGACGCTGAAAATCGTTGGCAGTGTTGGTCTCCGTGCTATTGTTGGCCATGTCTGACTGCGTAGGGCCAGGGTTACTCTCTACATCACCATCACGCAGCAACAGGGTGTTCAGATTCAGTGATGCAGGGGTGGTTGCTGCAGTCTGGCAAATGTCAAATGTTGCTAAAGTGTGTACATTTGTTTGCAAAGTTTGATGGCTAATGCTGCCAGTCGCCAAACATAGGCAAACACTTTGAACCGGTTTCAACTTGCAAGAGCCAAAGGAGGTCAGGTAGAACGCAACAGAAACGAAGAAAGCAGTTTCCAATCTGTTGCGAGGGGTAATAACTCTGCAGTGCATTTTCCTTGCCGCATCTCCCCTTGCTTTCATAAAGCAGTTAAATACACTTACAAAGGTTCCGCACGTCGCACGAAAATACTGGTTATTCACGGGCATTTTGTAGTCAAGTTAATCAACTTGGTAATTAGCCTGGATGTAATCGTGAGTACTTCTCAAGTCCTTTCAGTGTTCCTTGCCGCATCTGATGAAGAGGGAGGAAGGGGGAGGAGGGGGGGGGTAAGGTGGGATTGACCTTTTATAACTATATTTCGATCGAAGATAACGCAATGTCCACTTTCATTTTTGTTAAGACGAACATTAGAAATAAAGACGTGTGCCGTTATAACTGTAATACATAACACAGTCCTCAGTCTCTCCTTCAAAACTGCTTCAGCGGTCAACTGAAAAAATGGTGATGATGCGTATCAAACAAAATGACTGACCATCAATGAGACATTTTCACTGCTGCAAGTAGTAGTGGTCAAGATAAAACTGAATGCGACATACACGAGGCAACATGTTTCTTTTTAAAAGTATCCAGTACAGGAAAGTCACCACACAGTCCAATACATAAGCACAGCACAGTAGAGTAGAAAAGTGATCACTGCTTGATATTGCCAGAGCTCACTACATACGTCCTCACCAAACGAAGGTCGAAAGCAGAATGGAGAGAGAGAGAGAGAGAGAGAGAGAGAGAGAGAGAGAGAGAGAGAGAGAGAGAGAGAGAGAGAGAGAGAGATGGGGATGGAAGGCTCGTCTACGTTGTTTTATCTTCAAACACTCCCTGTCTTGCAATATGTAAAACGTTATGGACCCTAGAATAATAGTTAGTTGCGCTTCCAGTTTCAGTATATGCATCAGATCTTTCTATTCCAAAAGTCTGATCGAAATTTATTTTTTTAAATTGTACGCCTTTGTATGAAGTGTTCTGAATTAATATTATTGTTCTTACATTGTTAAATACATTTAATTGATCATAATTAAATACTATCTAAGCTTGTTTTTAGTCTACATAATTATGTACACACTATACAAGCAGAGCAGATAATATTGCCTGCGAATACCCTTAATAAGCAGTTTATTTAACCCCTTTTGTTGTTTAAGACATCAGAAAAGGATGACTGGGGTATGTTGAGGCTTTGTGCCTTAAGATCATACATCATTATTGAATGACGTGGTGTCTTGATGTTTGACATTGGAGGTCCCCGCTTTCAATACAACATCTACTGAAATAAAAAATGTAGCTTGTCCTGTTCTAATTAATTATCATGTTTATGCATGGCTTTGATCAGACTTTCAAATAATAATGGTTAAGTGATTGTTGTGAGCATAGAATACTGATTTTTTAAAACTCCAAAGATACAAATGAACAAAAAAAGTATGCGACTGTAATGAAAAACCGTGTCGTTTTCTGTTCATTATCGTTGATGGCATCTTGATGGGTACCTCTCAGAGTATACATGTCCTACTCCATTAGGTGTTATATACTAGTACATAAGTGTGTTCGGTTCACTTTTCATAAACGTATTGTTTTTGGTGACCACATTGATCATAGGTCAGAGGTAGACTACACCGAACCGACAAAAAGGATTTGATTTGAGCGCATGGTTTATTGGAGCGTTCTTTTGAAATAGCGTGAAGAATTGGTCCGAGTATTATGCAATAATAAGTCACCAGAAAAACAACAACAACATACATACATATACTAAACTGAATAGTTATGGAGCCATCTAAACAGTATGTCTTCGTGATAAACAGGATAGTAGTATGTAAAGATAGTTTGACGAATTTTCGATTTTAATTTCTAACGATCTTTGCGAACTCATAAACGTCTGTTTCAGTTTGGTAGTTAGTGCTCTCCATTAAATGATACATGTATTGGGCAATATGACGCGTGTCATACGGGGGTGAGGTAAGTTTGTGTGTGTGTGTAGGTGTGTGTGTGTGTAGGTGTAGGTGTGGGTAGGTGTAGGTGTGTGTGGGTGTGTGTGTAGGCGTGTGTGTGTGTGTGTGTGTGTGTGTGTTTGTGTGTTTTGAATCGTTCAGGACAAGTACAGTTCTATACAAAGCATATTTTCTCAAAAGGTCTACCTGAGATCGCTCTCGGCGGGTCACGGAGTCAGGGACTTGCGAAGAGGTGACGGACTCACAGGCTCAGATCACCAGAATTAGGTGTGTTACCTAAGAGCTGGCGACATTGTGGTACAATCATTTCAAGGGACTGATAATTTGTACGTTGCCAGTGTATGTTTTAAATAGATACGCCCACGCACTTGTGTGTCTTCTGCTCTGTAGGGTGTGACATTTGCTAGTGTATTATTCGCAAAAGGGGTCTATGGCCTTGATTGTATTTTATCAGAGGGTCGTGGGACGTGACATGGGTTATAATCAATGAAAGCGGACTGTAAGTTATTTCCTTTCGCTTTATGCCCAGAACGACAGAAATAAAAGATAGGCCTACTACGTGTTCCCCGATTTAATGCACCTGTTAAATGCAGACAAATATGCTTCGTGGTTGGTGTCGTGCATGTTTTGGGATATATATATATATATAATGTGTGCGTACGTGTTTGTGTAAATTTTACGAACAATTTCCCACCAACTTATCATATATTTCTTATTTGTAATTTGGCAGTAAAATTATTTGACTTGGACCTGACACTAAAGAACGAAGATAATAGTATTGAGATTATCGTTAGTTTTTTCGTATTCACTGAAACATGAAGTTCTTTAGATTATCAATGTTAATCACATAAATTGTTGTTTATAATTATGAGTTGCGTTGTAAACATGTTCTGATATAGACCTACCCGGTATATGCCACGTATCCCACGATTTAATTGTCAGCACGTCCTTTTTGGTCTTGTTTAATTATTCATAAAAATATGTTCGTATCACTTAGTCCTTTTCAATGTGCAACTCTTCCCCGGAGATACATGATTAATCTTTTCGTATTCCCCGATAATATCTGGAAATACTTTCAAATAGTTGGTAATCAGAACAAGCCAAATGTCGGCCTGTCGGTCCGTTGCATGCCATATCGCAAGAACCACTGAACGGATTATTTTGACCAAACTTCTTGGACACGTTTTCTGGTGCTCTACCGCAGAGGTCAAGGTCATTGGAGTCAATTTCTTTGCTAAAGACGCTTTGCTCTATATTTTGAAAACGGCTGTTGGTTTTTGGTATACTCATGGTCAGTAACACAGTAGCATTCCGGCTGTAGATCAGGTAGTCGATCCGTCGCTCCGAATTCACCTTTTGTTTAAAACACATTGTTTGCCTTATCTGAAGACTAGCTTTACCTTATTTAGTTATATTTACTGTGCAAATATTTTTTAACTGCTGCTAAACAGTTTAGATCATTCATAATTGGTCTTTGTCAAAGATCAAAATCACTGTGCTTCATCATTTTCTGAACACGTTTTGCGCTGTGTCTTAAAATTGGCTGAACCGATTTTGATAATAGTTTACTTGTAGATAGTTCAGGTAGTGGCTTATCATTCCAAGTTTTCATTTTGCGTCCTTAGAAAAAAGCCGTATCATAATATTAATTAACACCATCAAGAAAATACTTTTGAATGCTTATTTTTCAGCTATGCGTACAAATGTCTTGAAATACATCTGAATGGCTTGCCATCTTTTTTTTTATTTGTATACGTCGGACTTCTAAATGAACCACTTTATTGAATATTTATGAACGTTGACGTCAAGTTCCTTTGCTCAATTCGGTGGGTGGGGTAACGAAACCAAGTGGGGTATTTTGAAGTTTGAACATGTTTAACATTTTGAGTGCAAGTTCATTCATATTTTTCATAATCAAAATCGTATGCATACAGACGATCGGATTAATGTTTGCTCATGCGTTTCGTTTCCGTGTATTCTCGCATTTGGTAGCCGAATATTATCCATGAATATTAGCTGGAATTGATTTTGTTTCATCGTGTTTATTTTACTTTTAAAGCACGAGCCGGCCATACAGTGTTTTTTTTTTGTTTCTGTCTCTGTCTGTGTCTGTCTGTCTCTTTCTCTCTCTGCCTCTCCCTCCGTCTGTCTTTCTCTCTCTCCACCCCTCTCCTCTCTCTCCCCTACTCTCTCTCCCCCCTACTCTCTCTCCTCCATACTCTTCCCCCCCTACTCTCTCTCTCTCTCTCTCTCTCTCTCTCTCTCTCTCTCTCTCTCTCTCTCGTATTTTCCAATTAAATGCCGTTCTGTGTAATTAAAGTTTTGTTAATAATTGTAGGAGGAAACATCTTTTAATAGCTCGATTTAACCGCAAAAGACAGGATAAGGGCAGCTAAACGCTGAACATCTCAAGGACCAGACAGGGTTTATCGTCATAATAGAACTTTAGGTAGTCTTGCCTAGCGCCTCGCCCTTATGATAGATGCGCAGCTATGCAAAGGCGTGGTCGTAACGTGGTTCCCAATACGAATGTAATGCACTGACGATGCATGGACAATGTAAAATTTTAATTAAGTTGCTACTGTTCAGGGCATGCAGCTATTTCCTCTGTCCAGGCACGGCCAGGATCATTAATTGCCAGCTTATTACACTTAAGAACTTTGCTTTCCCAAGGCAGGACAGCTAAAATGCGCTATGCACTATTTCAGACGCAGAGAGGTTAGGTCTGACTCCCACGCCCAGTCCCAGTGTATATTAAAAAACTGAGGCATCGCGAGCGTGCTCGTGTGTGTGTGTGGGTGTGTGTGTGTGTGCATGCGTGTGTAGGCCTATGTTTGTGTGTACGCGCATATTCTTAGTTTAAAAGAACGTGGCTTTGGGCCTATTTTTTATTTGTTTATTTTTAATTGTTTTTAATTTTATAAGGAATCAAGGTCAAGATGCTGGAGTCATGGGTGTGGTGTTTGTGAACATTGCCCATTGGATGATTTACTGTTTGCACTGATGTTGAAATGTGTTTTATATCATTGCATTTCGAATATGACATGTTTGCTTGTGCTCAAAAGAACATTAATTCATATTTGTATTTAAATACACTTTTGGTTTGTTTGTTTCATTTTTTAGTTGTTTTATTTGTTTTGGATTGGTTGGTTTTGTGTGTGGGAGAGAAGGAGGAGGAGGGGGAGGTTTGTTATTTCCTTTGTTTCAAACTATCAGTAACAGTTCAAAGCGCACCCTCACGCATTCACACGCTCATTAAACATTAGTACAATACCAATACACATATGGCTGGCAGCAAGCGAAATTGAAGCGGATTGGGGGAGAGGCAGAAATAAACAAAGTGATTCCCCCACCCCACCCTCTCCCACACACACATGATCGCACAAAAAGGATGAGGCAATATGGAAGAAGCAGTTTGAAAACAGAACAGATCGGGAGAAGACTTTAGAAAAGAAATGAGCTTTGAGGTTTGCTTTGAAGATTCGGTATGCTGCGGAGAGAAAGTGGTAATGAATTCCAGGCAGTTGGTCCGAAAATAGAAAAAGATCTAGAATAAACAGAGGACAGTTTTGTGGCGGGCATCCTGAGTAGGAGTGTGTCGGATGAATAGCGCGAGTTGCGATAGGGAATGCAGCGTTGGACGTTATCGGCAAGGTGTAAAGGAGTAATGGAGACACTTGTAACACAGACAGATTTGTAAAGAATTCTTTGCGATAAGGCCAAGGGAAGCCAGTGGAGTGAGCGAAGAAGTGGAGTGAGATGGTCAGATTTTTTTTTCCTTTTGAGACTGAGGCGAGAGGCAGCATTTTGAACATGTCGCAGATGGTGGTTGGAAAAAGCATGCAGGCCAGAAAGAAGAGAGTTGTAATAAAGTCGAGAAAGAATGAAAGACGTCACAAGTTTAGAAGTTGCGTCGATTGTCAGGTATTTATGAATAAGTCCAATGCGGCGGAGTTGGTAGTGACAGGCTTGACATGTTTTGCGGATAATATCTGACATATCGAGCATATTGGCCAGGACAACACCCAAGTTCCTTGCAGTAAGTGAGATCTGTTGTGTCGATGAGGGTCGAAGACAGTTTATCCTTAGTGAGCATGACTTCTGTTTTTTCTGCATTGAGTTGTAATTTGTTTGCTGTCATTCAATTCAGGATGTCTGAGAAGCAATCGGATGAGGTGTCCAGAATGGAGGGGAGATTTTCAAGAGTTTCACTGTTGCTAAGCTGGGTATCATCATCAGTTATAGTTTGGAACCCTTATCTTTATATGGGCCCTATGGTTGTTTAAGAACAGATTTTGTTCACTTTCATATGCAGTTAAAAGAGTTGACTCTCTGTCTGTTGACTGTTGTAGAATCACACGTAAACGACATGGTAGAACCTCGTGTGCAGTTCGACTAACGTGCGTTTTCTCTGTTTTTCAGTGACCTGAATGAGACATCAATCCTCCTGAACCTCAAAACCCGCTATGGACACAGCAAAATATATGTAAGTGTTTTCTCGTGGTTAAGTTTTTGTAGTTCTTAACAATCTTAATCATTCTAGTTTTTCTCTTTTTGCCTAGTGTCACACATAAAAGATTTTTTAAAAGCCTATCCGGTTTTTTTAAAGCAGCCTTTGTCTCACGAGATTTCAGTATTAATGTTTTTACCCAGCATGCTTTAGAATCAACGTACACACGCTTATCAGTCAGAATACATTACAGTACCATCAGCCCACAGGTTTTGTTATTTTATTGTGCCTGTTCTGTCAGCGTATTTCTCCCCCACCTCCAACACTACATTTTGGCGCCGATGATGGGATATTTGTGATTCTTTTCCAGTGTAATTTCCAGTATTTTCGAGTTAGGTCTGTGTGAGTGTGTGACAAGTCCGACATGACACTAACCTGCATTTGAGAAATTCTCTGTGCACCCTGATGAAGCAAACGCTGGTGTTACATGGAAAAACTGTTACTACATCTTGAGCAGGACGAAATCGTCAAAAAGTGAATGAACCAACACTCTGGGTGAGCCTGTCATCATAGTATCAAAGAAACGGGTGGCGTGCGACTTTGCATAGACATGAACAAGCCAACAAAGCCCTCAAGCGAGACACCATATGCCAACACATGAGGATCTGATTCACGAGATGAATGGGTCCACAGTTTTCAGTAAAGTCGACTTATCAAGCGCATATCATCAACTTTAACTTCACCCAGAGAGCAAGAACATTCTCTTATCGCTGTTCCCTTTGGCCTCCGACGATACAAACAATTGTTGTTGGTGGGAATGCTGCTGCAAAAAATATTGCAAAATGCATTTGCAGAACTGTCACCTGACATTACAGGTGCCAAAAACCTGAGCGACGCCATGGCGCAACCCAACAAGACAAATATACAAGTTTACATTTCCTAGCTACCATAGCCAACCTGCACGCCAGCGGAGCAAGACTCAACCGTGACAAGTTTCTCTTCTCTGTCAGCGAGTTCATCTTCTTCGGTCATGTGTTTGGCAAACAAGGCATAGATTCTGACCCTGAGAAGATTCGAACCATCACCGAGACCAGTCCGCCCAACAATCCTTCCGATGTTCGCTCATTCCTCGGCATTACCCAGTATGTTGCCAGATTCATCCCTGGATATGCAACGATCACAGAGCCCTTGAGAAGACTTACCAGGAAAGATGTAGCCTGGTAGTGGAGTCCCTCACACCAACAAGCATTTGAGACTTTGAAACGGTCCCTTATTGCAGCTCATGTCATGGCTTACTTTGACCCCAACAAGCCAACCGAAATCATCGTTGACGCTAGTCCAGTGGGTCTTGGAATAATCCTCACTCAAGATGGCAAGCCTTTATGCTACGCGAGTCGTGCACTCACGGACACCGAGGAAGGTTTCTCTCAAACGGAAAGAGAGATGATGGCTGTTGTGTTTGGTGTTGAACATTTTTTACCTATATGTCTATTGTCCAATTTTTAAATTTAGCACCGATCACAAACCACTGACTGGCATCCTGAAAAGTCAAAAACCAACCACTGCCCGCATCGAGCGACTACGCTTACGCCTTGCACCGTACTAGAAGAACCTAGAGTATTTCAGCTTGGGAAAGATTATATTAATCCAGTAAGTTGATTTCATCAGTTGACACCCAACCACTAAGCTTAAGAGAGAAAATGCATAAGAAGCATACAGCAGCTAAGTGGCAAAACACTGCCTTCCCCAAGCGATGACATCGATGAAGTGAAAGAAGCAACGTATCGTGACCCAACAGTGATGATTGCCATACAGGCTGTACATTGAGACAATGGTGTTTATGCCCGTTTCAAAGATGAGTTTTCAGCCTGTGATGGTCTACTCTTAAGTGGTCATCAACTCATCATCCCAAAATGCCTACAAGCCAAAATCATCACACTAGCGCACCAATCGCATCAAGGCATCGTCAAGACCAAATAACTCATCCGAAAAAAAGTGTGGTTCCCTGGCATGGACAAACAAGTAGAAACGGCTGTCAAATTTTGTATCAAGCGTTCTACCCTGGTCCAGCGCAGATAGAACCGAGCATTCCTACTTTTAGTCCCCCCGATCCCTGGTACTCTGTTGCTAACTTCGCAGATCCTTTTCCTTCAGGTGACTATCTCTTAGTTGTGATCGATGAGTACAGTCGTTATCCCGAAATCGACGTAGTCACGCCTACATCATCCAGAACTGTTATCCCACGTTTTGATGCAATCTTTGCTCGACATAGAATCCCAGCAATTGTGAAAACTGACAATGGTTCCCCATTGAACAGTACAGACTTCCAGAACTTTGCAAACAATTTTGGTTTCATCTCCGCAAAATAACACCATTAAGCCTGAAGCCAGTGGCGAAGTTGAACATTTCATGAAAACAGTCAAGTTTGTTAGAACCTCACAAGCTGAGAATGTTAACTGGAGGGTCAACTGTCTCAGTTCCTCAGACAGTACAGAGCTACACCACGCAGCTCCGCCAAGATCTCACGGTTCGAATCCTTGAAAGGGCCGTAAAATGCATTCAGAACTACCTGAAATCCCTCCTGTCCAGCATTTTGACCCATCATCCGGCATCACTCTAATCCCGAATGAAATGGAACGACCAGAAAATGAAGACATGTGCTGGCGCAATCCGTCACTGTACACTCTCCAAGATTGTTGCTGGTGAAACAGTGTTGGTCAAGCAGCGAAAGGTCAACAAACTCTGAACCCCTTGCTCGCAAACCAATCACCGTCACAGAAAGAAAGGAAGCATGATCATTGGTTCACACCGAATTGTCAGAAATTCATCATTTTTAAAATGTGTATCCGTTTCGCCCCAGAAGAAAGAAAAAAAAAGACAAAGATGACGATGAATACTACATCCAACGACCAGAGACAACTCCCGAAAAGGATGTCCCTCCGACTCCGCAACGACCCTAAACGCCGATAACGATGGCTGAACAGTGCCCGACACCTCAACTCTCTGGCCGACCTATCCACTATCGCTGACCGCCCGCTTACCTGAAGAACTATGTGCTTGTCACAAGAGCCTAGTTTGGACACTGCAGTGGGGCTTCAAGCCTCTAATGTTTCATCTTTCTCTGGCCTTTGTAACTTAAATTCGAGGCCTACAAGACGACAAAAGTTATGTTTGCTCTAAGTCTGTGTAGGGAAAATTTTCGCTAGGTATGCCGTGGCATAATCCAGCTGACCTACAGTATATTCGTCAGCCCCCGCGAGGGCGCAAAGGTTTATGGGATATCGCGGGCTTTAGCTGTCCACACCGTTAACGTCAGTCTTTGTTTAAACCGCACCCGAGAAGGACGAACGCGCTGAAAGTTCTCTCTCAGATATACTACGTAGGTGACGGGTGAAATCCATTCAACCCAGTATAGCCATAGCCTGACATTGTCAAAAAGGTAAATGATCGATCTTTTGTTTCACCGCGATTTATTGATAGTATTATTGGATTATGCTTGTAAAGTCTTGCCATGTTTTATAATTGTGAATGTTAGTAAAACTTTGCTTGACCACGTGGCTGACCCACGTGACCGGTTTTCAACACCACGAGGTAGCCCCTACTGACCCACTGTTGTTTCTCACATCCGTATTATTGCAGACCAGTGGCTATACTGGAGAAGGTGTATATTATTAATTACTTCTCCCTGTGTTTATTTTAGCCATGATGTATATATATATATATATATATATATATATATATATATATATATATATATATATATATATATATATATATATATATATATATATATTATGTTGGAGATTCACGGACCACGGACTTTCGTCTCTTATCTGTATAAGTGGAGACGATCTCGCTGAGGGCTATTTCTGCCAACAAAGAGACACTCTGCACTCCTTTTGTAAGCAAGGCGTTGCAGAAACTCGTCTTATATTTTGCAGACGAGCAGGCTTGGTCCGCGGCAGGAGATAGACCCCATTGAGAGTCAACCCTGACACGCGGCCTGCACTTGAGCAGCGAGCACTGAGCTCTGATAGCTCAGTAGTCAACTAACAAGACGAGGAAAAAGTAGCACCGCACCTCGACTTTGCAGTTAAGTGCCTTAGAACAAGTGCACGAATGATCTATAGGGACTGTGCGGTAGTCCATTCTTCTGGAAAAAGAACATTAGGCCAAAAGGAACAAATAGCCCAATGATGACACAGTAGCAAGTATCGAGAACAGTAGCAGAATAGATCCATCAAAGATCTACCCATTCTCCGAACTACTCGAAGTGAACTTTGGACTGTTAAGTTAATCCTAGTTATATTACGTTTTGGACATTTAAGTTAGTGTAGTGATTAGATACTTAGGTATAGAGTAGAGGAAATAAATATGTGATATTTACTGTTAACAAGTGGTTGGACTATCTATGATTCATAGCGTGCGAGAGCTAGTGTGTCAGTGAATCTTTTACACTTTTCTCCCTATCTCTGTAAACCCATCCTCACACAGACCGGCCCAAAAACTAAAAGTATTAAGATTATTCATAGATAGGGCGATCTAACTAGCCGATCTCCGCAGGCGAACGACGAGTGGTTAATAGCATTCCATTGTGCAGAGCCCAGCAACAATAGAACCCACCGTCACAGTGCTAAAGTGAATTGACAATTCCAAACAACACACATGTTGCACACACATGCACTCACACAAATAAACAAAAATAATTTGATATGCAGACAGACAGCTCAGATAATTGTTCTACCAAAAAAAAGGACAAACACAATTTTGTTAATTTAAAAAATAATAATAATACAAATTAAAGACAGCGTTTTGAAACTATATCATGCAAAGCCATTGCGTCATAGAGTTAATTAGAACTACGTCATTCAGTAAGCTTACAACTACAGTAGATGGATGGTAAAGCTATGTAAATGTTGTAATCGTACACTGTGAAAGACTGTAACAGTTCTTTGTAGATTTTGAGATTTAAAAAAAAGTAGAATGCGGTTAATGCTGAAAAGAAATTTAAAAAAAGTTAAGTTCTCACGTTTAAAAATATATCAATTTTTATTTAAAGGTAGGGAGGAATTAATGCCCTTGAAAGCAGAAGTAACGCTATTGTATTTCGGGTTTTCGTCTCACGAGATTTCACAGTATTTATGTTTTTACCCAGCATGTTTTAGAATCAACGTTCATAAATCAGAATAAACCACAGTACCATCATCACACGGGTTGTACATTACATTACATTACATTACATTACATTACATTACATTACATTACATTACATTACATTACATTACATGGTTATTGCTTTGGGTCCAGCGGGCTCTTCCGAGCCAAATCAGGACCAACACGGGTTGTGTTCTTTATTGTGTCTGTTCTGTCTGCGTACTTTTCTCCCCCTCCCCACCTCAAACACTACTCTTCTTCTTCTGCTTCTTCTTCCTCCTCATTCATCCACACTTATCCGGAGATAACACAATGCAGATTTCTAAACTTCAAAATTAAGTCCTTGTATGCTAAGCAAACACAACGATATATTCATTTTAAATCTTTACCTTAAACGGTTTAACGTATCCTGTTAAAGCTCAAGATTTCTGTACAGAAATATAGCGACCTATTTTTTGAACTACTCATAATCCTCACATTCCGCAGTGAGCATATCCAGTAACGCACACTTAGCCTCTTCGTACATGGCAAATCGTTGTCTTCGTTACAATACATCAAGTAGATTCCTTCACGAGCAAGCTTGATCCTACACATATCCAATGGTGGAATAGATATCCGGCTTTCGTGATCTTGAACTCTTAACGTTACCCAAGTCTCGTCTGTATTTCACGACATGTACAGCCTAAAGCTACCGAAAGTTGTGAACGAAACTATCGTTTACAACATGTATTGAATGTTATTGTCTAGGACTATTGTTTATGACACTTCCATGCGCCAGGCTTTGCAGGTAGAAAGTCGCGACGACCTATCGCACGCCAAAGAGCGATAATTTTTTACGGCACTCCACAGAAAAGATATATTACTAAAGCAATCTATTGTTCTTTTTTCCTTTTTTTTTTTTGGCAGACACATCTTTAACTTTGCATGCATTCTCTTTTGGCACTGCGCTCTCTGAAAGAAATATGATTTGTTTAGAAGTGTAGTATTGTTCGGATGCAAAGATTTATTATTAAATTTATTGTTTAATTAGTGTGATGTATTGCCGCAGTTTTGGAGTCCAGACAAGCTTCAAATGCAATCTCTTTTACCGCAAAACTGACATTTCGCAGTTTCAAGCTCCAGGCAAATGACTTTCAGGCATCTGAAAGACTAGTACCAAGGCAGACTATTAAGATTTTTTAGGTTTACTTTAACTTCAAATGCATGTTTAGCACTGCGCTCATATGAAAGATTTATTTTTAAATTAGTATCCTATATTATTTTTCGAAGTTTTCAAGAGGGGGGTCCTTATATGTTTCAATATAATTTTCTTTATCTTTGCACTCACCTTGAATATTTATTCACTCTATGATGTTTAGCAAAGTTCTAAAGTGCACACACGCTTCAAATACTTTTTTTTTTAAAGAACGAGACTCGCATGACAAATTAGTGGTTTGTTTTTTTTAATCTGCAGAGTGTATAATTTATTTGCAGTGAAGATTAAATGTATTGAAGCAACTAGGGACGTTGAAATATATTAAAGCAGTACATAATCTGGAGTTAAAACTACGATGCACTAAAGAGTGGGTGATTTATTGTTTTGGGAACCGTTCTTGTATTTGGTCCTCGGTTTGTGTAGAGCAAACAGTAAAAAAAAATTGACTGACTGCTGTGTCATTAGAAGGGATAAGAAGGTAAAAACTATTATTGGCGACAGCAAATAATTAAAACCTTCCTTCCTTTCTTCCTTCCTCCTCCTCCTTCCTTTCTTACTTTTTGTATGTCATCCTTCTCCATGCTCTTCGTCTGCTCCTCCATCTCTCCCTAAGTTCCTTACTTCCTTCCTCCTTCTTTTCTTTTTCTTCTTCTTTCTTTCTTTCTTTCTTTCTTTCTTTCTTTCTTTCTTTCTTTCTTTCTTTCTTTCTTTCTTTCTTTCTTTCTTTCTTTCTTTCGTTGTTGTTGTTGTTGTTGTTTGTTGTTGTTGTTGCTCTTCTTCTTCTTCTTCTTCTTCTTCTTCTTCTTCTTCTTCTTCTTCTTCTTCTTCTTCTTCTTCTTCTTCTTCTTCTTCTTCTTCTTCTTTATACAAATCAGTATTAAACATTTTGCTTATTATTTTGATGTCAGTATTGTATTTTTATCGACGGCTACTGAGTAATTTTATAATGTTCTGTAATATGTTTCCAGACGTACATCGGCAGCATTCTGGTTGCGGTCAATCCGTACCGTATGTTCAACATCTACGGGAAGGACATGGTCAAAACCTACGAAGGAAAACAGATTGGTGACCTTCCGCCGTATGTATTCTTCACATTTCACCTTAAATTATGCACCTAGCTACATTGAATATGTATTATGGTCATCACGTTCTTATATGAGCAATTCTTCGAGCTGGCAAAATCGTTATCTTGAAAAAGGAAGAGAAAGAGGAAAACAAATCTGCTTTCTGTAGGTGGTTTTGGGAGCGCAGTTGGCTCAGTGGTGTACGCTGTGTACTGGAATGTCGGGCGATAACACGGCAGCCTTTACAGGCCGTGGTGAAAGCCCGTTAACGGCCTCCATATGAAAAAAAACCACACAAAAACCCCGAGACACTGCGTTCCTACTCCTTCAAATGAGAGTATAAACTGAGACCTAGTCTGAGAACGCACGCATTTCATCGCAAACACTTTAAAGATCCTGATCCTCATGTCCTAGACGGGTGAGTGCCGGCTACACAAATACACCCAACACGCACTAGGTTCCGTCTCCCTATCCCCGGTCTCTCAGGACCGTGCTCAGTCATCTGGGCGTCTGCGCCCAAAGGTTTGCAAGTGGGCGCCTCGGACGGCTTGAGTTAAGTCCTTGAGCAGCTTTTGATTAAATAAATAAATTAATTAAATAATGTTAGCATACAGTATATTTTCGTTTATTCTCTCTCTCTCTCTCTCTCTCTCTCTCTCTCTCTCTCTCTCTCTCTCTCTCTCTCTCTCTCTCTCTCTTTCTCTTTTTCTCTCTCTCTCCCTCTCTCTCTCCCTCTCCCTCACCCTCTCCCTCTCTCTCTCTCCCTCTCTCTCTCTCTCTTTTGTTTCTCTCTCTTTCTCTCTCTTGGATCAAGACAATTTGGCACTGACCTTTACAGCTCCGAAAATGACGTTTCTTGTTTCAATGTGTACCGTTTTGAGAGAGAGGGAGAGAGAAACTTTGAAACTTTTTTTTTTTTTTTTTATTAGGGATAGAGATTTTAGACTAATTAATAAGTCTAATCTTCCAATCTGTCCCTTAACAAATTAACACAGTAAATAACCTTTAACATTAACTTAAAAATCATACAAATCACACACACACACACATGCAATCACAATCACACCAACATCTTCATCATTATCTTTAAACAATTGTAGGCAACCACCCCTCACTATTCCCCACTCTTAGAATAATATTTTTTAAAAATCTAGATGATGATGATGATAATAATAATAATAATAATAATAATAATAATAATAATAATAATAATAATAATAATAATAATAATAATAATAATAATAACAATTGCAATGATATGAATAGTAACAATTACTATAATAATTAGTAGTACTATTATTACTACTAACACCACCATCACTTGCACATTTATTACAAGAAAAAGAGAGAGAGAGAGAGAGGGGGGGGGGGAGAGAGAGAGAGGGTATCGGTCAACTGTTCTATGGACCTAGTTTTAAAAATAATTAAGAAACTAATACAATTACAACAACAAAAGAGCCAAGGATATGGGTCACGGGATAGCTCAGTTGGAAGAGAGACGAGCCCGTGTTTCGAAGTTTTCGGGTTCTAGTCCAGGTGACATAAACACTGGTTGCTAGTAATCTGATGGTTATTTCAGTGTATAATTTTCCCCTTCTCCCCCATCCCCGGTCGCCTAGGATTGTGCTCAGTGGTCTGAGCGTCAGACTGTGCGCCCAAGACAGCAAGTGGGCACCTTGGGCGGCTTGAGTTGGATCCTGTTTCAGCCAGCGCTCTTGAGCTTTAAAGGCGCTATATAACAATGATAATGTAAGATAGAATAGTTGCATGTGGTGGGGTAGGAGGAAGGTAGGGTTGGGGAAGGCAGTGAAAGAGGAAGAAAGGCAAAGACATTACTGACGGGAGAAGGTGGTGTGAAGAGAGGCAACCATGAATTGCATCCAAACACTCGTATTGAAAATCTTGTTGACATATCGACTTCAGTTAGGCAAGGAAGCATCGAACACATGTAAACTGGAATGAAGAGGAATACGTCAACAGAAATAGAAGGCAAGAGTTTGCAGTCGGATTAAGCAAAACAAGAATTAGATGTTAAAAGGTAAGAGGACTACCTCAATAGAGATTGAATGACAAGAGTTTGCAGTGGAATTAGGGAAGGGTTAATGCTAAGAAGTAATGCAAACATCTCCGACAGAATGAAAATTTCACGAGCTGCTCTCAAACACAGCATCCCCTCCTGCGGTCTCGATGTCAAGTCTCGGCGAAGGTCGTTCGCCTCTGTCAGCATCCAGACCAACAGTAACATCACTTGATTCGTGCAAGACTGACACCTGACTAAGGCGCGTATTTGGAATCCAGATATCGAGTATGACCGAAGATGTCAAAGCAGAGATGCTGCGAGGCAAACAGCTGCAGCAGCCGCATATAGACACAAGCATTTAACCGCAAATAGACAGGAGCATATAAGGACAAATTGGGCCTAACATTTGAAGAGGCACACAATTGCACTGTTGGTCCCCGACTTGTTTCACACCTGGCCATAGGTACACAGACCTTCAATCCTTGACCTCACTTGGGAAAGGGAATGGGGTGCTATGGAGGGAATGCAAGCAGCAACAGTGGAACAGTTATTTTATTAAGGCCTTAACTTCGCCGTTTTTATACCACAGAGAGTAGCTTGCCAAAACCGAAGGCTTCCCTGATACAAACCGGCCAGTCGAGCTCAGTGTCGTCACATTGTATATTTAGCTGTCTTGAGTAATCTGTGATGTCTTCAGTAGTCTGTCTGTTTCTAAGGTCACAGACAGTAATAGTTCAGGGCGTCTCTACATTCATTGCCTAATGATGGTTTATGTCAGTAAAATGTGTCTGCGACCATTCTTTTTATTGTTCGTTCAGTTGTCGCGGATGCTGTAATGAACCCACATCTTCCAAGTGGACCCAACAGCATTGGTATTAAAATGCGAAGCGCGTCTTCCGCTTTGGCATTGTTTGATGGAAATCATGACCAGGGCCGATGTCGTTGTTGTGGTCGATCCTATGTTTACAGTCTTAGGTGCTCCCGTTGGGGTGCCGGGGGTTTCAGTATAAATAGTATCCCCACTTTCTGGAAATTTAGTGCTTTAAATTCCCACCGTCGCTGTCTTTCTCATTTGCTCGTTCTCATTCCTGCTCTGTTCTATCAATCTGCTATACTATCGTCTTCTTCGCTAGACCAGTCTCCTACCTTTTTTCTTGAAAACTCTTCCGGGACAAGACTCCTTGTTTGTGTATGAGGTCTGTTGGATCAGCTTGGGAATATTGGACGCTTTCTGCCAGGTGGTCACTAGGGCTTCCTATGATGTTATTATTTAGCAATGTAGGCATTTTATATGTATGTGTTTTGTTGATAATTTATAATGATGTTTTTATTCTATTTTGTTTTTGTAAACGGGGGTTCGATAAGTTGGGGTGAAGCCTCAGCCGTCCCCTGCGTGAGATGTCTTTATTGTAAAGTGACTGGCTGGTGGAGGGCATTCAGTTTTCCCACTAGGGTTGTTTCAGCAGATCTTTTATGCGGATTGGGGGTTATCCGGTCCTGATTTGGCTCGGAAGAGTCCGCTGGACCTAAAGCAACAATTATGTAATGTAATGTCCTCTAAAATGGACAAAATGAAATACTTTTCAGCAGCCAAATGCACTGGGTGGAGTCTTTGGCGTTTTTTGCGCTTGTCCGTTATCTTTTTTGTCAGTCAACTGTTTGTAATGTTTGCTTTACTTTACATTATATCGCTGTTCACTCGTACTTAAGCAAATTTCCATTGCAAACATACTAGACAAATCTGGAGTTGGCACACAAAAACGACATTTTTAGCACCTTATACTGTCTTACTAGACCTTATAGATCTTAGACCCAAAACTATAATAGAATTGCTCTTCTCATGTCCCTCCCTCCCTTCTACTTTGCTTATTGCGACTTTTGTTTATTATTTCTTAATGAACTTTGTTTTGTTTTTTAACTCAATTACTGTGTGTGTGTCGTGCGCGCGTGTGTGTGTGTGTGTATGTTCCAGACACTTGTTCGCCGTTGCAAGCGTATCCTACAGCAAGATGGTCAAGGAGAGAGAGAATCAAGTTCTGGTTATTAGGTTAGTATCATCGTCATCATCGTTATCATGTGTCGTCATACATTTCTCAGAGATCGTCTCCACTTTTCTTCACTCCCATTGTCATCATTGTAATCATCGTCATCGTCGTGGTCGTCATCATCGTCATCGTTGTCGTTGTCATCATCGTCATCGTTGTCGTTGTCGTCATCGACAAACAAAAACAACAGGAATAGTTGTTCAAAATTTTTTTTATCAATGCCCCTCTAATCCCCAACCTCTTGATCCCCGTTTGTTTTTTAGTTTTTCAAGCTTTAACAAATCTTGATACAGATGCCAATGGATAAACACAAAAGAGTGCAAGTAAGCCAATGGTTCATGTCCAACCCACTACATCGTTTAAGGCCCCCAAGGCCCTTTGTAACCTTGGAGACAATGATGCGGTGGGAAGAATCCCCCTTAAATTCAGTTCAAAATGATTCCCCGTGGCAGTAGGCATTTTAACTTTGTTCCTAGTAGCCTTAGTTTCGTGTTAGTAGCAGTAGTTAATCGTACATTAGCATCAACAACATCCTTGTATGTTAATCCAGACTACCTTTTAGAATGGCGGAGACACGGCCTCGGAATTAATAGTTGGACGCCTCCCTTTGTATAAAAAATCGCGCAAGACCTGGATATAATAATGTGGAGGAAAAGCTGGGTTCTTAGCCTGGGTATTTAAGTCCATAGTAGATGAGCACTGGTTTCTTAGCATATTTATTTAAACGCATAATAGGCAACTTTTTCTGGAGATGTCCGCTGTAATGTAACTGTAGATTATAGTCACACGACACCGGAGCGTATAGGCGACTACTGGTCACATTATTCTGACACCAGCAAATCAGTTGGTGGTAAAGGAAAATAATATGGTCACACGTTGGCCAATCCGGGATTCGAACAAGGTTACCAGTAAGACGCTCTACCAACTGAGCTACCCGGTCCCACTAGATGTAGGCTTAAAACGTCTGCCTTATATCAAAGAACATACAGCTGTACGTTCTTTGCTTATATGTACTCAAATGGGCGTCGTTATTCAAAGCACATACTCAGGTTTCGCTGTATATTTTATCGCCACAGGGGCATTACACAAGTTGCGCGTCCTTGATAACAAAGCGTTAGATAACACACAGCCTTGCCTACTTGATAGATTGCCATCTATATGCAAGCAAAGAAGTTTTCATAATCGTTCTTTGATTCAAGGCTGTGTGTAGTCTACCGCTTTGCTATTGAAGATCCCCTATATGGGCCCAACTTGTGTAAAGATCCTGTGATAATTGCTACAATTTATAGGAAATGGCTTGATATTGACACATCAATTTGTGTGCATATATGCGTGCGTGTGCTGAGTACGTGTGTGTTTGTTTGTGAGAGAGAGAGTGTATGTGTGTGTGTGTGGAAGGGAGAGAGAGAGAGTGAGAGAGAGAAAGATGCGTAGAGGTGAGCGGGGGGGGGGGGGGGGGGGCGGGGGGGGGGGCGAGAAAAGGTATTTTATTTCAGCTAACCAGTATTCTGTTGATTATCACCGAATTATATTTTCCTCTTTCTTGACACCTTCCATCTATACTCTTGCGCAATGTCACAGGGTGGAGTTGCATTGAATAGTTATCGTCTTTATGGTCTGTTGCGTACAGTATTAAGTTTATGACAGAGCATACCGGCGTATCCTATTAATAGCAAATGCTTTAATTACATATTTAAACTGTAGTGTGCCTGTTTGTGTTTGTGTGCGTGTGCTGTGTGTGTGTGTGTCTGTGTGTTTTGCCTTTGCCTTTGTACTTGTTTGGATGAGAGTACAAACCGATGTATACATTCCATCGTAGGGACTTTAAAGATCCTGACGCTCACATCCTAGCCTGGTGAGTGCCAGTTAAACCAACAAACCCAGTAAGCATTAGGTCCTCTCCCCCTTACTTATCCTTCTCCCCCATGAGTTAGATCCTGTATAGGCCATTGCAGCGCCTTGAGCTGGAAAAGCGCAGAAACGTTCTGTGCAATGCAGGATCGAGCAGAGGAGTGAAAGAGATGTCGTGTGCTACAACAATTTCAAGCTAGAAAGAGCTAGGCGAGGTTTTTATATAAAAGGGGAAGAGTGCCCTGTCTACGATTTGTTTGTCTTATATAAACTAAATGTTGTGTTCGTGTAGTCTCAAGGTCAAACAGTACTAGCGATGAAGACACACCTTACCCCTTCCAGTAAAGAAAAGTTGAGATGCACGTTCTACGACCCTTTCTCAAACAATGACAAGTGTTTGAATAGCTGTGTCTGAACACATATCCCATCATCTTACTCGTCCACAAGCCTACTTACACCCTTCTGGTTTTAGAATTTGTTAACAGCATTCTGTGATAAGATAGCTTCACTTTTGAGAACAAACTCCAGCTCACGTTTGTCAGAATATTTATAATAATTATTACAAGTGAAATTTTCGTTCATTAAAAAGTATGGGTATGCGACTTTAAATGGATGAATTACAAAATTTAAAAATCTAGGTCGGTCTAACTATAAGAGTGATTATCAGTACCTATATAAGTATATATCGCACTGGCTGGAAAGTGTCACAGGTCAACAAAAAACTCATCTCCAGCTAGTTCCCTGAGATGCAAGAATACTACTATCTTTTATTCTGAATTGACTGGAAGCGGTAACTGGGTCTAGGCAATAAACCATAGGCCATGAACATTCACATAAAAACAAATGTTTGAAAACCAAATCAGTTGGACCCAGTGTAATGGTTTACCCACGCCACTATGAAATGTCCGTTTGGTAAGCTTTCACCGAGGGTTTAACGTTCGTTTTCGCTTTGATACACACCAGGTATTCAGAACCCATAATTTAAGTCTCATCGGTGATGCTTGAACGTTCTGCTTTGAAGTCTTAAAAGTATTTGCTTTCTATAAATTGCATTTTATCAAAACATAAACTGTGATTTTTAAATATTAAAAAACCACACAATTTTTGGCAAATCTTGTTTTGGGCAGCTTTTTGGTATCGCGTGATCTAGCTGCTTTGTGATAGAGGAGGATGTGTAAAACACGCATAGCCATGACACGGTTGAGGGATATAGTGTGGTTAGCCTATACTCTTGTTAAAAAGATTGGGGGAGATGGGGTGTGACGGGGGAAGAAGGTTGAACACTGAGAAACGGTGAAATATTAAAACACATTACATTTCCCAGGTGGTGATGCTGATTATATGCGACCATCCCCACCCCCCACTCCACACCTACTCCCACTCACCTCCTCTTGTTTTATACCAGACCTCAATATAAGATTATGTCTGGAAGAGTAGGTAGGTCTACACTCTGATATTATAATTATTACGATCCTTATAAGATGCGTGTCTAGTTTTATTATGCTGTAAATATTAGCGCTGATGCATTATGAAAAAAAGCAGTATTTTGTGAATGGGCATTCAGCAGTTGCATTGCCACGCATTGTCGGTCATTTTATAATTATGGGAAGATGAATTTGAGCTAGAGGAAGAGGAAAACAAAGCGGAGACTTCAATTTTATTAGCAAATCAAAGAGATAAACTCGACCCAACAAAACGATGGTATACAAAAGAACCTTAAGATATGAGAACTTCAAAAATTTAAGACGAAGAAGAGAGGATAGGGACCCCTGCAACTTTATTGTGTCAACGTAACGGCTGGGGTATTCAACAGTGGCTGCAAGCATTAAGCATTGTTAACCTTTAAAACAATCGTCCCAGCCTTTGACATTCTAATACTAGTGCAGTAGTGGCTGCTCACAGCTGGAGTTCAATTATGCATTTCTCTTCAGATTATGGGTCGTGAAAAGACAGGGACATAAAATGTCAGTAAATGTAACAAGTAAGCTGAATAAAACGGTCCTCGTTTCACAATTTTGGGAGGAAGTGATGGAAAAACTGGAGATTATGTTGTTGCAGCATATACTATGTGGAAGGTGTTCATAGCCGAATGGGGTGAGATCAACTCGATCTAATAATGGATCTTAGATTTTTTGTCAGCGGTAACAGTGTTATGAACATTTTTTGTGGGAGTTAAGTTGTATGCTTAGATTTTTAAGCCAAAAGAATCCCACCAACTTAACCCAAGAGACCTGATTATATAGCAAGTAATAAGGGTGTGAGTGGGAGATGTGGTGCTAAAGAAGGGGAAATAAGTGTTTCAGCAACCTCAAGAAACATTGCAGCAGAAGCCTCCTTTCCGCTTCTCATCTCTTTGCCCATTACAGCGCCCCTTCCTCAATTATGAGAGGAACCTAAATTCTGCTTATTTCTTTGACATCTTCCCATCTCCATGTTACCACTTTTATGCAACTTCCCATCAGGAACACGTGCGCGCACACATGAGAACACACACGTGCTCTCTCTCTCTCTCTCTCTCTGTCACACACACACACACACACACAAACACACACACACACGTAGGCCTACACACACTCACATTCCCTCATACATAAGCACACGTTCACTCTCACTGACTCACGCACACATACACATGCACATTAACATTCGTTCACACATTTGCACACATTCATTCATCCATCATCATCTCTCTCTCTCCCCCTCTCCCTCTCTCTCCCCACTCCCCCCTCCCCCCTCCCACCCTTCCCCCCTCCCCCCTCGTCTTTCTCTTTCTTCATTCACCTTTTCATCACTTCTCCCAAAGCAAATAAAATAATGTGCAACAACAAAAAATAATAAGAAACAAAGTTGTGTTAGTAGCTGGAAACACTCAATCTCAAGTATTATTAATATTTTAACCTTATGCTTGGTTCCAGTGGGGAGAGTGGTGCAGGTAAGACAGAGAGCACCAAGCTGATCATGCAGTATTTGGCCGCTGTGAATAAATCAGGGACAAACCTTATCACAGAACAGATTCTGGAAGCCAATCCACTGCTGGAATCTTTTGGTAATGCCAAAACCATCCGAAACGACAACTCCAGTCGCTTTGGCAAATACATCGAAGTCTTCTTCAACAAGTGAGATTTAAAAAAACAACATTTAAATTAAAAACAACACCACAAGAAACCACCATAATTTTCTACTATGACTAATATGGAGAATTGTTGAACAAATATTTGTCTGGAATGGATGGTTTGATATGACTTGACACAGTGATTCACATGTCTGTTTAAACTTTTTGCCATCATTGGTTTAACAAAAAATATTTCTGAGAATTATCTTTGGTACCATTACTTTAAACAGACTCGGTGATTAATTGTGTAGTTTACTATTATTACTTGTACAAAGGATGGGTATGTACTCATTTTGAATGCAGAGCGATAATTTTATTTAGCTGTTATTTTATTACATCCAGTCTTAATTATGAGTGCGCTTGATTATCGTTAATTGGAATTTGTATGTTTAAACAGTGGTTCCATTGTGGGAGCAAGAACACTGGAGTACCTGCTTGAGAAATCTCGGCTGGTGAAGCAAGCTCCAGAGGAAAGGAACTACCATGTTTTCTATGAGATGCTGGAGTTTATGACTGAAGAGGAAAAGAAGAAATATGGCCTTCAGACAGCACCTCGTTATTTCTACCTCAATCAGGTAACTGGCAAAATTGAAGAGTGGTCTAGTTTAGGAAGGGAAGGTATTTGAAGGAAGGAAGAAAATGGAAAGGTAAGAATGTGTGAGGTAGGGAGTAAGATGTGTGCAATAAACAACTAAATACTTCCTGTAATACAGTGGAACCTCCGGTATACGACCGTCCAAAATCTGAGAAAAAAACGGTCTTATAATAGAGGTGGTCTTATACCGGAAACAAGGGGTGGGGTGGGGGGGAGGGGGGTCAGGCTCGGAGGGTTATGTAGTCATAATTTTCACACTCACCAGCATGTATTCTCTGACAAAGGAAACTGTAAAACATGTTTCATTTTTTGCTTTGTCTTTTATTCACAACTTCAAAAATAAAAAACAGTCGAACCACTGCCAGACGCGTTCTTCCAAGTCTGTCAGTGCAGAAGCTCTCAGTTTCGATGTTTCCCTTTTCGCCACTTTCCCCACTCTCCCATCGTAGTATCACAGATTCCTTATCCTTTATGGTGAGCTGAATTTGGGTTTTCCCAACGTCTAAACTTCTTGCAATAGACAAACAACTCTCCCCATTTTCACTTCTTTCAATCACTTTCATTCTCTCTGCCAAACTCAAAACGTTCCTCTTGCGCGACGCCATTTTGACAGCCAGTGTAGGCGAGTAATGTTCCTTATTTGCGAACCGGAAATAGCAGACAACAGCAGGCGTACACTAACATGAGAGATAAAACGAAAGGTACAGACAGCAAATTAACTGATATAGCTTTTAAATTGCCCTAAGACGGTCGTATAAAGAGCTTAAGACACGGTCGCTGGTCGCATAAACCATACAGGTTGTCGCATACCAGAGGTCATTTATTATTGGAAGTGAATCCGTCAGAAGTTTTCAGGTCACATAACGGAGGGAGTCGTATACCAGAGAGCCGGATACCGGAGGTTCCACTGTATTATATATATCAAATGGAGGAAAACGGTGAGGGACAGAAATAAACAACATATAAACATATACTGCAACTGGTGGTTGAATGATTCACTGTTTCGCAGCGTTGTTTTATATTTCTTCTGTTCCTATCTTATCCCGTAGCCCAAAAGGTCGTTGGCCGGGGCATCACAGATGATCGTTTAACCAGCGTAACCCATCTTTCTATGTCCTCAGCAACCCTCATGGCTTCACTCAGTCAGTCAGTGTCATATGCCAATCCATTCTCGAATGTTGTCCTTCCACTTCTTTTTCTGTATCTATCTTCTTGTGCCTTCTTTCACCGTGCCTTGCAGGATGGTCTTTGCAAAGCCTGGTGCTCTGTGACGTGGCCATACCATCGGAATTTTTGTTTCTTCACCACTGTTAGCATGTCATTGTGTTGTCCAATGGTTTTTGTGATGGTCTGTCGGACTTCATCGTTGGTGATGTGCTGGGAGTAGGAAATGCCTAGAAGTCTTCTGTAGCACCTCATCTCCATGCTTTGTATTCTTCATTGTAGGTCTGCTGTGAAGGTACCTGTTTCGCAAGCGTATAAGAAGATGGAGATGACAAGGGAGCCAAGCAGCCTCACCTTGGAATGTAGACTGATGGTCCTGTCTTTCCAAATGGGCTTCAACATTATCAGAGCAGCGGTTGTTAGTGCAATCTTGGAAAGGACTTCCTGTCGGAACCAATTGTCTGTTACAGTGGGCCCCTAAATATTTGAAATTATGCACCATTTTGAGGGATTGACCTTGGGCTTTGATGTCAGTGTTAATGTCATTGGTGTTGGTGTTCATCATTTTGGTCTTCACTGCACTTATTTCCATTCCAAAGGCTCTGGAGGTGGTGTCAAGCCTCGATCTGTACCAGCTGTTCAAGTTTTTGTTCCTCTCCAGCCAATCCATCAGTATCATTTGCAAAACAGGGATTGGAGATTTACCTTGGAATGTAGACTGTTGGTCCTGTCTTTCCAAATGGGCTTCAACCTTGTCATGGCAGCAGTTGTTTGTGCGATCCTGGAGAGGACTTCCTGTCGGGACCAATTGTGTGATACAATGTCTCCTAAATATTTGAAGCTATGCACTGTGTTGAGGATTGGCCTTGGACTTTGATGTCCATGTTGATGCCATGTTGATCATCATATGCTGGTCTTCTCTGCACTATTTCCATTCAATAGGCTCTGGAGGTGGTGTCAAGCCTCTATACCAGCTGTTCAAGTTCTTGTTCATCTACAGGCAATCCATCAACGTCATCCGCAAAACGGAGGTTGGAGATTGCTCTACCCCCTATGCTGACTGTGCCTTCGTGATCTGCAAGGGCATATAACATGATGCACTCCAGGAAGATGTTGAAGAGTATTGGAGAGAGTAGGCATCATGACGTACGCCTATCTTGTTCTGAACCAGTTCCCGATGGCACTGTTGTGGAGGATTGCACTAGTAGCCTTGTCATACAGACTTTCGATGACTTCAGTAATGTTAAGGCTGATGTTGTACACTCTCAAGGTTGCTTATAGAGCTGAATGCCAGGCTCGTTCAAATGCTTTCATGAAGGCTACAAACACACGATATAGATGTTATTGGTGCTGTAGGTATTTCTCGCAGATTATTCTGGGATTGAAAATCTGCTCAGCGTGGTACTTCTCGATCCCTGCCCTGAATCCTGCTTGTTCTTCAGCTATGATTTGTTCAGCTTGGGGTTTTAACCTGTTGAGTTTAATTAATATGTTAATTTTCCTTTGTTCTGTCAAATATGAATTCTGAAGCAGATCAGTGCTGAACACATTTGAGCTTGAGTTTATTCTCTGGCTAGGTCTGTTTGTTATAATTAAGTTTACACAAAACATTGTGTGCATGCATGCAAAGATTTATAAAATCAATTATCACTTTTAAAACATTAGGTGATCAAGCTGTTTAAATAACTATTTTCCATTTTTGACACAAACAGGGTGGCAGTGCTGTTATCCCTGGTCGTGACGATGCAGAAAATTACAAGAAGCTTCTGGCAGCTATGGACATTCTGGACTTCAAGAGAGATGAACAGGCAACCATCCAGAAGATTCTGGCCTCTGTCCTGCACATTGGAAATGTCTACTACAACGCTGTGCATGTATGTTGTGTTGTTGCCTCTTTGATATAAAAATGACTATATTGATCGAGGTTGTATTTGCAATTAAGCAGATGATATACATAATTTATATATTTATTTATTTATTTTGTTTACTTCATGTTCCATAATGGAATGGTGCTTTTTCAGGAAGACAACCAAGACAAAGTGGAGCTTGGTGGAGATGCAGAGCTCAAGTGGATTTCACACCTGCTGGGACTACAGGTGGATTGGCTCAAGCAGGCTCTCACTAGCAAAGTCACTGTGAGTGTAGTTAATTTTTGCTTCTCCCTTTCCAATTATCTTTTTTTTTTTCGATTTTGTCCCTTTTGGTATGAAACATTTGAATGTTGTATATCTGAGGGGAATTCTAGTTGTGTACTTTGCCATTAGTTACTACATTACAGGTTGTTTGTATGATTTCCTATAAAAAGACATTGCTGCTAAGTAAATGATTAAATCCAAAGAATTATGTATTAAATATATTTTTTGCAGATTTGTTGAATTTTGTAGGGGCCTCTAGGTTTTAAACAATTAGCAGGTACGTGTGTGCTGTTTTTATCATTTTTGTCATGGTTTTTGTGATTGGTTGCAGGAAGCCAGGGGGGACAGAGTTGTGACCCCTTACAACTTGGTTCAAGCTTGTGATGCCAGGTTTGAATTCGATTTATTTGCCTTTGCAGTTTTTTTTTAATTCTAGTATAATATTTAGTTCATTTAATTGGCGACTAGTTCCTTTTGTTTCTTGGGCAAACACTAGCCACAGGCATCAGGGTAGTTAAGATATAATTGATAGTTTCATCGAAACCTGTGATAAAAGCAGTTGCACTTTCACTTTCATTTTTGAGGGCTGCTTTTGTTTATTCAACTGTCCAGTGTTTTGAAAAGTACTATATTTCATAGTTATTTGAGTGGACAAAGGAATGAATAGCTTTGTTAATTCTATATTTTCTTCTGATTTAACAGAGATGCACTGGCCAAGGCACTGTACAGCCGTTTGTTCACTTGGCTGGTGGAAAGAATCAACTACATCATCTGCCGAGCAGAGCGAGAGAAGACGTCGTCACTGGCTGTACTGGACATCTTTGGCTTTGAGGTAAATTTCTATTGTACATTTTCATTTGATTTATATTTTCAATGTGATGGTGTATCACTGCGTTCCACTCCAGGGTTGTGAAGAGTGCTGAACTTCTTGACATTCTAATCTTTCATACACAAGGGCTGAGATTATTAATAATTTGTTGTTGTTTAGAGATATTTTGATGGTTGTGTCGTTTGCAGGATTTCCTCATCAACAGCTTTGAGCAGTTGTGCATCAACTATGCCAACGAGACCCTGCAGTACTACTTCAACCAGCACATCTTCCAGCTGGAGCAGAAGGAGTACACCAAAGAGAAAATCCGCTGGCAGCACATTGACTTCAAGGACAACCAACCCACCATTGACCTCATCACCACCAAACCCACTGGCATCCTGCTCATCCTGGATGATGAGTGCAACTTTCCACAGGTGAACAGTGATGTTATAATGCTCATTTCAGTGGTTACAAATAAGCAATTACCTACATCAGCAAACCTTTACCTGCTTGGCAATGATGAGTATATCAGCATTCTGAACTGCTATTTAGCTGCAATATGTACCTTGGATAATGCTGGCAGTTTCAGTTTTGCATCCCCATATGTTGGCCTACAAGACTATTGCACCATCACCAAGAAAAAATTGTGTCCATGCCAAAAAACATACACATTCATGCACAAATTTGCAGTTGTCTTGCCCCCTGCTTTATTCTGTATGAAAGCGTTAACTTGGTTATTTCTGAAATATCAGCTAGAAATACTCTCAAGCAAGAGTTATGCTCTGGAACTAAAATTGATGGCTTTAAATGAAACACTCTACAACAGCAAAATTTATCTGCTTGCCTATGATGAGTTTTTAGCATTTTGAACTTCTGTCTGGTAGAGATAGTATATTTTCTCAATAAATCTCATGTTTTAAACCAATTTTTTGATATTTTAACACTTTTTTATTCAGTCTACTGACCTGACATTCCTTGAGAAGTGCCACATACACCACGGCAAGAACCCTCTGTACGACAAGCCTCGCATGTCTGCACCAGAGTTCTACATCACTCACTATGCTGGCAAGATCAAGTACAATGTAAGTAAATAAAGAGGCGTACCAGTCAGAACAGATTTATTTCTTAAGACAAGCCACTTGTCTTGTTTCCTTAGTTTGTGTTTGCCTCCCTTGAGTATATCAACTCTTTTTCTGTTTGTACTGATACAATACATGCACACACCTGGTTTCTTATTTGCTGTTTATACTAATTATATTGTTGCAGGTTGCTCATTTCTTGGAGAAGAACAAAGACACCTTGCGCAGTGATGTTGTGGAACTAATGTGTGAGAGCAAAAACAAGGTGAGTGATAGATAATTTTCTTGCATTGTATAAAGCAACAATTCACAGAGTCAGTATATATTTTGTAATTTTGTGTGTTTGTTAGAATATTTAATATGGATACACCAGTGACATTTTTTTAACCATTTTTCCGGCATGTCTGCACCTGTTGCCCGATGCTATTTTTAATAAAGTCGCTTGATGTCCACCAGCAAAACGCCCCAAACACATACTCGTTTGGCTGCTTCCACTGCTGTATCTATAAATAGAATCGTCTCGTGAATCATTTTCTCGTGTATGAGATTTCCTGTTCTTTCCAATGGTGTGCTAAACATTGTGGATTGTTTTAAAAAATGTGCACTGAGAATTTTTTAACATCGATCTTTGTGACAATGTTTTGAGGAACGAGAGAGGAGGTTATATACTAGCAGCCATTATGGACACAGATGATTCGGACAGTGTTTTTGAGGGATTCGATGAAGGCAATCTTGTGCAAATTGATCTAAGCAAGCAAAGCATCTTGGATATTGATTTCGAAGCATTGGAGAATGGTTTGAGTGATAGTGATGTGTACAGAATGATATGCCACTGTTTGTTTATTTTTCTTCTGTTTTTCTAATTTTTAGATCATTTTATAATGGATAATGTGCAAGATACTCGGAACAAATCATGCATCCCTTAAAAAAAATTCACCTTGAATTTAATAAAATTGGTTTAGGTTCAATATTTGTTGTTTTAGAAAAAAACAGTTTTGTTTGTGTATAGGGTGATGTATTATGCGGAGCTGCATTTTTCTCATTAGGTAATGTAAAAGCAGTCTGAATTATTGAACAGCTCAGAACAACACACCAAGTATGTTACAGCTAGATAAATGACTTGCTTTGAATGTAGCTCCACTCCAGCCAAAGAGTGTGAAATTAATTTAGCACTACCAAGGCAAAGGGCACACCCAGTAGTTGCATGATTTTGGTCCGAAACTCAGGAAAAATAGAAACGTCACTCTGATAATATGTTATGGCAGTTTGAGTTATTTTTATGTATGTGTAATACTGTAATCATTCATTTATTCATTAAAATAAGGAATGTTCACACCAAATTTCTTTTCAGATCATTGCACAGATGTTTAGTGACCTGAGAGACCGCCAGATCACCAAGACACTGAGCAAGACCACAGGCCGTCTTGTGACACTGAAACCTCGAACACCCACTGTTGCTGCCAGCTTCAACGAATCTCTTCTCTCTCTGATCGACACAATGTCTAGGTCAGTCAGATTTGTTGTGTTGTATTATGTTATTAGTACAGTAATATTGGTGACAGTAATAGATGCTGATGGCAACATTTACAACATTGACACAGATTTTTATGATTGTGGATGCCCTTTTCTCATAGGCCTGTAGTATGCCTGCTTTGGGACACAAAACTGAAAGTTCTAGTGACCTTGGTTAGTAGTAAAACATGCCTCCCTCACTGACTGTTATCTATTGACTGACTGACTGACACACTTCTACAAGAAATATAAATTTTTATTTATGGTTATTTTTGTGTGTGCTGTTATTGTAAAACTTTATATTAAATGTTGCTGTCATCTGTGAATATGTAAATATATCTGCATAAAGTGTAAAAGAAGAACAGATAATCGTAGAGAAAGGGGTGATTATAGTTGTGACTATGTATGAGCATATCTGTTGTTGTAGTAGCTTTGGGGGGTGATTTTGAGTAAATGCGCCTAAAATATGCTATCATTATAATAATGATGATGTTTGCAGGTGTCACCCATACTTCGTGCGCTGCATCAAACCCAACACCACCAAGTCACCCATGACGTTTGAGGATCAGGTAGTGATGGATCAGCTGAGATACTCTGGTATGCTGGAAACTATTCGCATCCGCAAATGTGGCTACCCCATTCGCATCAAATTTCCCGTCTTCATTCAGAGGCAAGTGAATGAACAATATATATATATATAATTTAAATTAAATTAAACTAAATGTTTATTTCATCAATCTTGTTCACTTGCTATCATGGACTGTATTTTGATACTGCTTGAAAATTAATATAATTATGCTGTTTTTGTGTAGGTATCGCTGCCTGCTGAAGGGAGATTTCATTCGTCAGAGCCATCTTCCTTCTGACGTGTGTGCCATGATTCTTGCCACACAAGGACCATCTTTCAAAGATGAATACCAGATTGGTGCCACCAAGGTTAGTTTCAATCTATGGCAGTACAAATTCTTTCTCATCCAAAGCAATGGCAACTTCATACTTTCTTTCATGCTTATTCTACTTGGAACAAATGAAAAGCAGTTGGAATGCTCAGATAATATTCAGGCATGGGAATTGTACGCCCATTCGTGTATATGCGCCCCGACCAAAATCCAAATGCACTCCTGAATTTTTCGGTTACCCCCTGGAAAAACGTAAGCAAATAAATTGATCGCGCATCTTTTAATCAATTGCCGTTCCCTCAGAGAGTTATCGTTCTTGCGTGCTAGCGATTGCCGCCATCTTGACTTTACACTGCATGTAGTGAAATCATTTACCGCTTCAGATTACGGTCTCAAACGGCTATGTACAATGGTTGTTTCTAAAACAAATGACCAATAACGAAAGAAGAGACACTGGCGCAGCCCAGCAACTACTTTTTTGGAACATCCATTTACAACTTCGTTAAATATAATAATTTTTTTTTTATTAGGGGGGGGGGGGGGAGGGGGGTGGGGGGGGAGGGGGGGGGGGTGGGGAGGGGGGTGGGGGGGAAGCGTTATAAAATTTGCTTGGCTCTAATTTTTGTTTTATTAGGTAACCTGATGTGTGTTTTAAATACTACAACAACAAAAAATAAACTTTTTGAGCATAAAGCCTTTTAAATTATAGAAAAATCAAGACCACACGACGAATGGTTATGCCCCTTCCGAGTCGCCGCCATGTTGTTTTCATTGTTGTCACAGCTTCGCACACACGCATTCAGATTAGAACTCATGCGTTTCATATTAAATTATGAAGTTATGTCAACTCCAGGGGTGAGTTTTGTTTGCAAAACAATGTTCTTTCTTCTCTTATGTTTATTTATGTGAATTTCGCAAGGTCTTCGTTTTGCATAATTAGTCTAATTCTTGAGTGAGTTAGGACTACTACTAGTAATTATTCTTGTACATCAGTATGGCAGTAGTAATACTATGTCTGTAAGTGGGTTAATGTCGCTTGATTGTCTACAGGTCCCAAGTTATTACTCTTAAACACAATTTAGGCTTTTAATGTATTATTTTTTGTGTTGTATTTTACTCCATAACTCCCAGAAAGATCTTCATATTGTTGAACAATTCATTAATATGAATTATGAATATATATAATATATATATATATATATAAATGCATAATTATTTTTGTATATTCTGCTGAAACTGGCAACACTTTTTGTTTTCTGAGCATACTAGAGGGTTCTGCATTTTGTTGTGTAAATACAGTGCCTTTTTATGCACTTTGTATTATTTTAGACCCCCGAGCCACTTGGGGGAAAAATGCGTTTTATTTTTGTGTGAGGGTTACCCACTTTGAACACGGTAAATGAGTGCCTTAATATTGACCGATTTTAACAATTTAAATTGTTTAAACTTCTAAAGATTTGTACTATATAATAAAAACAAAATAAAACATCCTGAACCAAAATAAAATTTTTGTCCGTAATACCAAAATGATTTGGTGATTTTTTTTAAAAATAGTAGCCTACAAGAATGCATCTTTACTACAGAAAAAGAGTCTTGATAACATGTTTGTGTAAAGTATGTTTTTATGAACCAAAAGTAAAGTGATTAAATGTATTTTTAATTCCCTTTGTTCACTTAATTCTATGCTGAGAAGTGGTAAAAATTGCGTTCAAAACTGCAAAATCTCTCAGCTTCAGGGGGCTTCGCCCCCTAACCCCGCACAAGGGCCATTGCCCCTTGCCCCTACCAGGGGGCCTACGGCGGCCCCCTGGACTCAAGTTCAAGTTCAACTGGACTCCCGGCCATTTGTACTCCCCTCCAAGTCTTGGTCATTCCCATCCCTGAATATTGAGTTTATTATGCTAGACATTTAATAAAAACCTTTTGGGAGTAAATTGTTCACAGGTTTTACTAAAAAATGTTGCAGCTGACAAACTTTTACTTGTCATATTTCTTAATGGGCATCTTCATTAGTTCAATGTAGTTAGTATAGTTAGTATAAAGTGTTTCATATGTTGAACACAGGACATGATTGGTGCTAGCATTTTCAGTTTTACATCCCTGTATGCAGTGTACTGTAGGTATGTAGGATAATTTCATCACCTGTCATGCTCTTCCACATCCAAAGAAAGTATTTTATACACATAATAAAGTATTAGTACAACCGTCATTAGAACACATAAAATGTTATATTTTGATTTGTTCCGCGCTGCTAGGTGTTCATGAAGGAGACGTTTGAGAACCACTTGGACATGGAGGCAGGAAACATCCAGCGTAAGGCTGTCATCAACATCCAGGCCCACATTCGTTCCTTCCTCGCTCGCAATAAATACCTCAAAGCCAGGCAAGCTTCCAGAATCATCCAGAAGATGACACGCATGTGGAGAGCAAGGTCAGAGGCATTTGCTTTTATGTATGTGTGCGTGAGTGTTTGTAGAATGGGTGTTTGTGCACATGTGTGTAGAGTGGATGTTTTTGGGTGTGTGTTAGTACTTTTGTGCCTGTTTTTGTGCTTGTACATGCGTGAACAGTTATGTAGTGTTTCAGGAATTATGTAATACTTTTCCCAATGTAGTTAAAATTGATCTTGAAGAGCTATATTTTTGCCGATTTAACCCCATTCCTACAAGTAGTAGTAAAAGTAACTACTACTTGTAGGAATGGGGTTAAATCGTCAAAAATATAGCTCTTCAAGTGCCGATTGTAGTTCCAGTTCCATTAGAAATTGTCATTGTATTGTGAATGCTTGGAACATGATGTTTTTTTATAAGTATCATGTGAGTTGAAAAAAAAAATCTGTATATTTCATAGTGCACTACGTGGCATATTGTCTGAACAGAGTTGACAGCATCATGCAGGAATTTGCTTTTAGATGAACAGTCATCGATAAAGTGCTTCCTCAGATAGTTATGTTATGAATAGATGTTTATTTAACATCATAGACTTCACGTTATGATGACATGCAAATTATATGGAGTAACCTTCAAAATATGATGAGTGCAATGTAAATTATTGACCATTTTTATTTTTAAATTTAATTTTGGTAATGTTTGTCTGTTTGTGTCCAGAAGTGGTTTTGACATAGGTCGTTGGGTTACATTAGCAGTAGTGACAGGCAGGTAGCTGAAGGGGTTAGGGTTCCTAAAAAAATTACAAACTGAAAGAAGCTACATAAATTTTGTAAGTGGTGATTTAATATATGCTTGTTTTATTATATTAAGGTAATCATGCATTACAAAGCTTTATTAATGTGCATAGTATATTTGGGGTTGTAGAATTACAGTCTTTATCATCTTATGATTCAGCTGTCAAGGTGGGTTTTAAGTGAATAAAAGGAAAAAGGAAACCTAAAGAAAGTGCCCTAACAGGATATACCTTGAAGCAGAGAAGCAGGTAATGCACGCGTCTTAGATTATAGTTTGCTTGTAATTGAGGCCAGAATCAGTATTAAACACGCTTGTAAAGTGAGGCCAAAATCAGTCTTTAGGTTTTGAGTTTACAGGCATGGACAGTATTTTCATACTTAGCCTATGGTTTCTTTTCTAAAGGGCTGTAAACTTGCAGTTAAGTGCACAGTTTTTAATTTGCATATGAAAAGCCGTTTTTTCCATCATAAAGTGGCACAAAAATTATAGTTTATACCTTTCAGAGTATATGTGATGTCTAATCATAAAGCATAATTATGCCTTTCTATTTCATGTTTATCATTATGTGGTCATGGTTCGCTTGACTTGTTGATTATATTCATGAATCACACTTTGATTTGCCTTAGGTGTTTATTTGTTTATTCTTTTTATTATTATTTCATTTTGAGGAGAGATACGGTCGATGCGATGTTCATTAGATTTTGCAGCAGGAAGTGTACTCTGCCTTAGGTATTTATTTGTTCACGTTTGTATTGTCTTTTATGGGGAAGGTGGAGCAAGTTAAACAAGTTTTTCTTAACGAATCATACTATAAAAAGCAATTATGCACCAAAATGAGTCTGAGGTATTAATAACATGTCAGAAGGATCATCATCTATTGAGAAGATGTCGATAAGAATTTTTAGATTGTTATCACTTTTTGACTCACATTCATACTGTATACTCACCCCGACTCGTGGGATGTCTTTATTGTAAAATGACTGGCTGGTGGAGAGCTTTCAGTTTTACCACTAGGGTTGTTTCAGCAGATCTTTTATGCAGATCAGGGGTTGTCCGGTCCTGAGTTGGCTCGGAAGAGTCCGCTGGACCTAAAGCAATAATCATGTAATCTAATGTAATGAAGGTCAAGATCATTTTAGGCCTTGCAAAAACATACAAAAAAATAAATAGGTCATCGTACAGTGGAATGGCTGTTTATTTAACCCATAGCAGGCAACAACATTGGGTTATTTGATCAGACATGCATGAGAGATCACGCGAGGGTCAAGGGCATCCCGAGGTCAAGGTCATTAAAGTCAAGGTCATCCCAAGGTCACCATGATTTGTTTGTTTTTGTTTTTTGCATTATACAACTTTTGCTGTACTTTATTTGATAGTACATGAATGTATTTGGAGCCGGAGTCAATGTCAACTCAAGGTCAAGAGCATAGAAAGATTAGTCAGTATTACTTTGCATTTTAATGCCACTATTTCATTTTTTGATTTAGTTTTTAGGGGCACTCATTTTCATGTTAAATATTGCGCGTTCCATAAGGAGGATATGAGTCACATGGCTTTTGCTCTTCTAGTTGCACATAATTTGTAAAAACAGAAGTAATATAATATATCTTTAAAAATCGTGCAGATTTGCACAACATAAAGAGAATGCTGAAACTAAATATTTATCTTCAGATGTTCTTTACTTATTTGCATATAATTTGGAGAACAAACAAAAACTGCAGTCTTATATAATTTCATAAAGCAGAATTGTGATCTAAATAAACAAAGCATTCAGTCATTCAGTCAGTTAAGTGCTTTTGACTTGTTTGAAGTTGGATCATTGCTTGGAGATTTCTAAATTTGCCACATGCACCTCCATCGTCAGCATTTTTGGTGAATAAATCCTCCCAATTCTGATACAGCTGTGCAATCGCTGAAGAAGGGGAAGTCAGCGGGAGTGGACAACATACTCGCGGAATTGCTTCAGGCAGGAGGAGAAGCGATGACTGACACCCTCACCTTTATCTGAAATAAGATCTGGCAGAGTGGGGAGTGGCCTACACCATGGACCCAGTTGCTTGTCATCACTCTGCCCAAAAATGGTAACCTTCAGGAGTGTGAAAATTACCGCACCATCAGCCTCATCAGCCATCCAAGCAAGGTCCTCCTGAAAATAATACTCAGCAAGTTAAAACCCTGAGCTGAACAAATCTTAGCTGAAGAACAAGCAGGATTCAGGGTAGGACGAATTACCTCTGAACAGATTTTCAACCTCAGAATAATTTGGGAAAAACGCCTACAGCACCAACAACATCTTTATCATGTGTTTGTAGACTTCAAGAAAGCGTTTGACCGAGTCTGACATGCAGCTCTGTAGGCAACCATTAGAGCGTACAACATGAGCCCTAAAATTATTGATGTCATCAAAAGCCTGTATGACAAGGCTATCAGTGCAGTCCTCCGCAACAGCGTAATTGGAAACTGGTTCAGAACAATAATCGGTGTGCGTTAAGGATGCCTACTCGCTCCAACACTCTTCAGCATCTTCCTAGAGCGAATCATGTCACATGACCTTGCAGATCACGAAGGCACAGTCAGCATAGGGGGTAGAGCAATCTCCACCCTTAGTTTTGCGGATGACATTGATGGATTGGCTGGAGAGGAACAAGAACGATCAGCTGGTACCACGTCTAAAGCCAATTGAATGGAAATAAGTGCAGAGAAGACCAAATGATGACCAACAACAACAATGGCATAAACACGGACATCAAAGTCCAAGGCCAATCCCTCAACACAGTGCATAGCTTAAAATATTTAGAGCCATTGTATGAGACAATGGTTCCCGAGAGGAAGTCCTCAAGTATCGCAAAAAGAACTGCTGCCCTGACAATGTTGAAGCCCATTTGGAAAGAAAGGACAATCGGTCTACACTTCAAGGTAAGGCTGCTGCGCTCCCTTGTCATCTCCATCTTCCTATATGTTTGCGAAACAAGGACCCTCACAGCAGACCTACAAGGAAGAATACAAAGCATGGAGATGAGGTGCTACATAAAACTTCTGGACATTTCCTATTCTCAGCACATCACCAACGAGGAATTCCTACAGACCACCACACACGCCATTGGACAACACGATGACATGCTCACAGTAGTGAAGAAACAGAAACTCCGATGGTATTGCCACGTCACCAGTGCATCAGGCTTTGCAAAGATCACCCTGCAAGACACAGTGCAAGGAGGCAGAAGAAGAGGGAAACAGAAGAAGAGGTGGGAAGAAACATTCAAGAATGGACTGACTTGACATTGAGCGGAGCCATGAGGGTTGCTGAGGACAGAGAAAGATGGAGTACGCTGGTTAAACGATCATCTGTGGTGCCCCAACGACCTTCGAGTTACGGGATAGGATAGGATAGCCACATGCACAAACTCCGTCCCTACCTTTACCATCAGGCTTTTCACTTATGATTTCGCGTAATTTTGCCTTTTCTTCATTCTAGAAATTTAATTCACTGATGGAGTGTTTAAACATTGTTACTTAATTGTAATTGTAATTATAGTTCAATCTTTAGTCTTGCACATGCCTATGGATATTTCACTCACGAATGACGTTGTTTCATGCAGCATTACAACTTGTAAGTGTTCCCCGTTTCATTCTGTAGTCTACAAATTGGGACAGGCACACTTATAGTTAGAAGGAGGGAGATCGCGGCACGTGACATTTGCCTCCGGTTGAAAAGATGTTAACCTCAATTGTCTTCTGTTCTTTTACCTCGAAGCCTCGCATCGCATGGAATTTCTAGTGCAAAAGTCGCTCTGTTTTGTGTAAGATGCCTGAAATAGTTCAAATTGTCATTTCCTTTCTGTCTTGTCTTCTTTCCCTTTCGCTTTCGCTGAAAAGAGAATTCCCGTCCCCCTTCCCCAATCCCATTAACACATTTCCCTCGTCCTCCCCCTATCTTTCCAAATTCTTCGTTTACTAATTACCTTCCCACACTTGCATTTTTGCAGACTTACATGTATACTCTCTCTCTCCTCTCTCTCTCGCCTCTCCTCTCTCTCTCTCCTCTTTTTTTTCTCTCTCTCTCCCTCCCTCCCCCCCCTCTCTCTCTCTCTCTCTCTCTCTCTCTCTCTCTCTCTTTGTCTGTCTGTCTCTCTTCTGTCTCTGTCTCTCACATCTTCCCCCCTCCCGCCCCGGCCCATCTTCTTCTCTGTTCCGGTCCCTCCATCTTAGACAATCGTTCAACCACGGTAAGAGATAACTAAGATAGATTAGCGAGTCTCAGAAACACTGACTAGCCAAGGACTTCAAACACCGTTTTGCCACGGACTAGTCTCGTACATAGTATCATCCATACTGCGCTACTCAGTAACTGCTTTGTGTAGCGAAAGTTCAATTAGTTCCCGATACTCTGGTTTTCTTATCTTTCTGTCCGTTGTGTTAATAGTACTAATGTCCTTCTTAATAATTGTCAGCGTCTGGGCCAATTCTTGCTATTGATTACTAGTACTTGAATTTATCCAATATAAAAGCTATGTTATTGTGGTGGTGCTTCGACTGATTACGGGTATGGAATAATTTTAGTGTGTTAGCAACCCACGAGTCATCCTCACAAAAGACTCAAAAATAAATAATCCAATAGCGCAATCTTGAGAATTTAATTTTTATCACAAATTGTACACTGTGTTTATAAAAGTAATGAGCACGATTTTGCAGCCTAGAAAGTTATGTGTTATCTGCGTTTTGTGACAGATGAAAGACCAGGAAAGATAAGAGATAACTTTACGTGTAAGCTTATTGGAACTAGTTGAAACCGGAAGTAAGCTTACTTTCACCAAGAGATCCGGAGTTTAGATTGGGTAGGGCAAGAATTCAGTGACTGGAATTTATATATATGTACGCGAAGAAGAAAATTCCTGGACAAAATATCGCTCCAACGTTCTTATTTTATCGAATGCAGGACATTTGAAAATGTCAAACCATATTCATTATGAAGAATTCCTTATAGTTTCATTTACTAGTTACAATTACATGTGATATGTTCTTTTTTTTTCTCCAGACAGTTGTTCAATTCTTGTTTTTGTATTCGTGACTATATTATTGGGTTGTGTGCCCGCTGCTTACAGTAGGAGGGATCGGTATAACTGTGAACAACTCATTTTGAGAACAAGGTCTGTATCAGAGCTTATTTCTTTAGTGTGATCACTGTCACAATTGTGCTGTCTTGATTATCTTACCGATCTTCACCATGTTCTCACATCTGTTGTTCTTTTTTTATCAGAAGTTTACGTCGACTCTTGTTTGTTCATCACAATGTATGTTCTGTTTGTTCAACATAATGTATGTTCGGTGTGTTCTTTACATGTTTTTAGTGTGCATAATTATGTCTGTCCTCGTCGTTTGCCTGTAATACAAGTTTTGTTTTACAGATCATGCCTGAATGTTGCACATGCCGTTGTTGTGGTTTTAAATTAAGTTGTGACCTTCCCCTGGCTTCATTTAGTATAACACGAATTTTAATAGACGAGGCAACGGTTCTCCGCTTTGTTGATGATTATGTTGACACTTTCAAGTGTATTTCTTGTTTTCTTAACCCTTTATCATGAGTGTTTGGTACCGTAATATTAGTGTTTTAATATGTGATCGTGTGCAGTTGAATGGCGCTGATAGTGTAGAGATTAGTGATACTTTGGTTTTATATCCAGATTTTGGCTAATTATCTGATTGTGTTATTCTCTGAACCTGTCTGAACATTAATTACCATTCCTGTGTATAGTATTCAGGACCTTGAATTTTAGCCAAAACATTTCACGCGATGCACATAATCATCGATGTTCGCTTTTTGGCATTCCCTCAGTTTACCCCCATATTCGTTCCATCCCTTCCTCCCGTCCATCTCTTCCTCCCTTGCTCATCTCTCCCTCCCTTCCTCATCTCTCCCTCCCTTCCTCATCTCTCCCTTCCTCCTACGTGCCAACTCGTTCCCTCAAACACGCAGGCACCACACCCACCTCCTACCTGTAATAAATCCAGACAGTTCTTCGCCAGATGTACCTAGAGGCGTTCGTGCGCGCGCGCGCGCGTATGTGTGTGTGTGGGTGTGTGTGTGGGTGTGTGTGGCTGTGTGTGTGTACTGTTAATTAATTAACATACTTCTGGTTCAGCAGTTTTTACGAGGCATGGTTTTGTTTTACATATTTTATTTTGTTTTAATACTATTACTTTTTTAGTGCATTGTAAAGCGTGGCGAGCCCATGCTTGTTGGGGTACCACGCTATATAAGTCTACTGTATTATTATTTATTATTATTAGAGTCTAACGCATCTTTTGTTATGGATCTGAAGGTCGTTGCCTCATTAATTGTTGCAGAATCTGTGCTTGTTGAGGTGTGGCTTGATGTTATTGATTTTCGTCGATAGTGTTTTACCGCAGTTTTGATCGTTTGCCTTCTGGCTAGCCCACGTTGCTGACATAACATCTCTTTTATATGCACAAAAAATGAACGAAAAAGAAGAAGATTATGATAAAGTATGTGTGTGTGTGTGTGTGTGTGTGTGTGTGTGTGTGTGTGTGTGTGTGTGTGTGTGTGTGAGAGAGAGAGAGAGAGAGAGAGAGAGAGAGAGAGTTCAGTAAACGAGAGGGAGAGAGAGACTCTGTCACTGTGTTTCTTGAATAAATCGGCTCTATTTAAAAATGAAGTTAATATTATTATTAGTATGGACTGACATATTGAATTGAATTTGTATTTTTGTGGGGAAATGGACGGAGTAGAGGGGTTGGTGTGTTGGGGCTTAACAGTCAATACACTGTCACTTCCCTGTCGGGGATGTACTATTGTCTTCAACATACAGTTGCCACTGGGCTTCAGTATCCATCAAAGCATTTTCTCAGCATAAGAGAATAGCACCATTGGCCTTCATGGCCTTCCGTGATCTGTTTATAGTTAAACAAATGACGGATAAATCATTCGGTTCATCTTTAAGGATTAATTCTACAATAGATTTTTTCACTGGATGTTATTATAGATTCTAAGGTGCCGATTGTGTTTATAGATGTAAGCTCAAGCTTTAGTTATTGAGCTGTGACTGCACGTTAGCCATCGGGAAACAGCTGGTCTCTTGATTATTATCACTATACCTTTATTGTGTTTCGGTTTGTTGTTGTACCCCGGAGTCGGTTTCACAGATGTATAGTAGTTGTAACTGTAGGAGTATTAGAATCTGTAATACTGGCTGTATTACTAATATTATAGAATATATTGTTTTAGGTATTACCCATCCAAGTTGAGTGTTACACTCGTACATGTACTTATACATTAAGACGTCGACGTCGATTGTAGAGTGATCATAAATATATTTGAGAGGTGGTAGGATAGAAAAAGCATGTAATGATAGTGTGTATATTATATAGTGTGCTGTTCAAAAGTGTTAAATTTTTTGTTGGCACAGTGTTGAGAAGTACACTGTGAATTTCTTAAAAACGTCTTCTGTGTTAACAGGTAAGTGTGAAGTAAAGTCCAAAACGTAAACAGGTAGTGCTTAACTCACTTGCGTAATTAGAGAGTCAATTAGTGACGCCGAGCTTTATCAGATTACAGAGGCAAAGCTTTTTGCGATACTTTGCCTTTTGCCAAGATGCTCACGCACACGCGGACAAGCAAAGGGCAGACACATGCCCGAACCCACACACACACAAACTACAATCACAGTCATACGCACACACACAAAGACTACACTCATACACATGCGCGCATACACACACAGATTACGCACGCACATTACATTACATTACATGGTTATTGCTTTAGGTCCAGCGGACTCTTCCGAGCCAAATCAGGACCAGAGAAGTGAAAGAGGACTCACCCCTGATCCGCATAAAAGATCTGCTGAAACAACCCTAGTGGTAACACTGAAGGCAATCTACCAGCCGGTCACTTTACAATAAAGACATCCCACGCAGGGGACGCTGAGGCTATACTCTAATTTATCGAACCCCCGTTTACAAAAACAAAATAGAATACAAACATCATTATACAATATCAACAAAACACATAGTCTACATATAAAAAACATACATTGATAAATAATAACATCATAGGAAGCCCAAGTGACCATTTGGCGGAAAGCATCCAATATTCCCAAGCTGATCCAACACACAAATGAGGAGTGTTGTCCCGGAAGAGTTTTCAAGAAAAAAGGTAGGTGACTGGTCTAGCGAAGAAGAAGATAGTATAGTAGATTGTAGTGTATAGTATGGTGTGCCACAGGGTTCCGTGCTTGGGCCTGTACTTTTCACTATGTACACCCAACCGTTAAGCTCTATCATCAAGACTTTTGACCACCTTTACCACTTCTTTGCCGATGACACTCAACTACAAAACTCTGCTATTCCGGCCGATATCCCGGGACTTGCTTCCGACCTGTCGCGTTGCATTAACTCGGTTGCTGACTGGATGAGCACAAACAAACTGCAGATGAATAATGATAAAACCGAGGTGATCGCCATTGGCACAAGTAGTAAACTTCAGCAGCTATCAACACACTCCCTAAGCTTGATGAACAACAATATAGAATTTTCCAAATCAGTTCGAAATCTTGGCGTTCATATTGATGAATGTCTTTCCTTGGACACTCACATCAACAACATGTGCAAAACCTTGAATTTCCACCTTCGTAGAATTGGCAAAATCAGACAATATCTTTCAATGGAATCATCAAACAAACTTGCTGTGGCCTTCATTCTCTCTCGTCTTGACTTCTGCAATTCCCTCTTAGCTGATCTTCCTGAAAACAAGCTCCTCAGACTTCAACGCATCCAAAACAACGCTGCCCGTCTTGTCCTTCGTCAGTCTCGACGTTCTAGTGCCTCTTCTGCCCTGACAACTTTACACTGGCTCCCTGTTAAAGCTCGAATTGACTACAAGATTGCCTCTCTCTGCTATCAGTGCCTCCACTCTGAAACATTCCCTTCCTATCTCTCCGAACTTCTCAGCCCCTATAGGCCAACACGCACTCTCCGATCACAAGATGCATCCCTCCTTACAGTTCCTAGATACTCCCTTAATAGTTTTGGTAAAAGGTCCTTTTCCCGGTATGCCCCAGCTCTATGGAACTCCCTGCCGTCCGACCTTCGTCTTGCCCAGTCCCATTCATCGTTCAAAAAATCACTGAAGACACACCTGTTTTTGAAACATCTGTGAATAAATGTGTATGTATGAGTTTTGGAGTGAGGTGAGGGAGGAGGAGGATGAGGGGAGAGGGAGAGAGAGAGTGAGAGAGAGAGAGAGAGGGAGAGAGAGAGAGAGAGAGAATTTCAACAATTTTTCGGCATGGGTCGTTCTGTCGGTCGAGGTGTAGGCTATGAAAATTATGTTCTTACGCTGGAGTCTTTCATTTTAAATTTTGGCCATTTTCATTATTTTAATTTTTGTTTTTAAATGTAATACGTAATATTTTATAAGACGGTTAAATCCGTAATTTCATTCTTTGTGTGTGTATGTGTGTGTGTGTTTGTGCAATGCAATGTTATGTGCAATACGTTTTAGTACGATGTCATTTTGTTTTATCACATACTTTTTAAAATTCTGTGTATGGTTTGGTTTTGTGATTCGCATGTATTTGTAACCACTGTACCCTTTTTGCCCTAACTTTTAAAAAATTGCTGTCCTGTGTTTTACCTTAGTGTTAAAGTTTAAATCTTGTACATGTACATCTTTCTTTTAGTATACATATTTTACCCTTCGTTTAAACTCGATACTTTAAGATTATAATGTTAACCTGCGAGTGTGAGAGTGTGTGCATGCGTGTGAGCGCTTTGAGCAGACAGTTGTTTGGAATCGCGCTTTATAAAATAAATTATTATTATTATTATTATTATTATTATTATTATTATTATTATTATTATTATTATTATTATTATTATTATTATTATTATAGATTGATAGAAAAGAGTAGGAATGAAAGAGAACAAAGGAGAAAGACAGCGACAGTGGGAATTTAAAGCACACAATTTCCAGAAAGTGAGGATACTATTTATACTGAAATCCCCGGCACACCCACGAGGAGGGGGCGGGGGTGGGGGGGTACGCACGCACGCAAGTGCGCGCGCTCACGCACACCCACACCCACGCACACACACACACTCTTTCTCTCACTCTCTCCAGCTCTCTCTTTTTCTCTCCATCCCTCTCTCTTTCTCCATCCCTCCCTCTCTCTCTCTCTCTCTTGGCTTTGTCATCTTAAAACGTAACAGCGATGATATTCCATAATACATCATTCTGTCAAGGATGCTTATTTGTAATGCTTCTCAGCCGGAGCGTCTGTTATGAATAAGAATGCATAATGAAATTATAGACATACAATTTCATATTTGCAAAATGTGGAAGTGCTTTGAGGTTGTGAAATCAGTTGCATAGACAGACATATAATTTACATACATGAAATTTGAGTATGTTAAATTAAATGCATATAGATTGACATGTATATAATTTACATACTTGCAAATTATGGAAATACAGTACTGCACGTTACGCGGTTGTTAATACGGTTGATGGCCACACGTTGGTCATACATATACATGTTATTCGATGCACAGCCGGAACATCTCTTGCATTTAGGGACGCAACGAAGTTTGCAACAAAAGCATATTGTTTTGAGGTCTCGTTTTAAAGCGTATGCATCGCGTATGTTTTTAAATAAAAAAAATTGCGTGTAATGTAGCCGGTGTTTGTGTTGTGTTTGTATATTATAGTGTGTTGCACAGTGTGTCACTGTGCTCATCATTGATTTTCTTTTTTTTTTTTTTTTTTTTTTTTTTGGACGGACATCGACTACACGTTATCACACATCTTGAGATGTTTATCGCTCTTTCATTTCCTTTGCTCACCCATCTTTCTCGACCTCAAATCAATCACCTTCTCTCTCTCTCTCTCTCTCTCTCTCTCTCTCTCTCTCTCTCTCTCTCTCTCTCTCTCTCTCCCTCTCTCACATATCGCATGCAAGCACACAGATATACACTTTTCCTGTGCACCTTGTACATCCATCTTCACTTGTCCTGTCAGAGATTGTATCGTTGCTGTCCATAATGAAATACAGCGAGTACATCGCAGCTAATCGCTTTTCCATGCTCTAGGGACAGGGTATGGCGAGTGACTGGCTTTAGTACATGTAGTACTGACTGTAATATTATTGAAAACTTCGTACCATTCAGTTTCATTGCATCTCGTGTTGGCTTTTGGGTGCCTGGAATGTCATTTTAGTGTCGTGAAAAAAGTGATCAATCGATGAATGAACGTTGTGCTGAAATTATATACTTCACGATTAATGATCAGTATAGATTCGAGTCCTTTATCCCTTGTGGAAAATTTGATGGCGTACTTTAAAATGCGTGCTTTGAAGAAAAACAACAAAAACTTTGAATAGTCGAGAGATATTCAGAGATATTAATTTTGATTAGATCAATATATAACAAACAAAAGATTTTCTCCATTTCGTCTATGTGCTGTGTACTTGATTTGTCTGTTAGTTGGACAATTTATTATTATTACACGTGACATTGTCGACTTTGTGGAAAAGTGAACTGTAAACTACACGTGTTTTGTCAATAATTATGATATGGTGAGTTCTTGGTCAATTTTATGTAAGCTCAAGAGAGATAAGTTCACGGTCTGTTATCAATACTTCGATCAGTTATAATGTGAACGGCGAAACTTCAATTTGCACCTGTACATGGTTACGCTCTAAATGCATCTGTGGTACTGACCAAGAATATAAAAAGTGATCCTTTATTTATTTCGGGGAAGAGAAGAATAAACAAAAGAAATGAATTAGGCCAACCTGAAAGTGAAAACGGTACACGTTTTAGTTATAGAGTAATTTATGTGGTTTGTCTTAATTTTGCTGTTATTAGGTTTTGGTTTTGAGTTGTTGTTATTCTTGTACCTTTGTATGAGTTCACAATGCGTATTTTCTATGAGATGAGCATATCGGATCTTTGTAAACGGTATATGTCTTTTTGTCCCTTTGTTACTGTGACCATAAGTAAAACGACTGTTTTTATTATCACCAGTATTAACCTTATTTTTTTCTTTCTGGCGAGTTAATGAACCTTGTGAGCAACAAAAGTACTCGAATTTGTACATATTTGTGTCAACTGATACTGATACTAGTGTGAGATAATGAGTAACATCTGTGCATTGTCACATTATTGGTAATGTCATTTAACTACTGTAGAGAAAGACATGTAATGGCCAGTGGTTTATACCGAACAGCTGTTGTCAAGTCCTACTATTGAACGCCTGAGTTCGTTTTGGGATGCTGATCGATTTTGTTTTAAGAGGAGATTACGACAGAAGGAATAAAATATACACACACAAAAACTATGGTAAAATATGTATGACTTAGTCTCCAAATAGAATTTAAAATACCTGTTGTTGTTGTTGTTGTTGTTGTTGTTTTTTTGTTGTTTTTTTCTTCCATTTACTGAAACCTTATTTCACATGTGTTCAACATCTATCCCCGAAGCTCGCTCTCTTTCTATCTCATCCCCACCCCCACACCCCTTTTCACACACTCACTTCCATTCTAACAATTTTTTTTTGCTGGTAAACATAATGCTGAAGCAACAGAAAGTGGTGAATGTATATTTGTGGTGCGGTGAGTCGCTCGTCTTAAAAGAAGAAAGAAGAGATTCGGGAATGCAGAATGTGCATTCGTTCATTCGCTCACTACACATTTCAACCCAAAGAAAACATTCGTTCATTCGCTCACAACACATTTCAACCCAAAGAAAAACATTTAGTATGAAATGTATAAGTTCATGCAGGCGAAACAAAACGTAGATGAAACCATCGATGTTTATCATACAAGGCTACAACTTCTCGCTGATCGATGAGATTTGGCCAATATCGAGAACGAAATCAAGGCACAAATAATTCAGAGATGTACGCGTCTCGTGACGACACTCTTTATTTGACGCAATTGCTAGATACTGCTCGTGTTCTAGAATTGTCTGCTCAACAAGCAAGAGAGATAGAAGGTTCAGACTCAAGTCTGCCTTAGCTGACTTTGCAAAGACACTCCTCAACCTTGCAGTCGAGCAAAGCTGCACAACAACGACGACCACATCAGAATTATCATACGCGTCCAAATCAACCGCAAAAGCAAGCTACTACCTACGGATGCTGTGGAAGAGATCGTCAGCAACGAGATAAAATCTATATATATATAAATTGCTTAGCCGGAAGTCCTTCTTCGCCTCTACTATAAAGTTTGTCCCTTATGGATGCTGATCTGGGCAGGTGCTGGCCACTGCTGATCGGCCTGCTGTGTGCTCAAAACCAGCGAAATCGTTATAGCCGACATTTCCTTACCGAACGTTTAACCGTTTCTGAGATAAATAAATAAACAAAATGTCCACAAACTGTAATAGCCTCATTCCGCGCGCTTCCATTAAATATCAAATTGAGGTTTCAGCATGTTTTCCCATTTAGACCAAAAAATTGATGATCTTTCTAGGAAGCGTTGGTAGCTCAGTTAGTAAAACCATTCGCCTACCGTGCAGCGCGACGCAAGTTCAAAGCTCACCCGGACCCTTATTTATTTTTTTTTTTTAGTACACTAAAATATGGATATTTTTCTTTTTAATTTAGGCTTTTTACCTTTAATTTATTATTATTATTATTATTATTATTATTATTATTATTATTATTATTATTATTATTATTATTATTAATTATTATTATTTATAAACTAATAATAATAATAATAATAATAATAATAATAATAATAATTATTATTATTATTATTATTATTATTATTATTATTATTATTATTATTATTATTATTATATCTTATATCAAATTTTATTTTAAAACCTTGGTGTTTTTTATGATTTCTATTTGTATTATTCTATATTTATTATTATTATTATTATTATTATTATTATTATTATTATTACTACTACTACTTATAAACTAATAATAATAATAATTATTATTATTATAATAACAATTATAATATCTTATATCAAATTTTATTTTAAAACCTTGGTGTTTTTCTGATTTCTATTTGTATTATTCTATATTCAATATTATTATTATTATTATTATTATTATTATTATTATTATTATTATTATTACTACTACTACCAAGGATTGGGATGGGGTGGTACGTGTAGGCAAAAGGGGGCTACGGGTAGGTTTAAAGGGACATGGGTAGGCATAACGGGGATACGGGTATATATAAGGGGGTATGGTGATGGTCGATTCCTTTCATCCATACCTGCGAAACGATCAACGGGGAAGTATCAAGGAGGGTACAGGTAGGAACCAAGGGGGTATGGAAGGTATCAAGGGGGTATGGGGAGGTATCAAGTGGGTTCAGGGAGGTATCAAGGGGGTATGATGAGGCATCATGGGGGGGGGACGGGGAGATATCAGGGGGGGGGGTATGGTGAGGTATCAAGGGGGATATGGGGAGGTATCATTGTCCAAATGAAACTCGCAGACAAAAGTTCTCTCTGTCTACATTTTATCATAAATGCCCACCCAAAGATGCAGTCTGTGGTTTATGTTCAAAAACGTGGACATTATGCCAGAGTCTGTTGGTCATCAGGCAACTCTAATTATCGTTATTCATGTCACCACAAAAACACAGCAAACTTCATAACCGTTTAGGACAATGACGCAGATTGTTCAGACGAAATTGGATATTTGTTTCGTTTATCAGAGAACAAGAAAACAACCCCACCTGTGGACATTACCATTGCAGGTGATGCAGTTCCATTCCATATTGATGCTGGTGCTACAGTCAGCATTATTGATTAGGGATTGTACAAGAATATATCTGCAGTTTAAAGGTTGAATGTCACGGATATCAAGATCTATGCATATAGTACCAATATGTTTTGTACAATGAAAACACAACCAAAGCAACCTTTTATGTTGTACGATCGAAGGACAAAAGGAGCGGAAATCTGCTGAGTGCAGAAACTTCAGAAAAACTACGACTTGTGAGTTTAGCATTCACTACGTCAACTCGAGCCCCCGTTGGGGTGCTGGGGGTTTCAGTATAAATAGTATCCTCACTTTCTGGAAATTTAGTGCTTTAAATTCCCACTGTCGCTGTCTTTCTCATTTGTTCTTTGTCATTCCTGCTCTGTTCTATCAATCTGCTATACTATCTTCTTCTTCGCTAGACCAGTCACCTACCTTTTTTCTTGAAAACTCTTCCGGGACAAGACTCCTTATTTGTGTGTGAGGTCTCTTGGATCAGCTTGGGAATATTGGATGCTTTCTGCCAGGTGGTCACTAGGGCTTCCTATGATGTTATTATTTAGCAATGTAGGCATTTTATATGTGTGTTTTGTTGATAATTTATAATGATGGTTGCATTCTATTTTGTTTTTGTAAACGGGGGTTCAATAAATTAGAGTATAGCCTCAGCGTCCCCTGCTTGGGTTGTCTTTATTGTAAAGTGACTGGCTGGTGGAGAACCTTCAGTTTTACCACTAGGGTTGTTTCGGCAGATCTTTTATGCAGATCAGGGGTTGTCCGGTCTTGATTTGGCTCTGAAGAGTCCGCTGGACCTAAAACAATAATCATGTAATGTAATGTAACGTCAACTCGTACTACAGCTGAGGTCCTTTGTGAAGACAAACCAAAACTGTTTCAAGGTTTAGGAAAACTGACAGGTGTAAAGGTAGTACTGCATGAAGACAAGACAGTGCAACCCACAGCGCAATCTCTTCGCCGCATTCCATTTTATTTGAGAAAAAAAGTGGAACAAGAACTGAAAAGACTTGAAGACCTTGACATTATTGAGAAAGATCGACGCCATTTGTTTCAGCAATCGTTGCATCGCACAAGCCAAAGAATCCAGATGAAATTCGACTTTGTGTAGACATGAGACTACCGAACAAAGCAGTCAAGAGAAACGATTGATGATATTCTGATGCTGCTGAATCAGTCAACTGTATTCAGTAAATTGGGTCTTAATTCTGGATACCATCAGCTGGAGTTGGACGAGAACTCTAGATATCTGACAACATTGTCAATTCCATGTTGGATTGAAAAGATACATTATTAAGAGATTGGATATTGGAGCTACCAGTGCTGCTGAGATTTTCAATAATAACATTGCTGAATTGCTTTCAGATATCCCCGATGCACTCAACACGAGTGATGATATTCTTATTCATGGCAAGACGCAAGCAGACCATGATGCAACACTAATACTGATAATTATTAATTAACACTGTGGATTACCTGTATCTCTGTAAATTACACAGAACACGTGCTAATTTTAATTATCTCCTGATAATGGTAACTCGGTTTTGGCGCTATTAGGCCGTCATATGTAGGTCGTTCGCGCATCCTTTTGAGCATGTATAATTATATTATAACTATTATTATTTTAACGGCAAATTTAGATATATATTTAGCGTTAGGATTAGAGTTAGTTTGGATTGGGATTAGGGTTAGGGCTAGTGTTAGGGTTAACTGTAACGCTAGGCTTAGACTATACCTATTTTCATCCGGTTTTCGGCATTTTTCACCCTCAACAACTCTCTATTTCAACTAAATAAATCTACAGTTTCAATAAGCATTTGATGTTTGTCATTCGTGTGTGCCTGTGACAGAAAGGGTCTAGTATTTAGAGGTATGGAAAAGGTGTGTGTGTGTTGAGGTGGACGGTTTTTGAGGCGTTGATCTTGACGACATTTACCTCTCTCTTTCCCGTTTTTCCTTCCTTCTTGATCACAAGCACATTTAAGTCCAACTTTCATTGCCAATCCGTTATCAGCCATCCACGATCGTCTGGTGAAGGTGGAAGTGTAGGTTGAAAGGCAACAATCAACAAGTTTCAAGCGTTTTCTAAACAAGTAAAGCCAGTCGCGGCAGCTAGAATATTGCCTGTCGTCGTCATCATTCTTTGTCAGTCTAGCGTTTGTATGCGTGCGGTTCGGCCCAAACATAGAAAACCTCCAGCCGATAGTTCGCTGAATTAATTCGTAATCGGGACCTAGGCCAAATGAAAGGGTACCCGCGTGTATCTAAATAATTGTCCTCAAACTTTGAATAAAGATTATGAAATAAGTTTGCCCATTTAAGGGCTGAGAACCTTAACAGAGAAAGAAAAGGTTGCAATGAGGTATGAACTTTGTTTTATTATTCCAGTAAGCTGTACTGGTTTCGGTTCATTACTAATTTTCTCTGAAATGGGCGTGTAAACAAATGCAACAGATGGATATACCTATATAGTTTTGGAAGAATTAGAAATACTGTCAAGGCATTTATCTGAAAAAAGAATAGAGAGAGAGAGAAAAAAAAAAAAGAAGCGACCAGACCAGTCCTTTTACTTAGCGGTACCGTCATCACGCCATCTTTCATCACTCTCTCAGCCGCTTTCCCTTGTCACCTTTCCAGTACTACACCTGAATAAACCTGAGTATTAGAGGCTGCTGGGGAATACACCTGTATTATTTTTTTTAAAGCAACCCAGTGCTTGATAGATCTCTGACACTCAGTGTCCCAGAAAAGATCTGACAGTGCTTACATTCAGTCCCCATTAAACTCTCAGCTCATCTCCGCTTCCCACTTCAGCCCCTCTCCGTGCGGACCAGTCTGACATTAATTCTCGGCTCTGTCTATTCTTTTTCCACGCTATTTCAGTCATCTTTTTATTATTATTATTATTATTATTATTATTATTATTATTATTATTATTATTATTATTATTATTATTATTATTATTATTATTATTATTAGCGCTGGCCGATACAGGATCTAACTCGAGCCTCCCGAGGCGCCAACTCATCTCCTTTTTAGATAAGTTTACATAAGAATGCTGATTCGGACCACTATTTGAGGTGAGCGAATAAACCACACAACAATACATCAGTAAGTCGGTACATAATTCTTACTCAATACTTACTCTGGTGAACAATCGAATGTAGATAATGTGACGGTTCTCGCGGATTTTTAACCAGTTTGCCAATTGGTTTTGTTTGCCCATATTTGACATTCTGCTATGAGTTTTGGGATAAAAAGTGTGTGTGATTGATAGCGCTGGTGTTGTTTTCAATACATTAGTTGTTTGTTGTTTGCAGTTGATGTTGACATTTGATGGCAGTGCGTTGTTTGTTGTTACAGACGTGATTTCGTGACCGTACGCAATGGAATTGTCAAAGCCCAGGCCCAGTTTCGCATGTTCGTGCAACGCCGGCGGTACGTCAAGGTAAGGCAGTTGTGTAATTGTACATCGGTTCCCCTGTCTTGATTTCACTCACGATAAGTACCATACTGATAAGCTGTTATAAACGTTTATGTATTCTTTTTATGAATTAAAACCTGTATGTCAGAAGTGGACATCGTTATCATCATCACGCTTTATCATACCATCATCATTATCATCATCATCATCACCATCGTCGTCGTCGTCGTCGTCGTCATCGTTATCATCATCATCATCGACAACATCACCAACAACAACAAAAACATCTATTTTAGGCTGACTAATGTTGTTAGATCACGGACTTGTTAAGATGATTGACTGGCTTTAAAGTGAAGAAATGAAACGGTAAATAAATTGAAAGTTTTATCGAAGGACCTTTTTTTCAAACTTGAAAAGTTTGAGTTGGACAGTCTTTTTATTTTTAATGCTTTAAAGTTAAAAGAATTTCAAAATCTTCACTTGCGTCCGTTGGCTAACTTGCCAACTGACGAACCACTGTAAAGCAAACGTCAAACCTTTGCAAGTTTTAATCACTATACGCATGGACTGGTATTTATAATCACAGTTATATTAGGTACTGCCATTAACAGCGTCAAGGTTTTCTAGGAGAAGCTTCGGGTCATAAATCACCTTACCACTTTTCATGCATTTCAAAATACTTTTTATAGGGGTTGAATTGTCGGTTATACAGATATACAAGACCTGTGGAGAAAAAAAGCTGTCACAGTGTTAGTTAGGAGATGATTGTTACGGTAGTACATATGAGCTGCGGCATCTATAGACCAGCCTTCTACAATAATTACGCTTGTCTCATTCCCCTCTGATATTCAGTTTTGTATGATTTTGCGGTAGTACAGATGATCTGGGACACGTGCTGCGCTTACAGGCTTTTATGTGCCTTTCCTCGTTCCTCCTCTCTTCACACCCAAATTAGTGTGCTGATACACCTGTTATTTTATGTGTTTTTTTAAACGCATTTTTAAGCACCCTGCTTTTGTGGATGTGTGTCTTTTTATCATCTTATTCCTGCTGTGACAGTCACCGCGTTAGCTGAACACTTGAAACAGCTACAGTGCACACATTGAAAGTTACACTTCTGACTCTGTGCCATTGTACTATGTATAATCCGGATGTCGTGACAATGAAATTGTTGAGGTATCATTTTACACTATGGCAGATACTTCTTATATCAAGCTGAGCATATCTAATGAAGATTGGACGTTTGCCAGACTATATCTTTAGACTGGACTCTCGGGTAGAATTTTGTTCTCGTATAAGTAGGACAATTTATATAGTCCATGGTTTAAGTTAATGCATTTATGTTGGACGAAAACGGTCAGTAATTTTGTTGTCGTTGTCAGTGATGTGTTGTTTCATTTAAACTATAGAGTACTCATTATTATTATGTAAAAAATAGTTCTGTATTAAAGACTTGACGGAACATATGGTGTGCTGAGTAGGGGTGAGTGAGCTAAGAGAGAGTACAATTGATTCCATTATATTTATAGTGTAATCAGCAATGCTAATTGTTGGATGGAGGATTGAAGACTGCCCAGGTTAAAATAGAAAATTAACGATGCACATATTTTACAATTGTGCATGACCTGTGTTATCACAACAAACAAGAAGCGTTTACCCTTTGGCCTCAACTTTGCATAGTTTAGAAACATACGGGTCAGGTAAGAAATTCTGCATACAGTACAATGTACGCTTTGGAAAAAAAAGTATACTAAATACTAGATATTTTGCCAACACACACACATACACACACACACACACACACCCCAACACACACATATACACATACACATCTCTCTCTCTCTCTCTCTCTCTAATATACGTTCTGATATAAAACATTGGTGGATGTTGAAGATTTAAAAAAAAATAATGTACAAAAATGAAGTGTGTTTTTTTCCTACACTACAGTGTATCTGTGACTCCATCTGAAAAGCAGATTGGCCAAAGCTGATGGCACAAATTGCTATCTCAAAACAGACATGCCCTTCTTCTTCAAAGAATTTCCTCTTGACATGCATAGATTAGGATTAAATTGATGCATTAGCGCACGATTTGCTTGGTGAACAGATAGATACAGTAGCATTAGCGCTGCAAACATGTTGACAGATTCGCTGTACACTGTTGACTGACAGTGTCATGAACACTACAGTGTTTGCTACTCTTGTAACAAATTAATTAGGTATGCATACCGAAGTCTGGCTAATTTGATGCATCATATTCTTGTTCTAACTTTGCAAACTGCATATTAATGCAGAAAGACCGTTTTAATGGTTGAAAGTGCAGAGACACACTATATAATTTTATAAGGAGCTCCTAGTGGGGTGCATATATATATATATATATATATATATATATATATATATATATATATATATATATATATATATATATATATATATATATATATATATATATATATATATATATATATATATATAACGTTTTTAAAATTAATTGACCAGCATTCCAACTTTGTCTGCATTTTTGCTTGCTACTACAGCCCCAAATGTCTGAATGAAATGCTTATCGCCATAGTATATATAATTATGCAGGCATAGGTGTATAACTGTCACTTACAGTAATATTATTTTTGTTTACTTCACGCGTGTCCTTAATTTTCCGGGTAGAGAACGCAGCGCCAATGTTAAAAATATAAATAAGAATTATGATAGTGAAGAGGGTGTGTGTGTGTGTGTAAGTAGGGTACAGTGCACATAAATCATTTTATTTGCATGCCTTTTACAGTAGGATCCATTTCAGTACTCAAGAACATAGCTATTTTTTCTGAATAGTGTCTATGATTAAAACCATAGATAGTTTCAACTGGAGTCCGCATTTCTTTCTCTTTCATTCCCATTCCACCCCAACCTCGCAACCTTTTCATTCATACTTTCTGTTCTGTTTTTCTTTCCTTTCTTCCTGCTATCTAAATCATTCAGAACTAAACTTATGTTTCCCCAATCCTCTTATATTAGGGATAGGCTCCCTTGCAGTATTTTCTAAAAGGTATGTTATCACTACATTGCCACCTCATTTTAAAAGACTGCAATCTACCAGGGAGAATACTGATAATATCGGCCTTGAATGTGTGAGACGGTGTAATTCTCTCTCTTCCCCTTCCTGCCTCCCCTTCTTCTTCTCTCCTCTTTCTTCTGTTCTCCCTCACCCTCATCATTCTCTTTTATTCCCTTTGCCAGTCGGCCTCCTCAAAGCTTTTAAGGTGGCTACACATGTTTCAATGAAAGAGTTTTGAAAACCTTAAATTTAGAAGACCTGGGGTGGGGAACCTCCAGTTGTTGACGCGAGGTGTGAGAATTTAGAACACAACTGTATGGCTCACAACACAATGCACATCATCTCAGTTGATCTACATATGAAAAGGACATGTGATGTTGTGCTGTCTTATGTGTCTGCCAGGGCCCTAAACTCTAGAATTGTAAAAAGTCTTTTGTCAATATTTATAAATAGAAGTAGAACAAGGAAGAGAAATGGGGATAAGTGGGAACCAGAACATTTTTTTTAACTTGTATTGAGTTGTAATTTACAGCTCAGGCTGGTTATAACTTATATGGCAGTTTTTCAATATACATACAAGTAGGTTTCTATCTGAAATATTGCCAACCTGACTGCATATCAGGTGTTTTTTTTTGTTTGTTTTTGTCACTTACTTCTTTATGCTAGTTTTCTTTTGAAGAGGATCTTATTTAATAAAATAACAGCACACGATTACTATATATAATTACATAATAACTTACTGTGTGAACTATAATGCAGAGTAAGAGCATGTTTTACTGGATCCGTGATAGAACGTAATATATATGCACACCAAATTAATTAAATTAATTATGAATACCCAATTATTAATTTAGGGTTTCCCATAACTATCAACAATTATCAGCAAATGTATATCACAAGATTGCTTTTTTTCTAACACATCAGAAGGCTTTATCTTTTATTATCAGCAGGTATCACAATTTGCCTTTGTTTTTACCACAACAGGTGTAGTGTGCAAGTATATTGTTTTCTCCTGATTGATATCAAACAAATACGAAATCATTGATATTTCTTATAGGCTGCAGGGCCTCGTACACTTATGTGTGTAATTGCCATATCAGTATATAAGCTGGCCAGCTTAGGATGGGCAGTGTTGATTGATAATATAGTCTTCTTTAAGGTGTAAACTTGAACAGTGTAGGAAAGTTTATGGGTGTTTTTGAATGTTTGTGAATGACTAATTTTGAATCCACATTTGTGGGTACTGATAATGGAATTTTAATAGTTTGTAGTCAAGTGTGCAAATAGGTCATTGGAACATGAAGTGACAATAGGCAGTGCTGTATTTGGTATGGATTTACTAGAGCTCATGTGTTAATCAGCCTACTGGAGTGCATAACCCATGGTACAATTTTGCTTTGAAAATGGCTGCAAAACAGGTTGTCAACTTCATTCTTTATACTTTCACCTTTTTCAAACATTTTTGCACGCAATCCATTCACGGGCACATTTACATAGAGTTCTGTGTGAATATGTGTGTGTGATACATTATGAATGTGCTTTGCGTGTGGTTGCGTAGTGAGATACACGTGATTGTTTTTGCAGGACTCGTATCCTGAAACTGATCTTGGTTTCCTGTTATTGAATCTTGAAGTCTTCTTTGTGGTTTGCTAGATACACTGCTGAATCGGTATGAGTGTGTGTGCATGCACTGAAGCAAGGTGACAGTGCTTACTTTACTATCACAACACAAAACTTATTTCGACCCACCCACTGCCCCCAAACTCCCACACCTATGTCCTCAATCACCCTCATCACATCACACATACACGAAAGCCCCATGTAATTGTAGCGGAGTGAGCATTATGCAGTCTACCTCTATCCAGCAGTGAATAAACCATTTATATAGGTATACTGTGATATAACACGGTTGTAGTTTTTTACAATTGTTTTAATTTGAACTATGACGTTTAGATCTGGGTGGGGTGTGTAGGAGGTTAAAGTAGCTGATAGCCTGCCTGCTTTACTCTTTTCACTGTGAGCGTGAATCACTTTGAATATTCACTTTATTTTGATTCCTTTGCTGCTCAGTGCACATAGTTGTTGCTTAAATTGGGTGTTGCTGGGTTTGTATAGGTTGCATTTATTTGTTGCATGTTAGGAAGACTAGCTGGGTGCAGCCAGATTTATTTATTGCTGTATATTTTGGGCGTCGCTGGTCTTTCATTAACGTTTTATAGCAGTCTGGAAATATGGGCTACTTCATTGAGTAAGGAGTACCTGGGCTATTTTCTCTTATCGTTTGTGATTGTAAAGGTGTGATTTCTTTAAAAAGATTTCATGTTTACTCATCATTGTGCCGACTGTGTTTCCAGAATCGTGAAGAGATCCGCCGTCGCTTGGAAGAACAGAGATTAGCTAAACGCCGTCAAGAAGCCCAAGAAAAACTGGAACGTGAGCAGAGGGTATGTGTTCATTTTCTCACGCTTTGGGGAATAATTTTTTTTTTAAACCTTTCTATTTCTTTCGTTCCCAGCCAGTGTAAAGGGGCATCATCGTAATTGTGAGATTTTGCCATATCTGATATATACAATACTGTTTTCTATCCCACCATAATTATAACACATCATTTAGGGTATTTTCTGGGAGTAATTTAAAAAGTACTCTGTACCTTTTTATTAAAATGTATCAAACAAATTTAAAACGAGAAAGAACCAGATCTGAGTAAGTGTTGATAATGTGCTGTGTGTAAGTCTTTATGTTTTTATACTGGTTTAAACTTACCTTTAATTGCATATTTTAACTGAGGTGTATGATTAAAGGCAAACAGGACAAGAAGAAAGAATCTGCAAATTTAATTCACTTAAAATCCGATTACCAGCTGTATAGACCCTTCAGTAGTGTCCTAAACCACTAGCTATTTAGAGAGACCTTTTAGCACAGCTAGACTCATAGACTTCATTTATATTCAAGGGTGGGGATCTAAATAAGTTCTTTGCGCAATGACTGTGAGAAAACAGAATTAGCCATTGCACTGTGGTAGTTACTGGAAGAATTCAAGAATAAAAAGTGACATGAGAAAGTGTAATTAAGTTTGAAAATTGTGCTAACGATATCACTCGAACAATTTTATTAGTTAATTCCTATTTAAAAATAATAAAAATGTGTCCATCAAAGTAAAAAGGTAAAGGTAAAGGTAGTCCCATAGCCTTGTGGCCGTAGGGGAGCGTGATGTTGGAGATCACACTTATCTTGGGCCAGCGTAATGAGGGTGATGCCCAACTCTCTCCCTCGCTGCTTTACCTTCCCCACCCTCAAGAGAGTAGGTACTCAATCACAGTTGAGTCAACTGGGGGCGTTGTTGTTTGTCGCTTCACACCTTAGCGGTCACCCATCCAAGTGCTAACCGCACCGGACGGTGCTTCACTTTCGACACAGTAGCGAGTGCTCCAACCACTGCACTATCCGACACCCCATCAAAGTAAAAGTGATGAAGTTAGGCTAGTAATTACCTTTTAGTAGTGATATGAAAAATTGTAAGTTGTAGTTTATCAATGTTTAATTTGTCAGTTGGAACATGTGTTTTGTAGTTTTTCATTCCCATATCAATCCTCCACGCCCAAATGTTCTTTTAGCAATATCAGCCTTACACTTTCTGGTGACTGTAATAAAGTTGATTAAATATTCGTACTTCTAAACAACAGTGATTTAATTTAGACCAAGGAAATTGTTTTTGGGTGTAAACTTAGATTGAGAAGGCTTAACTTGATTCTCAAATGACTTCACATGCAGTCATTAAAGTTGCACAAATATGGAAGTGGAACTTGAGCTTTTCGAGGGAGTTTCACATTTACATTCTTTGCACTCTATTTTGCGAAAAACAAACTGATGGATCCTCGTTAATGTTATCCACACCTGGAATGTTGACATTTTCGTTTGAGAGAGGAAAGAATCGTTTCAAAACTGGTCAGTCCAGTCAAGTTTGTTTTTGGATTTTTTTTTCTTTTTCCGGTGATCATGACCTTTTGTGAGAAGTTCAACTCTGTCCATCTGTGTAAATTACTGACAGGGATAGGCAGACCAGAATGCCAATTAATTAGATTTAAAGCATTTATGGTTGACAGTAGCAGTTATTCACTGGAACAAACAATCGAATGATAAATGTTCAGGTGCGAAGACGAATGAGTCTTTATTAGAAGATTTATGTTGTTATCGAAGAATAAATTAACCTTGATTGTTAATACGTGCATGCTGGGCATGGTTGGTGCTGGTGGAAAAAGGTGGGATCAGAACAGAAAATGTGTACTTTACCACTTTAAATTATTGATTTATCATTAATCAAACTTCATTTTGTCTGTGTTCTGTACCATGTGTGTTGGTTTGTGTATTGTATCAGGTCCTGGGTTACTCCGTAAAACAGTTGGCCTACATGTCTGTTTGTTGTCAGTCTATGTGTTTGTACCATCACTTGCTGGATCAGCCTTCGCCTTCACTGGTGAGAGAAAAAAAAGTTGATAAGCAGGGATTTCTTCTTTTGAGGGTCGGATCCAAGATTCAGTTTGTGAAATTGGGTTACTTTACTTTTTATCCCCTGTGAACATTTTCTTGAGGGTTTGTGAGATAGTTTCTTCTTTTTGTTAAAATTTATGTTTTGTTTTGTTTTGTTCCATGGAAGAGAACTATTGATTTTAGGACATTTCTCTCTGTCTCTATTTTTTTTAACAGACATTTTTAAGATTTGAGATTTTTTGCGGGTGAAAATTGGAAAAAATAATTTTGTTTATTATAGGCCCTGAAATTATAGTTGGTTACTTTGGGTGGTTAGCCCTTGTGTATTGTATTGTATTGTGTTGTATGTACTATTTTTGAAGTTGCCAGCTTGTTTTAAACAATAATTAATGTGTTATACACTAAATAGCTAAAACTATTGTCCTAAATCATGCTGCTAGCCCGGTAAAGAAATTAAACGGCGGATCTCACAGCTAATGCTGTTGGACCACACAAAACCTCACCAGCTTCATCATTACATTCCTTCAAGGGTAAATTAATCACTCTTTGGTTCAAATCCCAACACTTGGATACTTGATGTTGCTTTCACTGATCGACCAGTTTTATTGGCTTAAACGTTGATTTCTGATGGCAAAGGCGTTGTATTCCTGTGGTAAACTTGCATGTGTTTAAAATAACTCTGTGTGCATTATTATGGTCAGCCTTCTTCATTTAAATGTTTTACATTTTGGCAAAAATGAGGTAATCTTGAACCTCGGTGAATATGTTTGTTAGATTTATTTAGTGTGGAAAAGTAAGTGATATTTGATAGATTGAGTTTGCATCATAGAAATTACAATGCATGTCCGAGTTGTTGTGTTTGTTATAAATTGTGCTTTATTGACCATCAGTTGTTTGTTTTTCTACCAGTTTCATTCTTCCAAAATGAATGTTGATTGTTGAATTTAGTTTTCCTAGTTTGTTAATTTTGTTTTATTGTACAGATTATTGACCATATTGATAATGATTGATTAATACCTAAAACATTGTATTTAGCTCCAGGTAGCAGTTTTATCAGTCAGCATAGATATTATGTTGATTTGTTTGCCACTGATTTTGCAGAAATCTTTTTGGGCATATTCATTCGCATTTTGCTTTGTAGAAGGGATTATTATTATTATTATTATTATTATTATTATTATTATTATTATTATTATTATTATTATTATTATTATTATTATTATTATTATTATTATTATTATTTTAGCAGCAGCAAAAATATTCTGTCTTTCAGCTATCGTAAACTGTTATTTTAATACCTTTTTCCTTCAGATGAGAGTATAAACTAAGGTCTAGTCTGTGCATTCACTCAATCCGTCGCACTGATTTTAATGATCCTGACACTCACATCCTAGACGGGTGAGTGCTGGCAACACAAAAAACACCCAGCAAGCACTAGGTCCCTTCTCCCTATCACTGGATTGTGTTCAGTTGTCTGGGTTTTGGACAATGCACACAAAGGCTGCCAAGGGATGAAATGCGTGGCTTGAGCAGCTCTTGCACTGGAAAAGCACTAAATAAGAACAATTAAATAATAATAAATAATAATAATATTGTTAGTTCCTTTGGGATAATATTTTCTGTTATTAAATTGTCATACGTTTAAAAGCAAAAGTTATCTAGTGTTTTGTTTTAAGCATGCCACAGCCTGTTTTGATTTTTTGGTCATTTTGCTTGAGTTAATGTTGTGAGAGGTCACACTTGATGTTTACATGTGATTCATTGCCTTACAACAGTTTCATCATTCCTGACTACAACTATTAACAATATGCTATCTTTACCATTAAATTAGTCATACAAGTGCATGATATGTATAGAACTATTTTATTAAATCATGTTACACTCCTGTAAGGTTTAACTGCTCCAGCCTTTTCTTGGAATTAAGCCATGGCTGGTTACTTATCTGCCGACAAATAATTTTGATTAGAGAATTCAAAGGATGTTGACATGGTTTATGTTAATACAACAGTTGTTGTACTTTGTAGTAGAAGTTCAATAGTTTGGTTATTATGAAGCCAAAGAAAATGTTTTTATTGGAAACAGTTAGACTTGTGTTTTGATATTTAAGTAACAAGAAGAATAATTATAGTACTTAAAATTTCTGTGTGAAAGATAGAACTCGTTAGAAATAGAATTAGTTTGTGTGTTGTTTTTTCCCCCACTAGAGATTAGTTTGTCACTGCATGCTTTATATATATATATACACAGATATTAAGATTTATTTTTTTAAAAACAACACTATTTATAGGGTTTGTCCTTGAAGTATATTGTCTTGCAAAATATATTTGTTTTGTGATGTTTGAATTCTGTGATATGCGTTGTATGCTAACGTTTGCAGACATTTGAATGCTGTACTGTGGAATCTTCTAATACTATGTGTATATATATATATATATATATATATATATATATATATATATATATATATATATATATATATATATATATATATATATATATATATATATATATATATATATATATATATATATATACTTTGGCAGTCTTTGACATTTGAATAAATATGAAATAATGTTTGTGCAGATTTGCTTAGCAAAGTGTGTATTTGAAACATTGTTTGCAGGAGCGGCAAGCCAAAGCCATGGCTAGCATAGCCAACTTGGATATTCCCCCAGAGCTGGCCTATGTATACAATAATCTGGAAGGTCAGTGGGTGAATTTTTTAAATTCAGAAATAGTTTTTTTTAATTTCCAGATAATATTTGAAAATACTGGTAACACGGTTCGTGTGCCGTAGTCCAGCTATGACCGCTGACATTTAAATTAATTTTTTAAATGTTTGTTTGGCACTCAGTGTAAACTTTCAGCACATTTTACTTTTTGTATTTCCATCCATATGTCTAAATTTACAATCTACATTTTGCGTGTTTTAATTTTGGTTTTAGACTGGCGACCCATTCATGATGGGAACAACATTATCACAGCGGTGGGTGATGTTCACTCCATGGACATGGGCTATCGTCTGCCTGTCGACATCAATTCTCATCCCTTCAGCAAGTTTACCAGTGTCTATTTCAAGGTCTGAGCTGTAATACACTCTACAAAATAATACATAGGTCATTAATATATAATGTAATACACTCCACATAATAATATATAGTCTTAGAGCATACTGTCTTTTCAATTTATAATTATTGGTAGTTGGAAAAGAAGTTTTCATAGGTTTGCTGTAAGGATGTCCTATATTTGTTTTGAAGAACCATTGAACTAGTTCTTTATTACATCTATTATAAGCTTATGAAATATTTTGCCTGCGTGGAAGGTTTTATACAGGGTTGTAGTAATTGTTTATTGCGTATTGCCATTCATATTTATTTTTGTATGTTATACCTTCCCATTGCCCCCATTATTACCCTTGTAGGCTAAAAAGCCCCCTTGGCGGGCTTGGGCTGAGAGCCTGAATAAAACTTGATAAACCTTGATAAAAATTTAAATTCTGGAGAGTGTTGACTATAGTTTAATTGTGTTTCTTTCTTGTGAACAGGAGCATCAGTGGGGTGTAAGAAAAGAACCATTGTTTACCACACTGACTGCCATCCCCAGTGATGAACTGACTGCCAAAGCACTATCTGTCTTCAAGTTGGTAGGTGTGATTTACTTTAAAGGGGCCGAATAATATGAAGAACGTTTGTTTGGTTTTTGTGAATAAACATTTTGGGAAATGGAATAGTTGTCACATTAAAAATATAATGAGTAACTGTTGCTCAAATCAAACGATAAGTTGTGAGTTTGAGGAATCTCTTCTTTGTTGTGTAAACACCAGTGCCTGCTGTACACACCATGACACGATTAAAAGGCAAATAAACAGATTAATGTATCAATTTATATCAAAAACGCACTTCTGAAAGAATTATTTTTCCCTGCTGGGGCAACACTCACTGTGATTTTGAAAAGGATCTGTATTGCTGAAATGTGTGATCTAGGAACCCTTTAGGAATGAATCATTTATTTTATTAATAATTTATGGTATTGCGATATTCCTGGATCTACCTATATTGCGAAGAATTTGATTAGTTGTCCCCAATATCTTTACATTTTTGGATAAAACCAAGATTGTCCTTCCTAATATATTGGAAAATGCCTTGTTAACATAGAACCCAACTATGTGCGTTAATCTGATAAATAAAAATTGATACAACAACAACAACGTGAGCAAGGAGGTGGAAGAGTGTACAATTTCTGATGATCTCTTAGTTTAAACAGAATGTTATTATTCAAGAGACAAGCAAACAAAGCATGGAGAACATCAAGGGCACACAAAAGCAAAGCTTAAATAAGTGCTACCCTTTTGACAAATACCAACAATGAAATGTCTGGCGAACAGGAACAAGTACAAAGCAATAAAAACAGAAGTACATTAATTAATCTTCTGAACAATGACAAGAAAACAAACATATAACTATAGTATAAGAGACAAGAAATACAATAACATTGAAAAGGAAAAAAAGTAATAAAGAACTAAATGAATGAACTAACTAACGAGAAACAGATACATGCACCCAAGAGTAAACTTTACACAATATAGTAGCTGTCAATTAAAAGGTAATAAATGCCTGGAGCAATCTAAAACAATGAGAACAAAAATCAGTTTAAAGGAGGGAAAATTTAAATTAAAAAAAAGTCATCTGCAAGTAAAAAAAGAAAGTAAAATAAAGATGATCTCTTACTTACTTGAGGTAGTTCATTCATTATTGATAAACTACATACATGTGACATCGTTTCCACAAACATTAGCATCTGGAGTACGTGTCATTGTTCACCATCATCGTTTAATGGTATATTTAATATACCCCCTTTTATTTCAATTTATATTGATATTTTGTTGTCTTGCAGATTCTGCGCTACATGTGTGAGACCAACATGTCCGAGAAGAGGGAGAAAGTTCTGGCTGACTACATTGTGCAAATAGTAGGTTCAATGTGTATACCTAGTTAGAGATTTCTTTGTTTAATTTTAAATTTTGTGTGGCATTTGACACATAAATTTAGAACTGAATTAAAAATTTCAAGTGGGAAAGTAGTTATCTATGCAGCAATAACGATAGGTAGAATGCTGTTGATTTTATTTCAGTGAGGTGAGATGGGAAAAATATCAATTTTGGTATTGAATTTATGATTTTTCTCTGTTCTCTCTCTACGTGAATTTACAAATAATAAAAATGAAAGTGCCTCCTTCCCTTCTACACCCACTTCCCCCTCCCGCAATTCCTCCGGGGGGCTTCAACAACAACAGTTGTATAGAATAAATGTGTTCTCTTGGCTGTAATGTTATAATGTTTGTCTCATACTTACACAGGTATATATGTGTATATTGTTGTTTGAATGTGGCAACTTACTTTTTTTGCAGGGTCTACACTATGAAGCACTGCGTGATGAGATTTTGTGCCAGGTTGTGAACCAGACCTGGCTGAACCAGAACTTGGAGCAAGCGGAGAGAATGTGGCGTGTCTTGGCCTGTTGTCTCTGCTGCTTCATGCCCAGCTCTACTCTCTTCAAATATCTCCTCAAGTACATATTTCAATGCTTTTAAACATATGCTGTCCTATTTTTATCATGGAAATTATGAAACTGGGAACACTTAGGTTGAGGTAAGGGATGCACTGCCACATATGCTCGGGGCCAAAGCATCAACATCTATGTCATGTGTTTGTAGACTTCAAGAAAGCTTTTTGACCGAGTCTGGCATGCAGCTCTGTGGGCAAACCATGAGAGTGTACAACATCAGCCCTAAAATTATTGAAGTCATCAAAAGCCTGCATGACAAGTTTACCAGCACCATCAGGAACTGGTTCAGAACAAACAATTGGTGTGCGTCAAGGATTCTCTCCAACACTCTTTAAAATCTTCCTAGAGCGCATCTTGTCAGATGCCCTTGCAGATCACAAAGGCACGGTCAGCATAGGGGTAGAGCAATCTCCAACCTCCGTTTTGCGGATGACATTGATGGATTGGCTGGAGAGGAACAAGAATTTGAACAGCTTGTACAGAGGCTTGACACCACCTCCAGAGCCTATGGAATGGAAATAAGTGCAGAGAAGACCAAAATGATGACCAACACCACCAATGGCATCAATACGGACATCAAAGTCCAAGGCCAATCCCTCAACACAGTGAATAGCTTCAAATATTTAGGAGCCATTGTATTAGACAATGGTACCGACAGGAAGTTCTCTCCAGGATCGCACAAACAACTGCTGTCCTGACAAGAGTGAAGCCCATTTGGAAAGACAGGACCATCAGTCTACATTCCAAGATAAGGCTGCTGCGCTCGCTCCCTTGTCATCTCCATCTTCTTATACTTTTGCGAAACATGGACCCTCACAGCAGATCTCCAACGAAGAATACGAAGCATGGAGATGAGGTGATACAGAAGACTTCTGGGCATTTCCTATACCCAGCACATCACCAACAATGAAGTCCAATAGTCCATCGCACAAGCCATTGGACAACATGATGACATGCTCACAGTGGTGAAGAAATGGAAACTCCGATGGTATGGCCATGTCATCAGAGCATCAGGCCTTGCAAAAACCATCCTGCAAGGAGGCAGAAGAAAAGGGAGACAGAAAAAGAGGTGGGAGGACAACATTCGAGAATGGACTGGTTTGAAACTGAACGAAGCCATGAGGGTTGCTGCGAACAGAGAAAGATGGAGTACGTTGGTTAAAAGATCTTTGAATTACAGGAATAGGATAGGAAAGGATACACTGTAAACCAAAAATAATAATTACAGAAAATTGGAAAAAACAACTGTAATACATATATATGTTTTTGTAAAGTTATTGTTAATTGTAAAGAAATGAAAATGTAGGATTTCAGTTGTCACTGTTTTCTAATGAAAAATGTTATAGCATCTCTTGGCTGCCTGTCAGTCTTGAATGGGCTGCCATCAGTATGCGCAGTGGAATAATAGTTTTAGCATGGTGTTAAATGACTAGGTATGTTGTTTCAGTGAGGAACTCTATTAGATACAGGCTGCAGAACTCTCCTCGGATCCGCGATTTTCCGAGGAAAATGGTTGCTGCCCCGAGAAAAAAAAATTGAAGTTCCGAGATTTTTTAAATTTTTATTTGGAGGGTAGCAATTTTTTTCCCCAATCTTTGCAAATCCGGTCACTGATCAACCTTATTTTGGCCGCCATTATGGTAATAGAAAAGAAACGCGCCGCCCGCTAATGTTGTGTTCTTGTTACCCACGCTCAAACCGCTGCTCAGATCAGAGTAACTTCAGCGGGCGCGTACAGTTGTTGAATGCTTTTATGACTTTTCGCGGGCCACTGAAAAACAGTACCTTTGTCAGAATTTTGTGTCTGCGAAAATTACCATGTCGTGCGTTTCACGAATAATTAATCGTGGCGAGCCTTTCATTGAAGGCAACATTGCAAACAAATGGAAGTGGGAGTGGATGGAGAAGTCTATAAAAGTAGGAGAATGTGACCAGCGGCTTTCTGCCTTTTTACGAAAAGTCGACTGTGTTGGAATGGTGCGTTGCCTTTTGTGTGACAGAGAGGATATTAATAATAATATTGCCAATCTATGAATATTCTCAACAACAACAAAAATTCAAGTTTATCTCTCACGAAAAGCATTCTTTTAGGGTTTCAAATGCTATGAAGCGTTCAGCTTCAGGGGGGCTTTGCCCCCCAGACCCTCACCGGGGCTTCGCCCCTGGACCTCACCAGGGGCCTTATGGCGGCCCCTGGACCCCGGCCGGATTTCTGAGATTTTTTCCTTGGACTGTTCTGCAGCCTGTAGATATCTAAGTCCTTTCAGGAGATAAGATCATAAAATCCTATGTTAGTGTCTTCATGAATGAACATTGAGGTTTAACATCTACAGGAATAGGGACCTAAATCAACACTAAACCATCAGAGCAATCATACTGCTAAATGGACAGAGAAAAATGGCCACTTTTTATTTCACCCACCACAGGATTCGAACCTGGGTCATCGGTGTGCCAGACGAATGTTCAACCACTTGAGCTACAGCATTGGGACAAAGTGTGTCTTCATATGTCTACATCTCAATGCTTCATTTTATTCTTTTAATTCTTTAGGTACGTTTCTGATGTTGGCATCAATGGCTACAAATGGCTGTGCCAGCACAAAGTACTGCAGTCGGCCAACTTGGAGCCTCAGCTCAGCCGTGTTTACCCTCCTTGCTTCCTGGAATGGCGTTCCGTGCAGCGCAAGGCAAACATGGCTCTGGAGGTCAAGTTTCCTGATGGTAAGTTGAACTGTACTGTGAAGATTTCATGTTTTACAATCAGCTATCTGTTAATACAATTCTGATTCAGATCAGTATTCATCTTTTGTAATTGAAATTTGCCTTTCTGCTACCCATTTTCACAAATGCAGTCAATAGAAGTAATTATCCTATCATTTTCACCTTACAGTTTATTTTCTTTTATTGTAATTTAAAATAGAGTTTTTGATATTGATCAATGTGATTTTTTAAATTTAGTTTGTATACTTTAACCATTTATTGTGTGACAGTTTTTATATAATAAATGGTTGGGTGTGATTAATGATGCTATCCGTTTCTAGACATCAACATCATTGGACATGCGGAATCTTGGACATCAGGAGAACTCTTTGCCTCCCATGTTCTGAAACAGAGGTTTGTATTTTTTTAATAAAATAAATAAATAATTTAAAAAAGAACAACATCAAAAAGCTTTTCTTACACTCCTCAGTTGTTAATGGCTTTTGAATACAATGACAATGGAGAGGCAGTATTGTGGGTCTGTCCTAATAAAATTCTGCTAATGAGAAAAGAAAAAGTAGTTGCATATCATTGAGAAAGGAGAAGGGTTATAGTAAGTTGGAGGTAGGTGGGAATTGAGAGTTTGCATGTATTTGCCAACAAGTAAATAAAGAGGAATGTCAAGAATTAATTGCCTGATTGAGGAAATTGGGTGAATGGAGGTATAGTGGGTGGGAATTCCAGTTTTTGGACTTCCTTTGCTCATATTATATTTCTTGCCATCTTGGTAATTAACATTCAGAATAGAATATAAATGGCTTTGTTATTTTTAGAGGTGTGCGTGAAAACACCCACGGCTGGACAGTGGTGCTGCAGGAGGACCTTGAGCGCTATGAGCTCATGGGCTACGACTATGTCCTTGACCTTGTCAGTGAGATGGAGATTGCCCCAGGGTTCCCCTTTGGCCAGGCCTACTTTTTGGTGTCGTATGACCGCACTCAGGTGTACAACAAACACAAACGGCACCATGATGGATCTCCCCATTATTGTGACAAGGAGAGGATTTTGGTGTTTACTGGACAGCTGCCGGAGATGATGCGCAGAACAACACCCCTTGTTGCTACTGGTTCAAAGTATGTTTGGAGACTATCAATTATTTTATTCTTTGTTGTTGTTTAAGCTGGTAGTTTAGTATTGAGAAAATGGTTATCAGGAAGTCGAGGCAAAAGGGTGAAGAAGATTAAACACTGTAGATTAACAGAATCTCTTTACAAGTCCTATCCTATCCTATCCTGTCCCATAACCCGAAGGTCGTAGGGGCACCACAGATGATCGCTTAACCAGCATACTCCATCTTTCTCTGTCCTCAGCAGCCCTCATGGCTTCGCTCAGTGTCAAACCAGTCCATTCTCGAATGTTGTCCTCCCATCTCTTTTTCGGTCTCCCCCTTCTTCTACCTCCTTGCACTGTGCCTTGCAGAATAGTCTTTGCAAGGCCTGATGATCTGGTGACGTGGCCATACCATCGGAGTTTCCGTTTCTTCACCACTGTGAGCAGGTCATCGTGTTGTCCAATGGCTTGTGTGATGGTCTGTCGGACTTCAACGTTGGTGATGTGTTGGGTATAGGAAATGCACAGAAGTCTTCTGTAGCACCTCATCTCCATGCTTTGTATTCTTCGTTGGAGATCTGCTGTGAGGGTCCATGCTTCGCAAGCATATAGGAAGATGGAGATGACCAGAGATCGCAGCAGTCTTACTTTGGAATGTAGACTGATGGTTCTGTCTTTCCAAATGGGCTTCAACCTTGTCAGGGCAGCAGTTGTTTGTGCGATCCTGGAGAGGACTTCCTGTCGAGACCCATTGTCTGACACAATGGCTCCTAAATATTTGAAGCTGTGCACTGTGTTGAGGGATTGGCCTTGTACTTTGATGTCCGTGTTGATGCCATTGGTGTTGTTGGTCATCATTTTGGTCTTCTCTGCACTTATTTCCATTCCATAAGCTCTGGAGGTGGTGTCAAGCCTCTGTACAAGCTGTTCAAGTTCTTGTTCCTCTCCAGCCAATCCATCAATATCATCCGCAAAACGAAGATTGGAGATTGCTCTGCCCCCTATGCTGACTGTGCCTTCGTGATCTGCAAGAGCATCTGACATGATGCGCTCTAGGAAGATGTTGAAGAGTGTTGGAGAGAGTAGGCATCCTTGACGCACACCGATTGTTGTTCTGAACCAGTTCCCGATGACGCTGTTATGGAGGACTGCACTGGTAGCCTTGTCATACAGGCTTTTGATGACTTCTATGATTTTAGGGCTGATGTTGTACACTTTCATGGTTGCCCATAGAGCTGCATGCCAGACTCGGTCAAATGCCTTCTTGAAGTCTATGAACACATGATATAGATGTTGTTGGTGCTGTAGGTATTTCTCACAGATTATTCTGAGGTTGAAAATCTGTTCAGTGGTACTTCGCCCTGCCATGAATCCTGCTTGTTCTTCAGCTATGATTTGTTCAGCTTGTGGTTTCAACCTGTTGAGTATTATTTTCAGGAGGACCTTGCTGGGATGGCTGATGAGGCTGATGGTGCGGTAATTTTCACACTCCTGAAGGTTACCTTTTTTAGGAAGAGTGATGACAAGCGACTGGGTCCATGGTGTAGGCCATTCCCCACTCTGCCAGATCTTGTTACAGATAGTGGTGAGAGCATCAGTCATCGCTTCTCCTCCTGCTTGTAGCAGTTCCGCTGGTATGTTGTCCACTCCCGCTGACTTCCCTTTCTTCAGCGATTGCACTGCTGCCTCAACTTCTTCCCGGAGAATTGGGAGGATTTCTTCTTCTTCTCTGCTCTCGGGACATGCTAGAACTGATGGGTCTCCATTTGGTGTATGGTTGTAAAGGTCAGAGCAGTACTCTGTCCATCTGTCCAAGACTTCTTGTTCTTCTGTAAGGCAAATGCCAGACTTGCTTTGGATAGTGGAGACTTTGGGCTGTTTAACACTTGTCAGCCGCTTCACAGTCTGGTAGGCCTTCTTGCTGTTGTTCTTGTTCAGATTGTTCTCTATTTCCTGGCATTGATCTTCTATCCAGTTCTCCTTTGCTGTGCGCATGCCTTTTCGGATGTCATTGTTGATTTTTCGGTAGACATCAGCTCCCTGTGAGGTGTTCTTTTTCTTTTTTAACTCTCTTCGTTTATCACACAGATCCAAAAGTTCAGGTGTGATCCACGGCTTCTTCTTTGGTCGGTGCTTGCCAAGGATCTCAGTGGCGGCATCTGTTACAGCTGAGTTGAAGGTATTGGTCATGGTGTTGACGTCTACTTCGCCTGCCCCCAAAATAAGCAGTGGTGCAAATTTCCCTCCAATTGTGGCCTGAAATATTTTTGCCACCTCCGGGTCTTGCAGTTTGTCCAGGTCGAACTTCAGCCTAGTGCACTTTGCTGTATTTACTCTCTTCAAATGGAGCCGGAAAGACATCATCACGAGATCGTGGTCACTTCCAATGTCTGCTCCTGGAAAAGTGCGTGTCCTGCCAATGTTGATGCTTGATCTGAAGCGTTTCTTGACCATGATGTAGTCGATCTGGTTGTGATGTTCCCCGCCGGGACTGTGCCATGTCCATCGTCTGGATTTTTTGTGGAGACCAAGCGTGTTTGCCAGTACCAGATTGTTGTATCTGGCAAACTCCAATAGCCTCAGACCCCTGTCATTTGTCTCGTTGTTGCAGTGGGGTCCGCATGTGTCTCCCCAGTTGCGGTGCGCATCTTGGCCAACCTTGGCATTCCAGTCGCCTTGCACTATGACTATGTCCTTCTTCGGCACTTGGTCAAGGACCGCCTGTATATTTTCATAAAAATCCTCCACTTCGCTGTCTTCATAGTCTGATGTTGGGGCATAGGCCTGGATGATGGTAATGTTGAAAGGGGTTGCTCTCAGACGGATGGTAATGAGTCTACTGGAGACTGGGCGGCAACCCATGACAGTGGCTAGAATGTTCTTGTGGACCAAGAATCCAACGCCGTGTTCGTGCCTGTCATCTCTACCGCTGAAATAGAGCTTGTGGCCTTTGTCAGTCGTTGTTTCACCTAGGCCTTTCCAGCGCAGTTCGCTGATACCTAGAACGTTCCATCGATAGTGGTCCAGCTCGTGGGCCAGTTCTTCTAATTTTCCTTCCGCAGTTAGGGTCCTGACGTTCCAGGTTCCTATGACGATGTTGTTTCTCGTGCGGATCTTGCTATATTGTCCATCATTACAAGTATTTCTCTAAAAAGCGTCATCGGGAGTTTCAAGCCAATTTTGGCTATGTTTAATGAGCAATTGTGTTAAAAGTGTCACTTTTTTTAGATAGATAAGTGGTAAAAAAGAAAAAAAGCTATTGGAATAACCAGTTTAAGGTAGAGCATGAAAGCATTCATTTGTGGAAAAATGTGGTAGTGCATTACCAATAAGTCATTTGCACAGTTCGTTGTGAAAATGTGTGAGATTTTTAATGGTTTTGAAATGTTTTAGTGGTGAAAAAGTACAGTTTAGGAGTTGATAACTAGCACTTTTAGCAATTTGATTATATTTGGAAGAGCACTATATAAATACCCTTATTAATATTATTATTACAATTATTATTATTTTTCTGTGCTCGCTTTCAGGACACCAGCCGCTGCAACAAACGGCAACAATGCCTCAGATTTGGGCTTCTCCACCACCAGTGTGCTGAACCAGCGCCCCACAGAGATCCTGCAAGCTGGAGAACTTTCAGAGAGCCGCATCAACCAGCGCTACAACAAGCGCCGTGCTCCAGGCCCTCCTCCCACCAATGGCCACCTCCCCAATGGCCACGCCAACGGTCTCACCAACGGGGATATCTCTGTTATCACCGAAGACGATGAGGATGGCCTGGATCTCTCTCACACCAAGATCAACACCCGCTACTTCCCCAACAACAACATTCCCAATGGGGAGCTGTCTTCCAGCAAGCTCAACATACGCTACTCCAAGAAACCCGCCACAGCCAACCCAGCAGGCCCCCAACGCAAGTCTGCCGTACAGGACCAAATCCGGCGTAAGCAGGGAGTAGCAGGCTTAACTGCAGCTGATGTGCACTCTGTGACCTCGGAGCATTCTGACTGGTCCCACTGGGTGGAGGATGTGTTCAGCAACGCTCTGGATGATCACGATGACGGAATTTCAGAGGGCAAATCCCTCCATTCCCGCATCAAGGGAGGTGGAAAAGGCATTCCAGGATTCCAGACACAGCAGGTGAACATTAAAAAATTTTATATATATATATATAACGAAAAAAAACAATACAAAACATAAAAGAGAACACACCATAGAATGCTCCTATATCTGTAGGACAGAAATAATAATAGCCTATAAGATTTTCTAATTTGTATACTATTACTGTTCAGTTATTTTGGAATCGGACTGAAGACGTTTTTGAAATTACGGTAAAGCGTTAGATTGCAAATGGTGCTAAGATAAAAAGTGACAAACTTGCATCTGTATTGATTTTCATACTAGAGTGTGTTTGCATGGACTTGCATGTTAGTTTGATAGTTTTTAATCCTTTAATTAGTTTGTTACTTGGTGTTAATGGTCCATTTATATTTTATTATTTCTTAACAGGGCAGCCAAAGTCTGTCCCCAACACCTCCACCCACCCCTCCTCCCAAACCAAGATATTATGAAGATCAGTGGTTAGACATGGATCCCACTTTTTCATTAACTACAGATATGGCCTTTCCCAGCAATGAACTTCCAGTTTCAACATTGAGCAATATTCACAGACCTGCCCCCTTATATCAGGCATCGAACTCCCAGCCTGCACAGTTTTATTCATCTAATCAATCAGCTTTCAAGGCAGCCTCCCTCTCACAGCAACAAGCATCCAGTGTTTTAAGCCAGGTTCCATCAATTGACCTCGGTCGTTTCCCATCTTTGAACCAAATTCAGGGCCTTAATTGGAACCCAGGTCAAGCACCAAACTTGAGCATGAATCTAGGTCCGTTTTCTCCTCCAGCAGCTGCAAATCCCCATCCTTCCTTGAGCATACATCCAGCTGGGAATCCATATCACTCCGTACACGCACCTTATTCCATTCCTAATCAGTTGGCTGCATCTAGTATTGGTGCAAATCCTCTGATGGTGCCAAACCAGACACTTCTCAACCCAGGAGGATCCATGTTCTCAGTATATTTATTTTTTTGATTTAGACATGCAATGTGATGGGTATTTGTGGAAGATATTACAGTTTTGGTTTGGCTGTGGTATGACATTGGCATGGCAACATTGCAGGTGGGGGTTGGAATAATTTGTGTGATCTGACTTCAATTTTTGTCTTTTTTTTCAAAAAGATTTGTGTCTTTCAGGCATCTTGTTTCATTAAGTAATTCTTCACAATTGTTAAAATCTATTTAGCAGTTGGCACTTTTGGGTACTGACAGATTTATATTACATCTGTGCATGTGTATTTACAAAGTCAGATTAATCTGAGTGGTGGTACACGTTTGTCAGCTTGGAGATGGTTATATGAAGTTTAGATAAAAGCTCTTTTGTTTGTGTTTGTGCACCATATATTTATGAAGATTTTTGAGATTTTTAATCAGCAGTGCAGTTGTTTAGCATGGATATTTCATTCTTGCCATAACAATTACAAGGAGATTCGTTCTTTTTATTCTGCATAGTAACAAGATTTAGACACACAAAAAATTATCCATCTGTCTGTAAATAATACTGGTTCTGTTTATGAAAATAATGTAAACATTAATTTAGATTTGTTTGCACTTAGCGGTGAAAATAGTTTCTGTAGTGTTAGGATTCCATTGCACCATTCATATTTTGTGATTATTATCATTTCACAAAGCCTGTGGTGTTGTCTGTTAACACTAACAATAAAAGAGAATATTTTTAGATTTTTCTGCTGCACAGTAATTTGATGATGCATTATTTAAAGCTGTTTGCTTTAGTTGACTACACATGCTCTCCTTCAAAGCAAACTAGCCCAATCTGGGCCCCACTCGTGGCGCGTAGAACACAGTACTTATCCTGACTTTTGTCTGGCTGACCGATATAGCCTTACAAAAACCCGATGCATAGCGGAGTCCAGAAATGTGGATGTTATCAAGAGTTGTGTAATGATTTGCGCTCCCGCGTGTCGCCCGATTCCGCCCACCACAAAGGCACGCTGCACACAAGCTAACATAGGCCTACTCTCGCTTCTCATTGGCTAAACTGTCTTTGGACTGTTTCGTCTGCTTCACATTTGCTGCGTTGTACGTGTGTGAAAAATATTTATACAAAATCAATTTAGCAAGATATCATTATTTAATTGTGCTTATAATTCTTAATTTTTATCATACAATATATAAAATATTGTTAAAGTGTTTCTTTTAACTATTGTATTTATTTATACATTATAAACCAAAGGTAAACTTCCATGCCCATTACTGCTGGTCTGCGAAAAGCATTCTTTTCCGGTTGTCCCTTGCCTAAGGCGCCAATCTTCTACAGTTGCATGTGCTCGGAGATTTTCTTTGCCTGTGAAAACCTATTCTGCTGTGGTTTTTTTTTTTTGTTTTGCCTTTTATTTTATATATTTACACATGATTTCGATAGCGATGAAGATCACTTTAATATATATTGAAATGGTGTGTAAATACTTCAGTGGGGACACACCAAGGACTTCCGAAAACAAAAACGCCTGTGGCGACAGTCCCTGTTAACACCAGACACCTCAATTCTTTCTTCATGCAATGACATATAAACAATATGTGGGATATGATTTTAGGGTAAATCAGCATTGGCCAGGTATGGGGCATTATTGGGGTTGTTTCTGGTTTAAGATGGGTTACAATAGGGTGGGTTTGGGGTATCCTGACGTATGCCTGATCTTTGCCAGAGTTGGGTTACCATTCGGCAAAGGTTGGGTTACGGTCGGGTAAGTTTTGGGTACCCCGACGATCACCCGATCTTTACCGAAAATCGGGCTACTGTTCGGCGAACGTGGGGTTACAATCGGGTAAGTTTCGGGTAGCCTGACGATCACCCGATCGTTGCCCGAATCGGCCCCGAGTCAGGTCCAATTTCCATTTGCCCAATTGGGCTGCCCGATCCTGGCCTGATCGGGCCTTGAAATTGTGGTTAACTGGGTTAGTGCTCAATTTGTGTTACATAATAAACTCACTCTGGAATATTACAGTGGAAACTAACTATGGAATATAAAGTTGTTACTCTTTCCTCAGACAAATATCCCACCACTAAATCTGGGCCTGACTGCACCAACCTCCTTGACTGGCCAACCCTTGATATCCCCAGCCTTCGCCTTCAACACCAGCCTTCAGCCCCAGCCTGATCCCCTGCAGCAGCTGCTCACCCAACAAGCCTTCCAGCAGCAAGCTGCGCAGCAGGCAGCCCTACAGAACTTGCTTCTTGTAAGTGGAAACCTTTGCTAGTTCGATTCAGTGTTGACAGTTGTAGATTGTGCTCCATATAGGTTACAAAACGTATTGCATGGTTTTGCAGTTTGACAGCTGTAGTAGCTACATGTATGTGCTAAGTCTTACCAATGTGTATTCGAGTTTTTGCCAGTAGAAAAGTCGTGGATTTGAAAAACAAAGTGTTAAGGATCTTGACGTTGTTATTAACTATGCTGCAGTGTATTATTGTTTTGCACGACTATCAATTTGTTATAAGAGTTCTTGGGCTGGAAAAGCACTATTTAAGAAATAAATAAATAATAAAATAAAGAAAGAAATAATAAATAAATAAATTTGAGATTGCAACTCGTCATGATTGATAATCGGAACTAAAGAGAGTTATTGAAATTGTCCTTTTTAAAGCAGGATCAACAGCGACAGCAGCAGGCAGCACTGTATGCAGCACTTCAGCAACAGCAGCAGCAGCAGCAACAACAACAGTCTTTGGCAGCCCAACAAGCTGCAGCCACAAACCAATATGCTTCGATCCAGGCAGCCTTACAGCAGACGGAGCTTGAGAACAGACTGCTCAAGCAGTCCATCGAGCGAGAGAACCTCAAAAAACAGCTGCAAAACATGCAAGTGAGTGTTACAAACATCGCATTAAAAGTTGTTGTTATAGTATGAAGTACCTCATTTTTTACTCGCAAGCATAGCAGTGTGAGTCTATGTACAACAACAAAAATAAATTTAAAAAATAAAAGGAAAAAGAGATAAGATTTTTGAAAATCTGTGCGAGATGAGTCCCTAAATAGTCCAAAAATGTACGTCCATCCATCTGTCTGTCCGCCATCCACCGTCTGTTTGAGCAAAACTTGCAAATGGATTATTATTTCATAACCTATTTCAACTATCACAACTAAACACACACCGACTCAACCAAAGCTTTTACAGGGTTCGTACGCATCCCTAAAAACCCCTAAAAGCCCCTGGTTTTTGGATCCTCATTTTAGGGCCCCTAAAAGCCCCTAATTTTTGGATTAAAAGACCCAGAGGCCCTAAAAGCCCCTAAAAATGGAACTTACAGCTGTTGAAGAAATGAAAGCGAAGGTTTGAAGCTGAAGCGAAAATAAAGAAGGTGAAAAAATATAATTTTGGGGGGTGGAAATCGAACATGGAGTACGACGCTAAATTGTCGTCTGCTCTGTTCAAGGGAGACTACCCCCTAGCATCGTTTCGGTTACATCCCTTGACAGTACCCGGATGTGTTTGTTGTTGTGAGTTACGTTACGTTCGGCTCCGCTTCATCTTGAGTTGTGATTGAATCATTGACGCCTGAGTGTTATGCCGGGATGGGCAAGTGTACATTTAACGACTCTTGGCTGAGCCATGAAACATTTAAAACGTGGGTTCGTCCTGGCGAGAACAAATATAGGCCTAGGGCACAATGCGCTCTCTGCAAAAAAGCCATAGAATTACTATTTAGGGAAAATGGGTGAAGCTGCACTGTCGTCCCACGCCAAAAGCAAAAAACACTTAGAACTTCTCAAAGCTAGCAAACCTGCTGTGCCGATCGCAGACTTTTTTAAATAATCAAGCACCATCAATTCGACTGCAAGTCAATCCAACTCTGAGCAGGCTGCGTCATCATCGTCAACAGCATCAGCGTCTGCATCAATCACCTCTTTTAGCCATTCAGTGACAGATGTATTGAAGGCCGAAATAATCAAAAGTCAAAGTCACGGGAGAAGCAAAACGCTATCAAAATATTACAACAGAACATCGACTCCGAGTTGGACAGTATCAAAGAAATTCAATAGATCTATAGAGCTCTGTGCAATTTGTGTGCCTTTTATTAAATATTTTCTCAACAAATTTAGTTAATCTTTTATTGAATGATTTTAGTTTGTTTTGCCAAGAAAAAGAGACGTGGAAATAATTGACTTGGTGAGTTGGTTAGTGCCTTTTAGGATTTAATTTCTTCTTTTATTGCGCGAAAGGTGGCCCTTTTTTTTTTAAATTTTGGCCCTAAAAAGACCCTAAAAAGGCCCTAAATTCTGTCCCTGGGAAGGTGTAAGAACCCTGTTTTAGGTTTTGAAGCTAGTTCAGCCAGGCTAGCTATAAATAGCTTTGCCAGTGCTCTTTTTTCCTTTCCTTTCACTGAAAGGGAGGGTGTAGGCAAGCTATAAATAGCCCGCAGCCAGCAAAATGTGGGATAACCTAAGAGTGCTCCTCACATAGGCATTGAGCTGCTGTGAACATGATATGGTATATCCATGAGACCTCATAAATGATTAGTGAATGATTGACTTCACTTCAAAGTTAAGATCGCATGGTCCACAAATGTTAGTTAAAAAAATTACAATTTTTCTAAAGAACGTCTTATACATTCACTGGATGCAAGCTTGCCTATAGATTAAAAAAAAAAAAATTATAAGTAATGGGAAATGCTTTGTTTAAGCTTGGATGGCATTTACATTTTAGACTCACATGCATAGCAATGTAAATCTATGTACTCACCCCTCCCCTCCCCCCCTCGATCGCCCCCCCCCCCCCCCCCCCCCCCCTCAAAACAAAATCAAGATTTTTGCAAATCTGTTTGAAACGAGTCTTAAATCGTCCAAAATAACAAGGTCAGAGTCATCCCAAGGTCAAGGTCACTGAAGTTCAAGGTCATCCTAAGGTCATCGTTTTTTTTTGTTTTTTTTTTATTTTAAATTCAACATTTGCTGTATTTTATTTGATAGTACATAAATGTATTTGGAACCGGAGGTCAAAGCACAGACAGATCAGTATTACTTTGCATTTTAATGCCACTGTTTCATTTTGTGTTTTTTTTTCAGGGCAATAATTTTCATGTTAATTTTCAGCACCACTGCTTATTTTGGGGGCAGGCGAAGTAGATGTCAACACCATGACCAATACCTTCAACTCAGCTGTAAGAGATGCCGCCACTGAGATCCTTGGCAAGCACCGACCAAAGAAGAAGCCGTGGATCACACCTGAACTTTTGGATCTGTGTGATAAACGAAGAGAGTTAAAAAAGAAAAAGAACACCTCACAGGGAGCTGATGTCTACCGAAAAATCAACAATGACATCCGAAAAGGCATGCGCACAGCAAAGGAGAACTGGATAGAAGATCAATGCCAGGAAATAGAGAACAATCTGAACAAGAACAACAGCAAGAAGGCCTACCAGACTGTGAAGCGGCTGACAAGTGTTAAACAGCCCAAAGTCTCCACTATCCAAAGCAAGTCTGGCATTTGCCTTACAGAAGAACAAGAAGTCTTGGACAGATGGACAGAGTACTGCTCTGACCTTTACAACCATACACCAAATGGAGACCCATCAGTTCTAGCATGTCCCGAGAGCAGAGAAGAAGAAGAAATCCTCCCAATTCTCCGGGAAGAAGTTGAGGCAGCAGTGCAATCGCTGAAGAAAGGGAAGTCAGCGGGAGTGGACAACATACCAGCGGAACTGCTACAAGCAGGAGGAGAAGCGATGACTGATGCTCTCACCACTATCTGTAACAAGATCTGGCAGAGTGGGGAATGGCCTACACCATGGACCCAGTCGCTTGTCATCACTCTTCCTAAAAAAGGTAACCTTCAGGAGTGTGAAAATTACCGCACCATCAGCCTCATCAGCCATCCCAGCAAGGTCCTCCTGAAAATAATACTCAACAGGTTGAAACCACAAGCTGAACAAATCATAGCTGAAGAACAAGCAGGATTCATGGCAGGGCGAAGTACCACTGAACAGATTTTCAACCTCAGAATAATCTGTGAGAAATACCTACAGCACCAACAACATCTATATCATGTGTTCATAGACTTCAAGAAGGCATTTGACCGAGTCTGGCATGCAGCTCTATGGGCAACCATGAAAGTGTACAACATCAGCCCTAAAATCATAGAAGTCATCAAAAGCCTGTATGACAAGGCTACCAGTGCAGTCCTCCATAACAGCGTCATCGGGAACTGGTTCAGAACAACAATCGGTGTGCGTCAAGGATGCCTACTCTCTCCAACACTCTTCAACATCTTCCTAGAGCGCATCATGTCAGATGCTCTTGCAGATCACGAAGGCACAGTCAGCATAGGGGGCAGAGCAATCTCCAATCTTCGTTTTGCGGATGATATTGATGGATTGGCTGGAGAGGAACAAGAACTTGAACAGCTTGTACAGAGGCTTGACACCACCTCCAGAGCTTATGGAATGGAAATAAGTGCAGAGAAGACCAAAATGATGACCAACAACACCAATGGCATCAACACGGACATCAAAGTACAAGGCCAATCCCTCAACACAGTGCACAGCTTCAAATATTTAGGAGCCATTGTGTCAGACAATGGGTCTCGACAGGAAGTCCTCTCCAGGATCGCACAAACAACTGCTGCCCTGACAAGGTTGAAGCCCATTTGGAAAGACAGAACCATCAGTCTACATTCCAAAGTAAGACTGCTGCGATCTCTGGTCATCTCCATCTTCCTATATGCTTGCGAAGCATGGACCCTCACAGCAGATCTCCAACGAAGAATACAAAGCATGGAGATGAGGTGCTACAGAAGACTTCTGTGCATTTCCTATACCCAACACATCACCAACGTTGAAGTCCGACAGACCATCACACAAGCCATTGGACAACACGATGACCTGCTCACAGTGGTGAAGAAACGGAAACTCCGATGGTATGGCCACGTCACCAGATCATCAGGCCTTGCAAAGACCATTCTGCAAGGCACAGTGCAAGGAGGTAGAAGAAGGGGGAGACCGAAAAAGAGGTGGGAGGACAACATTCGAGAATGGACTGGTTTGACACTGAGCGAAGCCATGAGGGCTGCTGAGGACAGAGAAAGATGGAGTATGCTGGTTAAGCGATCATCTGTGGTGCCCCTACGACCTTCGGGTTATGGGACAGGATAGGATAGGATAGGAAATATTGTGAATTCCATAAGGAGCATGTGAGTGATATGGGCTTTGCCCTTCTAGTTTTTGTTATATATTCATTTTTCTGTAATATTAGGCATGCTTTGTTCTGACAGTTGTGAGAATCATAAGGATTATAAAGCTAGGTTTTCTTTTAGAAAGATAACATTTTAAAAAAAGTTCATTGCTATAGCCATCTCTTAAAAAATCAAATTACTTTCTTTTTTTTTAATAATGCATAGCTATATATAATACAGTAAAACCTCTGTTTTGAGACCCTCTTTTAAACAACTTACTCAAACATACGACCAGAAAAAAATTCACCGATGCTTTGTACTATATAAACGACCTCTCTTAAACAACTACCTCTAAAACGCGACTTGCAACCTTCAAATAATTAAATTTTACGACCTAGGATCTGAAAAATTCAGATTCCAAAGCAATACTATATTTGTGCGCTTGAAGAAAACAGTTTCGTTTACAACTTTTAACAGCAGACGATGCATTAAAGCAGCTTCAAATACTCTAAGGAGCAGACCAGATTTGCCCTGAACAGGGGCCTGTCAGATCTTGCCGACACCATGTCTAGTGTTCAAAGTGACATACTAAGAGAACATGCACGGGTGAGGGGGATCATGCAAACAAACAGAAATAACCGCTTTCTTTAAAATAAAAAAAACCAAACCAACAACTATTCAATGATTGAATAAAAACATTTACAACAATATTAATGGGGTTATCTTATAAATAGTTATAACTCCAAACATGCACTCAGCACTTACATACAGTTTTAAACAACTATCATACCAACATTCAGTTTTTATTTTGTAAATAATGAGGAACATGAAGAAGATATTGACTGTATTGGTTGTGAGACAGAGTTTAATCTATATTTCTGAAAGATGGTAGATGTTCCCTATACTTAATGGTATGTGTACTTTTTGTACATGTATTTATTTACTTAATTAATTTTCTAAATGTCTTTTTCGAAAATGTCCTACCTCCATTTTAAGACCCCTCCAATTTAAGACCTCGTTTTAATGGCAATTTTAAAGGTCGTAAATCGGAGGTTTTACTGTATAATCTTATGAAAACACACTTCTGTTTTTGTAGAGTGGGCCATCAGCTATGCAAGCTGCTTCCATTCCACCAACGTATCAGACGACTTCAGCTTATGCATCGAATTCCTTTGCTGCTCAGCCTATTAGCCCGGATTCTAGCTACTCTTCTGGCATGGCCATGCCCCCTGGTGTTGTGCGATCTCCCTTAGAGGTGTCTCCTAGGGAGGCGCCCGCTGTGGCACCCAAGCGTGTCCAGTTCATCAAATCCAGCTTTGAGTCCCATCAACCTGTCCAGCCAGCTGCTGTTAACTCCTACCAAGCTAACTCCAGGACCACTAGGTATGTTCTGTTGTGTTGATAATTGTTAAGCCGGCTGCTTTGTGCAGGAATAGCATGTTGCATTATTTATTCAACTTGCAAGGTATTTGATAAACTATTCATATAAAGCTTTCTAAGGTCTGGCCTCTCTGGATATTTATCTTCCTTATTTGTTGGATTAATTATTGGTCTGTTGTTACTTGATATTTAAAAGATCTTGAATTCTTTCTTCTAACCATGCTCTACATCCTGTTTTGGCCTTTGTGATTAGGTGGGCTATAAGTATAAACAATAAACAGAGAAAGTAACATTCAATTTGGAAAGTGTATGCAAATATTAGGTACTCCAAAGCCTTCATTGGCTCTTGTCCGCTCGGCAGTTTTGACTCAGTTTTGACTTCACTTTCAACACTTATTATTAATGTAAAACTGCATCAAAACGAACAGTGGCTGTATTCAAATAAAAATTGAAAGCTTTATCTTTACATCTGTGTTGTTTTTTAATGCATGTTTATGCGAAAGATTCCGAGAAAACAGCTTTTGAATACGCTTCTATCCGAGCGCTGAATGCCGCTGCGAAACAAAATGTCAGCGCGTCTGCTGCAAGGTGGCTCGTTTCAAACTCTAAGTGCTTTAAGATATTTCATTGGATGGCCTAAAAATAAGAACCAATGAGAAGTTTGGATACTTAGTTTCATTTACATATCAAATATGGTGGGCTCTGATGTGTGAAAGTGTTGTTACGAGCCGAACAAAGTGGTTAAAGTGGTTTTGATGTAAGTTTGATTTTAACTAGAATTTTAAAAATTAGCAAAAAATAAAGAGCAGACTTTCCTTTATAAAACTAGGGTATTTATTAATTTGTGCATTACTCTATCGTGGTGCGCTTTGCCATAGAAAAGTGTACACAAACGGTGTTCGGATTATCTTGCGGCCATGGCGAACTTGTAGGCCTATTCAGCGACACGAGTGCTGAGCATAGTAGCACACTAGTAGGCCTATAATTTGCCAGCACGCACTGCGAATTTGATGATTTCCCAACTTTGAAGCACCAAAAAAGCTAAACATTGCATGGGATAGGCCTGAAGAAAATTGGGCTTGGAGTATAACATATGAAGGGGTTACCTGTCAAAAATCAGCTTTCTGGTATCAATATTGGCTTCACTTTGAGACTCCAAAGTTGTCAATTTCTTCAATTCCAAAACATTGCCAAAAAAAACACCAACATTCGCCATTTTCAAACATTAATAACTTTTTACCTATTTGTCCTATGGGGAAGAAAAATATACCATTGTGTTCAGAATAAAAAGATCTATGTAAATACCTTAGTGTCCAAACTGAGTTAAATAAAAACAAAAATCACTTTGGAGTACCTACAAATATATTAGACATTTTGCAAGACTTTCATCATTTTATATTGGATTTCTATCTCCTTTTAGGTTGCAAGACAATTTTGACCTTTGAAGTTGTTTAGATATAGAGGATAGCTTTTTTCCCCCCTCTATATGATAATATATGTTTGTGTGCGTTTAGGGGATATTACATGTGCATGTGTGGTGTTGGGGCAATGTGATCATAATGATTATTGCTGCACTTGCTTTATTTTCTTTACCAGGACTGTGACATTCACTACCAGCTCCACAGTGCAAGGTCAGGCTGGAGCCACCAGCCTTTTTGGCCAGAAGTCTGTCAGCCCTCCTTCTACCCCTCCTCCTCCTCCTCCTGCTTTTGCTCCTCCCAGCCAGCCACCACCTGTTGCTGACAAACCCAAAATGGAAGAGAATATTTATATGGATGGTGCTAGCGAAGTGTCCCTTCCACCGCTGCATACACAACCTAAGGCTCCTTTGCCTCCTCCTCCTGCTCCCCCACCGCCTCCCATGAGCACCACACCTTCAGGGCTGGAGATCGACAAGGAGAAAGGCACCTTCACTATCAGAGACAAAGAGGGACGAGCTCGCACTGTGCGCATCGGCAAGGTGGGTTGTTGTTGACAGCTTCGTCTTCTTGTCAGACTACATTTTGTACTGATGAGCAGTTAAAAAAAAAAGAATGAAATAAAACATAAATGAAGGACAGTGTATTTGTGAGGTGAACATACTAAAATTGCAATTTATGATTGTATGTTTCATGGCATGCATTTGAAAATAATAGGTAGAAGGTGTTGGATGTTGGTTGGTTCAAGGATGGAAAAGAAATTTAATGTGACTGTTTGAAAACTGACAGAACTTCCCCCAGTATCTTATCACGTAACAAAAACCATTGTTGAACAATGAAGAGGAAGGGAATTGTATTTTCTGATTGTGTAGGTTGTGTGGCCCCCACCGTCAGAAGAGACGCATAAGCAGGAGATACATGTTGGGAAACTGGAGATTGATGAGAAAGTCAGATCTGGCATCGAAAACCGCATTGTCGGCAAGAAGAAGTGGCAGAAACCTTTCACACCTGAATCTGAACCCAAGTCCATCTTGAAAAAAGGCAGTGAGGTAAGACAAAAAGTGCCAAGTATTACCATTTTAATTTCTGAGATCCAAACAAAGTATGTTCCAGATGCTGTTAAATGCTTGTTTATTCCAAAATATGTCTAGAATTTGCATGCAGTATATGTCAAAATATTTAAATTCTATAACTTTTTTGGTGTTGTGTATTTCAGGAGAAGGTGACACGACGTACCAAGTCGTTGGTGGAGAGTTCTTCACACTCTGCCACCCTGGCGCTGCTGGAAACCAAACTTGGTGGCAAGTCATCAGCAGCGACTGAAAATCACCGCTCTTTGCCCTCTGTGGAACATAGTGTGCAGACCACTGACACCCTAAAGAGGCATGATAACATCTATGCTTCAGCTGTGCAGACGGGTAAGGAGTTAGTTGCTGGGAAGTAGGATTTGCTATGTGCATGAGGAATTAGCCAGTGAAAATATAGGCCTGTAGGAATTTTATAACAATATGCCTGGAAAAACTGTTCCTGTACATTCCTATAATCTTTGACTACTCAAGTTCTCTGCCTGTCTGATTTGTGCCTTGTATTTCTGGCAGATTTAAGCTTTCAGATGGTCAGCCAAGAAAATTAACAAATTGCATTTATGAATACACACCTTCAGAATGTTATCAATTGTGATAGTGCAGAAGAAGGTAGGGAATTGGATCCCTAATGGAAGATGATTTTATTTAGGTAGTACACAAAGTTGCCAGCCAGCTGTTTGTGGTTTGGGAATGCCACCTACACTGCATGAAATATTGAAACAATGACATAGAAGTTATTTGTCATCATATTTAACATAACGCTACATGCTTTGTGCTATCTTTTTCAGATGAACCACCAGCACCGCCCATGCATCCACCACCTAACCTCAGACTGAAGAAGAAGGAGACGGTGGAGGTAGTGGAGAAATTTGAATCTGTTATCAAGCCAGATGAGCCTGCTGAGCAGTTTGAGCGCCGCATTGAGACAGACGTGCCTGAGCCACTCAAGCCCCAAATTGACTACTCCGGCTTTGAGCGTGTGGTTTCAGAGCTGTTCCCTCAGAACAAAAAATTCTTTCTTATGTACAACAAAGTGCCTTGGACTTTGCACATAAGGAAAGAAGTAAGAGATTTTTATTTTTCATATTTTTTTTAATGATAACATTTTATGTGTGTATGTGTGAGTTAGACAGTTTGTTGCATATTGAGACATTGTCACTTACCTTGCCAAACTTTTTCGCTAAATTGTTGGCAGATTTTCAACTTTTGAAATTATTGTATCCCTTGGTTTGTTTTCTGTTTATAAAAAACCACGTAGTTTTACTGCTTTTTGTGTATGTGTGTGGAAGTACTGAAATTTCTATATGTCAAGAACTCTCATAATTTTTCACAAGCATTATCAGAAAAAGAAATGTCTTTCATTGGATTTAGTGGGATTTTTCTGTTAGAGTAGCAGGTTTTTGAAACCTTGTCATTTCACATGTGGTTTTGCCCACAATATTTTGATGGAAATATATCATCAACAATGTCATTCTAGGTTTTTTGACAAAGGTTTTCTTTAATGGTTTTGGACAGTTTTCTCTGAACAAGAAAAAAACAACACTTAAGTCTTGCATGTGGTACAGTGACAGGTCGCTTTGTAGGCCCTTGAATAACAGCATGGCTTGTATGTCAGCTAGATGTTAAAACATGAGTACTGTGTGTGTTCTTGTCCCAGGTGTTCTGGCCCTCTGAGCGTCTGGAGAACATGACTGTACTGCACCTCATCTACTGCCAGGTGGTGCAAGATGTCTACAACAACGCCTGTGTGCGCATCAACAAGGACCAGCGCGTCAAGATGAGGAGCATGCTTGGTAAGCGTTTTTCCAGTGCACATCCATATTTCACTTCACCCTTTACTCTGTGGTCCTGATTCAGCTCTTGGCAGTCTGCTGGACCCTATAAACACTGAGTATCTATCTATACCCTTTACTCTTAGTTCTTTTCCACTCATTCCTTCCTCTCTTTCTTTCTTACTTTTATGCTGGCTTTTATGTGCAGTTGCTTCTCATACATTATGTGTGTGAGGTGCCTACGATGGATGGTAAAGATTAAAGATAATGATTAAAGAAGGAGGTTCCCTGTAACATTTTGAGGGCCAGATTTGAGAGGGTGGATTCCATCTCCTCTTCTTCAATGCTTGAGCTTCTCCAGTACTCAAGAGAGTCAAGTACCCATTTATAGTTGGATTGACTGGGGTTATTGTTGTACAATGTTTTGTTTCTATCTGCTGTTGATGGTCACCAGTCCACCAAGTACTACCAAACCTGGCTGATAACCTCTACTCTATAGATTGTCACCCAAGAGTCTGCCCAAGGTGAAGAGTGATGAAATCAAATAGGAAATTTATTGTCCGGGATTTTCCCCTTTGCGAACATTGTAATATGTCAAAGCTGTCAGAGCTTTTCCTGCTTATGGTGTTGGATGATTGTGTGATGTCTGTAGTGTGAACTAATAAATATTTCACTGTACATGACTGTGCATGTTATAAATCAATATATTTATTTTTATTTTTTATTTAAATCGTTCTTATATAGGTAGTAGTTGTTTAGCGGGCACACACCAGTTTAGGACATGAGCATCAGGGTCTTTAAAGTCTGTGCGATGAAATACTTCATGCTTGCACAGACAAGACCTCGGTTTATACTCTCATCCAAAGGAGTAATTTATATAGAGTATTAATAAGTATATTATTACTAGCTACTACTACTATTACTACTACTACTACTTCTGCTGCTGCTGTTACTACTACTACTTTGAATAATAAATGGTTTGTGTTTGAATACTTGTTTATTAGAAAAAGTTTATTATAAAATATTTAAATATATATTACTAGCTAGCATTGATGCTGTACTAGATGAATTCTTAGATTTGATGAGATTGCTGATCAAATCAGTCTTGAGTTTACCATATTGCTCAGAGTAGTGGTGGTAGTTGCTCAAGTCTTTACCTTCCTTGGGTTCAGGGACTACACCCTGAAGTTGTACAGGGACTTGACTGACTGACTACTGTGACTACTGTATAATATATTTAATACGCTTGATTTTCCTTAAATCAAACTGCATGTAGGTTATCTAGCTAAAGCCTGCTATCCTTACATTATATCCTCCCATGAGGGTGCCGGGGGTTTCTGTATAAATAGCATCCCCACTTTCTGGAAATTTAGTGCTTTAAATTACCACTGTCACTGCTTTTCTCATTTGTTCTTTCTCATCCTTTTCTGTTCTATCAATCTACTATTCTATCTTCATCTTTGCTAGACCAATCACCTACCTTTTTTCTTGAAAACTCTTCCGGGACAAAACTCCTCATTTGTTTGTGAGGTCAGTTGTATCAGCTTGAGAATATTGGACGCTTTCTGCCAAATGGTCACTAAGGCTTCCTATGATATTATTATTTAGCAGTGTAGGCATTTTATATGTATGTGTGTTGTTGATATTTTATAATGATGTTTGTATTCTATTTTGTTTTTGTAAACGGGGGTTCGATAAATTAGAGTGTAGCCTTAGCATCCCACATTATTGTACAGTGACCGCCTGGTGGAGTGCCTTCAAAGTTACCACTGGGGTTGTTTCAGCAGATTTTTTGTGCAGATCATGGGTGAGTCCTATTTCAGTGAAATTGTGGTCTTGATTTTGTGATCCTGATTCAGCTTTTTGCAGTCCGCTGGACCCTGTAAGCAATAAATAACTAACTTACATTATACAGTCTTATAGTACAGTGAATTTTGACTTGCATTTGTGCAGAATGGGTGTCTTATGTATTCTTTCCATTGTTTTCAAGAGGTTATGGTAATAGGTCCTCCTGAGAAATAATCTGTAATAATTATAGTACTTTAACTGCATTTTGTTTTCAGAGGGTTATGGTGTGAACGGAAACAACTACCTGAACAAGGAGCTGAGCATTCAAGTTAAAAAAGTGATTGTCGACACTGCCAAAGAATGGCCTATCTACTTTTGCCGTCTCTTTCCTGTTTCTGTAAGTATCTCCTCATCTCTCTCATATTCAAGCATAACAAAATCATAAAAATAATCTATTTTTGTTTTTTTTTTGCTTTCCCATCCACTTTCCATTATCATTATTTTTTTCTCTGTCTAAAATGGCTATTTAATCTTTGTATAAAAAAATTGCTATAGCTCACCTATTTTTGTATTTTTTATCGTTCTTCTTCTATCCGTCTCTATTATATTGTGATTGTTTATATTTTACTGTAAATCAACCTCTAACAACACAGTGACTTCATTATTTATACCAATAATTATATATTTTCATGTTTTTGTTAATGTTGACTACAAAGAAGTGTATACAATCCCTGAATGTGAACTGTGTAATCTGCATAACATGTGTGCTGATGTGCATGTGTTTTGGTGTGTGTGTGGGCATGTTGTGTTTGAGCGTGAATGACATAAACGAGTGAATAAAATGGTTATTTATGTACTAGAATTTTCTACATACGCTACAGGCAGCGTGCTCATGTACACACTTTTCTTTGTTCAGTTATAATGTGTTTATTGTCTAATCAGAATTTCATGCAATGCAGGTTGACCTTGCTCTATTGTTATGTTGTTTTTGTCTCCAGTATAATATGAATAGTGTATGCTAATTACTTGATATATGTTGTGCAGTTCATAGGGGGAGGTACTTAATATGGTCATGTTAGGAAAACATGACAAGATTTTCAATGTCTATACTAAGTATAAATTAAGGTGTGAGAAAAAGGAAGACAAAGGAAAGTATAGAGAAAAGAAGGTGAATATGAAAAGTAGAAAGAGAATGCCCTTAGGGAAGGGGTGTCAAAGGAGAAATAGTGAGGTGGGAATGGAGGGGATAGGAAGGGCAGAGGGTACAGACAAAGGTTTGAGAAAAGGGAAGATACAGGATAGTAGAAAGTAACTAGAGAGAATGCCCTTAAGGTGAGGAGTGTCAAAGGAGAGGTAGTGAGGCATTGGGTGAAGGGGGATAGGAGGTGGAGAGGGTGGAAAACAAAGAACAACTCCATTTTCTGACATATCCTCAATGTGAGATGAAATTGCCATGATTTATTCAAGTTAGCTTTGTTGTACCACAATACTTTCATTCGGGTGCTGAAACTTTTGTAAGCCGGGAGCACAATTTTCAGTTTGTTTCTTTTGCTTTGATGGCTAATTTATGTCCTTGAGATTTATGTCACCCCTACACCATAAAAAGGAGGAAACACCCTAAGAGTTGGCATGTTTAAAGCTTTTGTGGAATATGCTGTTTGTAATCTTCTATTTATTTGATACAGTCGGTCTAATCTTTTTAGGATTAAAATTTTTTTTAAATTTAATTTTGAAATGTTAAGGATTGTTCCATTATGTTTTAGTTTTCTTGTTGATAAAGATGAGCTTATGGTATGTTTTCATATCCAGTTACTGTAAGTTAAGGGACACTATTTGCTGTAGATAATACCGAGACATAATTATTTACTTTAGCCTACTAAGGCAAAGATACTGTGGTTGTCTTCATCAGTTCATGGTACATCTTTTGTCATGATATGGCATGTATGACAGCTCAAGTGATTGATGAAGACCCTTGTTTGCCTACCTTATTCCCCCAGGATTACCTGTCAGGTGCTTGTTAACCAGAGTTGTACGGCTTCATCCTCGGTTATTATCCAAAGAATATAATATAGCCTTTAGTTTAGCCTTTGTTCACAGTGCAACTGCAAGTGATGTTTTCTGTATAATTGAGAAATGTGCTAACGACTTGCGTCTACATGTGCTTGTTTGTGCAACAGTTTAGTGGAATTAACACATTATATTATTGAAAGACAGTGATAGTACTTGACAGTGTGATTCAATTAATTTTGGTGGGAAATCTTCATTAGGACATCAAGATATCAGATGCTATTCCTCTGTTTAAGTCTCACTAAGCCATGCTGTCATGGCTTACTTTACTAAAGTAAGCTATGCATGCTGTGCAATTAACACTTGAGTTGTGTTAAGTTGCTGTTGTTTTTACAGTGAGTTGACAGTAACAGATGCTTGGAGATGCAGTCTTGCTTTTCTTTTTACGTGACAAGGAAATAAGGTCATAATTAACATATCTACTGCTGGATGGTTTTAACGTGTGTGTTGTTCTTCATTTAGAATATGAGGCTTTGTGTTTTTTAACCATCAGAGAAAAAGTAAAAGAGTTACAACATTATTAAATGTGTTTATTATAAACTAGCATTAGGGCTGATATCATAAGTTTACAGATTTTTAAACTGTTTTGCATTAGATTGCCAGTTTTACTCATTCAGAACACTGCAGATAGTTTGTACATTGTCAGACATAACGTAATTGTATAATTGTTTATGATAATTCTTTGCATTTTCCAGCATGGTGTACTGTCATTATCGTAATGTTGAGTTGTGATATTTTACTGCAATACATCATACCTGTATGCGACAGGCTTTGATTTAGCACTGCACATTGTTAAATTATGTGACATAATTATGCAGCCATTTTGAAGAAGAACGATTTTGTGCAGTGTGAGCCTCTATTGTTAAATAAAGTGATCAGCTGGTGTAGACAACATTGTTTAGCATTCACTTCTGTGCACTATCTCTCAAATTGACAGTAACTGTGTTAGCATATTTCTGTTTGAATCTGATCATTAAAGGGTGTGGCAAAAACTTTACTTTAAAAAAAACACCAGATATGTGTACCGTCACGGTGTCCGGACAGTTTACCAACTTAAAACAACTGTTGGAGTTTTTCTCATCAAATGGAATAACAAACTCCTCTTCTAATGGAATAAAGAGTACTGTTGGAGTTGAGAGACAAAGAGTCGAATGGCCGAGAATTCAAAGGCAAAGAGTTGAGAGACAAAGAGTTGAGTATATCAAATGACATTTGGTGTTAGCAGATGTTAATAAATATACTGTTACTGTAATGATTTAGAAAAAAAAACCCTATTCAAGTTCAGAGTTATTTTTTAAATTATTTTTTTGTCATTTCACATCATTGTGTGTATGTGTGTGTGTGAACAGGGAAATGCTCAGCACAAGGATGTGAGGTACTTGGGTGTCAGCCACACAGGCTTGCGTTTGATCAGCAGAGAGAAGACACTAGTTGATGATCACCTGTCAGTCCTTGAAGATGTCAGGTAATGCATGAGAGATGAAAATATTTATATAAATCGCTTGAAACAGGCAGTCGTCTTATATAATAGGACCTCAAGCATTCTCACTGATGAACTATTAACCCAGTGAACTGTTTACTTTACAACAATCTGCCATAAGAAGACAGAGAACTATTTTATTCTAATGTCTTCATTTGACGGACATCGTTTCTGAGCTGTGGCTCTTTTTTGACACGCAATGTAAATCTATGTACTCTTGACTATACCCCCACCCCCCCCACAAATCCTCCCTCACACACACTCCACCCCACCTCCCAAATTAATTTTTATTCTTCAAAAATCGTTTTAGAAAGCCACAATAGCAACATTGTATTTAAGAATTAGATGTAACTGACGGTGAAACAAAATGACAGCAACAGAAAGAGACAGAGAGAGAGAGAGAGAGAGAGAGAGAGAGACAGAGACTGAGAGGGACAAAGAGAGAAAGTTTTAAAATTTTATGTGTACATTTAAATTTATTTTTAATATTTTCTTTGCATGAGGGAGGGTTTTAAATTTAGGTGTTTACATTTAAAACTTATTTTTAAATATTTACTATCATATACTTAACATGGTTTAGTTGTGTGGATGTGTCACTGTGAGTGTACATATTGAACTAAATAAACATTGTGTAGTCATTCGTTCATTCATGTTTACAACCAATTGCAATTTAAATGCTGAATGACCATTTTGTCAATTCGTGTATTGACCAGAGCATTTTTTAAGACAATACACGTATTGACTGGAAATTTTAGTCATTACATGTATTGCCTAGTGGTCACAGACAATGTATATAATTGTTACATTGTATTTAAAGATGCAGTGTGATGTGGTTTTTAAAATGTCTTTTTCACTGAAATCATAAGACAAAAATGTAATGTATATTGCTCTAGAGACCCCATTTTATAAGACTGTCAAAATAGTCTGTCTTTGGAGATGAATATTAATGTTAGTTGTAACATGCAGGTTTGAAGATGTGGTGGATGTGGTTCTCCCCAATTCAACCACTATCCAGCTCAACTTGAGGACCAAGTCTTTGCTCTTCCACACACCAAGGGTTAGTTCTGTGGTTTAGCTTTGTAGTTCATTTATTTATAAATCTATCTATCTATCTATCTATCTATCTATCTATCTATCTATCTATCTATCTATCTATCTATCTATCTATCTATCTATCTGTCTATCTGTCTATCTGTCTGTCTGTCTGTCTGTCTGTCGATCAGACAGATAGATATATAGATAGATTTGTTTGTTTTGTTTCTTTTTGGGGGGGTTTATTCTAATGTTATATATATTTTTTAATTGTTTGTAATGGTTTTTATTCTTTTTTATGCACTTTTGTTTCATTTGAAAAATATTCTGTCATTTCTTCCGAAAGAAGCTTGAATAAGCAAATATTTGACAAGTAAAAGGCATGAAAAATACAGCATGAGTCTTTGTTTAGTTTTTTTCTTTTTAATTAGAGAATGGTGATTTCTTTAAACTATAGATTTTTTTCTTCTAAATCTAAAAATACGTAGGAATTTTTTATTTTTTTTTATTTATAGACAATGAACTTTGAATTTTTTTAAATTGTATTTTATTTTTTAGTTTGAGAACTTTGTGATTATATTTGTTGTGTAAAATGATCCATACAATTAGTCAAAACTTTAGTGTATGTTTGATTGATCCCATTTGTGTAATAGTTAAAATATTAGTTTTGAAGAGTAGACTTTTACATTTACATTGTTTTGTTCACTTTTTCAGGCTCATCAGCTCAAAGACATGATCGACAGGTTCTGCCAAGAGAGTGAAAAGGTAGGAATTGTTGAAATTATTTTCATGTGTACTTCATTTTAAATCAAAGAACACTGCTGCTGTTTTGTTTATGTTCAGCACATTAGAATGGAAACGATGTTACAATAAGACTGCTTGTCTCAATCAAGTTCCCTGAAGATTTGCAGATTTTTTCAGCAGCTGGGAACATAGAATCAGTTTAACTATATCCTATCTTCCATTTGAACTGATCTTTCTAAGAAAAAGCAGTGAACAATGGGGACAGAGTTAAATGCTATTTTAAATAATGGGCTTGTGAAAATAGCTGATCTTTTAGAGCAAAAATAAACAACAATAATTAAGAACAAAGCTCGGTGGAATTTAAGTGGAATTTGAATTTAAGTTGAACACTATTTGCTCATATTATTCCTTTTAATTGTATATTTTAAACATGTTTGTTCCTTACTGTGTGAGTGATGCATTTTGACGTGTTATTTGCAGGGCAACAAGTTTGTGATGGCACTGAAGGACTACGTGACCCGCGAGTCCACATTGCTCAGCTTTAGGCGGGGAGACATGATCAAGCTCATGGATCCAGAGATGCCTCTTGAAGCTGGTAAGACTCCTTGTTCTTCTTATGTGAATTTTGTGTAACCCTTGTTACACTTTACTAACAAAGATATATTTTGGTAACATTTATATTCCTTGCAGTATTGTGTGAAGTAAAAACCTTTGTTTTATCTTGAGATGTTTTATGAATACATTTACATTTGTGTATTGCATTCATATTCTCGATGTGTGTTTGACAGGCTGGATGTATGGTTCATTGAATGGCATTGTGGGCCTCTTCCCTCAGGAATATGTGCGTCCTCTGGCCAGACATGAAGTGGAAACTTCCAACGTGCAGGTTAATAATCAGCTTGAGCAGTTGCCTTATTGTATTGTCAAAATATACTTTAAGAGGCTTTATGTAGTTTTTTTCTTTCATTTTAGACAAGTGTGTTTTCCTGTGTGCGTTTGGAGATAGAAGAGTATTATACATTTTGATATAACTATTATTCGTGTTTGATATAACTTGCTTTCTCATATTTCTTACCCAGCTGACTTTTGTATTTTCAGCCCAAGCTGTATCAGCCAGCTGTCCAGAATGGCCGACCTACACCAAGGGTATGTTGCATTGTTTTCATTTCGACAAAGTTGATATTATTATTACATATTTCTCTATGTTGTTTTCTTTGGAACTATGTAATAGGCAAAGAGTTGAGTCATTTAAGATACAAAATGTAGAAAGCTTTTCGAGTCCATAGTCTTGGTTGTAGGTGTATGGACTGATATTAATTTTGCTTTTATGCACTGTGTCAGATGTTTTGTATGATGTTTATGTACTGAATTCAAGTTCTTTGAAACTGATGAGCAGGTCTTCTGCAATAGTGATTACCTTCACATTCTGCTAAAATCCAGGGTACAGCCTTTGGAGACAGATGAGAGATATATAGGGATATGACAAAATAAAACAAGCGGCGTTTGACCAAGTCTGGTATGCAGCTCTGTGGGCAACCATGAGAAGTGTACAACATCAGCCCTAAAATTATTGAAGTCATCAAAAGCCTGTATGACAAGGCTACCAGTGCAGTCCTCAACAACAGCACCATCGGAAACTGGTTCAGAACAACAATCGGTGTGCGTCAGGGATGCCTACTCTCTCCAACAGAGCGCATAATGTCAGATGCCCTTGCAGATCATGAAGGCACAGTCAGGATAGGGGGAAGAGCAATCTACAACCTTCGTTTTGCGGATGACATTGATGGATTGGCTGGAGAGGAACAAGAACTTGGAACAGCTGGTACAGAAGCTTGACACCACCTCCAGAGCCTATGGATTGGAAATAAGTGCAGAGAAGACCAAAATGATGACCAACAACACCAATGGCATCAACACGGACAGGAAGTCCTCTCCGGGATCGCACAAACAACTGCTGCCCTGGCGAGGTTGAAGCCAATTTGGAATGACAGGACAATCAGTCTACATTCCCAGGTAAGGCTGCTGCGCTCCCTTGTAATCTCCATCTTCCTATATGCTTGCGAAACATGGTCCCTCACAGCAGATCTCCAACGAAGAATACAAAGCATTGAGATGAGGTGCTACAGAAGACTTCTGGACATTTCCTATACCCAGCACATCACCAACGACGAAGTCCGACAGACCATCACACAAGCCATAGGACAACACGATGACCTGCTCACAGTGGTGAAAAAACAAACTCCGATGGTATGGCCACGTCACCAGATCATCAGGTCTTGGAAAGACCATCATGCAAGGCACAGTGCAAAGAGGTAGAAGAAGAGGGAGACCGAAAAAGAGGTGGAAGGACAACATTCGAGAATGGACTGGTTTGACACTGAGCGAAACAGTCAGGGTTGCTGAGGACTGGGAAAGATGGACTACACTGGTTAAATGATCATCTGTGGTGCCCCTACGACCTCCGATTAATGGGATAGGATATGATAGGCTAGGAGGAAATCCTTTGGTGCTTTGTCATACTCCAAAGGTATCGAGGATTAATGGCAGATGATTGATATATTTTTTCCCAGGAAAATGGCCTTAGCCCAGATGATCGCAGTGATACCAGCCAGGGCACCATTGTCAATGACGGAAAGTACTCTATGATGGAGTTCGCCCTGCTCAACTTCCGCGAATCACTCGACAAGTATGTTCTTAGTGTTTTCCTCCCCAGTCAAATGACTGTTTGTGTTTCATTGGATTTCATTTTCCTTGAAGAAGAGTGTTGTTTTGTATATGTGTCGGCTGATTGTGTGTTTGTAAAAACTATATGTGTATGATTGTTTTTGCTATGTGTGAACAACCAAACCTATTTTGTGATTTGGTTGGCACTGTATCGTTTGTATTTTCCTTTTCTCAGTTTAAGCACTATATAAAAACGGTGTTTGTCATCTGAATGTGTTATCTTTTGTATTGCATATAGGCATTTATTATTTTATATTGTGTTGAATTTTTCTCCTCAATCCATAATTAAGCTTGTTTGGTAATGATTACAACTTTATGTGCATTTTATTTTCCTTAGATGTTTATTTCACTTTTTCAGTGAAAACTGGAGGTAATGTTTTAATTTTATGTTTGTGTGCCATGCACAGTTTGGGAATTTGCAACCGTGTGGCTTTTGTTATATGTCGCCACCATATTTTGGATTAGTATTGGTAATTGTTGTCATTAGAATGTAATGTATTTAGTATTATTTGTTTTAATTACCATACATGCTCTCCCTTGTTCAGTTCAGTAGGTTGTACTTTTTTATTGAACATAGATGTTGGGAAAGGCTAAAGTAGGGGCAATGTAACATCAAATAGCGAAAAAGTGGACCTAAAGAATCTTTTACAGGAAGATGAAGAGTCTTATTGTTGATATTTGACTCACATACATAGCAATGCGAGTCTATGTACTCACCCCTCCTCCCCTTCCCCCAAACTTGGTAAGATGGTGTATACCTGTGAGATCTCCTAAATGATCCGTGAATGAATGACTTCACTTCAAGGTCAAGGTCACAAGATCATCAAATGTTAGTCCAAAAATGACAATTTTTTTAAACAATTTTTTTTATAGGTTATATATGAGAATGGTCCAATTAGTACTCAGCCTACAAAAGAAAAATGAAAATTTTGAAAAAGTAGCGATTTATTTTTCAATATAGTCTACTTTTAGTTCGATACACTTGACCCAGCGACGCTCCAACTTCTTTAACCCATCTGAAAAATACGTTTTCTCGAGGTCTGCAAAGCAGGCCTCAGTGGCGGTGATGACCTCCATATTCGACTCAAATTTCTGCCCAGCGAGTGACTTTTTCAAGTTTGGAAACAAAAAGAAGTTACACGGGGTCAAATCTGGAGAATACGGTGGATGGGGCAGCAGTTCGTAGCCCAATTCGACCAATTTGGCCGTAGTGAGGGCGGAGGTGTGAGCTGGTGCGTTATCATGGTGGAAGAGCACGTTTTTCTAAAATCCGCGGACACCCCCGCTTCCACACACGGTCAAAATAAAACTATGAGTCCAATCCGGCTGATATTTCTACAATGGCCGTCTACGAGAATATACAGGGTGGAGAATTGTCCGCGAATCCGCGGATTTCCGCGGAAGGCATTTGCATTTCCGAGAAAAAAATATTGAGTTCCGAGTGTGAAAAGCTGAGGGTCTACCCTTTATTGGGCATAGCGGCCAAAAGCGGCCGAAGTTCTAAACAGACAAAACGTCCAAAAGCGTCCGTATCAACCATGTGGTTATATTCTCGCGTTGTTTGAATGATTGCGAGACTTCCGGCAATTGACTTCCGGTTTATTCTGTTGGGGAAACATTCGACTGCATTTCCACAAGTTTTCTCTGTGATGCGTTCGTTTTCTCGATTTTTTTTTTTCACATTTTCTTGTGTGTGTGTCTAAAATGGATGGTTTGGATTCTTCGACTGATGAAGGGGAGTTTACAGGCTTCCATTTATCAGACATTAAAGTGAGAGAAATGGACTTGGAGTCGGAGGAAGAGATCGGTACTGACATTAGACAATTATTGAATTAGTGTCAGTAGTGTGCATGCATACGATCTTTCAGACTGGAATGAAAGTGAAGAAGAGGAGGGGGCTTGTTTGGACTTTTTAAAACTTTTTTTTTGTATACACATGGAGTAATAAAAAACAAGACATGACAAGAGAAGTATAAAAAGGTAGATAATCAAAAGAGAATTTATTTCTGTTCTTTTTGCATTTTATTTCATTTAAATCTATACACTAGTACCGCCACTAGTCACTAATACCTAAGATGGGGTGTTTTTACTAACGTACCCCTAAATATCTCTAAAATTATAAAAATTCTTGCCTGTTTACAGCTAAAAAATAGACAAACGTGTGCCCAGTAAAATTGGAAATGTTGAGTTTGTGTGTAACAGTGGTGGACCTCAAACTTTGCTAGGCCTACAAATCAGGATTCTTAACTTTTTTGAAAGACATGTGCATAAAACATTCTTTTTTTTCTTGTTGTTTCTATTCATATTTACTTTGTGCTTTTTGCTTTCAGGAGAGGCCCTAAATTACTTTCAAAATTGCATAAATTCATTTTCTTCCAGGGGGCGAATACCGGGGCTTGGCCCCTGGGCCCCGGCCGGATTTCAGAGATTTCTTGATTCAGTTGTTCTCCACCCTGAATATACTACACGATAGTAAATTGCTCTTGCGATAATGGCACCATCGGGCGGTGAGGCTAAGTATTTATCAGACTGCCCTCGTATATATATATATATATATAAACGATATATAGATATATAAATCGCATGTAAGGCCACATCTTGAGTATGTGAATGCGATTTGGTTTCCGTATCCTTAAGAAGCAGTCATCTGCCTTGGAGAGAGTACAAAGAAGAGCGACTCAAATGATTAAATCGGTGAGACATTTACCATACTCGAAGAGGTTGAGAGTTTTGGATTTGCCCTCTTTGAAATTTAGAAGATTGAGAGGTGACCTGATCCAAACTTACAAGATTTTTAATGGGATTGACCACATCAATGTTAACACTTTGTTCCAATTGAATACTAACTCTAGAACAAGAAACTCACAGGACAATATTCTTATAAGACATTGCCGCACAAACAAAAGAAAATACTCATTCTCCTACAGAGTTGCGCCCGTGTTTGATAAATTGGAGGGGGACACTCATTTTCATGTTAAATATTGCGAGTTTAATAAGGAGCATGTGAGTCATATGGGCTTTGCCATTCTAGTTTTTTGTTGTTTTTGTTGTTTTTACAGATCTATTAATTAACATAATTTGTTTAATTACAGCAGGATTTTGTTTTGTTTTAAAAAATTATGATTATCACTATGGATGTTAGATTTTGACAAATTGTATTTGTAGAATATTAGAGTTGTCTTTTTCAGTTTCTGTTGACCAAGGTTTTCATTGTTAACAACACATGTTTATTTTTAATTGTGGTGGAGTAATTTAAAACTAACATTATTTTTTTTAGCATGTACATTATGTAACATTATTTGTGATACTGCAATATAGTTAATTAATTAATTAATTATTTTGAGTATATATTTTTTGTTGTGTCTGATTGACTGGTGTGCGTGTTGTTGTTATACATGAAATGGATCATTGTAACTGATCAGTGAACCAGATAATATTTTAGAAATTAACTTCGTCATCAATAGGTTTTGAGGAACTATAATGCATTGTCAGAAGTTTTTTGTCTAATATTTTTACGCTGCTTTACAGGAATTTGAATAAACGCAGAGATGCAGCAGGTAAAATATTACTGTTAGCTGGCAGACATTTAGCTCTTTGCTCTAACAACTTTTATGTGCTGCCTTGCTGGAGTAATGCAACAAAATGCTGTCTCTTGTCGCGTATTTTATGTACTATCTGTGGTTTAAGATGGCTGCAAGGTCTCAGTGTTTTATTATTCAGCTTTAGCCTTTACTCATGTGTAGTTGTTCAAAATGCATACCATGTAACTATTCACATTTCAAGCTTAACTACATTGTCATCTTGTTTAATTCCTAAAATTTTTCCAGCATACATTTATTGAACGTGCCATTGCAATAACGCTTTATTTTTATTCTGAAAGATTACATATGCGCCATGATTTGCCATGATTTGCCATCATCCATGCTGCTGTCAAGTGAAATAAGCGAGCTGGTGGAGTGCTCTCGTGGTTTGAAGAGTGTGAGAGAGCACCTGCTGAAGCGTTTTGCAGTCACTGTATATGGAGTGGTATACTCTTTACATACATGTATCTGTCTAAACCTCCCGTGTTGCTGATGCAGGTATGAAATGTTGCGAATGGAAGATGGCTCTATCCGGGGGACAGTGAAAATGATAGAGAACATCAAGTTGCATAAAATGCAAAGAGACGCCGACACGAAGCGTAGAGGTGACGGTGCTTTTGCTTATTTTTGTACTCACTAACCACCTTAATGCACTGTTGATCTGTCAATTTCACATCATGCTTATTTTATCATAACTGTAAAACAGATAGTAACTGTGTTAGCTGTCAGTTCATCCATTATTTCATATTAAAGGTGTTTGTAAAAGTACTATGTTACTATCTTAGGTCTTTCTGTGGTTCTGTGATAACATTTATCAATGTAGAATGTAATTATTGTTGATCCGTCATTCCGTTCATTCATCTGCACTGTTATCATCCCCACTGCTTTCCATCTCATTGAAGGTATTCAAAAGTGTGAAATGCAGCATTCAGAATTGAAATAATGTTGCTGGTGAGCTTTGGCAAAGCTGTTGCATTGGTATTTTGGCCCGCTTTTTTCAATAACTCAAAGTAAGCTTTGCAGTTGATTGTAACTGTACGCACTAAAGTGGCTTGTGACTGAGATTTCTGAAACTGCAAAAAGGTACTAAGGCAAATTTATATGGAAAATATTCCAAATAAGTTCAAGTAAATATAACAATTTGATAATGTTGAAGATAAAACGGATTTTAACAAGAGGAAGAAGAAGAAGAAGGAGGAGGTAGGATGTATGCAACAATTGAGAACAACGAACAGCTGAATAAATCTTGATTTAAAGAAAAAAAGAGTCAAATATAAATCTTAATTAAAAGAAAAAAAGAGCCAAATATATATATTTGGCTCTTTTTTTCTTTAAATCAAGATTTATTCAGCTGTCAGTTGTTGTCAATTGTTGCATACCTCTCTGTGCCGTACCAGTAAACACTTCTTTTTCTTCTGCTTCTCCTCCTCATCCTCCTTCTTCTTCTCTTCCTCCTCCTCCTTCTTCTTCTCTTCCTCCTCCTCCTTCTTCTTCTCTTCCTCCTCCTCCTTCTTCTTTCTTCTCCTCCTCCTTCTTCTTCTTCCTCTTCCTCTTGTTCCTCTTCTTCTTCTTCTTCTTCTCTCAAACTCACTCTAAGAGCCAAAAAAAAAATCACTATGTATGTAGCCATCGATTTAACTCGTTTTGTGTTTTCTTGTCCTTAACATAAATTATTTGTATTATGTGTCGTTGATATTCTGAATAAATGGCATTGCAGGAAGTAGTGACTGGTCTTGGAGAGAACATGCTGAGATGATCAAATGGACCAGGGTAGGTTTATTTTTATTTTTTGTTGCAATTTTCATTTATTTGAATTATATGATCTTAATATTCTTCTCAGCAATGAATGTGAATTGCACTTTAAACCAATTTTTTATTTGGAAAAAGCGCTTTATAAATATCCTTATTATTATTTATTATTAATATTGAACCAGAGAACTTACCATGCCTAAGTTCTCTTATTGAACATCTTCCAGTATCCTCTATAAAGTGTTTTGCTGGTGTTCATGTTTGCAATAAATGTTTTGTTGATGTACTCAACCACAGATATTCCAGATTGGAGTAAGTGGTATTTGTTCTGTACCTATAGTAATGTATTTTGCAGTCACCTATCCAAGCCTCCTTGCTCAAGTTGACTACATCGGAACTGAACAAGCTGGCACTTGAATGCTTCATTGGTAAGTATTTGTATAAACAAAACATTAACAATGATATTTTATGGTTTCTGCATTAGTTAAAAAGATTTTGTGTGGATAATTGAACTATATGGCTAATGAAATAAAATAAAAATTAATGTCATTTGGAAAGTTGGCAAGTCATTTTGAAGAGTATTCTAGTATAATAATATTAATATAATTCACACTCACCGTTCAAAAACAATTTGCATGACAAAAAAACACAACAATCATTGTACCTTGTGGAGACTAAAATACTGTTAGAGAAGATATTTATGCCTACTGTTTTATTTTCCAGCCATCATGTGTTTCATGGGAGACTACCCAATGGGCAGCAACCAGACAGACTTTGATTGCGTCATGAAGATTCTCAGGGTACATTTTATTTATTTGTGTGGAAGCATATGTTTGGCATATTTTTTTTAATTACACCAAAGTAGTGTGTAAATTCTACAGGCACACAAAATTCATGTGAATGTATTTATAAGATAAATAAGTGTGCTTTGGGTAGGGTGGTGTAATACTCTTCCGGTTGTTTCAACTTTGTCATAATCTTTTATGCATGTGCATGATTTCAGACTTGCCACAAATATCCAGAGCTGAGGGATGAAGTGTTCTGCCAGCTGTGCAAACAGACTACTAATAACCGCAGCATGAAGAGGTATTTTTAACACTGTTGTAGTTATTTTTAAAAATGTATTATTTTATTTAATTAGTTAGTTTAGTTACTTATTTATTCATATATTGTTTTTCATCTGTTTATTTATTCGTTTTTATGTGCGTGTTTAAAATGTTTTGGATTGTTTTTCCCTGTATGTACCTGAAGTAAATTTTGATGCAAACACAAAAAAACGATTGTGCTTTGTGCTTTTGTTACTACTTATATCCTTTGTGTTGTTCAAGAATGTGCCCAGTTCCTCAGGCCGTTGTAATTTTAATAATAACCATAGGAGTCTTTTATAGTGCTAAAATGCGCACTACTATAGCATGCTAGGTGCAGTTTAGTTTTCTTTTATGTTGTATTGTTCTACATTTTGCAGCAAGAGCAAGGTGAAGGGCTGGCGCTTGTTTGCCTTGGTGGCATCGTATTGTGACTGTTCCGAGACTCTGCGACCCTACCTCTTCAAATACTTGGAAACCACAGCTTCAGATGTCAACAGGACTTATAACCGTAAGATCGTCTTCCCATTTCTTGCATGGTTATAAACAGGACTTATTTGTCATAAGATTTGCTTCCCACTTCTTGTATGATATTAACTGCTACATGTTACAAGTACATGTTAAATGTTAAATATTACTTTTACTGAACTTCGCTGTTGTAAGATCTCCTTCAGATTTGGGTGTGAAATTTTTTTCTTGGAAAGGGGAGAGGGGTCCAATGAAAGTTTAGGAAACCACGTAATTTTTCAACTACTATATTTATTTTGCCTGTTTTGTGTTATAAAGAGAGAGAGAAAGCACCATAGATCATAGACAAGATTTTTATTGTATTGTATTGCTTTCAATTGATGCTTTTGAACTCATTAAATTACTGGTCCTGGACCATTAACTTTTCAGAAGCGGCTGCTCTTTGTCTACAAAACCTCAGGAAGACTTTCAAGTATGGAGGACGTAAGAACGTTCCGCTGAGAGAGGAAGTAACAGCGCTTGCTGTAAGTATTATACTAGCTTGCAGTTTGGGGAAGATTTGTATAATTGACATTAAGTTTTGCACACATCTCGGGAGCTTTGAAACTTGGTGTACTACAACAGATGTTTGTCTGATTACTAGCACTTCTTTAAATATGTATTCGTGCAAACTGGAATAAAAAAAATGGTAATGGCAATGATAATGACGATGGTAGTGGTTACCAACCATATATTTTTTAAAGATTGTTTAATAGACTTTGAAATGTGAAGGGCTTTTAGTACTGCTTGATTTCTCTTCACTATTGTTCATAAAATTATCTAAGCGTTGGTAGTAAATAACGTCTGTGTGGATGTTGCAGGATGGGCGAAACTGCAAACGCCTGCCTTTCTTCTACTCTGGTACGGAAGTGCAAGGTGGTTTGCTGCAGGTCAAGTCTTGTACTGTAAGTACTTGAATAGTTTCCATTGTTATTTTATTATTTGTTTATGCCATAATTGCCTTAACGTAGCTTATCTGTTGCCTTAAAGCTCTTAGCAAAATTGAGAATTACGTAATTGAATCGTCATGTTCATCTTTTTTCTTCTTCCTATTACTGATTGATACATAGGGTTTTTAAGAATATATTACACTTCTTATTAACTATATCATAACATATTTTGTTGATTATTCTGATTTTGACATAAATTGAAATTATCAATGGGTAGGGGTATGAAGGGTGGGGGTGGGGGGTTCTAAATTGTTGCCAGGGTCCAGATCCTGGTGGTGTCCAGGACGAAGGCCTTGTCAGGGGGATGGGAGAAATGGGAGGGGTGGGGGGAAGGAGGTTCTGGAGGGGCAATGTGACACCTGATGCTGAAAATAATGTAACTTTATGAGTTGCATTGTAATATGGTTAATCACTAGTGTAGTCTATATCCATTTCATGTATATACACTCGTTTCTATGTGACGACAATGTGCTGCTCAATATGAGTACGACCCTATCACTATTTCAAAAACTACACACACAGTCATAATGCAACATTGCTGAGGAACAAATGGTGAATATTACTATTGAGCTATTTCGGCAGATATTACTATTAGTAGGTACTCCACATTGACATCATTTGTACAATAAAACTCAGTTTTTCACTCGTTGAACTTTTTGCATGATTTTTAAATGTTGGAGGAATAATATTTAGTTCTGCATAAACGCCGTTCTGTCCTCTTGACAAGTACTTTGTTTTTCGTGACATCAGCTTACATAAGACAGGAGAATTACGTCACGAATTGTATTTTTGAAAAGATGTGTCAGTTGAGCTTATATCTGATCCGCTTTAAAATCGATGATTCACAATCGAAAATGTAGGCATACTTTTGATATTAGAGCTGAAGACCTACACCATGAAGAAGACTACAGGCACAGAAAAAATGTTCTTGCTCAAAGTATACTCTCTTACAATTGAAGAATATGGTATTAAAAAAAGATAAATTAATGAATCCATCGAAATAACATATAAAGAATTGTAAAGGTTGGGTAGTATGTGTTTCTGCATTGCTTATATAGAAAATAAAGGAATAAATAAATGGTCTTACTATACTTTTTGGTTCTTTACGTAAAATGATAGTGCAATATTTCATCAGGTCTGTTTTGGCTGATTCCAATGATACTAACCCATTTCTGATGTTATGAAGTGGATGTATAGGATTTTAAATTAGTGTTTACTTTGGAAACATTGTAGGTTCTCTATCTTAACTCCTTTCTCCATACATGAATAAAGTTATTTACAAGACAGAAAAAGAAGTAATATACTGGAATGAATGAATGTAAGCAAATCATGACAGATGAAATAGCAGTTCACATTCACTCATACGTGTATACTAAACAAACAAAGTTCTTAAGATTTCAAAACGTGTTAGACTATTTACGTGAAAATAGCTTTTGTTTCATGTGCCTATTTATAGGCCTATCAGCAATGTAAAACCAGGCCTTGCCGAGATTCAAAACATAAATGTTCACTCCTGACAGGACAGGTTATAGTCTGTTTTCTAATATAGTGAACTAAATGCCTAACAATAAAACAACGTGCTAAACTAATATCCATTTCCAAGTTTAATGCTAAAAGTCACTACCTAACATCTGAATCGTTATTAAAATCAGAGATATTAGCAAACTAAAACTATGCACAAATCTGACCAAAGTTTTCATTTGAAATTGCACATTTAGCCAACTTTGACATTATACTAGAAGCAGGGAGGCTATTTCTGAGAGTGGTGAGAAGAAAGTCTTCTGTTTCTTAGTGCCCGCTGCATCGGCAGATTTAAGAGGGGGTAGCTTCGGCATTGCATGTAGCCACTTCTTTTTAAAAAAACCTAAAACAAACTAAAACAACGCTAGTACACTTCGCACTGGTCTCTCTCCCACACTCCCTCTCACCCTGCCACACCCTCCTCCCCCTTCTTTCTTTCCACTTCTTCATTGTACTGTGGAGACCCTGTAGTAAACGGAATGAAATCAGTGACAAAGCATGTAATCATGCCATAGTAGTAATATATATCTTTCAACCACAACATCCATAGTCTTTGGATATTTGTGGTAGACATCACGTCAAGTAACGCCATGAGACAGAACACATTTTTTAAAATTTTCTTCTTATTTAAATTAATTTACATTTTATTTTATTTTATTACATTGTTTTTATTTCTATTTTAAAAATTTATTTTTGGGGTTCCCTCCCCTACACCTCTAGATTCTCCCCTGTTGCCATAAGAAAAGAAAGACAATCGGAAAGTTATTGTTTGAAGCCAAAAAAGATTATTTCAACAATTTATAGTCGATGATACAATTCATTGTGTTGGGGTTGCAGTGTTGTACAGATAAGGTACATAGTTCTATCCTTGCATGAATAGTTATAAAATAATGTTGTCATTTATGGTATGTTTCAGATTGTTAATGATTCCATCTTCGACATCTGCACGGAGCTCAACATCAATGACCCTGTGGAAATGGAGGAGTACACACTGTTTGTTAGGACAAGTGAGTTTTTACCTTTAAAATGCACTACTGTTCCGCCACTGTGACTGTTTTATAACTGTCTATCCTTTTGTAGTCTAATCAAATATGGTGCAGTAATGTGTGATATTTCATTATATATATCTTTAAAACTTTTCCCTGCCCCACTCCCCTTCCCTTTTTCTTTTTTTTAAATCACAGGCTGTGTCAGGAATCCATGTCCTTTTTTTAAAAATCTTTTACAAACTTGCCTCACACTCTTATACACCCACCCTCCATGTCCCCTAGTCACTTTCTTTCTGGTTATCCTACACCTCTTCTTCCCCATTCTTCCTTCAATCTTGTGTGTGTTGTGAGCAGTGGCATCATCGAATCAGCACTGGATTCATTAGCAGTCGCAGCATTTTGATCCTTTTTGGGGGGTTTCTTCCAGTTTTTTCCAATCTTTCGTTAAGGCTTTTAACTTCTTTTGCAGATGATGGGGTGATCAGCAAGCTGAGCAGGGAGGAATACTTGCTGGACGTAATTGCGGAGTTTGTGAGAAAGAAGCTGCACTATGAGCTCATCTTCCAACGCACAGTGTGGATCTATCCTCTCACCCACATGGACAATGAAATCTACATCGACATGATGTTCCACCAGGTATGTGAATGTTTACTTACAAGCCTTTGTCATTAACAAATAGTGTGGATAAACCTAGTTGACAGCAAGCTCTTCATTAACCTTTTGAGTATTGAATCTAGGGTATTACAAAATTCATGTGAAAATCTAAAGATATTGACTTTTTTTTTTTGTCAGAATGTTTTCTCAGATTGATTAGGGAAATTGTGTCGGAGAGTAGCTCCCTTTCTTGGCAAACTTTGAATAATTTAAGAAGCAAAGCTAGGCAAAATATATTTTACAAGGATAAAATTCTTTAGTGAAGGCCACCAAAATACATTCGAAATGATAACCTGCATTCATGAAACCAGCAAAAAAACCCATGGCAGCCAAAAGTGGACTTGCTTGCTCGTTTTATTGAAAAGTGCTAGATCATGTGACTTCAAATGGAATGCAAACATGCAATGAACTGAATGAAGAACAAATAAGATACGTGAGGAGAGCTTGCCCCGCACACAAATTTCATTTGTGTGTGTGTGTTTGTGTACTCTTATTTCTATTAAGAAATGTATACTGCAAGGATTGTTATATATTTCTGATGCCCACAGTCTTGTTTTTGGTGGATTTTTAACCATGCGGGTTGTTTTCTTCCAGTGTATCTTTGACTACATTGATGGGTTGATGCTTGTGAGACCTCGCGGTGAACCCACACCACAGTATGTGGTGAGTAATTGGTTTTCTTCCTTATTTTTTCCATAGTCTATGCGCATTTTCTTCAAATTCCCTTTTCTTGAGGGAAGGCGATGCATTTATGATATAATTAAGGGTCTGTTTAGGTGTGGAGTTTGTGCACATTAATATGCTTATTTAGAATTAATGTGCTTGTTTATATGTAGCATATTATTATTGTGTTGCCTGACATGTATGTATGTTTGTTTTCTGTATGCAGGAGGACATGGTGACTATGGCATCAATACTCCACAAGGCCAACAACTTTGCAGGCTTGCCCACTGTGTAAGTTAATGTTTTCATGCATTGCCATTTTATGTAAGTTTTAGATCTAATTAAGTTACTCAACTGGATACAGCAATGATAACGGCCTTGCTAGTATGTTTGGAAACTTAATTTTTCAGTTTTCTAATGTTCGATTTTTTAACCAAATGCTATGCAGTGGCTTATAGAATAGCAAATACAAGACAATACTGCAAAAACTACAACACAAATAGTTGTGATTTAGTTGTTAAAACATTTGTTGTAGATCAGTTGGAGGTAGCATATCTCTTTGCTCTTCCTGCTGTTAATGAAGAGAATCGACGACCATCACACAAGCCATTGGACAACATAATGACTGCTCACAGTGGTGAAGAAACGAAAACTCCGATGGTATGGCCATGTCACCAGATCATCAGACCTTGCAAAGACCATTCTGCAAGGCACAGTGCAAAGAGGTAGAAAAAGAGGGAGACTGAAAAAGTGGTAGCAGGACAACATTCGAGAATGGACTGGCTTGACATTGAGCGAAGCCATCAGGGTTGCTGAGGACAGAGAACGATGGAGTACGTTGGTTAAACTATCATCTGTGGTGCCCCAACAACCTCAGAGTTATGGCATAGGATAGGATAGGATAGTGGTACAAAAGTATACCCATTACAGTCAGCATGCCACACCAAAATCCTGTAAATGTTTTTCTTGCTTAATAAATATTCTTATGACTATGTCTTATATGCCATTATTGTGTATACAGGAAAGAACTGGACGTGATGGTTCCAAAAACTGTCCGCAATGGTCCGTTCATGCGACCACAGCAGTGGCTGAACAAGATCCATGAGAAGCAGAAGACTATGGCCATCAGGAGTGTTACAGCTGCCAAGGCCATGTTCCTAGGTATGTCAAGGCATATCTATTGTCTGTTTTACTGTTGAGCATGAGAAGCGAAGAAATGAAAATGTCGCAGTGATCTGGTAGAAGAGAAGCTCGCACAGACATTTTGTTTGAGACAAATCAAGCAGCAGCATGATACAACTGAAGAAGTAATGTAGCAGACCTGTAGTATAGTCGTGAGTTGTTACTGTCAGTCATTTGGACTTACTAAAAAAAAAACTTATTGAGGGGCAAGGAAGGAAGTAAGGGTTGTAGGATACAAATCTGGAAAGGAGCAAACAGATGATTTGGTGCATGTAAATGTCATAAGATTTGTATGCCACTATCAGTGGGGTATTATATCGTTACAAGGATTTTGTATCACAAATATTATATTAGTGGTTTTTCTGCTTGACTATATTTGAAAATTGACAATTTTCATTAAAACGAATTCTGATTGTTTGTATTTCAGAGGTGCTGGCAAGATGGCCCTTGTTTGGTTCCACATTCTTCTTAATCAAGGTAAAGTCCTGCATACTAGCCATTATGATGCTTTTCGGTATTAGAATTAATAGTAGAATAAGTTTTAGAGTAAGATCTGGATATTAGTTTTGTGGATAACGTTTACATATTTACTTGTAGGTTGTAGTAGTAGAATATGTTGTATTTTGCCATATGTTGTATTTTGCCATTTTCGTCTGGAGTAGACGTTAATTTTGAGATTCTGGTCCTGTTCTGTTTACACTGAATGGAATATTTTCACATTATTACACTGCATTTCTCAGCCTACTGATGTTGACATTGAGATTATTATAAATAAAAGAAATTGGAAGCATATTTGTAATTGCAGATATACAGATAAAAGTTGATAGGAACCCGCAGAGACACAAAGTGGCCACCTCTTTAACCCTAGATGTTTGTCTTTTGCAGAGCATTCCGAACATGACGAGTGAATGCAAGCTGGCTGTGAACCAGAAAGGAATTGCTTTCCTGCACAGAGAAACACATGTAAGATTATTTGTGTGATGTTTGTGTTTCTGTCACTTGTTTGTCATCAGCGTTAACGTCAAAGTAACATAACTCATATGCTATTTATGTTGGCTTCTATCTGCCGTCTACTCAGGTTTGGCTCCCCTCTTCCTTCCTGCTCTTTGCTTGTAAGTATGAGCAGTGGATGTTTTTTTAATTCCAGTTATAGCACATCATTACGTTAATGGTCTCAGATGTAACAAATATGGTGAAAGCTATTTAACAACTCGCTGATCAATACCTGTGTTGTTTTGTTTTGCAGGAGACAATACTGGGTCATCCATTCACTGAGGTTCTGTCCACAAGACGTTACCATAGTGACAGTGGAGGCAACTATCTGGACATGAAGATAGGCAACCTCATGGTGCAGAAGATTCTCAGGATTGAAACTGACCAGGTCAGTCCAATTTATGTATGTGTGTATGTATGTGTACGTTTGTTGGTTAATTGATTTGTTTATTAATATAGCTTGCAAGAATTATATAGTGCATTTGGTGTTGTTGGTCTTTTCCTTGGTTGTTATTGCTTTCCCAAGGCAAATCTAGAAAGATGATTTCTGTTGATTCTTCCTGTGCAAGTCCTAATACCCAAAAAATCCCAAATTTTCAGGAGTGATGCTAAAGAGCAATAATTAACTTGGTTTTTAATCTGAACTTTCATATGTTGATCTCTCCACCTAAGATGATCCATGAGTCTTATTCTCTTTTGGTGGTTAGATGTAGAAGACTAGTGAAGTTATAGTGCATTGTTAGCCTCAAACCTAACCATTGAATGCCTTTTGTGTCTGTGCAGGGATCAGATATCTCCAACCTGATTGGTCAGTACATGCAAGTTCTCAACCGCCAGCATCGACACAGTGAGAGGTTGTGAAATGACGGAAACATGTAGACAAGACCTCAGACTTCGCTGCATTGTGCATAAGTCATGTCTTTGTTGTTTCAAAGCCTATCACCGCCAAAAGTGCAGCTTTGATTTTGTACAGACTTCCTAACTTCTTCTACATTTCGAAGTTTCAAGCAATTTGGAAACACACATCAGCATTGACACCAGTTTGGGAGATATTTTCTTCCTATTCTTCAGGCACATTCCCCAAAACTGAATGACGCCAAAATGATTGCATGGTTATTATTTGGCAGCATTGTTATGCTACTGTATCTATTCCTGTAAATTTAAACATGGAAAATACCTTCAATCAAAAAGAAACCGCATTCTGTTTAAATTGACGTACAGTGTTTCCTTTGGTAGGGCAGACTCTTTCCTATATTTTTGCCCTGACTCTTCAATACATTACAATACAGCATGTTTTCGTGCCCTCACCCCTGTTCAAATACTCTCCTACACATTTGAATCCTATTTTTGAGGTTTAGCAAAACAAAACTGACCACGCAAAAAGAACTTCCCCTTGTCGGTATGTCCAAGGCTGTCCTTGATTTTAGATTAAATACCCTCTACCACACCCCCACCTCAACATGTCTTTATAATGTGGAGTTGTGCGCCATACAAGTGGACATTAGTTGGAAACAGTTTTTTTTTTTTTAATAGCAAAAGTGTGTATGTGTAGGACATACAACAGCATATTTATTTATCTTTTGCAGATCAACTTTGTTGTCTGTTACTGTTTCCATCTACTATCATGTTGCTGTTACTATCGGTCATTATTTCCTGTGTACGAAACCACCTTGAAGTTGATGACCCAAGTGTAAAGTTCACATGGTGAAATTTTCAACCCGGGTGAATATGTTCTGGCCTTTTTCTTCAAGACGTGAAAGATTCATTTCAACCAGTGCCTTATGACAGTGCTGCTGCTTAGACTGCTGTGTGGATGTGTTGACATTTGCTGTGTAGTAAAGGTTGATGGTGACAGTTCTTCATTTTAAAAAAAGCAACAATTCTCTTGTGTTACAAACCTTTATTGTGCCTGTGCTAGAACTGATACAAGTGCTTTTGAAGTATGACGTACTACACAGTGGTAGAAAAATGGACACTGCAAGCAGGAAATCATAAATGCGCCTTCAGATACATTCTGATGTGGAAATTGATTTCCAATTCCCTCTTTTTTATGTGCTTCAGAGCAAATGAACAAACCTACGTACGGATTGCATTGCAGACATATGCCTAATGCCTTGGGGTTGACAGTGAACAGTGTGGGTGTATTACTTGTGTAACCAGCCATTACCAAGACCCCAGTGGTATAGGTGCTAGGTTTATATGCTACTTAATTAGCCATATGCTTAATTATAATAGATATATATCCAGCAAAGGAATCTGCTCTACTGTGAATTGTGTTTGGAGAAGAGAAGGGCTGATAAAAATGTGAAAAACAGCAGATTGTTCTCGAAGGGCCTGTCCTAATTGGAAGGTTCGTGGAGGTTCATTAACCTTTTTTCTGAGGCTCTCAGGAACGTATGTTTGGGATCTGGGAACCTCGAAAAAAGGTTAGCGCACCTCCACAAACCTTCCAAATAAGACAGGCATTAAGAAAATTAAAGTAGCTACAGTTTCCTTATTTCACATTTTTGTTATTTGCAAACTGTTATTGTGCACAGTAAGCAGAAATGTCTCCAATTTCGCAATTTGAAATCAAAAGTTTTCATATTTTGTGACGACACTGCTGATTATTTTGCATTACTTAGTTGTGCTTTGACTTTTCGTTTCTCTTTAAAACATAAGTGTACTTGTTAGATTATTTTTTTTATTTTATTTACTTAATATTATGTGATGATTATTATTATTGACTTCCCTAAGTGTGTTAGAGCATAAATGCACTTGTTTTGGAATCTTGCATACATATATACCCAGATCAGTTTGACGTACAGTACATACAAACCACCTTGTTGTAAACTTTTTGTTTTGAGGATGTAGATACTTGACTATGTTTAGTAAATATTGGATTCCACGCATAAATTGTTGAGTTTTAAGAAGTAGATTAAGCTCTTTTGGTAAGTACAATGTTCAGACAACATTTGATCACCAAAACGATAAGAATTGTCATGTCAGAAAAAGCAATTTATGGTTTCATATCAGGGATCCAAGCAAACTTAGATTGTAGTTGAAATATTACCCTATTCTAAGAGCAATAATTACTTTAAATAAATATTTTGTAATTCAAATGTACTTCTTACATTCATTGTTGGGATTGTTTTTATTCATGATACAGATTTTCAGCTTAGAAGCGTATACTTAGCCCTGCTTATTGTATCATGTAAAACAGCGTGCATGTATTACAGTGAAGAAATATTCATTAAGTTGTCTCAGTGTGTAAAGTTAAGGTCACATAGTCCAGATTGTTACATTTGCTGCCTGTTGATTTCATTTGAGGGACCCAGATTTAGCAAAATGTGATTAAGTTAGACATTCTACTCACTTTACATTTTGGTCAGCTGTAGTGCTTTAATATGGGGTGTTTGCTTTGAGAATGAATTAAAAAAATAATATTGAATATAGGTGATTGTGAAAATTATTATGGATGAACAAAACTTGTGCATTCCACTACCCATCTGTTATTTGTATTCGTCATCTTTATGTTGTGGGTTTTTAAAAATATTTGTTAATGTAAATGTTGTACTCAGATTTGACTTTAACAATAGTCTGTTTCTTCAAGTTTAGCTGTGTTTTTGCCAGAATACCGAAAGCTAGATTTTATTTACTTTGGAGTATTGTTCAGGAGTTCATTAAGGTTGGTGACAAAGTTTATAACAGAAAAATTGCCTATTTTTCTTGGTTGTGATATGTTTGCTTACTCTGTGGTATAAGCAAACTCTGTGTTATTTATGTATTGTATACCTTTGTATATCTGTGTTCAGAACTGTATATAAGATAACATAATGCGATTTTGTTAGTGTTGTACACACATTCCAAGTGCTTACACAATATTTTCATTATTTTTTTGTTTTTATCTCACTGCATAATAACTCCCAGTGCTAATAGTATGTATCTTTTGTATTGTGCTAAATTCATTCCGCATGAAAAATGAAGAATTTTTAACAATATTATCTGCAGTATTGAGAAAGAAATAAGGGTATGAAATAAAAATCACTATTTGTATGAACCATGACAAGGAAACGGATGCAGTACTGCTAAAATTGTACATTGCATAATTTGTAAAGAAACACGAATGAATGTTCAACAGAGTACAAACTTAATTATACATATCTGATATTATGAAAACTAAACACATATCCTGTGATGAGGTAATTTCAGAGTTTTACTTCGAAGTATGATTATGGCACTTATATACAGAGAGAGAACTTTGTCTATATTTCTGCTGTTTAGCTGAAATATTACCAGCTAGATTTAGTAGAACTATGTAATTCCTCTCGATATACTGTGAATATTTGAATTGTGATACTATAGCATTATTTTATTGATAGAATTGCGCACACTGTCAACATTCCAGATTCACCATTCAGTCTTCCATTTGAATGTATTGCAAAATGGTGTTGAGAATTCTGATGAGTAAATTATATTTGGAAAAATACTGTGGTTTGATATTTGGTTGTAAGGTCTCAAACGGTATAACTGTAGTTTATTGTAGAACTTAAGGCCTAGCGAAAAGCCACTTAGTTTGGGACTGTAACACTGTCAAAAATACTACTGCTAAAAGCATCACTGATCGGTGCTGACTAAATAACTATGCCTATCTTCCTCTTAAAGCTGTTGTAAGATGCAAACTGCGAAATCAACTAGCACGTCACACTGTTCATTTTGTAGATCCATTCAGTTCATGTTTATTTTGATTTAGATTTGTTTTACACAGCATTATTTGCTAATAAACCTTGAATTTCCTGCTGTAATTAAAATACAACTGCTAACTATTTTAAGCCATAAATAAATGACATTCCAAATCTATGCACATAATTTTAGCATAATAGTTATGCCAGCAAATATTATTGATAATTTAAGAAATGAGGGGGAAAATGTATTTCAGATTTACCAAAATGATTGTCTAAATCTGCCTTGAAATGTAAGATTGTAATATTGTCTCATATGCAGGGTTTTGAATGAATGTAGGGAGTGATACTAGATACAAAAACCTTGGGGATTTATTCATTTGAATCTTACAGATTTACAGCCATGTTTTGCCTTAGATGTTGCTGAAGTTAATAGGCCTTATTCGGAAATTGGAGGTAGCTTGTCTTTTTGTTTTGTTTTTAGTTACAGGCCTAGAGTTATCAGGGTGGACATCTCGTCTCAGAACACTATAAAAGCTACCCTGAGCTGCAAGCTTTTCTTTAGAAAGGGGAGATGCAGGGTAGTGCAAGGCTGAATTAGCGGAGCTAGCCAGCCCCGAGTTGCTTGGGCAGAGCGCTACGAAACACTACGTAACTATTTTGGCGGAAAGTCTGCGCAACCCTATGTCCGTGGAGAGCACTCTGTAGTGGTTTCGAAAGTTTGTTTGCGAAGAGAAAAATATGGCAGTCAGAGTGGTGGGCTTTCCATTTGCTAATGGCGATGTGTTCAATGGTGAAATAGCAAGGGAGGACTTTTTATAATAAACAAACTGGTAAGATTTGTGTACTTGTTATTTGACGGGATAATTAGGTTCATGTGCAATTGGTATGAATAGTATTTATATTTGATACTATTGTTGTGTCATCAGTGCGATTGATAGCAACTTTCACTTTCAGCCAACTTCACTTTGATTGGCTGTTATGCTGTGCCATTTTAAAAGCACTCACTTATGGCAAAAGGTGCCCCAGAAGCAAAAAATAATTCGTTTGGAACATTCCAAACGTTTTGTGGCGCTTTTTTTTTCTAGACAACTTGGGGCAGGATTGATCTGGGGGTTTGATGGAGGACATAGCAGAAATTAAATGTGAGAAACCGTGTTCATTTGCAAAGAATGTCCGCCCAACGTTAGACAACTCTGGGTGCAACATGTAGGTAAGCTGGCCAAAGTTGTTTCCCCTCTTATTTCCGAGCATGGTTTATTATTACAAAGCAGAATTGATTTGATTGTAAAACATCTATAACTTAAGTCTTCAGTACAAAGTTCATATTGCTTTTATCAGAAGGTTCATAACTTGACCATACAAATATAGAAGATATGTGCGTTTTACTTAAGTTTTGTTTAAGTAAGTTATATAAATGGCTGTACTTGTATTTTTAGACTTTAACCAGACTTACATTTGCTCTTTTGCATTAGTTGTAGGCCTCTATCAAAGGTATGGTATAATATGAACGTGCAATCGTGTTAACTTGCGTTATGGTCTACTTTGTTTCCAAAATTACCTGCACTTGATGCCGCTATTTCTCTGATATAAACAATATTTGAGTTTTTGTATTAATACTATTTTGTAACCCGATCGAGTATATTATTGTTTTTGTACTGGCATCAGTAAACTTTTATATTTGACAGTTCAACAGTTGTGAATTATTTAGGATGCGTGTGTTTGTGTAATAAAATCACACTCAAAAATCTTTCTTAATTCAATGTCACAACTTTTAATACTTTTCAAACACACATAACACAATTCACTCACAATAACATTCAAGCAAAATTGTTACATGTAATTTTATTAATTTTTTACATGAGGTGATGATTAGACAAATATATAGAACCCATAATGTCAAACAAAACAAACGGCAGAACATTAGTCCTTTAATTCAGTCCCTACTAACTAATCATTGCGATCGCAGAGGTTACTTGCACATCGCTTCCCCACAAACAACTGCGATCGCAGTTTTCAACCATGACGTTTTTTTTTCTTCAATGACATCAGTTTTTGTACCAAACTAAAGTTCTAGCTTTCACATCTGTTCTATTGCCCACTGTTTGATAGTGTTCTTCAGCTGTACAATTTAAGAGTTTTGTAATCACTGGCTTTGTGCGATTTTTGCCAACCAAAATGGCATCGTGTACATTGACCAAAAACTAGTCATTTATACCCCCCATCTAAATCAGGTATTTTCCCTTGAAACATTGCAAACTTTGCACTATAGTGTACAAATATGTCAACATTAACTCATGAAATTTTCATGTCCTTTTGTGGAATTTTTTATTTTGAACGAATTTTTTACCAAATTGTACAAATGGCCAGTACACAGAGAAAAACGTAGAACCAAATCGCCCAGTAGGGAGTGAGTTAAAAAAAAACTGGAAGATTTAAGACATTCCAGCCGTATGTTAAGTGGCTGTGCAACAAAAAGGGCACTAATGCCTGCAAAGGCAAAAACTAGGTCGCTGTAGTTTTCATTTGTCTTTTCACATATTTTGTAACTTCACTTGTCTTCCTTAAACAAAGGGAGGACAATGTCATCCCACTGCTGATCCCATCTGTAGGCTTGAAACTTCTTGAGATTCCCATGGAACGTTTTCAGTTTTGTGCTCTTCTCAGGAAAATCTGTCAACAGCTCCTCAAAACAAAAAAACCAACACAAGTAAAAAGAACAACATGACTATGTTACCACTAAAAGATTTTTTTAGCACAAAGCTAACCCTGAAGAAACAAAGGAGTGGTGGAGAGGTCTAATCGCCACCATAATTTTAAAGATTATAGGAAATTGGTCCAATCCTTTACAAGACATCAATATTGCTTGGTCCCAAATCTGCAAATGCATTAAAATTCAAAACGGTATTCCCCATTTGATTTGATTTCTTGTTTATAGGGTCCAATGAACCTTTAGCGGTCATAGCTGGAACACACCATTCATGTTTAGCATAAAATAGTAATGGGGAGACTGCTTTAAAATGTACAGTTATTGTTAATTAAAATGTACAATTATTGTTAATTAAAATGTACAATTGTTGTTAATTAAAATGTGCAATTGTTAATTGTTAATTAAAATAAAAATGCTGCCGCTCCACTCTATTCAAGAAAAATATTTTGAAATAACAAAACACATTTAAAACATAACTGAAAATATAAAATGCAAATTCTGAAACTTTAGCACACCAAAAAGGTTTGTCTTATAACAATGGAAATAAACTTAATGAAAGAAAAGTGGTGGATAAATAAACATACTTGCAGCTGCTGTGCCAACTGCTCACTGTCATCAAACAGCATTCCATACAATCCAGGCTTTACAAGTTCTTCGATACTGAAAGGAGGAATAAACGAAAGCATAAAACTGAAGCACCAACATACAACGAAAACTTTGGAGTATGAAAACGACCGAGTGGAAAATCTGTAGATCTGAAATTTCAGAGATTGTTTTAGGTTTATTACGTCAGTCAGCTGTTGTAACATCTAAAAGGTTTTAACATCAACCAAAGTTCTAGTGTTTTTACCTACACTTGGGTGTTCCCATGTTTTTATTCTCACAAGTAGAAAATTTGTGGATGTCATTTCGGAGGGTGGGATTTCTGCTAACTGACTCTTTCAGAGGTGAAGTACAAGTTGTGCTACAAAAGCATGGGAAAAAAATAGACCCTATGATGAATATCAACATTAATTTTTCATCCATAATTATTTAGATCCATTCTTTGAAAACACAGTAAAATTCAATCAACGCACTTTATTGTTTTATCTTATAATAAGGAGCTATCAGTAATACCCCGCTTTCTCAATTCTGCAACAGTGATAATGTTTATGCAAATAACACAATACCGAAGCTACTACCTACCAATCATAGCGAATTGCACAGACAGGCAGACCACAACCAAACATGTCCACCACCTTCATGGGAAGGTCAAGGCCACTGGAGGACTTGTGCAGACATACACCTAGGTCTGCTGACCCTGTCCATACCACAAAACAACTAACGTGTTACCGCAAAACCTACTTTCATATGAATATTATTAATTATTTACTACAATTATCCTTGCCATAAAAGGATTGGATAAAAGGTTTATAACTTAAGTTTAAATACCCAACAGCAGCGGCTAGCCCTCAACATTAAGCCAGAGTAATACCACACAATTAATGTTACAACAGTACCTACTGAACACTACCCTATCATTTTTATATGAATACTATTCAGTATTATTGTTATGCTTGTCATAAAAAGATTGGGTAAAGGTTATAACATAAGTGTACATACCTAACAGCAGTGGGTAGTCCTCGGCAGTAAGCCAGGGTAAACAGAACTGAACCTTTTTCCACTGAAGGTTGGCTATCTTTTTTTGATATATTTCTTTCTGTGGACCTTTGCCTGCACAAAAATACAATCAAAGAAATTTACAATTACAATGAGGCGTACTGAAATCACGTGAGAAAATATCACTCACTGTCACGTTACTTTGAATTTCATTGATAGAAACACTTCACACAAAAAACTGCGATTAAATCCTCTACCAGGACACCAAAAAACAAATATCTTCATTCATTCACCAGGGGTGAGATTTAACCCAGGAGACTAACTAGCCTGCCGGGCTAGCTAGTAAGTAAAGTGAGGTAGCCTGCATGATTTTTAGGCAGCCCGACAATCGTTCACATATAAAACACAAATTTTGACAATAAACGTAATTTGTAGCGAGTATCTTTTTCACAAACAAAGCAGACAGCACGCTTGGCGCGCAAAGGAAGTAGGCAAAGGGAAATAACGCTCGCGTATGCTTCATACTCGTAGCAGACAAACAGTGACCTAAAAACGCTCTCGCTTCGGACAGAGCTTCTAAAAGTCTGCAAGTAGTATCTTTTTTTTTTTTAGGTCGCCAGGCGGGCTGGCTCAATTATAAAGTGAGGTCGCCCAAGCCGGTTTTAAGTCGCCTCGGGCGACCGGGCGACCGCTAAATCTCACTCCTGATTCACTAATCCACTTATTCATCCATCTATCAATCTTGTAGGTCTGCATCTATTAATAATATAGCATCAACTAAACAGCAGTTTCAAAATGATAATTCCAACCAACATATGCACACTGTCAATCATTTATCCAAAATCAAGTGGTACTTTTTACTACTTTGAGCTATTTTTATAATTCCTTCATAATAAATTTTTTCCTAAAGCTGATGTCTTCTTGTGTGTGCGTATGCGTGCATTTGTGTGTATATGTAAGTATGTTTTTCTTTAAACATGCCTTTTAATTTGATACTTATTTGTGATGTTTGTTATTATTTCTTACGATGTTTAAAGTGTTTTATCTCATAATTTTGTACCGTATAGTTCAAATATTTATCCTTGTTAGATATGATGTTTGTATTATTTCTTATAATGTTTAACTGTTTTATCACCTAATGACATTATTTTACCACACTGTTTAAATATTTATCCTTGCGAATGAACGTGCACATGAGAGCGCTATAAAAATAAATTATTATTATTAATTATTAATCTAAAGACTCGGGCAGAAGTATTTATCAAATAATATCATATACCAACCAGTAATAACACACACAATCCTTGGAGCAGTATCAGCAGAAGCAGTTTCATACTCTGAAAAAACAAGAAAAGTGTTAGTACCACAAGAAATCGCTCAACGCTTAAATTTTGCGAATGTAGTACCTTTTGAATTAGAATGTTGGCTTGGAAAAAAAAAATTGGTAAGCAGTCATAAATATCAGTGTATTAAAACCAAACAATTATGTGGCATACTTTTACACCCTGTGTGTGCTTGTGTGTACATATGTGTCTAGTGTGGTGTGTGAATGTGTGTACAAGAGTTTGTTTACATTGTGCATGGGTGTTGTATACATTTGCAAACTAGTACGTAGTAGTGCTTTACTTATAATATAGCACCTCTTCATCAGTGCACAAGCCAGTTCAACTACTTACTTTCCAAAGCATCCAGTAGAAGTCCAAAATCTTCATCCTCTGTAACATAAGCAGAAGAAAAGATTTATGAATATAAATTATAAGCAGCCAGCACGATTCTCAATTATTTTTAACCTAGATTCAAGGACCGGTTACTATTGTTTAATGTAAGAAATAAACAAAAGCAATTCATAAATAATTATTTTAAAACTTTTTTTGAAGAGTGTAAATTTTATTATTTAAATAAAAACTTTTTTTTCCCTCTTGGCATGCTGTCAGAGTGGAGTTGTGCACAAGACGTCGTCGTCATCATCATCATCATCATCATCATCATCATCATCATCATCATCATCATCATCATCATCATCATCAAGTCATATTTATAATTTAATAAATAACCAGAACCAGCACTGTATTCTCCAACCAAAAGAAAGAAAAGAGTATGATAAATGAATAAAAGAAAGGACAAACAGGTACAAAGAAAGAAAAGTAACAAGAATTGTACCTGTCCAGCTGGTACTGCTGACCAAAAGAGCTGGACGCAGAGGTTGTCTCCTGACCTCTCCTCTCAGGTCTGACTCTGTGAATGCAGTACCGTTCTGAAAGTCTGAAAGCTCACTGAAAGTCAATGCATAATCATGTTAAAGGACACAATACGTTCCAAGAAATCCACAATAATGCTGTCGGACAAATGCCAAAACAAGTTATGGTGATAAGAAAATAATTATAATTATTAAAAATTATAAATATTTTTTTAATTATTCATCTTTCACTCTTTGATACATGCATAGATGTTTCTTTGTAAAGTGTCAAGACAGCAGATACAAAAAAAATCTAAACAATAGATTTGTGAATAAAAATATATTAAGCTTTAAATATTTTCATTAATGATGTTAGGGCTTATTGCAAAATACCATGCTTACTAAAAAATATTATATATTTTATGCATGGCTGTGAAAGCATATTTTCACGATAATGGACTCAAATTTTAATGAAAGTGGACATGTATAAAATATTTGTAGATGATACTCAATGCAATTTTTTTGTATACAGATACACAAAAATGCTGCCGTGATCTTTGTTCATATTAACGATTTCAAGCCACAGTTCAACCCACCTTGCCGCAAACACTGGATATTGTTGGGCAAGTCGGACAAAAAGCTCATGCTGTTCAGAGAGTGGTGTGCTCGTGAATATATCTGGAGGTCGGTCGTACAATGTTGTGGCTCTGTCAGTACCACAAAGCATCCGCCAATTAATCAATTAATAAATAATCAATTAATCAGTAGTAAGCATTTTAAACAAGGATGGGAAATGAGAAGATAAAAACAACCCAATAAGTCATCAAATAAAAACCAAGCTGTGGAGTTTATAACAAAACTGTTTCATACTCCTTCTCAAGGTAAAGCAAGGATAAAGTACATCTGTCAACACTTTTATTATTTGGCACTTTCAGGTTGAGATAACATATATGTTTCTCAAATAAGAAGTATTTTATCTGACGAAAATTGAGTTTTATTTACAAAATCATGAACTTACTTTATGTTCCAATAGTGAGCAAGGTCCTCTTTCATGGCATTTGTGACGCAGAAATTAAGACTAGATGATCTGCCAAACACACGCTCAACCCTGCATAACAGATATGCAATACAACATAAAGATAATACACTAATTACATGAGCTGACATTACATAACTATATAAGTTGAAAGTTGTGTTATTTGGAATATAGCAACATAAAATATGAATCACCTAAAGCAAATACATGCATGATTACATTGATTAGACATGGAATAATAATTAATGAAAGCTGTTGATGTCCATGTGAAAGCATGGGAATGAGCTCTCTGAGCAAACTACACGTTTCGTAATTGAGTTCTATACAAGTTACATCATCATCATCATCATCATCATCATCATCATCATCATCATCATCATCATCATCATCATCATCATTATTATTATTATTAAGACAAATACAGGAAACTGAAGTGACAGCATGCTGCCAGCATGAAGTTGTGCACGTAATCAGTAAAGAACATTATGGAATATATATCGTAAACCTGGACTCACTTTTGAGATAAAACAACCAGTGGATGATGATCACCAACTTTCAGAGACAAGATAGTATAGCCATAGTTGTGCCAGTCAACCACCATCTCACTCCTCCTCAATAAACACGTCAGCCAAACCACAGGAAAAGTTGGAATAGTTGGTGGATTCTGTCAAACAAACAAAATATTATCATCATCACAATTATCATCATCATCATCACCATCATCATCATCACCATCATCATCGTCGTTCTTTTATACTGCTTTACTAGCTCAAGAACTCAATTATTAATTCATAAAGGAAAGTAAGAGACTAGAGTAAACAATGTAAAAAATTGGCAATTTTTAACTATAGATTATTGAAAAACTCAAGGATGTAAGTGTTTATAAAACAATCAAAACCAATATATAGTCAGCACGGTGGCCTAATGGTAGAGCTTTGGCTTGCGGATCTGAAGGTCCCGGGTTCGAGCCCAGGCCGGGGCATTGTGTTGTGTCCTTGGGAAAGACACTTTACTCCTGTTTCCTACTCCTTCGGATGAGAGTTTAAACCGAGGTCTAGTCTGTGTCGCATACATTCCATCATAACGGACTTTAACCCTTTGAACCCTGGATGCCCCACCAATTCTGAGCCCATCCCCTGGGCTCCCCGGAGAAAAATGGCATTTTTAGCATGCTTTTAATAAAACAACCAAAACTTATCAACCAAAGTGTTAGACAACCCAAAGTACTTCAAATGTCATCTCTCATCTTCATTATCATCCTACAATTGATCGATTACTTCCTGAGTTGTGTACAGTCGCTTAGCGACGCTTCCTTGATTTGTAGACCTTCGTTTCATGACGCAAAATTGAGAAAAAAAACGTCACAAAAACACGCACTGTGCTCGCACTAGAGCGCAGACATTTTGCTTTACCTTATTCCCAATAAGTTGAATAACCCTATTCCAAACAGCAAGTACTAGAAAGAACAGTAAGCTTTGTACGGACCACAAGACTAAGGTAAGGTTACGAGACCGGTTTATCGGTCTATCGGGGCACAGCTGTTTAAGGGCTAGACCGATATATCGGTCTTTCGGGTTCAAGAGGTTAAAGATCCTGACGCTCATGTCCTAGACGGGCGAGTGCCGGTGACAAGAACACACCCAGCATGCACCTATATCCTTCTCCCCCATCCATGGCTGCCCAGGATTGTGCTCAGTTGTCTGGGGCGTTATTACGGTGCGCCCAAAGGCTGCAAGTTGGCGCCTCGGGCGGCTTGAGTTAGATCCAGCACCTTGAGCAGCTCTTTAGCTGAAAAAGCGCTATATAAGAACGATTAAATAAATAAAATAAATAAATAAATATATGGTCTTTCTCATTGTTTGTCTGATAACAGAATTTTCACATCATGATAGCAGAGAACTTTCTAACAATAAGCGCTAATGATTGGTACAATCAACAATGCAAAATATAAAATCTTGAAAAAGATGATAGTGGAAGGAGGCAGGCGAAGAGAAAGGCAAAGAAAGAACTTGACAGATGATGTCAAGACATGGTTAGCACTGGAAATGTTACACCTCCTGACAGCAGCAACAGACTGAAATGGCGATAACTCTACAAGACAGCATCGCTCATGTCTCCCCAACGGCTTGACAGGCTGAGGGATTCCATAGATAGAAAAGATGAAAACAAGAAACGCCTAAGAGCTAAAACTTAAAAAATGTATATATCACCATTACTCTCCTTGATCCTTCCTCCCCTCCTGCCCAGACTCACAAATGTACTTAATTGCATTGGAATTTTCAAACTGTATTGTAGTATGGGTTTACCTGTACAAATATGTAGCCACATTTTGGGGTGAGAAGCAAGATGAACGTCAAAGACACTGCCAGCCAAAATGCTCTCAGTATATACCCAATTGCTCCTGGCAAGTCTGTACATGATGAAGAAACACACAACAATTATGAATAGTAGTTTTTCACTACATAGTTTAGTTTAGTTCAGTTCAATTGAGACTTGTGTTAGCCTTACGAAGTTACGTCTTTTTAAGTGTCCAATGAGAGAGACCACAGATTTTAGTCAGTGCTGTCTTTCATGGATCATCTGTCGCAGAAATGTGCTTTTGACGTTCAGCCTTACACATACTCTACTAGATGTTTGATATTGTATTGTGTGTGGGCAAACACTGTCAGCAGGTTTAAACAGCTGGCAATAGTAATGTCTGCCATTCTGGACAGCTGCCAGTAAAAGGGTTAATAAAATGACACTGAGTAATAAATAACAGCACTTAAATTTACTGAGTTTAATTACAATATTAAAATGTACAGTTGTTTCAAATAATAACAAACAAAAATAATATTCGATAAAAACTTACTGTTGAAAATTCGGGGAGCTTCTCTAATAGGAACAATGTCAATTCTTTCATTCTCTAGCACTTTCTTGTGTGGCACTGAAACTGAAATAAACCAGTCAGTGGAAAATATAATGTCAGTTTGTAAAACAAAAGAAAAAATAAACATCAGCTATCATTGCATCATCTTATTAAGTTAGTTTGTTAAGTATTAATTTTATTAAATACGACAAAAGATTATAAACAAATCTGCATTTAAAAAAAAATATTCTACTCACCCTCATAGCCAACAATCATAACATTGAAGCCATGCTTTGCAAAACTCAGAGCATGATACTGAATGCGAGGACTCCGGCCGATGTCGCCTAACACGACAATACAAATGTTTTTCTTCCCTCGAACGAAATAGTTCATCAACAGATACAGCACCACAAACACTATTGGTGTTAGCAGAGCAATCTGCACACTGTACAACATTATCATGTATTTAAATATCTGCACACTTGGTAAACTTTCTGTTTCAACATTTCTAGCAGTAGCATTCTGCCATGTCAAATTCCAGAGAGTCACGTCCCTTGCTACATGGGGACACAACTTTCCACGCATGTAATAGGCCTACTGCCTAGGTCTGTTCGTGAGTGGTTTGCGTGTGCGCGCGCGCATGTGTGTGTGTGTGTGTGTGTGTGTGTGTGTGTGTGTGTGTGTGTGTGTGTGTGGGTGTGGGTGTGTGTGTGAGTGCGAGTGTAAGTTGTGTGCGCGGTCTGTCTCATCTGCACCATTCAAGCAGTATTAATGTATCAGTAATGCGCGCGCGCACACACACACACCACACGCACACCCACACCCACCCACCCACACACACACTCACACACGTATTCTTACTAAGTCCACCTTTAAAATTCATGGCTGCTGAAAAATATTAAATTTGCGTTTTTATTTCAACTTTCAAGATTAACAATCATTTTCGTCAGTTAGTCATAATCAAAGCAAAGGAGAGAACGTAAGGATCTGGATCATCATCAGTTCAGTTCAGTTCATTATAATTATCCCTTTCTATCGGGAAACAACAACAACAAAATCAACAGCAACATCATTGTCGCCGTCATCATCATCATCATCATCATCGCCGTCGTGGATGTTACAGGAGGCGTCTGTAAGGTTAATTATATGCATGACCTAAGGTTATGACGTGTGTTGATGACGTTTTGATCCGGGGGCTTGTACCGGGTTCCTGCCAAGATGGCAACAGTCTTTGAATAAATCGTGTTAGCTTTCCGTGTCGTCTATTGTGTTTTATACTGTGTCAAAAGTCATACCTCTCACCCACACAACAATAACCTCACATGGTGTCAGAAAACGGAGCTTTTGACACTGATAATTCAGGAAACAAGGTGACTTTTAAACTTTTCTGAAATTGTATTGACAATCGACCGGGCGGAAGAGCTATTGCGTCATTAAAAAAAAAAAAAAAAAAATTTCCCAACATGGAGGAACACGAAGCAGTAGCCCCAGCAACACAAAATGCGAAGTGTTTTAGGCCAAATATTCCAATACCAGGAAAATTGGATGTCCACTCTAGGAACTTAGAAGCTACATGGCGCAAGTTCAAGAGGCAGTGGGACAATTATGAGACAGCAACAAGGTTAGATGCAGAAGATAAGAAGTACAGAAAAGCTGTATTTCTCTCAATCATTGGCGAGGATGCTTTTGATTTGTGTGACGGATTTTCATACACAGCGGAGGAAGACGAAGATGACATTGCAGTGGTGATGTCTAAGTTTCAACAGTACTGCATAGGAGAAACCAATGAGATCTATGAAACATTTATCTTCAATGGTAGAAACCAAGAAGGGGGTGAAACAGTAGATGCTTATGTTGCTGCACTTCGCAAGTTAGCCAAGACATGTGGTTTTGGTGATAAAGAGGAGCGGATGATTCGTGATAGGCTGGTCTTTGGAGTCAAAGATGACGTTATCCGACAGAAACTGCTGGAGGACAGAAGGTTGACATTGTCAACAGCAATTGAGATGTGCAGAGCACATGAAGCTTCACACTCACAAGCAAGAGCCATGACTGGTAGTACAGAGGCAGTCGATGCTCTCCAGAGAAGGAGAGGTGGCCAGCCAGCAAAAATAAAATGCTACAAGTGTGGTTATGATCACATACAGAAAGAAACCTGCCCTGCCAAGAATGCTGAATGCCATAAATGCAAGAAAAAGGGACATTTTTCAGCAGTGTGTTACAGCAAGTCGCAGACAGAATACAGAAAATCACACTCACAGAAGAACATTCATGAAGTGGATGGTGATCATGGTCTGTTGGACACAGTGTCTAGTGCTAAAAAAGTTTCACAAGACACCAAGAAAGGTTCGCGTAAGCCACACCCGCGTGGTGGAGGACAGAACCTTATCTCAGGTAAAAAGGACATAGGCCCGTGTAAGCCACACCTGCGTGGTGGAGGACAGGACCTATGCTCCAATGAAAAGCAGAGTGACCTGCGTATGCCACACCTTCGTGGTGGAGGACAGGGTCAGCTCTCGCCAAGCGTTTCCACCGAGAGGACAGAAGCAGTGGTTGGGCCTGTCACGGGAGATGGGACAGAGCCATGGCATGCTAGAGTCCAGGTGGATGGGAAGATGGTGAACTTCAAGCTGGATACAGGGGCCGATGTGACAGTTGTGCCGCCTAGCTATGCAAAGAAGAGCAAGCTACAAAAGACAAAGAAACAGCTGTTTGGCCCCGGGCAGAACTCACTTATCGTGAGAGGCAAGTTCAGTGCTGTGATGGAATGTAAGGGAGTGTCCACAACACAAGATGTTTACGTGGTGGATAACCTACAGCAGCCTTTACTGGGTCGTCCAGCCCTTGAAGCGCTGCAGTTGGTGAAGCTCGTACAAGCAGTGCAAGCAGATTTGCCGGCAGATAAGCACAGAAAGGCACACCCCAAGCTGTTTACAGGCTTAGGACACATGAGAGAGCCCTACAAGATAAGGCTGAAAGAAAATTCTGTGCCATTTGCTGTGTCAGCGCCAAGAAGAGTTCCTCTGCCATTACAGAAGAAAGTGGAAGAAGAGCTGAAAAGATTGCAAGATCTGGAGGTGATCCGTCCAGTGACGACACCTACCGATTGGTGCGCTCCAATTGTGGTGGTGCCCAAGGGGAACAGTGATGCCATTAGACTATGTGTAGACCTGACAAGGTTAAATGAAAACGTCAGGCGGGAGAACTACCCATTACCATCTACTGATCAGCTGTTGGCTCAGTTGGCAGGCGCCACAGTATTTACAAAGCTAGATTGTAACTCAGGTTTTCACCAGGTGCCGCTAGATGAGGTCTCACAGGAACTGACAACGTTTATTACACCGATTGGGCGATTTTGCTACACTCGCCTACCCTTTGGCATTTCATCGGGACCGGAAGTGTTTCATCGTCGCATGTCGCAGTTGTTGCAGGACATTCCGGGTGTCATATGTGACATTGATGATATTTTGGTAGCAGGGCGTTGTCAAGCCGAGCATGATCAGAGACTGGAGACGGTACTACAGAGAATGGAGCAGGCTGAGGTCACACTGAATGACAAGTGCAAGTTCAGTCAAAGCAGCGTCCGATTCCTGGGTCATGTGATCTCCAAAGAAGGCATTAAGATGGATCCAGTGAAAGTGGAGGCGATACAGAAGTTTCCTCGCCCCTCAAACGTCTCAGAAGTAAGACGTCTCCTTGGGATGATGAACTTTGTGCAGAAGTTCTCACCAGATCTCGCAGAAGTGACGAGACCACTTCGTGAACTCTTGAAGAAAGAAGTAGCATGGACATGGGATGACGCCCAAGAGCGTGCATTTGTCCAGCTGAAAGAGAAGATGAGCAGCCCTCCTGTGCTTGCTCATTACAGCCCAGATCGGCCGACAAAGGTGTCCGCCGATAGCTCATCATATGGATTGGGCAGTGTGTTGCTACAACAGCAGAGGAATGGGGAATGGCAGCCTGTGTTCTTCGCGTCAAGATCACTGACGGCGACGGAACAGCGCTATGCGCAAGTGGAAAAAGAGGCATTAGCATGCACTTGGGCATGTGAGAAATTTGCCGACTTCCTGATTGGCCTGCCATTGTTCACCCTAGAGACGGACCACCGTCCGTTGTTAGCCCTGCTGAAGACCAAAGGTCTAGATGAACTGTCGCCCCGCATACAGCGATTTAGAATGCGTCTGATGCGTTTCAGCTACCATGTGATCCACACAGCAGGTAAAAACCTGACTACAGCAGATGCGTTGTCCCGAGCACCTGCCGGATCACCTGAGGATGCTGACCTGAGGATGGAGAGCGACACCAGAGCGTTTGTGCAGTCTGTCATTGACACACTACCAGCAAGCGAGATGAGGCTTGCCGAAATTAAGGCTAAGCAGCAGGAAGACACTGACTGCAGCAAGATCATGGAATACTGCAGAGACGGGTGGCCTGCTGACAAGAAGAAGCTGGCAACACAGCTACGCCAGTACTATGCTGCACGCAGCGACCTGTCGGTGCAAGAAGGACTCTTGTTGTTTGGCACCCGATTGGTCATTCCTGCAGTCTTGAGGAAGGACGTACTTGACCGTATACACAAAGATGGTCATCAGGGCATTGTGAAGTGCCGTGCCCTAGCAAAGAGCTGCGTTTGGTGGCCAGGATTGTCCCGACAGATCGAGGACATGGTAGAAAAATGTGCAATGTGCGAAAGGGAGCGACGCAACAGACCAGAGCCACTGAAGCCAAGCAGTGTACCAGATTACCCCTGGCAACGTGTTGGAATGGATCTATTTGAATGGAAGGGCCAAGAGTATCTCTTGGTTGTGGATTACTTTTCACGCTACATAGAGCTAGCACACCTTTGTTCATCTACTACCTCAGACACAGTGATCCTGCACTGCAAGAGCATATTTGCCAGACATGGAATTCCGGAGAACGTCCATTCAGATAATGGGCCGCAGTTCGCATCAAGAGTGTTCGCACAGTTTGCAGAGCTGTATGGGTTTTCCCATACCACCAGCAGTCCACACCACCCAGAGGGGAATGGTGAAGCCGAGCGTGCAGTCAAGACAGTAAAAGGTCTCCTAGAGAAATCTGGAGATCCGTACTTAGCATTGCTACAGTACAGAGCGACTCCACTACAGTGTGGATACAGCCCATCGGAAATGTCCATGGGAAGGCGATTGAGAACCAGAGTGCCAGTGGTTCCCTCTCTTTTGACTCCAGATTGGCCAGAGCTGCAGAACATGAAAAAAGCAGAGACCATCCAGAAAGATGCCCAAAAGAAGCACTTTGATCGAAGACATCAGGTCGTACCACTGCCAGCCTTGTCGCCGAAAGATCCGGTGTGGATCAAGGAGCCAAAAGACGAGAAAGCTGTGATCGTCAAAGCCGTGGGTCCAACGTCCTACTTAGTCGAGACGCCACTAGGAAGACGCCGACGAAACAGACGTCACTTGAATCGGCGTAGGTCAGACCCGCCGACACCTGTGAAGGTTAACCCAGCAGTGTCTTCTACCCTTCCGAGTCCACGAGAAACAGAAGTCCAGATAGATCTGGAGCCGGACTCAGTGTCACAGCCGCAGACAATTCCACCACCCGTCGAATCGCGGGGTACTGACACAAACTTCACTGTCACCAGAAGTGGCCGCGTAGTGAAGCCGCCCCAGAGACTTGATCTTTGAACTTTGAACATGTGTGAATGCGTGTTAATGAAATCACTGTTTTTGTCATTTGTAGAGGATTATTGATTTAAGTTCAGTTTGATGTTACAAGTTACAAGACAGTAATTTTTAAGTTGTGTTAGTTTTATATAAAAAAAAAAAGAAGAAACAAAGGAGGATGTAAGGTTAATTATATGCATGACCTAAGGTTATGACGTGTGTTGATGACGTTTTGATCCGGGGGCTTGTACCGGGTTCCTGCCAAGATGGCAACAGTCTTTGAATAAATCGTGTTAGCTTTCCGTGTCGTCTATTGTGTTTTATACTGTGTCAAAAGTCATACCTCTCACCCACACAACAATAACCTCACAGCGTCAACAGGTGAAAGTGTGTCCCATGCCTAGTCAACAGCAGATAGGGTAGATCAGATGCAATTTATGCTGCAACCGCGGGTTATCTTCTGCCTACCAGGCCTAAAACTGTCGGTGTGTCTTTTCTTGACGTTCCCACCTACCACAGATCGAATCCAAATAAAACGAAACAAGATGGCAATCTATTAAAATGTATTTTCAGACAATCGCATAGCTAAAAAAAAAAAAAAAATCAACATTTCAAAGGCGTTTTATTTTTGTGGCGATGTTCCTGACTCGGTTTTGTCGTAAAGAAGCCACATGAAAGCATTGAATGATGAGCCACTATCTGAGCTATCTACATGAAAACCATTATATAGATCAGTGTATCTAATTCTGAGATAAAGCGCAAAACGTTTTTATAATATAATTTCAGCAAGCCTAATTAAAAACGTGTAGTTGTAGGCGAAATGCTCAGGTGGAGAACGCGCGTAGGCGAAACATGGCGCACCGTCATCGACATTACTATACATTTTAATTATTACCAGGTCGTCATCATTCCCTCCCTCCGCCCCCATCGTCCCACTGGATACCCTACACGTACGACTTTATTTATGAATCATTTTTCACAAACTATGTCATTTTATGAATTGCAACATGGATCGACCTATACACTCTGCTGCTGATACAGTAGTTATGTCGCAGTGGTGGTTGGGTTTGTCGTTGATTGTGTTGTACTTGTAGTCGCCCCGTGACAAAAGGTGCTGCATGATCTCACCAGCTCGACATTGTCTTCAAATGTAGTTTTACAGCAATGAAGGCAGCCGACGGGATCGTGATTAAGACTGTCGATGAGGAAGCAGATTCTAATAGCATCCCTTGTGCAGCAGCCTGTTGACGGATCGTACATCAGCAACCTTTTGTTTGGTCGCGTCGGCAGGTCTGCAGATGAAAGGTTGGGTGAAGGGTGAGAAGGGGGATGGGAGATAGGATGAGGGGGGGGGAAGAGGCGGGAGTTAGAATTATTAGAAGAAGCGGCACGATTCTTGTCATAAGTATTTAATTCAATCGTTTGACAAAGTAAAGAATACATTGTGACGTAGGAATTCAGCTTAGCAATTGGCAACTACTACTATATGAATGAATGAACATTATTATTCATTAGCAACTCTAAACAATCGTCTTACAGAGACAACAACTATTTTAATGACAATCATTGACAACAAGCTGCTGGACTGAAGTGTTTGCAAAACGCTGTTGAACCTGCACCAGTAAAATAAAGCTCAACTCAGCTGTCAAATTGTACTTCCAATTTGACAACTAATCAGAGTCATGATGCATGCGTTAAGTTGCTAATTGCAGTTTATGTGAAACTCGTGAGATATATATGCGAATTACCCTTTATTATAATACATATCATGCTTAGGCCTATTTGTTTACAGTGACGTATTGTACCTCGAGATTCACCCAATGAGACCACAGCAGTTTGCAAGATGATCGTAGCGGAAATCAAAATCCACATCGTGTACCTAGGATACATAAATAAAAAAAAAACAAAAACAGTGTGATTGGTTGACACTCTCTCTCTCTTTCTCTCTCTCTCTCTCTCTCTCTCTCTCTCTCTCTCTCTCTCTCTCTCTCTTTCTCTCTCTCTCTCTCTCTCTCTCTCTCTCTCACTCACAAACACACACGCACCAAACACACACACATACTTGAAACTGCGCATCAATTTGAGTCATTTTAGCGAAATGGACCTTTAGAGAATCTTATTCGTATTTACGAGTTTTAATTTTAAATAGCCTAAATGTATGCAAGTAAATAATGAGGAATGAAATCGGTTAAATTAAAAGACATAAATACCTGTTTTCTTTAGCTCGGAACGTAGACTTTTTCTGATGTAGGATATGTACGTTTGGTTTTAGAATAATGTGTAACTGCGTATGTTTCAAAGAATATGCCAAAATTAATTGTTATCTATATCTAGATTGTTGTCTTGTGATCAAAACCTGCCTTACGTGTTTTCGTGCTCTACATTTGATTTTTGATAAGCTAACTATTATTTATTTAAATATGTTATTTTAAAAATAAATTTAATGGTTTTTATATAGCGCTCTTCCAGCTCAAGAGCTGCTCAAGGAGCTGGCCGATATAGAATTTAACGCAAGGCGCCCGAGGAGCCCACTTGCAACCCCCAGGCGACCGTGAATGGGGAGAAGGGACCTAGTGCGTGCTGGGTGTATTTGTGTAGCCTATTCACCAGTGGTGTAGCTAGGGATTTGGGGTCCGGTGGGCTTGGCCTCTTTGGGGGCCCCTGCATTATGGCATTCGACATCATGAGATGACATGAGATAATGTACTTAATAAATATATAAGTATAAAAACAAATTGCAACAGTGTCACTAACTTATATAACAACGCGAATAGCAAGATTACATGGTGCCGGTGGCGTAGTATTTAATATTTAATGTTTAAAAAAAATTCGGACACTCCTTTGGGTCCCCCTCTCAAGTGGGGGTCCGGGGGGACTTTCGAATTTGGACCCCTCTCCCCTTCCCCTACGCCACTGCTATTCACCCGTCTAGGATATGAGGATCAGGATCTTTAAAGTCCATGCGATAGAATGCGTGCGTGCACAGACTAGACCTCGATTTATACTCCCACCCGAAGCACAGACGATAAGTAAATAGACGAGAAACGAAGAACTACACTAATGTTTATTTACTATGTATTTTGGGTAAGTTTATTTTAATTATTATTTTTATTTAATCTGATATTGTTTATTTCTTTGTTTGCTTGCTTTTGTTTAACTTCATTCCACGGCTGTTTGTAAGATCCCAATGTAAGCTTATAAGAAAGTGTAGAAAAAAGCCCTGCTAGCGCGTGTAGTTTAGTACAATATCACATGTGAAACATAATAATAATTCTCATATTTTAATATTTCCCCCATAGTCTCGTTAAATGCAGTCATGAACAAAGAAGTTAGTAGTAGTAGTAGTAGTAGTAGTAGTAGTAGTAGTAGTAGTAGTAGTAGTAGTAGTAGTAGTAGTAGTAGTAGTAGTAGTAGTAGTAGTAGTAGTAGTAGGACAAAAGCAACAGCATACTAAAACACATTACCAAAGTTGATTTCTTCATCAGTACGTTTATTTGAAAATTGAGCACAATACTTATTAGTAGCTTAGCATACAATGTCAACAGCAAGAGACATCCATTTACTGTAACAACACAGACAACAAACAGGCGCAGAAATGCGAACAAAACGAAAGAAATCCATACCAAAGACGCAACCACGAATTAGATTCTGGAGAGAACTGTTCTATTTCGCTTGGCGTAGGCCTAATGTACAGTAGACATGGGACGTAAGAAATGCCGTCAGTGCTGGCTGAAAATGTCAAATGCGATGCACACGCAGATGAAGAAAAGAAGAAATTAATTAATTTATTTAATTATTTATTTATTCGTTCTTATATAACGATTTTCCAGCTCAAGAGCTGCTCAAGGTGCTGGCCGATACAGGATCTAACTCGAGCCGCCCGATCGTCTTCTATTTTCATGCGTGTCTAAAAATTGAATTAAAAAAACAACAACAACAAAAAAAAACCAACTTTAGCTTTATTTTGTTACTTTTTTCAGTTTAACCAACTCGATCTCCTCCTGATTCTTCTTATTGACAAGCCGAACGCATAGAGCGTATGCCGTTTAGAACCCTGACTTAATGAATTCTGATTCTTTGCGCATTTTCTTTTTTGAATAATTTTTGGGTTTCATAGATGTGCTCCCGCCCAGCCTGAAAACAAACAACAACACCAGCGTCTTCACTCTCTTCACAATTCGTGGTGCGTCTTTAGTCGGGTTTTATTGACTATGCTGCGAACCTTTATAATTGACGTAAATACACGACTACATAGCAATTTTAGCAATGCAAACAATACCCAAAATATATATTTCGTTTCAGCGACACGCTGCATCTAAGTTCATGTACTGGTGACGTGACAACAGCTTTATAAGAACGAGTCAACATTCCACAAAGTCCAAGCACATCAGTACACATTTGCAACCAGTAACAATTTTTTCACTATAATTGTTAGTTTTTCATTATGACAGATACATAGTGTCATAGAATCCTACAAAGCAATCAATTACTAAGAGCAGTAACAACGAGATTTTTCAAACAGAATTAATTAAGCTTTGATTGCGAAATACGTTCTGCTTAAAACACCCGACCACTTAAAATCGTTTCAAGCTTGGAGGGGATCCTTTTAATTAAAAAAAAAATCTTTTTGTGAAAAGTAGTTTTATTTTCTGCCATTTTAAAAATGTTACAACACAGAATAGTAGAGCACACCACGTGGAAGAACACATACTATTCTTTGAACAACAGTCTCGAGAGCAAACACAAAAGTAAAATTATGATAATGTTTAATTTCAATTTACTTTGTTTTGTTTTTGTATAGTCAAAAGTAGCAACAATTAAAGTACCAGAAATCTGATTTCCGAATACAATCGCGGAATTAATGGAGTGTATTCGAGAGAGAGAGAGAGAGAGAGAGAGAGAGAGAGAGAGAGAGAGAGAGAGAGAGAGATGCACACAGATAGAGACAGAGAGAACCAGATATACAGAGATATAACAGATGGGGAATGGTGTGTGTGGGTGTGTTTGTGGCCGGGGGGAGGCAGGACTGGGGAGGGGGGGGGTTGAAGTTGGAAAAAAAAAGTAAGTTGCGGGGAAGAGGGAGCAAGTTTGGATCATTTTTAAGTAATACTGCTTCATTCAAACGAATTCCAACAAATGTATCGGTTTCAACAAACAGCTATGAAAATCACAGGTATTTTGTTAACACCATCTGTACACAAGCTCTGTAAGCCTAATCCCCCTCCCCCCAACCCTCTCCCCGCTGTAATGAACGTTAACAGTCTATATTTTGCAAAGATTGTCTTTCCTATAAAAACAACCGATTATAATATATAAATGTGTGCTTATGTATATGTTACTTTTCCAAAGTGTTTGTGATATTAGTATACAGTAGTAGATTAGAGACTCGGTCCAGATTAGAGACTCAGTCCAGTCCACGAAGGACCCAAAGATTTTAGCTTTTTATAATTTTTATTTTTTATTGTGACCCAGACAGGACCTCACAACGTTCTCTTAATTCCGCAAGTTTCAGAAAGTATGCTACGTTATAAAATAGATACAGCTATAGAGGAAGATAATAGCCCACGTCATATTTCTGTATTATAGCTTATGTTGTTCGTGGGTTCCATTACCTATGTAGTCACTGTTACTGCCATCAGTTTAAAAAAAAATTACACACACGCACGCGCGCACGCACACACACACAAACCCACACACACACACGCAGACACACGCACACACACACCCACACACACACACACACACACACACACCTGCGTTTCTTTCCTAGTGCACAGTGCGGCTGAGGTGCTCAAAATCCAGAACTCACGAAGAACAGGCGCATGGAATTGCAGAATTCGACAGACAACATTTACTAGTACATAACAAAACAGTCATCGTACACAATACATATCAAACAAGATCCAAATGAGAATTCATATATTAGCTAAATTTACCAAGTATAGCACGAAAGCAACATTTCCTACTATTGTGCCACATAAATTCGAGATTGCGGACACGCTATGAGTTTTCATAGAAAAGTATCAAAATAAAATAAAATAAAATAATGGATTAAAATAAATAAATAAATGAATAAATAAATGAACAAATAAACAATAACACAAAAATAGATAAAATAAAATAAAATAAAATAAAATAAAATAAAATAAAATAAAATAAAATAAAATAAAATAAATATGCCAATGAACAAGCCACGCTATTTGAGTATTGTGGCTCCATAGAAATAATCCAAGAACAATTTATGGCGTTGGTCGGATCGGAGACTGATTCAATAAATCTCTAGTATAGTTGCTAAAGTCCCGGGTAAAAGAAGACCAAATTACTTGGTATATGCTTAAACCAAATAGGAGAAAATGCGAACTTTATAATTGTTGCACTCTTTCTGGACTAAGAGCAGAGTGAACATAGTGTGTGTTTTATGCGTGTTTGTTGTCTGTTTACCTGGCAAACACATACAAGACTGTATCACAATGTTTTTAATCATAGCAAGTATGAAATATTAAAATTATCTAATTATAAAATTATAAAAATAATTATCACAGCCCCCAAAGCCGAAAACTCGTCAACAAAATAAATTTGACAAAGACAACAACAAAATAATTCACTCGATAAACAAGGACCGTCACAACTGAGCAGAACATGCGAGCTTCACAATACATTTTATATATTTAAATAAGTCACTAACTTACCTTAACAAACTAATCATACATATTTTCAAAAACAAAACCTCGGCATTCAACATAAAACATGGAATGTCAGTTTTTAAAAAAAACAAACACACACCACCTTTTTGCTGCTATTGAGTGGAACATTAGCTTGGATTTGTCTTTTAAATTAATTATTTCACCAATCTTCTCTGTGATTCATGAAAAGCAAATGGGTGGAATGATTATTGCAACAGTCTATCACAGCTAATAAACACAGTCATACCCTTAAAAAAACAAGTGAAGATTAAAAAAACACAAACATAATTTTTAAAAATAAAACGCAGTGGAATAGCTGTTTAACAACGCATAATAAAATCAAAAGTGTGAAATAAACGAAAAAATAAGTGTATAAAACATTTCAATATGAAATGATCACAGCTAATTAAATCGTCAGGATACTGATTTGTGTAAGCATCATTCAGATTATCATACTGTAACATAATGTAAAGTAAAGGAAATTATTACTATTTATAAGCACAACATTGTCTAGCATTATTATGTAACATAAACGTGGGATAGTTATCGGAGTACCAAATTTCTTTGAACATAGGAAGGCAGGCCTACAGCTCCTGATTGCACGCACAATCAAAGGCATTGCAGTTTTCAACTTCGGTTGTGTCTTTGTCTCTCGCCTACCCTAGATTACCGAACTCCGCTAAAAATCCTCACCTGACCCATCACTCCCTTTCTCCCTCCTCCCCAAAGATTTCCTACGTGCATGTCATTCACTCAGAACTCTATAGCTAGGATTCGTGTTCTCTGACCAACATGCACGTTTCCAAATCTAGGTCCCTAACACATTGTGTAGTTTACAAAAGACGCAATGCAAAGAAAAAGAACATTGCTAATATTCAATATTCATCTCAACACACAATATCAGCGCTACTGCCAGTTATAGACGTGTGTTGGGATACATGGAGCTAGGCAACAAGAAATCTGGGACTAAAAACCTGGGACAAAAATCATCGCTCACAACGCGTTTTGAATTGGGGTAACTGTTATTCACTTACGATGTTTTTTATTATTATTATTATTTTAACAGCTACATGCATCAGGCCTCAAAAGAGGAAAAATCTTTTAACTGGAAGCTCTCGACATCAAGAGAAAGTGTATGGTCCTTGTTCTCCGTCGCCATCAAAAGACTTAGACAATGCAGCTCCCTTACGTGATAGGAAAAGGTCTCGGTGCGCTACAAGGTCCGCAACCGCTGTCGTCAAAAGCTGGAAAGTCTTTGATTCCGTGATGAAAAGGAAACACCGGCAGGCTGTTCAAAGGTCTTACCTGTCGTCGGTGAAAGCGGTGCTATTTCATTAACATGTTTAGCACACGAATCCCCCATGTTGAGAACGACAGTAAGAGCTCTTTCGATCACTGTAAAAATATGTTGATCAGAGGTGGCAACAAAGCAAAGCAAAGCTAAAAAAAACAAACAAAAAAAAGAACAGATGGTGTAGGGAAGAAAAATGTAATGCGTGATGAAGTAAAAAAAAGAGGGAAGGGCTGAAGAAAACTTAAGCCTTCTTCTTCTTCTTCTTCTTCTTCTTCTTCTTCTTCTTCTTCTTCTTCTTCTTCTTTTTCCGCTCTTTCTCTTCGTCGTCTTCTTCATTTGCGCTTATTCTTCTGTTGCGTTTCTTCATTTCCTTTTGTTATTGGCTTCTTCGTTAGTTTTGTTCTGTCTGTCTTCATTTTCTTCAGGTCGTCTTTCTTCTCTAATCTTTCATGCCGACATTGCAGGCTAGTGGCGTTAATGGCTTTATGGATACAAATACGTGGAAAACAGGAAGAGCACGCAAAAATAATGGAAATATAACATTAATGGATATCAATGCAGCAAGTCCATATTAAGTATTGGCTATTCTTCTACAGTGCGCCTTCCAATCCAAAGATTTTACTTAAGGTACGCGATGGCCACGGATATTCAGTTAAAATATTATACTTTGTGGAGGCAGGATTGAACTACCTGATGTCAACATTCAACCCACTGATGTCAGGATCCGATCCACTGACGTCAGGATCAAACCAATTGATGTCAGGATCAAACCCACTGGTGGCAGGACCTAATCTATTGAAGTCCAAAGCAAACCACTAATAGGCCTACCAGGATCAAATCCGCCGAAGTCAGGATCGAATTCAAGTCGGCTAACACGGTGCATGCTTGTGCACTGCGTAACGCCGTGGCAGAAAGCTAAGCAGGGGATGAAGGAAATGATGGCTTCACTGATTTTAGTGATAAACTCGGAGTCTCCCTGCAACTGAAGATGTCGGTGTGGAGTGTGGATGTAGGGAGGGCACAGAGGGTGGGAGAGTGGAAGAGTTATAAGAATGCAGAGAGTCGCGAAGGGGGTGGGGGTTGGGGTGTACGGAGAAAAAAAAGATGGAAAAATAGAGAAGGAAGAGAATTAGGAGGAGAAGAGATGAAAATAGGAGGAAGGACGGAACGAAGGAGGAATGTTGGCAGGGCGGAGGTATAAGAGGTGTTAACTGTCACATCAACGGCGATCATCAAGTGCAGGGAGATGTGGGCCGATCCACCACAATCCGCTTGCTGCCGACATTAATAGGACAGCCAAAGTGATGTAAGACTGATCCCATCCTGTCCATTCGGCCTCTGCATTGACCGCCACCGTTTGAGCGATAATTATAGAACCAAAGCCAAGAGTGCCTGTGTAAAGGCCCGAGTGAACTCTCCTATCGTGCCTGGATAGCAAAGACTCTTCCGTGGAAAGGATTCCTCTGTAGCCACAGAGAGTGTCGGAGTATCTTAAGGACTTCAGCACATACAATGTTATCTGATGATGTGGATATTGCCATGTAGTTTCAGGAATAACGAGGACTTCTAGCGCCTTTAGCCATCATACTCGCTGCACCCAACTATGAGTACTCCAGATTATAGGATCATATTAACTTTATAAATTTTACCTGTGAAAACCACATAGTCTCAATCCTTTTAGCCTTGATGTTAATAATGGTGGTGGTACTGAGGGTAGGAGTAGACTAGAAATACAGTTTGGCAAGACTTTTTTAGCCTACGGAAAATTCAAGGCCTATACTTTTTAGGGACCTATTCCAGAGTGCTACATTTGTTTTTAATTATCAAATCTGATCAAATGTCCACGTGCAGATCGCACAACTCTATGCCGTGAAGACAGCTGCAAAATCTGGCGATCTCTGAAACTCCGTGTGTGCAAATGCAATGTTTCATCGATCTGTCTGATCCATATTTTAGGCTACTCGCTAATTCTAAGGATTCTTTTGAACATTACTGTACAACATACTGTCCTATGTTGTATTGGAATATTTATGTACACTATTTGGCAATCCTGGCTTAATATTGGGGTACCATGCATTGCTCCTCCAATCTATCATTCGGTGCATTGTCGCATTTAACATTAGCTACTGGTTAATCCTCAAGATTCTTGCGACCATTACTGCTAACCCATTATGTTCTGTCAACCAGTGCATTGTAATGTTTTACGCTGTTTACTAATCTTTAACATTATCCCGATCCCATTACTCTTAATTCTAAAGAATTCTGTTCTATTTGAAGCCATTCCATTTTCCGCTTCATTGTTTCCAGTAAGCTTACTATCGGCGATGTTCGCTCTTTGTGTTTCATCTCACATCCTTTTTATCGTCATTTCCATTTCATAATTTGCCATTTAGTGATTATAATGATTTAGTGATGCACTCAATAATTTTTCTCTCTCTGTTTCTGTCTCTCTCTCTCTCTCGCTCTCTCTCTCAAGACAATGTTATAAATGTTTTTGGCAATCTCCAGTACTCTTATTACTTTGATCACAAAACTTTGGCCGAGTGTGTGGTCGCTAAGTTTGTTTAAGACAACAACTGAAACTCGATCCTAAAATTTGTTGGTTTAGTGTGTCCGATTTTTTATAACTATTTATTTTATTTAATTTTTTTTTTTCGTGTAACAAATTTGTATTTACTGATTAAAAAAAATAACAAACATTTACGCTGGTTTAACATCATTTCATTTTAATTTTTGTAACGTTTGTGTTTGTGTGACTTCAAAATAAATATTGGGACTTATTTCTTATGATGAAAATCAATTAGGCCGTTTACCTGAACATTCCGCATTGATAAAGACCTTTCGAAAAATGAAGCTGACGAGATCTGACCCCCTTGGGCTTATACCTAAAACATGTCGTGCAAGCACGCCAATTTCTTCTAAATGCTACATCGATTATCCCATTTTGCACGCTTTGCTTCGCTCCGGACGTAACAGTGTTACCGAGTACATACGAATTATTTACCTTGCATTTTCCATGCTCGCCTCAACGATTGGTTCCTGCCAAAGAAATTACAACAAGGCAAATAAAATTAAGACACAAAAGATTCACATTATCTGATTAAAAAAAAAGGAAGACTGAACAGAAAATTCTACTAATTAAGAACAAACATTACGATACAAAAGATATGTTCAGACAATGATATTCTCTCATTAAAAAAAAGACTGAAAATAAATTGTTACTTATGAACCTAAAATTATGTAGTGTTCTTATACAGTCCTAGAGCTGCTCAAAGCACTGGCCATTACATGATCTAACTAAAGCCACCCAAGGCACCAACTGCTTCTTTAGCAGCATCGTTTAACATCCCAGCCAACAGAGTACAGAAGAAGAGGCAGAAGAAGAGGAAGACCGAAAAGAGGGGGTGGGGGGGGGGGGGTGGACAACATTCGAGAATGCACTGGCTTGACACTGAACGAAGCCATGAGGGTTGCTGAGAGCAGAGAAAGATTGAGTACGCTGGTTAAACGATCATCTATTCCCCAACGACCTTTGAGTTACGGGATGTGATAGGATAGGAACGAAGTACAATCCTAGGCGACCGCGGATGGAGAAGAAACGACCTTGTGTACGCAGGGTGTATTTAGGTTTCTGGAACTCACCCGTCTTAGAAATAAGCGTTAGGATCCGTGTCATGGAATGTATGCGTGCACACAATAGACTTTGGTTTGTACTCTCATCCGAAGGAGTAGATGACCTGATAAACCTCATATTTAGGTTGTTGTTGTTGTTGTTGTTGTTGTTGTTGTTGTTTCCGCCAACCCCTTCTTGCGAGGATCGAACCTACGCCCGTCCATTTTAGCACTGGAGACTCTATTTTAGCACTGGAGACTCTATCTCGACTCAAACAGGCCACCAATGAAAGATAAAAGTAGTACAACCTATTCTCTAATAATATCCAGAACAATATTTACTCATTCACTAGGTTGAAGTATTAATTTTATCCATAGCGCTGTTAAAAAGAAGATTCAGACGAACATTTTACGAATTAACGGATTTAACCTAAAAAAAACTATTGATGCGTATTCTCTTTACTGAAAAGAAAATTTTGAAGGAACAAATTAACTAACGATAAAAGCATTCGTGCATATTATTATTTAAAAAGAAGACTGAGAAGAAAATTAACTCATTAACCAAAATACAGAAGAATGTTTTCCATATTCTCTGATTTAAAACTAAAACGCATGAAGAAAAACAAATTATTCGACCAAAGGAATAACGAATACATATTATAAAACATCAAAGCGCATTCATACACTAATTAAAATCAAATAATACGCTCATTAAAGCGTTCTGTAGGCTACAAGAGCAACATGTTTCGATTTTTATGTTTGTGTGCCTTTTTGTTTAGTGTTTGTTTGCTTATTGTAATTCTGTTCTGAAGTGCACAAAAGTACAGTGCATTGCTTTATAATTACGTAGATCTCTTTTTGTAATCGTCTTTATTGTACTTATAAATCGTCTATATAATGTTTGCAGTAAAAAGCTTATTTCAACTGAAAGAAACAATTCACAATTGCCTTTTGAAGTCTCCAAGAAAAAAAAGAGGGCAAACCTGTGATGAGTTAAATGTTAAATTAAAAAAACAAACTAACTCAGATTAGACCAACATCTACAGACAAGCTTTCTTTGTAATTTTCCAAAGGGGAGGTTAGAGTGGTTGTTGGGGGTAGGGAGGAAAAGACTGGACCTGGGCAGACGACAGAAGTTGAAAACCATTTAACCTGCTTAAAAAATCGATGGGTTGAAAACGTGCATAACACTTAGTGTGCTTGAAAATGCACATGTTGTCATGGAAACAAGATTTCGAACTAAGAATACAAAGGCTACCTGGTCACATTGAAACAAGAAACTGATTATTTTAAATACCGTATGGAATTGCACTGACATTTGCAAAATAACACATATGGCTTTATATATCTACATACATACACGAATTATCTATATATATTTAATTAATTTATTTATTGTTTAAATCTGGCCACAGCTACACAACAAACCGATTATTTTAAATACCCTATGGAATTACCCTCCCTGGAATTTTCAAAATGCCATTTACGATTTTTTTTTAAAAATTAATCGAAGCACTGATTACTTCATAACTATTACACAATTTTTTTTATATTCTGGAACCGTTTGAAGCGGCTTTATATTGTACCTGTCTCGGTTCAAATATGTTCATTTATTATCCATAGCAAACATTTGATAGAAAATCCAGCAACTTTTACTCAAATGCAGCCGAAGCCCTCGTGCTATAGATGTATACTCATGAATAAGTACAGTTTCAAAAATCACAAAATGACAATAATTAAATAAATGCCTTTTCAGCAATCACAAAACAGTAACAAAACGACTCCATTTTGCAACAATCACAAAACAGATATCAATTTTAATAATCAGCAATCGTTGGTTTGCCTAAAATTACAAATGCGAATAGACGTTCCAATATCCTACTTGGATTGATAAAAAAAAAGATATATATAATGCGGAACATAACAATTAAAACAAGATATCACAGAATGCAAAACTATCAAACTCATCACGAACCGTTGCCAACAAAACAATAATAATGAAAATAAGCCAACTAATACTGAAATAGTACAACGACAACAACAAAATCACATATACATATCGTCTTATTTAGCCACCAGTTCTAATCTCATTACATGTAAAAAAAATATATATACACATGCAGAACACACCCATTAACAACAGTTCTTTGCCGTAACACGTTGACTAGATCACACTTTAAATACGTACTTAGTACATCAAACATCTGACAGTCACACAGCACCATTACGTAGACTAGTTCATAAAACAGCGGAGAAGGAATAGTATAGCACTAAGGAATGTGAATAAAACTAAGTAATGTCAAATGAAATATCATGTCCATTTACAACCAACTACATTTTGCCCTAGATTTATTACATGTATTTTATTAATTATGATCTACAACAGTTTAACAATAAACCTTCATGGAAATGAAGACTATACCTGACTGCAATAATAGATCTTATACATTGGAGACTGAGGGACGGATTATGCTCTTCATAAAGAGAGGTGGTGGGGAGTGGGAAAGAGGGGAGGGGGGTGTTTCCTGATTACGTTATGTGATACTATTAGACTTCTAATAATTATGTACCACTGCGTATAGCTACAGCCGATTTTTGTTGTCAGTAAACGATAAAATAGGACAGCCGTTAGTGTGCCTTTTTTTCTTTTTTTTAAAATTAAAAAAAAGCTTTAGTTATTGTTTAGCCGGAGTTTGAAGTCACAACCTATTTTATGCCATACTCGCTATTCAAACAGTTGCACCGTTTCAAACAGACCAGCGAATCACATACACTCTTAAGTAATATATGTTTGCTATGCAGTTAGAACAGTGATGTATAAAATCCCACTATTAATGAACTGGACTCGTTGTCTGACAGACATATCTATGCAATCATACACACACGCTTATAAAATATCTCTCTATATATAGTTGTTTTTGTTGTTGTTTATAATATTATTTATTAGAATGCATACTAAAACACCGAAACATCACAATTGATGCGCTACTGCTGTATCACTACATACTAAAAATATAAAATTCGCAAATTGCACATACAACCTGAACACACAGTTTTAAAAAAAAAATCATGCGTTTCACACAAAACTGGTTCTTAGCTTTTCAGTAATGAGTCTCAGGAGCCCTGATCTTCAGAGATGGACGATGAAGTTCTCCACACGTACACATAAAAGAACATTGGTATAGTATTGACGCCTGACCAGGATGATAACGAAGACCCAAGACTCTAATTTCTGACACCAAGACCTTTTAGCTTCAGCGAAACACCCGATTTCCTTAAAACCTGTGTTTCAAGCGCCAGATTATTCAACGTTACTGATGAATATTGAAAGACGGCCCTTGTTCGATCGCAAGTTGACCTGGGTGTTAGTAAACATGTATGACATTCATTCACAGTTATTTGGACGTAAATGATTTCAATTGACAATGTATTGTGGACGTCCTTTGTCTGATGTCAAAGTGTACACAGAGCAAAACCAAGAGTCCAGATTTCTTTAAAGCTTACACTTTTAAAGATAGACTGTAGTAACAGGTAAAAGAAAAGCATTACTGAGACTGACTTAACATTATCACTCATCTATACTAGTATAGCCCTAATGAAATAGCGTTAGCAGCAAAACGTCATGATTTGTCATTTGCCTTTGACATGAGCCTAGCCTGTTTATTCATATGAACAGCCGTATTGTCTCACTCGGCGAACACAGTCTGTTGTATAATACAAACACAAAACCTCAGTTCAATGTTTGTGGTATAATCAAAGGCTATGACTGGAGATTATAGGCTGTAAGTCACGTGTCATCAGTATTAGGCTAACGGGTGATTTAATCGTCCATTACGGGTCAGTTCCCAGCTCTCACAACATGAATCCCGTATTATCAACAAAAGCACCCCCAATCTTAATAAAGAATTCACAAATATAAAGTTACTTCGCAGTTACACTATAAGTGTATTTGAATTCTACACAAAATCGATGTATTCGAAGATCGAGAACAATTTCAAGTTTGAATCCAATAGTTTCTTTTTACACTCACGGGTCTCTATATAGCTATTCTGACCTTTGTCCAATATATTTCACTATAGTCGAATAGATGTCAAACAGAGATTCAATATTAAAATGATTACCTCGGAGATAAAAGAAACAACAATAAAAATAAAACGATGCGAATTAAGACAATCGAAATCATCATAAATTGGATTTCAACATGCCGATTTTGGCAAGTCTCATAGTGTTTAAAGAGGATGAAATCAAAATCATCGTAATTTGTGTTTTATCGTAACGGTTTTACCAAGTGTCGTACTTTTAAAGATACGATGCGTTCGAAATCATCTGAAATTTTTGTTTTTATCATGACGGTTTTACGTTTTGTCACATTGCATGAATGTATTGCTCGACTGCAAGGTTGGTAAAATCTCCAGCATAAGATAAATGGCTCTTCTGAGTGAAGCATATTACGATGAAATGGAAATTGGAAATCCTCCTAAATTGGTTTCAGGTCTTACATTGTCCAAAAATGCTTTAGCAGCTTAAGACAAGAAAAAGAAGAAGATGATGAGCCCGTCTTTCAGTAGCCTCGACGCTTGACCATAGCGTAGTGTGTCAGCTGCAGGTCGCCCTTGCCCCTCTCCAGCGTGCCCGTCACGCAGTAGCCCATCTGGAAGTCTGCTTGGCTGACGTTAGTGGTCAGTACCATCCTAAAGTCCGGGGAGGGCACCTGTCCACCCTGCAAAGCGGCTGACGTCAGTTAGGTGAGGTTAATGTAAATGAAACGACACAACAATCGGATTAAACTCACATGATCCAATTTTATCTAATCCAGTCAAATTAAACGGTCTAAATAAGATAAGATAAGATAAGATAAGATAAGATAAGATAAGATAAGATAAGATAAGATAAGATAAGATAAGATAAGATAAGATAAGGTAAGATAAGATAAGATAAGATAAGATTTATTAGCCATATGTCAAATCAATACAATTTGTACACTATGAATTTGCCTTGGTCAGCGAGCATGCATACAGTATTGGCACATTCACACATCTATTCTCAACACGCATCACATTGTAACATTAAAACAGTAAAATGTTTACATAAAAGTTAACAGTAAACAGCAAAATTAAAGTTATTATAAATAAATAATCCAAAGTACTGATTACTGTCGTTGACAGCTGTCACATATAACTATTACAGCCGCTATGCATGCACTATAAAAGATGTAAAATAGTTTAGTCCGATGACTGTGCAACTTCAGTCATTCCATTTACACTTCGCACTCAACTCCAGTCATTCCATTTACATTTAGCACTATTATTGCACTTGGAAAGAAGCTGCTATTCATTCTTTTTCTAAATCGTATGAAACGAAGCGAATGTTACATCAAAGCCACTCTAAGCCCACACAAAGATGAACTGTATTACCTTTCAACAAAGATTTAATCGACGGGTGTAGCAGAATGAAATCAAAGCATGGAAATGTATGTTTTGCTTCCTCAGTGTTGATGAAAATTATCCTGGCTGTAGAAATCCAAAGCAATACAAGTCCTATTAGGTAAAGGTAAGGTAAAGAGTGTTCCCGCAACCTTTCGGTCGTTGGGGAGGGAAGTGTTGGGACCTCCCTTTTCTGTAGGCCAGCTTAATGATGGCGGTCTATCTACTCTCCCTCGCTGCTTTATCTTCCCGGGTTCTAAAGGAGTGTGTGTCGTGCACGTGTTTCAATATTTTGTGTGGTTTGGTGGTTGCCTTCCAAGCATGGTCAGCCATCCCAGTACTAACCCCTACCGACGTCGCTTAACGTGAAACATGGTCAGCCATCCCAGTACTAACCCCTACCGACGTCGCTTAACGTGAAACATGGTCAGCCATCCCAGTACTAACCCCTACCGACGTCGCTTAACGTGAAACATGGTCAGCCATCCCAGTACTTACCCCACCCGACGTCGCTTTACGTGAAACATGGTCAGCCATCCCAGTACTAACCCCTACCGACGTCGCTTAACGTGAAACATGGTCAGCCATCCCAGTACTAACCCCACCCGACGTCGCTTTACGTGAAACATGGTCAGCCATCCCAGTACTAACCCCTACCGACGTCGCTTAACGTGAAACATGGTCAGCCATCCCAGTACTAACCCCTACCGACGTCGCTTAACGTGAAACATGGTCAGCCATCCCAGTACTAACCCCTACCGACGTCGCTTAACGTGAAACATGGTCACCCATCCCAGTACTAACCCCTACCGACGTCGCTTAACGTGAAACATGGCCACCCATCCCAGTACTAACCCCTACCGACGTCGCTTAACGTGAAACATGGTCACCCATCCCAGTACTAACCCCTACCGACGTTGCTTAACGTGAAACATGGTCACCCATCCCAGTACTAACCCCTACCGACGTTGCTCAACGTGAAACATGGTCACCCATCCCAGTACTAACCCCTACCGACGTCGCTTAACGTGAAACATGGTCACCCATGCCAGTACTAACCCCTACCGACGTCGCTTAACGTGAAACATGGTCACCCATCCCAGTACTAACCCCTACCGACGTCGCTTAACGTGAAACATGGTCACCCATCCCAGTACTAACCCCTACCGACGTCGCTTAACGTGAAACATGATCACCCATCCCAGTACTAACCCCTACCGACGTCGCTTAACGTGAAACATGGTCACCCATCCCAGTACTAACCCCTACCGACGTTGCTTAACGTGAATCATGGCCACCGATCCCAGTACTAACCCCTACCGACGTTGCTTAACGTGAAACATGGTCACCCATCCCAGTACTAACTCTTACTGACGTTGCTTAACGTGAAACATGGTCACCCATCCCAGTACTAACTCTTACCGACGTTGATTCACGTGAAACATGGTCACCCATCCCAGTACTAACCCCTACCGACGTTGCTCAACGTGAAACCCGGCTATGGTGTGCCCAAACCACTACACTACTGCCAAATCCTATTCCTATTATATTGAGTTAAATCAAAGCAATTCAATCGGGGTCACTGAATGATTAATTGGATGCATGTCCGACTGGCGAGCAGGGGAACCTGACATTGCATCTCCATAACGATGGGTGTTTTTTCTCACAGCGGCACGTTAAAGAACCAGGTAACGCCATAAACAGGTCACGAGACAGGCTCAAAAAGGCCTAAACACGCACCGATTTCGACCAGTGCCATGGACAACTTTTGTGAGCTGGGATGTGCGCTATTTATGAACAATTAATTTTAATACACTAAAACTGTTAAACTTTAACTGTCCATAATGATTGTGATCCTATCCCCTTTCAGTGCTGTGCCAGAACGTTTTAAGAGGGGGGTGGGGGTGGGGGGGGGGGGGGTTACAATTCAGGCTGGGGAACAGTCCAAAGCAAATATCTCTGAAATCCGGCCGGGGTCAGGGGCCGCCGTAAGGCCCCTGGTGAGGTCCAGGGGCGAAGCCCCGGTGGGGGATCTGGGGGGCTTTGCCCCCCAGAAGCTGAACGTTTAATAGCATGTAAAACTAAAAAATAATGCTTTTTGTGAGAGATAAACGTGGATGTTTTTCATAATATTCATCATGTGTTCATAAGGACATTATCATTAGTAGTAGTATAAGTAGACTAGTAGTAGTAGTAGTACGACTAATAATCACATATACACAAAGAAGTAAATCACTATATGGCTAAAAAAATAGCTTGAAAAAACTGAATAGAATAAAGAACTTCGTTTCATTTTATTAGCTGGTGGCCATTTCTCAATACCTGCGAGAAGCCTTCTGAATTGTTTTATCTATTTACAGTAGCCCAAGTCTAACCACACCAAACTAATTTTTTCTTCTTGGCAACAATTAACCTCCGTAATTAAAGTCTTTATAATTATAATATAAATATTTTCTTTTTTAATTTTAAACATTACTTCCTTTTTATATGTTATTTTTATTTAATGATAGAAAAAAGCTAAAGGAATGATAATATAAAAATAGAAAGATAATAATAAAGGATAATAATAATAATAATAATAATAATAATAATAATAATAATAATAATAATAATAATAATAATAATAATAATAATAATGGTAGTAATAATAAAATCTTGTTATCATTTAGAATACGATATGAGAGAGAGAGAGAGAGAGAGAGAGAGAGAGAGAGAGAGAGAGAGAGAGAGAGAGAGAGAGAGAATAAAGTTTATCAGTTATTGTCTTTTTTCTTTTCTTTTCTTTCTTTTTTTTTGATGTTTATAAAATTAATGATATAATTATATTTAGATACTTTTTTTTGCCACTTGTAGGAATCAGGATAGACCTCTCAATCATTACGACATAAGCTGGAAAATTTTCACCAAAATATGCACAACATTTCAGAAACAATAATCGGTTTCTGTAATTCTTCTTCTTCATCGTTTAGATTTACTGTCCCCGGACACTATGGCATATAGGGTACGATATTAAGAATACAGGATTAAAATTCAGGACCACAGGTTTAAAAACATTTATATACATTAATGGGTGGCTAAGTTAAATTAAAAAGCAGGGTAAGGAGTGGGGGGCTATTCATAACACGGTTCACCGGAACCAGGGGGGGGGGGGGGGGGGAGGAGTCTGGGCGTGCAGACCAGTAAGGGTACACACTATGTTCTTGTCGTAAAACGACAGCCCCGTGGAGCGTAGTGTAACTTGTACACCGAGACAAAAAAAAACAAAACCATTTAAATATATCGTTAAAATTACATGTAAGGTTGCAGCATGTGAGCTGTTCAGATAAAATAATATAAAAAGTATATTTATGAGATAGGTTAACCGTGATGTCTCCGGTTTACCCGGTCACGATTCTAAGAACTGGTTAAAATGACGCAGGGTATACCCCAAAGGGGCAACTAACAAATTAAAATGGTATGATAACAATGTTACATCAAGGGCAAACAAGACTCATATGAGAATAAAATGGTAAAATTAATGCCGCAACAAGATTATTATGATAGTACATAATAAGAGCAGGTTTCTGTAAATACATATAACACGAACATACTAATAAAATGGACGACTCTGGTTGTCTGCTGCTTTCACCGAGTCCTGATGTTTTTTCGCCTGCATGTGTTCTAACAGTGCTGTCAGACCACGATTCGCGTAGCTCAATTCTTTGTTGCAAAGAATACAGCGCGCAATGCCAGGTTTATCTACTTTTCTAAAACAATTACCAACACGCTGTTCCGAGTCGCCGACTTTCGCCATCTTTTCAAGCCATTCCCATTTCCACTTGTTGTTGATTTCCCTTTCTTCAAAAGGGTCTCTGCGGTTAATAATACGTGAAACACACGACATGATAGTATAGTGATAATAAACTAACAATGGCGGACAGTGACAAAGGACTGAACTTCACGTGAACCTCCAAACGTTCACATCGCCTTCGCCCGCTGTAGTAAAGTGATGCTAGTAAGCCTTATTGGGCAGTGAATTCGATATAACAATAGTGGGCGCAGGCGGCACTTTTAGTGACGAGAAAAAAAAAGCTGGATACGGACATGGATCGAGACTGGGACTTGGAGAGATTGCGTTTTGAGATTTTTTTTCTCGGACCTCTATTTAATTTTCTCGGGAGTGACGGTACCTTTTCTCGGAAAATCGCGGATCCGAGGAGAGTTCTCCAGCCTGTCAATTGGAGGTCCTGGGGGCTATGCCCCCTGGTACTGTCAAGGGGCAGGATCATTTAGTACATTTGGCAAGGCTGAAATCAAATTTCCTGGCATTAAAAAATTGTGCGTAAATAAAAAACAACTGCTTGGTTGAAAAATAGTGGGCCTGATGGCGAGTGTGAGTGACAGAAACAACAAACCAACACCAATTTTAATTATAATTTTAATTATAGTTTAATATTGTGCATGTGTGTTTTATACTTAATCAGAAAGAAAGTGTATGTTTGTGAGAAAGAGAAAATTTGAAATTAAATAAATATGATAGTTGTGAAAAACCACAAATAGGGGCGCAGTGCACGATGTCTCATGTGACAGTCTGTAACAGCACATTGACCTTATCCTCGGATTTCCTGATAATTAAAATAATGTATTGTACTTAAAAAAAAAAGGGCGGAAGGGAGGGGTGTCCGGAACCCCCCGTAACTCCCCCCTACCCCCCCCCTAGCACAGCCCTGCCCTTTGGTTTGTGTCTTTCCTGAACTCGTCGAAGTCTACATAAATATGTCTACATTGACTTTTCATTGATGACTGCCCTATTGCCCTTATTTTGCATCTGGGCTTAATAATAATAATAATAATAATAATAATAATAATAATAATAATAATAATAATAATAATAATAATAATAATAATAAATAACAATAATAACAACAAAAACAACAAAAACAATAATAATAATAATAATAATAATAATAATAATAATAATAATAATAATAATAATAATAATACAGGATGCTATCACGCGCTTTTTCTTCAATAGAACTCAAAGCGTCACTAGTACAGAAGGCGGAACAGAAATCAAATTTTATGTTTGAAATTTACATTGACTTCATCCTATAAGCCTACCATTATTGAAGGTAGGGAGGAAACTGAAGCACCCGGAGAAAACCCTCGGTGTCCTGAAAAAGTTTGTACCTAAGTCACGTAAGTTCGTCCCAAGAGGGGTCCGAACCCGCGACCTTCGGCCTAGGAAACCAACACCCTATCAAGTGTGCTATCAGCCACCTTTGGCGAAGTTCATCTTAATTCCACAAGCTGAAATAAGTACAGAAGAGGCGAATCTGCTACGAATTAATTGATGACTGGCTACCTTGAATCTTCCGGTGATGACAGTGGTCCCATTGCCTTTGTCTTGCATCTTGGCTTTGGCAGTGTTCTTTTTGGAGCCGGTGATCTCGATGATCTTGCAGGAAGAGCGACTCCACCACGACTTTTTTAACAGCCAGTAGGTGATGAGTGCAGGCTGAGCCCAACCCTCGTAAGGAAACAACAGCACGCGGGCTGGGTACCCTTGGTAAGAGAACACCTGTAATAAAGTAATAAGCGAAGACTTTAGCATTATGGCAAGGGAGAACAAGCTCTAGATAAAGCACTTAATCAGTAATCTTGGATGCAGAAGTCGTTCTGCTGCGTTGGCTCGTGTTTTGGAAGGTTCGAGTTAATTGCCTCAAATGACCAGAGCTTACGCGCATAAGACGTGTTCCTTCCATGATCCCCCTCCCCCACACCCCTCACTCACCTCCTATTTGGATGATTTTGGTGCGATTCTGACTTCAGTAAACGATCTTGTGCGTGCTAGATGTCCGTGGCTACACCTGTAGCAGCTCTTTAAACGGATAAGTGCGCTATATAAGGACAATAATTATTTGTTTCTTCTCCTTTCACTTCATATTTCAAAATCAGTTTTTTCTATGTTAGTTCAGTGGTGATGGTCGTCGAATGGATGCAGTGTCGCATTACGTAGGCCTACTTGTCTTCCTTTGCATGTTCACTTATCTGTGGTCCTATCCTATCCTATCCTGTCCCGTAACCCGGAGGTCGTAGGGGCACCACATATGATCGTTTAACCAGCATACTCCATCTTTCGCTGTCCTCAGCAACCCTGATGGCTTCGCTCAGTGTCAAACCAGTCCATTCTCGAATGTTGTCCTCCCACCTCTTTTTCGGTCTCCCTCTTCTTCTACCTCCTTGCACTGTGCCTTGCAGAATGGTCTTTGCAAGACCTGATGCTCTGGTGACGTGGCCATACCATCGGAGTTTCCGCTTCTTCACCACTGTGAACAGGTCATCGTGTTGTCCAATGGCTTGTGTGATGGTCTGTCGGACTTCGTCGTTGGTGATGTGTTGGGTATAGGAAATGCCCAGAAGTCTTCTGTAGCACCTCATCTCCATGCTTTGTATTCTTCGTTGGAGATCTGCTGTGAGGGTCCATGCTTCGCAAGCATATAGGAAGATGGAGATGACAAGGGAGCGCAGCAGTCTTACTTTGGAATGTAGACTGATGGTCCTGTCTTTCCAAATGGTCTTCAACCTTGTCAGGGCAGCAGTTGTTTGTGCGATCCTGGAGAGGACTTCCTGTCGGGATCCATTGTCTGATACAATGGCTCCTAAATATTTGAAGCTATGCACTGTGTTGAGGGATTGGCCTTGGACTTTGATGTCCGTGTTGATGCCATTGGTGTTGTTGGTCATCATTTTGGTCTTCTCTGCACTTATTTCCAATCCATAAGCTCTGGAGGTGGTGTCAAGCCTCTGTACCAGCTGTTCCAGTTCTTGTTCCTCTCCAGCCAATCCATCAATGTTATCCGCAAAACGAAGATTGGAGATTGCTCTACCCACTATGCTGACTGTGCCTTCGTGATCTGCAATCTGTGGTTGGTTGGTATCTGTGGTAGTTCAACATTAATTTATAATTGCTTTGCTGGATTTAGGTTTTGCACGTGCGAACACAGATAGAGCCATTTGCTCGTTCTGCTATATGAGTGTGGATGTGTGGTACATGATGAATACTGTTTCTTTCTCCCTTTTCCTTATCCAGTTGTAATTGTGTTTTAGCCAATCAGCTTTGAAATATTTCTACCGAGTTCACATCGTCGGTAATGTGTTAGGTGGTAGGTTCGCAGACCGTGTCGAGATGTGAATAGTAAGGTTCTGTAATAACGTGCTCTGTTACCGCTTTCGTCATGACGGGTGCGGATCTACCTCATGTTATCTTAAAGTTATGACTTTGCCCGACGTCCGGCTCTTTTCAGTACTACGGTGTTGTTGCAGCGGTTCCAGCTGTGTTCAAGGAGAGGCTGGGTCGTCGTCTTCGCTGTCGGTGGCGTTGGTTGTGTCCGTCATGGTAATTTGCGTCTCGAGTGGTGCCCTTCGGCCGCTTGCGTGTGGCTGTTGATGCCAGGGCTGTCGTACGATAAAAAGTCTCTTTACTTTATAGAATAAGTAAATAGTTAATCTTGTATTTATTTTTACCCGATGACAGCCGGTTATTGTAGTACTGAGAGATCTGCTGGTCGTTGCTGCTGTCGTTTAGCTCATGTATGTCAGAGTAATCTTCTCATGTTACTTTTCTACTGTTGTTAACTATGTTATATTAGTGACAATGTTATGAAGAGTGAGCATTTGAGCTTTACGATGTATACTTTAGAATACTATATCTATAGTAATAAGTATTGGGGGAAACTTTCGGTATTCTTTAAGGGCTACAAATAATGCATAAAATAATGCATATGCATGTAAGTGGATTGATTGGTTGCACTAAGTAGTGATTGGATCATTAGTATAGTGTGGTTGTGAACCTCCTTTCTGCACGTATGAGTCCACCGACGTTGATCTTAAAGCCAAGTGTCTTACTTGGGCCTTTAAACCTCTTTGGTTGTTCTGAGCAGATGTTCTGCTGTGGGAAATGGCGTTTGCCGTCGCTATGCCTTGCGCCGGCGTTCTGAGTTCGTCTCGCCGTGCAGCTGGAGCGACTCCTCTTCATCCTTCTGTCGTCGTTAGCGGCAGTATCGTCGTAATCGTTCACCAGTGACGGGGTAGATTGGACTTCTCCTTCCCTCGCTTCTTTGTTGGAGTCTCCATTGGTGGGAGAGGAGTTGTCTTCCCGTTGACGTCGTCGTACTACACGCTGTTCGTCTTCAGTCCTTAGTCTCCTTGGTCTTCTATGAGGACCTTTGGTTGTTGTGTGGTCTATCTTTTGTTGAAAAGAATGGTCAGGGGTTTCCCTCTATTTCTGTCTCTCACTTTTTCTCTACCTTTATTATTTAGTTCTCTCCCCCTGACTGTGACAATCGGCGAGTCTCAGCTACGCTGCGTGAGCTGACAATTAAAAGAATGAAAATTTACCTTGCGACAGCACTTTCCACGCGTCTCGTAGTAAAACAGCTGCACCATCTTGAAACAGACTGGAAAATGCGGCTTTTCGAAGGATCTTTGGAGATTTAAGCTTCTTACGATTCCAAACAAGCAGTCCGTCGTTTTTTTATTTTAATTTTTTAAGATGGCTGCTCCTGAGCTCAGAAGCTTAAGATCCTTACAGTAGCCTCCTTTACCGAGTTGGAATCCAAAACAGAAATTTGTTTAAAATGATTGTTAATAGTTCAGTATGTACACAGGCTGAGGGACGGTGTCTGTAATGAGCAGCTCCTTAAACTACCTATTCCAGAAAGCAGAAAGTTTCTAAGAACACAGTTGAGATTTTGATACAACTACTGCAATATTTCACTAGATTGAACACTAATCTGGATGCTAGAAGATGATGAAGCTGGTAGAGGTTTTTTTCGGTCACGCAGAACTTGGAACTGAATTTCAAGTAAACATTATAGAAAAAACGCTCCACTCTACTAGAAGAAGCTGAAGCTAGTGGCTTGTTTGGCAATCCGATTTGTCCATATAAACTTAGTTCTCGGTAAATTTCTGATGAGGCTCTTTGTGAATGTGAAGGCGAAAGTGAAGGTGGGTAGATGGTCAAACAGATCTGTTCTTGAACTCAGTTCTCGTTAGCTCTCTGCATCCGGTGAGTAGCAGAAGGTTCGTGATGAAATTCGGTGCACTTGTCTCCCCGTCGCTGCTGCGTTTATTCGCGTCTCCATCTGCACATAATAATAAAGAAAGCAATATAATATTACGTTACTCAATATGAAGTGGGAGCTGTCTAATAACGACTGGAGATATTTTATTAACCCCTGCGCAATATAGCCTCGTTGCATAACAAACATTCGGTTTCACTTGGTGTATATTTTGCATAGCCTTAAGCACTGACTGACCTTAGATGAAGGCTTACAAATTTAGCTTCATAACAAACGACCAAAACATATTCATAAACATTATTATTATAATTTTTTTTGGGGGGAGGAGGGGGGGGGGGGAGGTGATAATTTGTATTATTATTTTTTTTTAGATTAGCCTGAATTTCATGTCTTTTTTTCTTTCTTACGTTCTTTCGTTCTTTCTTTTTTGCGTTGTTTTTTTTTTTTTTCTCTCTCTCTCCCCCCCCCCCCCTTAACTCCTTGTTCACCAACTGAAGAAGGGAAGGGATAAAGGCGTGATTCCATTTTTGTAAACATTCATCGTTTTCTCTTGTATCTTTCTTCTTTAATTCCTTCACGATTATAAACAGCTGCCTTCTTTCTTTCTATCTTTGTTTGTTCTTTCTTCTTTCATTTCTTGGTTCCTTCCCTCTTCATGCAGGCTTGTAAGCATTTTTCTTTCTTCTTTATTTTTTCCTTTCTCTTTCTGTTTTTCTTTTGTTCTTGCGTCCTTCCGACCTTTCCTCCTATAGTTCTTGTTGGTTATTTCTTCTCTAAATAAAAATCTCATTATTAAGCCAATTTTGGCCCATTTTCTTCTCGCAGACCTTGGTGCATATTTATCAGTCCCGTGCCGTTATTTCAATTTACCCACGCCAAAGATGATTGAGCTACTTTACCCCCCAGGCCCCTTTTCAGATGTTCCCGATAATTCTGTTTCGTTGATGAACGAGGCAACAAGAAAAGAAAGAGCATAAGAAAGAAATACTGAATGATGCAGCATTCAGAGAATGAGAGAGAAAAAAGAAACAAATAAGAGGTGATGGAGGGAGGAAGGGGGGAGTGAGAAGAGAGAAGACTTACTGAGACTGAGATTTTATTCGTCTGTGAAATTTACATAGAAATTCGCCTTTCGGCTGCACAAACATAGTAAATGTAAAATGTAGAATGCGTTTAAAAGAATGACATGAACAAACCAAAAATAAATAGTGTAACACATAAACTATAACAAAACAACTACTATCCACAGGCTCCAACACCCACACATGTACTGTTGTGAATAAGCCAATAAGGGTGCATTTTGGCCAATGACGGTTTAGGCGCATGGTCCATATGAGTGCGCGTGGTGGGATCCCATATGCGCGCCTCGGCCGATATGCGATAAGCGCGCATTTTAAAAGCTCCTAGAGTTTGACGATGTATCCATCACACACAAATAAGTCTAATGAAACGTTGTGATTTTTTCAGTGGCCTGTCTTGGCATCATGACCCAGATGTTCATTCGAGAACTGGATGTTCCTGTTGTTGAGGTCAGTTTTACATCTTGTCGGGTATTTACTGACCGTATATCGCCAAGTTTTTGCCATGAAGGGCCGGGTAGCTCAATTGGTAGAGCGTCTTACTAGTAACCGAAAGGTACCTGGTTCGAATCCCGGATTGGCCAATGTGTGACCATATTATTTTCCCCTTACCATAAACTGGTTCGCTGGTGTCAGAATAATGTGACCAGTAGTCGCCTATACGCTTCGGTGTCGTGTGACTATAATCTACAGTTACAAGTTTTTGCCATCACGACACCCTGTTCTGTCGATACATGAATCCATCGATTTGATTTATTTCTGTTGGTTGTAGTCTCACGAATTTATCATTTTGCTATTTTAATCAATTTTCGTAGATGTTAGGTCTTAGATCGCAGAAATCGAAGTATCGCAAGGACATTCGAATTAAAATGGCGATAACAACTGTCAAATCAAAACGGAGTTAATTTTTTTTTATTCTTGTGGCAACATTAACACGAGTGCGTGATTCACACTTTTTTCTCGAATGAAAATAGCGATAACAACTGTCAAATAAAAACTGAGTGAATACTGGACACGCGCTTATGGGATACCCCTATCCTATCCTATCCTATCCTGTCCCGTAACTCGGAGCTCGTAGGGGCACCACAGATGACCGTTTAACCAGCATAGTAGTAGTAGTAGTAGTAGTAGTAGTAGTAGTAGTAGTAGTAGTAGTAGTAGTAGTAGTAGTTCTTCCACGAAAGACCTATGCCCTCGGTCAGTTTATTAGTCTGTATGATCGTCTCTTTCCCTGCCTGGCACTCTCTGTTGTTGTCTTGATACAGATACACAACAAAGAAAACTATAAAATTCCATTTGTAAAATATTTGTTTTCACCACTTTCAGCTAAATAATCTTTATTTAGAAGCATATTTCTAAATAATCATTTGTTTACAAACAATGTAAGATTTCTCTAAATATATTTTGTCGGTAAATAACTTATGTTTGAGCAACAATGACCTTTAACCTATATCATGATTTATTTACGTAAACGATGTATTGTTTAGGTAAATAATAAGTTATTTACGGAGAAAATATATTATTTAGAGAAATCTTACATTGTCTGTAAACAAATGTTTATTTAGCTGCGCTCCCTTGTCATCTCCATCTTCCTATACTCTTGCAAAACATGGACTCTGACAGCAGACCTACAACAAAGAATACAAAGCATGGAGATGAGGTGCTACAGAAGACTTCTGGGCATTTCCTATACTCAGCACATCACCAACGACGAAGTCCGACAGACCATCACACAAGCCATTGGACAAAACTATGCCATGCTCACAGTGGTGAAGAAGCGGAAACTCCGATAGTATGGCCACGTCACCATAGACCTTTCAAAGGCCATCCTGCAAGGCACGGTGCAAGGAGGCAGAAGAAGAGGGAGACCGAAAAAGAGGTGGGAGGACAGCATTCGAGAATGGACTGGTTTGACACTGAGCGAAGCCATGAGGGTTGCTAAGGACAGAGAACGATGGAGTACGCTCGTTAAACGATCATCTGTGGTTCGTCAACCACTTTCGAGTTACGGGATATGACTGGATAGGATATGATAGGATATGCTTCTATATAAAGATTATTTAGGTAAAAGTGGTTAAAAAAAACACACAAAAAATCGCCAATAAATATTTTACAAAGGGAATTCCATAGAAAATGTCTGATGAAGTAGAAGAAATAGGAAAGCATGTAAACTGTGGAGGCAAAAGAAGATTATGAAAAAATGGAAACGCAATGAGTTAACGAAGTTGAACATACAATAAAAATAAAAACAAAGAGTTGATTGAAGTTCAGGATAGGATGAGTCAGGCATGAAGAAGAAGAAGAAGAAGAAAACAACAACAACAACAACAACAACAACAACAACAACAACAACAACAACAACAACAACAACAACAACAACAACAACAACAACAACGACGACGACGACGAGAAGTAGGAGGAGAAAGAGGTAGAGTCAGACATGCGGAAAACGAGAAATTATGTAAGAAATGTAAAGGCCTGAATAAAATGGGATGTTAAGCTGAATCCTCAATAGTTCGTTTATTGCTTTATGTGACGCGGAGAAACAAAAATTAAGACATTGCACGCCAATCAGCTCAAAAATCTTCTGAAGGCGCTGGAGAAACGGAAGCGAGGAAAGAGTACAAAAGAAGGAATGCGGGATGAGTGTATGGGATGGGAGGAGGGCAATATATGCAAAGCAGAAGAGGAATGGAAAGGCACAGGTGAGGTGATGGTGGTGGTGGTGAAGATGATGATGATGATGATGATGATGATGATGATGATGATGACGATGATAATGATGATTATGGGAGTGAGATACAGAGAAGATAAGATAGATAAAATAAAAATGTTATATTACAGGGGTAAAAGAATAAGCGCTGGGTGCACTTCACACAGAGAGAGAGAGAGAGAGAGAGAGAGAGAGAGAGAGAGAGAGAGAGAGAAAGAGAGAGAGAGAGAGAGAGAGAGAGAGAGAGAAAGAAAGAAAGAGGGAGGGAGAGGGAGAGAGTGGGAATGGAGGCAGAGAAGAGTGTGAGAAAAGGAAGAAAGAAGAAATGCGGTGAACAAGAAAAAGGGTGAATAATGACGATGAAGGAGAGGGGAGGGACAAGAGTGTGAGGGGGAAGGGGCAATTGTAGGGTGAGGGCGAGCAAGAAGGTGAGTGATGAGAGGAAATGAAGAGGAAGAGGATATGAGATTGAGAAAGAGGATAACGGAAGATGGGGGGGGAGCATTGAGGTGGGGGAAGGGGGGCGGAGGAGAAAAACGGGGGTTTGGGGCAAAGTGGAGGACATGGGCTAGTGGGAGTGGGAGGTTGGAGAGGAAAGTGGGCGGTGACATAGGATGATAGGAGGTGGGGAAATGGTTAGGGGCATTTGCTAGTAGTCACTCTTGTGTGGAAATTGAAAGTATCGATCGAGAATCGAGGATTCGTCCGTCTTCAAGTGTTTTGCTGGCAGATTAAGTTCAGCCCCACCCCACCCCCTCCTATCGCTCACTCTTCCCCTCCCTCCCCCTCTCCCCCCTCCCCAAGGAAAAAAATCCTTTTGCCAGATTCTAATCCTGCATTTGGATGTGTTTAGAGCAGAGCTCTGCACGCTAACATCCATTCACTCATTATAACTTCTTCTTCTTCTTCTTCTTCTTCTTCTTCTTCTTCTTCTTCTTCTTCTTCTTCTTCTTCTTCTTCTTCTTCTTCTTCTTCAATGCTCATTTAATTCTAAAACGATAGCAAGGATCGAAGCTATCACCAAGATGATTTCAAGCTCTTGACAGACAGTGAGTCATTTGAAATGTATTTATAGTTTCCTCGCCGATAAAGATCAAATCAAAAGCTATGGCTGCCATCTCGTGAAAGGAGAACTATTCCTTAATTTCCACGTAACGGCATTTCCTATTATGAATCACATTAATTTAAGGTCTAATTGCAGCATCTCGCTTTTGCTTCGTTCTTTGTTTAAATTAAAGCCTGTTGCTGCAAGAAAATCCGTAGCATCCCTCAGTCAAGCAGATTAAATACTTTCAGTGTCGCAATTGCGGATGAAAACTTCCAGCCCTAGAACCAATAATTTGATGAACAGGCGCGGTGAAAACAACATCAAAGTCCAATAAGAAACACGCAACTAGCTCTTGTTATTTTAACCGGTTTAATGGTTATCACTTGAACTCTGATCTGAAGCAGGTTTTTCTTGTTGTTCTTCTTCTTCTTGTTCTTCTTGTTTTTGTTGTTCTTCTTCTTTGATGTAGGCAGCCAAATCCTACAGACTGAAAAATATGTTTAACATTGAAACTTACGGAATGATAAACAGAATTTTGCAATAATTAATTTTGTAATCCACGCTAACTGATAGGAGTATGAGAATTACAAGAACAATATACAAGTTTTTAACATAACCTTGAATTATATATCCTATTCGGCACGGGAACCCCTTTAAAGGTCATTATAAGCTACAAATAAGCAGATTTATTCTCTCACTTAGATCCAGTGCCAGCAAAATACGGTATTCAGTAGATCATCCAAGACTCATGCTAGCAACAAGTGTGTGTGTGCGTGTGTGTTTGTGTTTGTGTTTGTGTAGGTGTGTGTGTGCGCGCGCTAAGGACCAATCCAATTCAATGTGCATTAGATTGACGCAAACCTCATATCAGCAATAAACAGATACAGTCCTGAAGAGTTTTACAGTATAGTACACCCCTCCCCCCCCAACCCCACCCGCTCTATTGCCAGGATCCAATCCACTAGCCCATTGAAAGCCCGTACCAGTATCAGGCGACATTCGCCTCCCATTTAAAACTCATAGCAGAGACAATCAGTCATGCTGGTTCCTTGGGGACCTCTCCCTTACACCCTGTCCTTTTACATTGACGCCCTATTCGTCCCGGCATGTGTCCTTCATCACGCGGAGACGGAGAGGGTCGTCGGCAAGGTTAAGGACCTTTGACCCTAACCCACTCTCCATCCTTCCGCCAAGGAATGGGATGATAAACTATGGACACAGTGGAAGAAGCTGCATAGCTCAATATCCTGTTTTCACCCTCCACAAAACTACCATTATATTTTAATCTCACAGAGAGGGAAGACGTCCCTCCATTTCTGAGGAACAGAAAGGTTTGTGTCACTCAGTGGTGAGGCTGAAAGGAAGAGAGTTGATGACCACGTTCCTGTAGCATGCTACTGAAATGATACATAACATTAGACATATTTTTAAGACTTAACTGACCACTGACGCACTTAATAAACTCAAACTTCAAAGTGCTGATCCATAAACAGTCGGTTGCCTAATATGCCGAATGTATGAGATATTCAATAGATTCTCCAGAGGCACATCCAAGGCAGTTTTGCGAAACGTCCTCACGCCACAGCATATATTGAACGGAAAATACAATCCGTGATTCAAACTCCCAGATGCCCATCTGTCGCAGTTGTGCGCAAAGCAGATACTATATGAAGAATGCATGAGAAATTTTAAGCTGAGATATAAACCAAGAATCTCAGACGCACATGCGTTGCATTGTTGCGCAAAGCCGGATGTGCATGAAAATTAAAGGTTGAAACTCAAACCCTTAGATTCACATCCATTGCATCTTTGAGCACAGCCGTTTAAAAACGCTATATTCCTATTAAGTTCTGCAATCTCTCTCTCTCTCTCTCTCTCTCTCTCTCTCTCTCTCTCTCTCTCTCTCTCTCTCTCCAAATGCACTTTCAAAAATAGTAGAACCATGAAATTAGAATGTGATCACCCTTAACTCAAAATTATTTACAATGAGAGATCTCCAATCCAACGACAATTCAATCATTCAATTCTGATTTTACATTCATTGGACTCCTGAATAGAAAGAGCAAAATAATGATATGCAGATCCCGAGGCTGTAGGGCCGACAAGTACAGATAGTTTTTGACCTCACTAAATCTGCATTTTCACGCAAAGTAACACGCCATTTCGTAATCATGCTGAATAATTAATTTAGAATTGTGACCTTCATCTTCATTTGAACTTGACAAGTTGGGCTCATGTTCACCAGTGGCTCGATTCGATGGAGTTTATTGACGTTGACTTTATGACAAATAGACTCGGTAAGAGCTCATTGTGTTTTTTGTGCTACAAGCTGGGACTAAGGCTTGCAAGAGAGAACTGAACCAAGCTTTGGTTCGATTTGAGACTTTACAAGTTTATTTACTTCGACTTTTCGACAAATAGATCTTAATCTATTTAACTTATACTTTAAACACCACGGTTAGCGCCCATTTAATGTTGCTGCTGTCAAGAACTAGACTACGGTTTCATTCTGCCTTCAGATAACCATAACCTTGACCTCAAGAACTCTCCCCTCTCGGGGAAAAAAACGCCCAAACTAATGCATGTACAGACTAAAGTTACTGAGGTTTAAGGTTCTGGACCTGGATCTGGGTTCTCGACGTAGTTCCTGTTTCGGCGAGTATGTCACATAAGCCGTAGACGGGAACATCTCGTTACTCCCCCGTATCACTACTCCCCCAGCTCGTTATTTTGAACAAAGTTCGACCTATTTCGTCGCCTAAAGGAGACGAACTAGGTAAACTTTTTAGAAAAGGGTTCGGGTAAGGGTTAGTTGCAGAGCTATCCCTAACCCTTGCCCTAACCCTTTTCTCTACAAAAATCACTTTCCGATTCCTACATTCTTAAAATAACGAGCTGGGGGAGTAGTGATACGGGGGAGTAACGAGCTGACCCCGCAGTAGACGACGTTCTTCGTGACATTTCAAGGTAACTTGATGCTATTTATCCCTAGTTTCCGTCACATTCATGGAAGGATCGATTTAACACAATCTTATCCTTAAACTGGTACGCTTAACACTTTTGAAAACTGTTTCCCGAGGACGTCGTTTAAAGGTTAATGGTTAAAGGTTTTGGAGTAATGATCTAATCGGTTTAAATTACTGTTTTCAAGACAAGTACATGTATTAGCACGTAACAATTAGTTATTATAAGAATCTAATACACCTTCGCCAAAGAGATCAGAGACAAAAAGTGATGGACCCTAACGGTACAAAGTTCCATCGCGTGCACTAAGGGTCTGGGACCATTAGTTCTTGGGTTCTTCTGTTCGATTCGTAGTTCGAATCCCATAAGTATAGTGTTTATTTATTCCGTTTATTCCAATCTCCGTCAATTTGTTTAAGAGAAAAGAGAAAAAAATAACTACCACGACGATGTCACTCGATATGCATAAGTTCTGTTTTAGTTTCAAAGAAATCTGTATGCTCTAATTACATAAAAAGTGTTGAGGAAAATGATTTTTTTTTAAATACGCAGAAGGTGACGTCATCATGCTAACATCATTCGATTTGCATAAGTTTGATTTTTTTTGTTGAATGCATGTGTAAGTCTAAGTACATATCCAGGTTGAACCAAATCCTATCCTATCCTATCCCGTAACTCGGAGGTCGTAGGGGCACCACAGATGATCGTTTAACCAACGATGGTTTCGCTCAGTGTCAAACCAGTCCATTCTCGAAGGTTGTCCTCCCACCTCTTTTTCCGTCTCCCTCTTCTTCCACCTCCTTGCACTCTGCCTTGCAGGATGGTCGTTGCTAGACCTGATGATCTGGTGACGTGGACATACCATCGGAGTTTCCGTTTCTTCACCACTGTGAGCAGGCCATCGTGTTGTCCAACGGTTTGTGTGATGGTCTGTCGGACTTCGTCGTTGGTGATGTGCTGGGTATAGGAAATGCCCAGAAGTCTTCTGTAGCACCTCATCTCCATGCTTTGTATTCTTCGTTGTAGATCTGCTGTTAGGGTCCATGTTTCGCAAGCGTATATGAAGATGGAGATGACAAAAGAGCGCAGCAGTCTTATCTTGGAATGTAGGCTGATGGTCCTGTCTTTCCAAATTGGCTTCAACCTTGCCAGGGCAGCAGTTGTTTGTGCGATCCTGGAGAGGACTTCTTGTCGGGACTCACTGTCTGATACAATGGCTCCTAAATATTTGAAGCTATGCACTGTGTTGTGGGATTGGCCTTGTACATTGATGTCTGTGTTGATGCCATTGGTGTTGTTGGTCATCATTTTGGTGTTCTCTGCACTTATTTCCATTCCTTAGGCTCTGGAAGTAGTGTCAAGCCTCTGTACCAGCTGTTCAAGTTTTTGTTCCTTCTCCAGCCAATCCATCAATGTCATCCGCAAAACGCAGGTTGGAGATTACTCTACCCCTATGCTTACTGTGCCTTGGTGATATGCAAGGACATCTGACATGATGCGCTCTACGAAGAGGCTGAAGAGTGTTGGAGAGAGTAGGCATCCTTGACGCACACCGATTGTTGTTCTGAACCAGTTTTCGATGGCGCTGTTATGGAGGACTGCACTGGTAACCTTGTCATACAGGCTTTTGATGACTTCAATAATTTTAGGGCTGATGTTGTACACTCTCACGGTTGCCCACAGAGCTGCATGCCAGACTCGATCAAACGCCTTCTTGAAGTCTACGAACACATGATATAGATGTTGTTGGTGCTGTAGGTGTTTCTCGCAGATTAATCTGAGGTTGAAAATCTGTTCGCTCTGCTCTGAATCCTGCTTGTTCTTCAGCTATGATTTATTCAGCTCGGGGTTTCAACCTGTTGAGTATTATTTTCAGGAGTATCTTGCTGGGATGGCTGATGAGGCTGATGGTGCAGTAATTTTCACATTCCTGAAGGTTACCTTTTTTTGGAAGAGTGATGACAAGCGACTGGGTCCATGGTGTAGGCCACTCCCCGCTCTGCCAAATCTTGTTACAGATAATGGTGAGGGCGTCAATCATCGCTTCTCCTGATTGAAGCAGTTCCGCGGGGATGTTGTCCACTCCCGCTGACTTCCCTTTCTTCAGTGACTGCACTGCTGCCTCAACTTCTTCTCGGAGAAATGGGAGAATTTCTTCTTCTTCTTCTCTGTTCTCTGGATATGCTAGAAGTGATGGGTCTCCGTTTGGTGTGTGGTTGTAAAGGCCAGAGCAGTACTCTGTCCATCTATCCAAGACTTCTTGTTCTTCTTGTTCAGACTTGCTTTGGATCGTGGAGACCTTGGACTGTTTAACATTTGTCAGCCGCTACACAGTCGAGTCTGGTAGGCCATCTTGCTATTGTTCTTGTTCAGACTGTTTTTTATTTCCTGGCAATGATCTTCTATCCAGATCTCCTTTGCTGAGCGCATGCCTTTTCGGATGTTATTGTTGATTTTTCGGTAGGCATCAGGAACGAAATACGTCTAGTAGTTAGAAGAAAATTGGACTAGAAAAAAACAACTCATGATGACGTATCCATGAAGGCGTCAATTGATATGCATAACTTTACGTCCGCTGGCAGACATCTTTATGCTCTAACTACAAACCTAGTTTCAAACAAATCCGTCCATTAATTTCAGAGAAAAGTGCCAGGGACGGACGGATGGACATATCCAAAAACAGTAATATTGATTCCAGCTTCGTTCGGTAATTAAAAATACAATATTGTTACTGGGCCAAAGTAAGTTAAGGTAAGGTTGAAGCTGTACTATTTTCTGGGACACTTTCCTCGGTGTACATTATGCAATGGCTTTCAGACGGTCTGGTAACCCCTGTATTAGCTATTATTTTAAAAAAAAATAAAGAAAAGAAAAAAAGCCATCTATATTCTGAATGCCCTTGGGACAGGCACGACTATACAAGTTGCAAAAGTAAGTACAAAATTATAACTGTGCCGTGTAAAATGGTCTACAAAGTTAGTCATGGCTGTCCAATATTAGCTCCGAGAGCAAGAGTTACAGGAAACCATGGTGATGAAACCGCTACGAAACAAGAAACGATTCTTTTGTTAAATATGAGAAAACTGGAATTTGAAAGAGTGAAAGAAAACTGACTTGAAGAATGAAAACTAATTAAAATTTTAAAATGCTCAAATCTGACATGGAAAACGTTCATTACTGAATTAATTATTTTACAATATTGTAAGAATAGCTTCTTTCATGGGGAAAGAAAATAGTACTTCTGCAGATTTGTTTCCACAATACAATACAATACAATTCAGTACAATACAATACAATACATTTTTATTGTCTGACTTTTGCATTATACATTATACATAAAAGCGGAAAATTGTCCTTGGCATTGGGAGCAAACTTTGCCTAAAATAGATACACGAGCAAACGTTGCATAAAATATACATGAACTAACACACAATTGTCCATGCTTACAACAGTCATGGCTCAGGTGGAAATATTCTCTCTCTCTCTCTCTCTCTCTCTCTCTCTCTCTCTCTCTCTCTCTTTCTCTCTCTCTCTTTCTCTCTCTCTCTCTCTCTCTCTCTCTCTCTCTCTCTCTCTCTCTCTCTCTCTCTCTCTCTCTCTCTCTCTCTCTCTCTCTCTCTCTCTCTCTCTCTCTGTAATGTATTTGTTTATTGTTGCTGAATTGTATATATCTTTAGTTCTGTACATGGAACTTGACGCGTAAGGATGTTGACGTAGGTTTCTTATTTGTGCCGTTAGCAAAATTAAATCTATGCTGATCAATGAAACTATTAATCCAAACTAATAACTTGCAGGCGTTCAGCTCAGACGCTCAGCTACAAAAAAAAAAGACGCTAATGAGCTGGCAGTAAAATTTGATCTAATTAGGTTTTTAGAACATTAGGGTTCTCAGGAATTATACAGATGCAAATAAGCCCAACTAAGGAGAACGGGGTTGGAATTTCGGCGGCGGGATGAAGGGTTTGAGCCGTGAGTAGGGTGTGGGGTGGTTGCGGCCCCCGTGTCCTCAATAAGAATAAACATAGTAAAAAATATATGGAGAACTCGGAACACAGCACGAGGGACGCACAGAATGGCGTGTGCAGGCCTAATTGGACGCCCCTGCCTAATGGCGTAAGCTAGCTAGCAGATGTGAAGAACTGAAAGGTAGGATTTCATCATGGGACGCTACGCTTCCCAAGGTCTCAAATGCTAAGTAGTGTTAGGATAGTTTAACTACCATGGTACCAGGAAGCGGCGGATAGCCTGGAGCACAGACACTATCGCAAACCGATACGGGCTCCTGTGGCCTAGAGTGTTATTGAAAGCAACATGTTATAGGTCGATCTGTAGAAGTTAGTAACATGATCATACTAACAGGGTCTACTGAGGTCTAAGCAGGGAACATTGCTCTACAAAATTGAATAGGCTGACGTATGCTGAGCACTGGGGGCTACTCAAGGTGGCGCCAGTTCCCAAAATACAGCCAGAGTTAGTGTTCTGGTGAGTGAAGACATGGATTCTCTTTCACAACGAGCTATTTAAAACCTTAGTCACCGAAATCCAGTAAGCATAAAATAACTTGAAAACAGGATCATCGCCCATGATGTACGTCATATCCTATCCTATCCTGTCCCGTAATTCGAAAGTCATAGGGGTACCACAGATGATCGTTTAACTAGCATACTCCATATTTCTCTGTCCTCAGCAATCCTCATGGCTTCGCTCAGTGTCAAGATGTACGTAGGCTTACGTAAAGGCTAGCCACGCAGTAATAGAGACCATATTCCCGAAGGCCATTTGCCACTTCTACTTCTGCTGCTGCTGCTGCTACTACTGCCAAATCTGCTGCTACTGCTTTCTTCTTCTTCTTCTAATACTACTGCTGCTGCTTCTATTATATAGACTGAGTGTGAGAATATCCACAGATCCATAGACAAAAGTAGGCCTGCTATCATCATTACCAGCATCCCAGTTCCAATCGCCCCCTCCCGTCCTTCATTTCTTATTATTTTGACTATCAACATCACCCTCCATTTGTTTGGCTAGAGGGTAGCCATACAAAGATGACCGCCCTAAATGCATCGCAGGCCCCAATCGCTCCCCTTCCCAGCCCATTTTAACCGCCCTGTACCGACGTTCCTACAAACCCACCAAAGTGACTAAATTTTGTACAGAGTTGGGATATCAAAAGCAAGCCCATCGATATATTTCCTATATTCATACGGCTGCTGAACGTGCCTCTTGAGTCATAATTTTGAAGAAAGGGCAGACATCCTGGTGTCTTGAGGTCCGATTCTCTCTACCCAAACAATCACACAATAAAACCATGCTTTTAGTGTGAAAGAGAATTTTACGTTGAGACTCGCGCGGCGGTGCGAATGGGACGTGCACGATAGATGCGATCGTTCTGTTTTGCTAAGCATGCAGTAATAGAGTGTATTTATCTTTGATTTGATTTTGCGTTGTTATCAGAAGAAGCTTTGTATAACGTTGGTAATTTTAGTTGTTCAATATTATTTGAGAATTTTCTAGTGTTGGTTGTTTACTATCGATCGAAGCGTATGGATAATTCTAGTGGTAACTATAGAGGCTTCCATTCCAAATAAGGTTGTATGACGTGAGACAGTGATGATGAAATTACTTCTGATTGGTTGTGGTTTGTTATGCGGGGGTTTTCTCGCCTGTTCTGGAGTATGTAGAGACTATATATAGTACCGCACTGTTTGAGTAGAGAGAGCTGTTGTGTTAGAGTTGAGAAAGTTGTAAAACGTGGAAAGTGATAGTCGAGAATTGTAAAGTGAAAAGCGATTGAACGATTGTATGCAGTTGTTGATGTATGCTGAATAAAAGTGGAAAATTTCAAACGACGACTCCTGCCTTGTTGATGATTGAACGGTTTGCGTGGATAAACGAATTTGAGTTACACCTATCAGGATTTCAAGCATCGGGGCTGAATCAACTACTGATAGAGAAAAAAACAACATCGAGTGTAACATAGAACAACTGGTCTATAAATGTCACCCGATTAGATCTCTATCGGGCGACATTTAAACACAAAAAATCTGTTGTCCTTCCACACTTGAACAAATATTTGGTCATAATAAAAACGTAGATGAATTATTGCAGGACTAGCTACAATACAATACAAGATTATTGCTTTATGTCCAACAGGACTAGCTATGCAGAAGAAGAAGAAGAAGAAGAAGAAGAAGAAGAAGAAGAAGAAGAAGAAATCTAATTCACATAATCAAAACGAGGTTAGAGTGAAACCAAGTTCCGGTCTGGCTTGTTTTGTATATGGCAAATTGCCGAAAACGACGATTGTTATAGCCAGAAAACAAGTGGGATAAGTATAAAAACGGTGGAGGAAGTATGTCACGTGGGGTTTATGGGCTCTGCACAATGGAATTATGGACCCTCACGTTTATTCGGTGGGAACTGCTAGTAAGTCACCCTATGAATTACTTTAATAAATTTATTTGTTTAGCTCGTTCTGTGTTAAGATCGGGGTACAGAGGTAGATAGAAAAATGGTAAAAGATTTCTGTCACACTAGCTTTCACACGGCTATGAATCATATGTAGTCCAGCCACTTGATAACAGTTAAAATCACACATTTATTTCTTCTACTCTATACAAGGTTCTCTAAGTACTAATCTAACTTAAAATGTCTCAGTCACTGCTAATAGTTCGATCGCTGATAGTCTAGGCAGCTGTTATATCTTCATCGGGCACTTGCTACTAGATTGCATGTAGATTGGACTACTGTGGTCCGTTTTACAGTTTCTGAAGAGTTGGACTACTGTGGTCCTGTTTCGATCAGTTTAAGTGCACCTTCGGCGAATACACTTAACTGCTAGATGGTGCGTGCGAAGTCCTTCTGTGAGGTAGCTTCTGGTACACCTTTGTCGTTGTGTAGTTGGGTTCCCTTGCCACGCTGTGGGGTCTGACAGGGTGTTTTTCAAGGTAGCTCTTTCCGACTTGTGCGGTAGAGGTTACTCAGCCAACTCGTCGTTTCTGTGGAGTGGGGCGCACAGGATAGCTCGCCTGTTCGTCTGTAATATAAGAGACGAAATTCTGCACAACCCTGAATAATCGGTTTGTGCAGAGCGTCTCACTGAAAGCCAAAGTAGCCCTCAGTGATAGCTCCACATCTCTATACATAAGCGACGAACATTCTGCTACTTCCGGGGTCCACTGGAATCTCACTCTAAATTCCTATACATACATAAATATCAAACGTGGCTAACTATACACATACAGAATTAATAATATTATAAACATTCAGTGGTACAGTCACTGGTCTGCAAACATACATATAAGTTAAACAACAGTGGTTCCGTACAGCATACAACATGGCGGCGCAACCGGTCGTGTTTCGCCACGTGTTCGGCTTTTCCACATGGTCACGCAAATTCGGGTTAACAATTCACATTTATGCATAGCAAATTCCACAAACATAATTTCCACAATAATATAAATATATCACGATGAAACAGAAGGGTGTTCATTTACCTGTTTGACAAGTTCAGGCCCGTGATGACTTGATAGATTTCTGAGATTCTAAAGTCCTGCTTCCTGGTCTATGAGTGAAGAGATTTCTCTAGCTATCTAAGTAGATGTTACTTCTTCCTCGTCTCACACACGACTGACCAAAACTGTGTGTAGGTTTTGACCCATCAGAACCGGCTCTACCCGCTTAGCCTGCTTCTGATTGGGTAAAACGGTCCGATTCAAAGCTCAAGTGCTGAGTCACTAAGCTGTGTGTGTGGCTCGCTCGCCCTGTGTCTTAATTGTTGCTGTGTACTATACTAACTCTCTACTGTTACAAAAACTACACAAGGCTGAATAGTCATAGGCAGAGTTAAAACTAGCCAGTTCATGACAGGCTCCCTCAACTGAAAAAAGGCGATGACTACTGGATTCGACCTTTTTCTACTACAGAGCCTAGTTTAACACTGCACTATCCTAGGGTCCTATTTACAAACTAAGTAAGTTGCTCTACCTGAGCTGCAATGCTGTGCCAGGTAGCTATGGACACTAGTGACAGGGTATTACTGGGCGGGGACGAATTCTGGTGCTGTGGCCCTTAGTTGTGATGGGTGGGCGACAGCTGCTGTGTCCTCCACGAGATGGCGACTGAGGTAGTCGGCTCCGTGGTTCTCTTTGCCGGGGATGTACTCGATTTGAAATGAGTATGCCTGAAGGGTGAGTGCCCATCTCATCAGGCGAGAGTTCAAGGATTTGGAGGCTGCCCGGAACGATAGTGGTTGGTGGTCCACCTGAACTGTGAAGTGGGTCCCATACAGGTAGAGTTGAAACTTCTGTATGGCCCAGACTAGTCCAAGACATTCTTTCTCCGACGTGGCGTAGTGGGTCTCGGCGGGTCTCAATTTTCTGCTGGCGTAGGCGACAGGGAATAGCGTCTCTGCATTCTTGGGGTCGCGCTGTAGCAGTACTGCTCCGAGGCCTAAGTCGCTTGCGTCGGTGCGAAGAACGAATGGCTGAGTCAAATCGGGTAGGTGGAGTACTGGCGCCGAAGTCATTCTGTCCTTGAGTGTTTGGAATGCTGTCTCACATTCCGCTGTCCATATGACTTTGTCCGGGGCGATTTTCCGGGTTCCATTTGTCAGTGGTACGGCGATGCTGTTGTAGTTGGGGATGAATTTCTGGTAGAAGCCGCAGAGTCCTAGAAACGACTGTACTTCCTTTTTGGTCTTGGGCCTAGGAGCGTCGAGTAGGCGTTTCACGGTCTTTTCTACCGGTCGCAGGCTTCCTTGACTTATGGTGTGTCCCAGGAATTCTAATTCCGTGAATCCAATCTGACATTTGGTGGGTCTTGCCGTCAATCCCGTGTCTCTGAGGCGGGCGAGTAGTTGTTGTAGGAGCGTGACATGTTCCTCCCACGTAGGCGTAGCGACGAGGATGTCGTCCATAAACGAGTGTAGGTGCTCGCTGCTCAAGGGTGCCATGAGTTTTCGCATCATGGCGCTGAAGATGCTGGGTGCGTTGTGGAGTCCGAATGGAAGTACATTGAACTCGAAGTGTCCTTCCATAGTGCTAAACGCTAGGTACTTTCGGACTTGTGGTTGTACTGGTATTTGATAGTATCCTTTGCTGAGGTCGATGCGTGAGAAGTACTTCGCTCGCTGTAGCTTGGCAAATAGGTCTGTCTGGTCCGGGAGTGGCTCTGGCTGGAACTGCGTTACCGCATTTAGGAGTCTGAAGTCGATGCACAGTCGATGCTCTCCGTTGGGTTTTCGCAACAATACCGTGCCCGCGCTGTAGGGTGAAGTAGACTCTGAGATGATTCCGGCTGCCAGTAAGGTGTCTATCTCTTCCTTGATGGCTCGCTGCTGAGACAGTGGCATCGGGTAGAGCTTCTGGCGGACGGGTGTTGGGTCGGTCACCGTTAAGGTTACTTCGACGAGGTCTGTCCTCCCTGGTCGGTCTGTGAGCACAGTCTGATGTTGGCGAATGACCTGTCGTACTTGCTGTTGCTGTTTAGCGGCTAGGTCTCCGTTGAGTATCACGTCTTTGTAGGTTTCTTTGGAGTGCAGGGGATACTCTACTGCATTGGTCTCCATGCTTTCTCCTTCTTCCGCGATGGCGATGGCTAGCAAGTTGTGAGTGCTGGGGGTCGCTGGTCTGTCCGTATACTTCTTGAGGAGATTGATGTGGTGGTATCGGGCTCTCCCGTTCACCTCTACTTGGTAGACTGTCTTGGATTTCTTGGCAGTCACCCGGTACGGTCCTCTCCAAGCGATGTCCAGCTTGTTGGTTCCACTTGGAAGTAAGAGTAGCACTTGATCGCCGACTTGCAGTTCTCTGTCCTTCGCGTGGCGGTTGTAGTACTTCGCCTGACGGGCTCTTGCCTTCTTCAGTGCTTCACCAGCTTTCTTCCACGTTGCTTTGAGGGTTTCCTGCAGGTCTGCGACGTACTTGGTGGCACCTCTTGGTGTGTCGTCTATCTTGGCCTCCGTCCAACTTCTGCGTAGGGCTTCTAGCGGTCCTGCTAGAGGTCTGCCGAATAGCAATGTTGACGGGGTGTAGCCTGTGGCTGCATGGGGTGTTTCTCGGTATGCGAACAGTGCCGCATTCACGTAGGTGTCCCACGCTTCTGGATTGTCGTCGGCGACTTTCCTGAGGATGGTGAGAAGGGTTCCATTCAGTCTTTCTACTTGTCCGTTGCTGGCTGGGTGGTATGGTGGTGTGCGAATGTGATGAACTTGTATCAACTCGAACACGTCTTGCATCAGGCGGCCGGTGAACTGAGATCCGTTGTCCGTTCTAATGCTGTCCGGGAATCCGACTCTGGTAAAGATGGCGATGAGTGCATCTGCAATCTTCTTGGTGTCGATCGCTGGCAACGGGACTGCTTCGCACCACATCGTACATGCGTCGACGAGTGTAAGTAGAAATCTGTTCCGCTTCTTGGTCATGGGCAGTGGTCCTACTATGTCTACTGAGACTTGCTGGAATGGCACGCCGACTACTACTGATGGTCCTAAGGTAACTGGTACGGTGTGATGTCGCGGGGAATATCGTTGACATTGGTGGCAAGATTTCACGTAGCGCTTGACATCCTCCGTGATTCCTGGCCAATAGTAGTGTGCGCTGATTCTCTGCACTGTGGCTCCAATTCCCATGTGTCCGCTGAGTGGCATGCTGTGGCCTAATTCTAGTACTTGGGCTCGAAGGGTGGCTGGTAGTACTAGTTGGGTGTGATCTCCATCTCCTTGTCGATGTAGAACTCCCTCTTCCATGTAGAAGTCTCCCTTGTGCGGGGGTGTGTGCGCCTTGGGTAGCTTCTGGAAGCACTTCGCTATCGAGGTGTCTTCCTTCTGAGCTGTTTTGATCTCTTCGAGTCCTGGATTCGGAGCGAACTCGGGCTGGGGTGGTTGGGTTTTAGCTTGGGCCCTGGTTTGCACTGCAGCTATCTCTACAGTTTTAGGGGGCGTGCCTAAGAACACATACCTACAACCTAGCACTAGATCATACAGGGGTTTCTGTAAAACAGCTGCTTGGATTCGTCCTGTGACGTACCTACTCTCTACTTCGATCTAAGCTATTGGGCAAGTAGTCGTCGGTTTCGTCAAGTCTGCTCCTTGTAAGTCGACTGTCTTGTCTGTCAAGTCCGCGCGCGATACAAGAGATTCGCTAACTATCGCGTCGTATGATAGACCTGTGTCATACAGACAGTTCGCTTCTTTTCCGTTGACCTTGACCGTGTCTGTCACCGATGGGTGATCTCCGATTGTGTGTGGCTTGTTACCGCTGCTTTGAGTTAGAACTCTGTGCGCTGGCCGGCTTTCGCGCTCTTCCCTACGTTGTGCGGCCAACTTGAAACATTCTGCGGTGGAGTGATTGTTTCTATTGCAGAACGAACAATACCGTCTCTGTTCTGCGGGACCTCTTTTCCCGAATTCCGTGTTGGGTCCTTTATTCTGCCCAGGTCTGGAGTTATTCGGCTTATTCGCGGTGCGCTCTTCCCGGTTAGGGCTTCGTTTCTGTGCCTCTTTCCCGTTAGGCTTTAGGTCTCGCCTGAAGCTCTTGGCTTCTCCGTGGGCGGCCACGTACCTATCTGCGACCTTGACCAGATCTTCCAGTCTTTCCGCGCCCTGCTCTACTGAGAATGTTCTCAGCTCGGGGGTCATGGTTTCCCGTAGCTGTTCCCATACTAACAGTTCTGTCAGTCCATCATACGTCTTAGCCGTGGCTGACTGGCTAATCCACTTATCCAGCATTGTGGACAACCTATCCGCGAACTGCGCATAGCTCTCTCCTTTCACTCTCCGATTGGTGCGGAACTTTTGCCGGTAGCATTCTCCTGTCAGTTCGAATCCCGTTAGGAGTGCCTCTTTTACTTTGTGATAGTCCGTCACTCGGTCAGTCGGTAGCTTACTGTAGATGTCATAAGCCTTTCCTCTAAGCCCTTGACTAAGCTTAAAGGACCAATGAGTGGGATCTAGTTTATACTCTGTTGCTAGACGCTCAAACCTAGTCAGATAGAGATCTAGACCTTCCTCTCTTTCGTTGAATGTTCCCAGTGGAAATGACATTCCTTGTACAGGGTTGGGTGCTACCTCTAGCTGATCTGAGTGGGGAGGTGTTGAGGAAGAACTTGAAGCTCCTGATCCCAATCTTCTTAGCTCTAACTCATGCTGTCTTTCTTTTTCCTTTTCTTCCCTCTCTTTTTCTTTTTCTGCCCGCTCATAATCCCATCTCCTAACTTCTGCATCTCTCTCTGCTGCTACCTTCTTCTGTTCTGCTTCTAGCTCTAATTTCCTCGTTTCTCTCTCTGCCTCTAATTTCTTCTGCTCTAGTTCTAATTTCTTTTGCTCTGCTTCTAGTTCTGCTTTCCTCTGTTCTGCTTCGAGTTTCTTCTGTTCTCTCTCTGCTGCTCTCTCTGCCTTAGCCTCCTGTTTCTCTACCTCTGCATTTATATACGCAATTAGGTCTCCCCCTGCTAAGTGTAAAGCTTCTCCCAATTCCTTGAAGCGCAATCTCAAGGCCACTGGGTCCGACATTGTCAAAAGTGTCTATGAACAACCTCTGAATCACGTGGAATACCAAAACACTAGCAATATTGCAATTCAATAAAAACAATGCAAAGACCATAAAATTCGCAATCAATAATAGAATAAAACAAGAGTCAAATGGCATACAACAGTTATTTAAGCAAAACCTGCAAAAGAACAATGCAACATACAGGCACAAAAATATTTGAAGCAAAAAAGTTTTTAACTAAAGAATAGTGCACCAAAACTGATCAGTGTTATACCCTTACACTATTCTAAGTTATTCTACTTCTACTGTTATCTAATTTTATTGTACTTAGATCCGGTTATACCCAATTCCTATTATACACAGATCCTGGCTAGGCTCGCCAATTAAAGTGTCACGTGGGGTTTATGGGCTCTGCACAATGGAATTATGGACCCTCACGTTTATTCGGTGGGAACTGCTAGTAAGTCACCCTATGAATTACTTTAATAAATTTATTTGTTTAGCTCGTTCTGTGTTAAGATCGGGGTACAGAGGTAGATAGAAAAATGGTAAAAAATTACTGTCACACTAGCTTTCACACGGCTATGAATCATATGTAGTCCAGCCACTTGATAACAGTTAAAATCACACATTTATTTCTTCTACTCTATACAAGGTTCTCTAAGTACTAATCTAACTTAAAATGTCTCAGTCACTGCTAATAGTTCGATCGCTGATAGTCTAGGCAGCTGTTATATCTTCATCGGGCACTTGCTACTAGATTGCATGTAGATTGGACTACTGTGGTCCGTTTTACAGTTTCTGAAGAGTTGGACTACTGTGGTCCTGTTTCGATCAGTTTAAGTGCACCTTCGGCGAATACACTTAACTGCTAGATGGTGCGTGCGAAGTCCTTCTGTGAGGTAGCTTCTGGTACACCTTTGTCGTTGTGTAGTTGGGTTCCCTTGCCACGCTGTGGGGTCTGACAGGGTGTTTTTCAAGGTAGCTCTTTCCGACTTGTGCGGTAGAGGTTACTCAGCCAACTCGTCGTTTCTGTGGAGTGGGGCGCACAGGATAGCTCGCCTGCTCGTCTGTAATATAAGAGACGAAATTCTGCACAACCCTGAATAATCGGTTTGTGCAGAGCGTCTCACTGAAAGCCAAAGTAGCCCTCAGTGATAGCTCCACATCTCTATACATAAGCGACGAACATTCTGCTACTTCCAGGGTCCACTGGAATCTCACTCTAAATTCCTATACATACATAAATATCAAACGTGGCTAACTATACACATACAGAATTAATAATATTATAAACATTCAGTGGTACAGTCACTGGTCTGCAAACATACATATAAGTTAAACAACAGTGGTTCCGTACAGCATACAACATGGCGGCGCAACCAGTCGTGTTTCGCCGCGTGTTCGGCTTTTCCACATGGTCACGCAAATTCGGGTTAACAATTCACATTTATGCATAGCAAATTCCACAAACATAATTTCCACAATAATATAAATATATCACGATGAAACAGAAGGGTGTTCATTTACCTGTTTGACAAGTTCAGGCCCGTGATGACTTGATAGATTTCTGAGATTCTAAAGTCCTGCTTCCTGGTCTATGAGTGAAGAGATTTCTCTAGCTATCTAAGTAGATGTTACTTCTTCCTCGCCTCACACACGACTGACCAAAACTGTGTGTAGGTTTTGACCCATCAGAACCGGCTCTACCCGCTTAGCCTGCTTCTGATTGGGTAAAACGGTCCGATTCAAAGCTCAAGTGCTGAGTCACTAAGCTGTGTGTGTGGCTCGCTCGCCCTGTGTCTTAATTGCTGCTGTGTACTATACTAACTCTCTACTGTTACAAAAACTACACAAGGCTGAATAGTCATAGGCAGAGTTAAAACTAGCCAGTTCATGACAAAGTACATGCTCAGTGAAAGGATGCAAAAACAATCGTAGAGGCCTGTATTTGTGGCGACTTCGGAGATGCGTTGATCACTACCCAATGGTTCATGAAGAGTGCGTGTGTCAGGAGCCCTACTAACTGCACACCCCTTTAAATAGTGACCAGATAAGAGAGTGGCTGTCAAAACGAAGACAATTTTTGTCTGTTCCTTTCATTTTACTAACCGAGAGCCCACCATTCAAAATCCATCTCCCCCGCTGTTTTTTGGTTACGACAGCAAAGTGAAGATCGGCAGAAAGCCACCACGAAAACGCCAGTCGTCCGATGGAAGAGCTAGCGATACAACGATTAAAGAACGATCATCGACCGAAAGTGAAACAGGACCTGAAGACTCTTGTGGTTTTCCATAGCTTCGCCGTCGCAACCTTCACAAAACACGAAGTAGTTGACTTTTAATCCCTTTTTTTTTATATAGCGCTTTACCTACTCATGCTCAAAGCGCTGGCCGATACAGGATCTAACTCAAACCGCCCGAGACGCCCACCCGCAGCCTTTGGGCGCATGGTCTGACGCCCGGATAACTGAGCACAATCCTGGGTGTGTTCTTGTTACCGGCACTCACCCGTCTAGGACATGAGCGTCAGGATCTTTAAAGTCCGTTATGGTGGAATGTATGCGACACACAGACTAGACCTCGGTTTATACTATCATCCGAAGGAGTAGGAAACGGGAGTAAAGTGTCTTTCCCAGAGACACAACACAATGGCCCGGCCAGGGCTCGAACCCGGGACCTTCAGATCCGCAAGCCGAACCACTACCATTAGACCACAGTGCCTCCAACTATTATGTCAGTATGTGAGGGTACGATACCGGTGGCCAGTGACACATGTTGTCTTCCCACTGTAAACTTGACTCTGTCACAACTGGGACTTCAAATCCATCAGGCATTCTCTGCAACACTTTCTCTTTATGCTCCCACCAACGCTTTCTCATGTGATTCGACATATTCTTGAATATTTGGAAATAACTCACTCAAAACTCTCGGATAAACAATAAGCGGAGAAAGAAATCGGAAGTATGTTTCACGGTAACGGAAAGAGTTACCCCTCTTACATGGGAGATTCCCGTTGGTGCATAGGATAGCAGAAAAGTGTGAATTGTGTAAACATCAACTTGTGCGCAGCATACTGCCAAGGTTTAGTTCCTTGATTTAAACGCTTCAAACGTCTCAAAATGTAAAGTAACGAAAAAAAGGCTGCAATGCTGCAGTGCGTTAACTGTTACTGGGTTTACACTACGAAGGTCTTAACCTCCTTGCTACTACCATCATTCATCGAAACTATGACTCTCTCGCACGCTACTGAAGGCAGGGAGGGTCTGGCACTAATTGAATGCGTAGTGCCCCTGGCCTCCATACGCCTTCCTATCAGCTCATCCACCCTTTCAAAAAGATCGATACACGTACCATGGTTAGTGCAGATATTATTCTCTGCTCTGCACCCTCCCTTTTCCACAATTCCTCCTTAAGCTTTCTCTACAACAAAATAGAACGTTACAGAACAGGTCATAATAGAACGTAATAGAACGAAACACGTAGAAAAAAGATTCATAAAATGCATCAGATGTAAAGTTTATTTTATTTCACTGGCCATGCGAGGCAATTTCGGGCTGTTTTGTCAATGAGATATGATATAATATAAGCTAAAATTTTTAACTTTTTACTACATCGCTGGTAATATATTGTAAAGTCTTGTAAAGGCAAAGGCTAATCTTAGCTACATTCTCTCTCTCTATCTCTCTCTTTCTCTCCCTCTCCTTCTCTCTCCCTCCCTCCCTCCCTCCCTCTCTATCTCTATCTCTCTCTCTCTCTTTCTCTCTCTCTCACTCTCCAGTGACTGAGTTCGTTCGTCTGCCCGGAATATTTTTTTTGATGGTAGTTAGGTGGTGTAAATTTTATGAACTAGTAACAGTATGTACATATATTAAATAACCTATTGTTTGTTAAATTTATAAAACTGAAACTGTGTGCATTGCTTGAGAGACTAATTGAATGTAGGTATATATATTATATAACAATGTGCCAGTATTGTTATTTTATAGTGATTACTGTTGTTGTCATCTCCTGCTTTTAGTGTTTAGTGTAAATAGGCGCTAGCCTCCTGTAATTTAACTAGAATAAAACAAAAAAACAACAAAGGGCAATGTATGCAGATGCAGTACGTACGGACCGTGCTTTCTCGTTTAATTATGTCAACTGAGAAGAAACCCAAGTGGCATAGATTATACATTTTCCTTGAACGTCACCTAATAACTTATGGGAACATTGTATCTAATTATATTTTCAAGATAATAATTGTTTATTAAAGAGCACAAGCTTCCTCTCCCTTCCTCTTGTTGTTAATTGCCTACTTCTCCTTCTTCTTTGTTTCATGCTCCATGCCAACTTTCCCACAGTATCCTCAAAGCTCACCAAATTGGCTTATCAAAGGACGGTCCTGGACTCCTACATAGAAGAGTAGCAAACGAAGTGTGTCTCTAGTTTCATTTTTGATTACCTCACTTGTAGTATCTTCTTAAGCTTCTTCCCAGCTCCTGACCCTCTTCCTCCGCCTCCCCGTTTTATCTTCTCCGTTTCTTTCTACTACTCAAAACCCAGATACTTCACATCCTTCAGGCTAGTATCTCCTCTATCTGTCCAATATTGCCTCCCGCCATCACCCACCACTACCAATCCCCCTCCCCTACTCTTCTTGGCTCAGAAAGAATTGAAGGATATGCCAAAGGATACGAAGTCCTCAACTTCAGCTTCGTTTTTCATTACCTCTACTTGTTGAACATCTTCAGACCTTTCCCGGGACTGGTCCTCTCCACTCTATAGCCCTACAACACCAGACCACTCTCTTCTTTCTGCCCAAGCACAACCATAGGGTGTGTCCCATGCTCAGGATCCTCCAGGCAATATCCTCCATCTTGCCAATATCACCGTTCGCTCGCCCAAGAAGAATGGAAGTAATAGCCTCAAGCATATGAACAGTATCCTCAATTTCAGCTTCATTTTTCATTACCCCCTACTTATTGCGACTTGTTCTTCTTCAAAACGGATTCATTTCAGGCGCCTAGCCACTAGTCTCTCTTAATCTTTTCTACCCACCACCTTCAGCCGTTTTTTAATATCCTGTCCTCTACTTCATCCCATGTTAGCTTCCACCCACACAATTATATGTAGTGTTTGTGCTCTCAATTTCAACTCCAATTTTCAGTACACATACATGTTGATATTTTCAGCGCCTTTCTCAGCCCTTCCGACTTTTTGTTCTACTCTTGAGTTTTTCTATAAAACTCCTTCCTCTAGATTATTGGCTTGGTCCAAGACAAATCGAACCATTGTCCAAAGGATACTGACTCACTTTTCATCTGCCTCGTCTCTACACCCTCTCTCTCTCTTTTCTCTTTACCCTCCCTCATATATCCACCCTTCCTAAATGTCCTGCTGTCCCACGACTTGTTGCATCTCGTTCTTCAGTTGCCTTCCCAGTGCTTAGGACGTTATCGTTATCCACATCATCACGAGCCCGTCTCGTCTTCATTGGCGCAACTAATAATATACATTGTGTTGCTTTCGACCACACCGCTCCTTCCAAACATCCTATTGTTGTTCATTCTACTCTCGGTCCCGTCTGACACGGGTTTCACCCAAGAAGCGAAAGCGGACAGTCCAAAAGCTAATGCGTATGACATATGACGGCCATCATTAACTCTCGCGTTGTTTTCATTGCCTTACGTGTTCGTTTTAGCCGCTCTTTGACCTGGAAAGTGCAATATTTAAGTCCAATACATCCATCTGTCCCTCCATATTTCGTACTATCTCTTTCCAGTCCTTCAGAAGGAATCGCCATTGCAATTTTTCAAGTCACTACTCTTTCTTCTGATCATACTTGCTACATTGAAGCATACGGGAGTGGGGTCCTCGTCCTCCTCATCTTTGTTAATCACATATTCCATCCTTTTTTTATACTGTTATCTTTAGATTTCTATGATCACATTGACACGATGCCTACAGTCCAAAGAACTCTACTTTCAACGTCATTTCCTTCAAGGTTCCACTTGTTGCATCTCGTTCAGTCTCATCCCAGTCCTTCAGACGTTATCGTCACCTCTATTTCCCTCTGGGATTCTCCCGCTTGGCGTCTCTCAAGGGAGGTAAGAGCGTCCGCCACCTCTTCCTTAACGCTGATGGGACTGGGGTCATGAACCGCGCCTGTGTGCATACACTACGCTTTAGGACTGTAACGAATACACCCCTCGTTTTGGTTTCCTTTATGCACTGTTCCAATAAAGTGACAAGAAAAACCATCCTCTTCGTGACATACATTATACATTATGTTTAGTTTAAAGATATTGTTTTTGGTTTTCAGTGATTTTTTTTGAGGCTGAAAATCATATTCACACATAAGAAAAGATAAGAGCCCAAATAATAAATTTGAAATAACTAGTCAAGCAATTTGAAATAATCAATTCTAGATACGATTGGGAGCCGAGTCAAACAAAGGAAGGAAACAGTCATATAAAACGCTGTAATGGATACGCTAAACTTCATGAATATGTCCTCCTACTCGACAGCATCATTAATACCACATCCACTAATACACTCACCACTTTCACCATCATCATCAAGAATAGTCTTAACCTACTTGAATTGTTCTTATATAACGCTTTACCAACTCAAAATTGCTCAAGGCGTTACCCAAAACAGAATCTAACTCAATGTGCCAACTTGCTACTAACAATCATCTTGCAGAAAACTTCAGTGGTACACTAGCACGGAATGCAACAGGTGGAGTAACTAGCTGCTTCTCTTGCGTGTGCCTAGTCTTAGCCCTGGTGCCATCAGGCAAAAGTGAATGCATCTTGTGCCAACGCAGATCGAAGGCTGGTCCATGAAAAATAACAAGCAGAGGGAACGAAGCGTGAGCGAGTGTCCCATAGACTAATCTCGCCTTTGATCACAGCAGCCATAAATATTGACCTCCCCTACCCCATTGCCAGATTGTTCAGGGGCGCACCGCATCTTACGCCCTGGCTCCCCATCTTTCATATGATCCAGAATATTGTAAGAATGTATCTTCGAGCCCATCCACCGCTCTGACTCAGTTTATTTTGCAGTCAGATAGCGGAGATGCTCCCCAATCAAAATAGTAGTAGCTAAATCTTAAATCATCTACGTTCTTTCTATATTACTGCGAGGTCGAATCTCAGACCGTCGACTGCCCTGGCCATTTTGTAGACAGAGACTCAGAGGTACGCTTGAACAGTTCGTCCAAGCCAAGGTTGATTCTGTAAGAACACTGTCGATATTCTGTCTCTATTCATATTGCAGACAGAGATTTGTGTTTCAATCATTTATCGGAGGCAGATACTGTAAGAACACTGTCGGTACTCTATTTTGCAGACAGAGAGGGGTCTTCCACCGTTTATACAAGCCAGATATGGTAAGAATGAATCTTCGACCCTTGACACTCTATCGCTATTCATTTTGGGGACCTAGCGATTGGGTGCGCTCCGACCCATCAACCCCGCCAGATATTTAAAGAACGAATATCTAAATCTCTTTCTTTATTCATGTTGCAGTCAGATATCAATAGGTGCCATTTATTCTATAACTATTCATATTATAAAGATGTATCGCCAACCGTCGGCTCTATGTCTCCATTCACTTTGCAGACAGAAAGAGAGGGGTGAATTCCTCGCGTTCAATCACCTTGCAATGCAGCCTCATTTATCGATTTGCAGTATTTCAAGGACAACAACTTCATTCAAGCGAATACCTAACGGCCATATAACACCTCTTCGATTCGGAATACCCTCTCCCATATTTATCCGCGGAAGCATCTCTCTAGTCATCTCAGTATGCAGATAAAATGTAATGAGAAATAAAACAAAGTCAACTAAACGTTAACTGCTTTATATCTGGCCTGCTAATCCCAGGTTTGACGTAAATGGATGCAGGCCTATTTACTAGGGTAAGATATCGATTAATCTGGTATATGGCCCCGAAGCGCTGGATGTACATTGGCCACACCACCCACCCATCCTACCCTACCCTACCCTATCCTAATCTACTCTTATTTCTTCTTCTTTTTTTGTGCAGCCTATTCCTATGTATCTTTGTCCCGAGCGGCGCATCGACCTCATCCGTCTTTTTGCGCCCCTATTCAACACGCGCCGCCGCCTTCTTGATATATTATCAGCACTGACCGCCCAATAATAGCTGCAGAGGTCCGAAGAAGGAGCCCAAAGAATCCCTACTATTTAGCATTCATCCATCATCGTGACAAACTTGAGAATAATGCATAAGAAAGACTACCCAATGGACCGGAGATTTCCTTCCGGTTTGCACATACATCAATATCTGCATTACAAAAAATCTCTGTTCTCCCGCACAGAGGAAAAAAAAGTGTCCTGAAATCAATGTAAAGTTGCAGAAGGTTTACTAAGTGTGTGTTACTCATTTATTGTCTATTATCCACCTAAGTGATTTAGACATTGGAAATAAATTAATAACAAAACGAGCATATTATTGAACACATGTAAATAATTAACTATATCTAAAAATCAACTCATTAACAAGAACAGCTAAGAAATTAAATAACTATATATCTCTCTCTCTCTCTCTCTCTCTCTCTCTCTCTCTCTCTCTCTCTCTCTCTCTCTCCCCTCTCTCTCTCCTCCATACCTCTATGATTTAGTTTACACATACTATAGTCACTGGGGAAAAAAAAACAAAAACAAAAAAAAAACAACATTCTACATAAATCTTCCAACAGATAAATAAATAAAACATTTTGCCAACTTTAAACAAACTGAAAAATTTAAATCACTTAGAATCTTAATGTTTGTCATTTCCACTGGTAGCAAAAAGTCAAAATCAGTGCATTTAAACAGTATATGAACCAGTGAAAAGGCACAATTACATGAGCAAAAAATATTTTTACAAAATTTAGTTCGTAATGAATTTAAAAGAATTCTATATGCTAATGTTATAACAGGTCTAGAAAAACCAACATGCAAGGAATATTGGGGTGAATAATTGTATTTTTTATAAATTACTTTTTCTATTCTATTGATTGCTTCTTTGGTAGATAGAGATATGTGAACAGTAACTGAATTCTAATTCAGAGCCCCATTCTTTGCCTCTCGATCTGCCCAGTCATTAAATATAAAACCACAATGTGATGGTATCCAACAGAAATTAACTTCTGTTCCATTTATAATCAAACAATGAACAACATGTTTGATTTCAAAAATTATTTCTTGCCGTTCCTTGTTATTTGTAGTATTCAAAGCCTGTAAAACAGACTGTGAATCCACGCAAATTACTATACTATAGAAAGCAGTAGGCAAACTAGCAAGTTTATTTAAAGCCATTAAGATAGCTATTAATTCTGCTGTAAAAATTGAAAATCCTTTTCCTAAATGAAATGACTCACATATTTTCAAATCAGGAATGACAAAAGCAGACCCCGCGTTTTCTGATTCTAATACAGAACCATCAGTGAAAATTTTTAAACTATTATTATATTTTTCATTTAAATTTATGCGAGCATCTATGACTACCATATCTTTATCTGAATGTTTTGATACAGAACTATAATCATAATCAAAATTCGCCTTTTTTAACTCCCAGGGTGGGATAGGAGGCGTTATTACACGTGTAGCAACTGTTTCATGAGTAATTTGACATTCCTCAAGAAGCTCTTGTGTAAAAGTTGCTATGGTAATAAGGCTTCTAATGTGTCTAGCTCTTTTAGGAAACTCAATATCAGATCTAATACAAAGTTCCTGGTTAGTAAAATTATCTACAGCTTTTGATCTTATTATATATTTAGTGCACGCTAATTTCCTATATTGATCTAATGGTAATACACCTGCTGTTTTATAAGCATCTATTGTTCGAGTGTGTACAGGAACTCCAAGAGCAAATTTTATGGCTTTACTGTCTAAACTATATAATTTTTGAAGATGGCAACGTGATGCAGAAAAATAAACTTCTTGCCCAAAACATAATTTTGAACGAACCAAAGCACATGCTATGTGAACCAAAGTCTTCACATCTTGCCCCCAAATCTGCTTGCTAATGATTTTAATTAAATTTAAACTTTTTACTGCTTTTTGTAATAAATATTCAATATGTTTTTTCCAATTCAACTTAGAAGTTAAATACACTCCTAAAAATTTTACTTCACTCACATATTGTAGTTCTTCACTGTCCAAAAATATCCTAGGCATAATTCTAGGACTTTGACCATTATTAAATAATATCATATTTGTTTTTTCTTTTGATAATTCCAAACCATTAATCTTCAGATATTTACTTATATTGTCTATTTCAATCTGATAAACTTTATTAATATGATTGATTTCAAACATTGACGTTTTCTTTCTAAGCGAAACATTACACCACAAAGCAATATCATCAGCATACTGAGCTAATGTAAATTTGTTACTAACTACTTTTGGTAAATCATATATCAATATATTGAACAAAAGAGGTGACACAATAGATCCTTGCGGAATCCCCATATCTGTATTATGAGAGCTCGAATATGAATTTCCAACTTTGACTTTTATATTTCTTCCTTGAAGAAAATTTTGTATATAATTATATATATTCCCAGAGAGTCCTATCTTTTTTATCTTATACAATAACCTAGAATGCCATACTCGATCATACGCTTTTTTAATATCAAAAAAGGTCGCTAGTACACTTTTTTTCTTAGCAAATTGCTGTTTTATATTTGTAGTTAATTTAACTAAATGATCATTGACTGACCTGCCTTTCTTAAAACCAGCTTGATTATTTGGTATAACGTTATTTTTATCACAATAATATACTAACCTATCTAGTATTATTTTTTCCATGAGTTTAGAAACATGAGACGTTAAGGCAATTGGTCTATAACTAGCTGGATCAGATCGAGGCTTTCCTGATTTTACAATTGGTATCACAATAGACGATTTCCATACATCAGGCAAAATCCCAGTTTCCCAACATTTGTTAATTATATTATGCAAACAGTGCATCCACCTCAAGGGAAGATGAGATAACAAAGTGTATGATAATCCATCAATTCCTACCGCAGAGTTTTTCTTACCCAGGACATCAATAGCATCTTTAACTTCAGAAAATAAAATTTCAGAATTAATAAATAAACTACTATCAGGCAAAGGGTTAGTAAATTCTTCTGTTTGTTCAGCTTTATTTCTTTCATTTAATATATCTTGTGGCAACTCTTTAGAAGTACTAGTTTTTGAAAACAATTTAGCTAATTCCTCTGCCTTATCACTAGGAGATGCAAATTCCTTACCTACTATTTTAATAGGACAATTTGGGAGCTGGACACTTTTTTTCATTTCAGTTACTTTTTTCCATGTTTTCCTTGCATCTTGCGATGTTACAATTTCTTTCGTACTAAAGTTTAACCAAACTTGTTTCTTAGCAAGAGCAATAACTTTGTTACAATTAAGTTTTGTACATTTCATCTCTTTAAATGTAATATCATTTTTATTTTTTAACCATTTTTTGTAGGCAATCTTTTTTTTTTAAACTGCTACTTCACAATTTTCAGTCCACCAAATGTTTCCCTTATGATTAGTCTTACATGTAGTTCTTTTCTTTGGAATAGAATTACTTGCTGCTTCGTGAATTAAATTAGCAAAAGTTGCATATACATTATTGATGTCGTCACATTTTATAAAGTTAGTTTCATATTTCAAAAGATTAGATTGAAATAAATCCCAGTTAGCACGTCCATAAATATATTTTGCTACTGTATCAGCTTCCAACTGTATGTCTACTGTTTCATTAAATAATAATATTAAAGGGAAGTGATCACTACCAAGTGTATCAATTTCAATGTCCCAAGTACAATCAATAGCAATATTGGACGAAACTAATGTCAAATCAATTGCTGAAGGACGATGTGCAGAAGAGTCAGGGACACGAGTTATTCTTCCATCATTCATAATTATTAGAGAAGAATCCAAAATATTGTCAATTAATCGATAATTCGAAACACCCGTATAATCATTATCCCATAATGAAGAATGAGCATTAAAGTCTCCAGTTATTATCCATTTCTCAGATCCATCAATGTTTCGAAGCCAGTCACTATTAAAATTATTTGGACCTTTTGGATAGTAAACAGACATCACATTTAAACAAATATTAGAATTCACTTTCAACTTTATAGCCGATGAAAACACGTCAATCACAGTTTGTCCAACTGGCGAAGTAATAATGCTATAATCCAAATCATTTCTGACGTATAAAGCTGTGTTGATTTTACTGGACGACAGTTCTGACACAGGAGGATAATAATATCCATGAAGCTTTGGCAGCTTTCCTCTTACAACGTTCAAAGATTGTAAGCATAACACATGAGGACTATGATCTTTTAAAAAGCTAACAAGATATTGTATGTTCGTAGCAAGTGACCTACAATTCCATTGAAAAATATAAAGCTTTTCTTTATTCATATGAACTCTCTCTCTCTCTCTCTCTCTCTCTCTCTCTCTCTCTCTCTCTCTCTCTCTCTCTCTCTCACTCTCTCTCAAAGTAAAAGGAAAAATAATAATATAATAAAGAGTTATTGTAAGAAATCTATATGAATTACACAACCAGAAAACTTATGAAAATCACAAGTTATGTTGCAGTAATTATTAAAACAATTCTACAGAGAAGACATGGTGATGAAATTGTGATAAATATAAAACAAGGTATTTTGATATCATGTTAATTGTTATCAATTTAAAAACCAAAAATAAATAAATAAATCAATCAATAAGAATTAAAATTGAAATAAATACAGAAATAAATAAATTAAATAAATAAATTATATGGAATATTAATTTTTAAAATAAACATATAGTGTCACAACTGAACATTCATCGCCATGTTCCAGAGGCTATCCGCTGCCCTCGCCAGTCCCACCAGTCTTGCCTGAAAACATGACTACGAACGGGTCGTCGAGGGCTTTGCCAAAACAACGAATGAATGTGTCGTCCAAGGTTCCTAGCTAGAGCAGCGGATCCCCTCTGACTCGGATGGATGCCGTCTCGGTTTCTAAGCGAAGGATCTAGCAGCTGATCATGACTGATGAATGTAATAAATCGGTCTTTCATTTCTATCACTTCTTTTAACAAAACTGCATTGAACAGATCACGTTTTGCCAACAATTCTGGGTCCTTTACTGGGGCAATTCTGCTTACTACTACCCGAACCTTGGGGCGCTGCTGTCGTAGAGCTCGGATGGCGCTGAGTATGGAAATGACAGCCTGCAAAGGATCCTGATGTTGTCTCAGGTTGTTGATGCCACAGTGGATGATGACGTAATCCACATTTTCCTCCATCTTCTGCACTTCATTTTCAACGTCTTCGCATGTCGGAGTCTTGATTTTGCGGACGTATACTTGGTGGGCTTTTCCTAGTCTTGCAGCATCAATCCCATTCATGATAGAGTCATGGAAAAGCACTACACCTGGAACTCTTCTTTGGCGATCACCATTTTTTAAATTGACGTCACCAGTAGATGATGTCATTTTTTTTATTCTGTTTTGACATCATTTGGCTCTTTTCTTGACTTTTGTTTTCATGATTTTTCGAACTGCTTGCCCCGATCAAGTTGGATTGAATGGCAAACATCTTTCGAGCCGTCGGACATTTTTCAGGATGTTTGAGAGACGGTCGAACCGCTTCAGCGTATGTTCGAGTCGGATTCAATTCGCGCTGAGGTTGCTCATTGCTGGTCCGCATCGAGTCCCGACTGAGCAGTTCTTTGATCAGCTCCGATTGTTCTTTCACGGTTTTCGCGAGAGATTCAATGCGTTGAAATAAGTCATCGAACAGAGCTTGGAACTCGGGAGTGATAGCCGTACTCACTCGGTTCATTGAAATAGGCAGGTGAACTGAAGGATGCGAGTCGTCCTTGACAATAACAGAAGAAGCGGTGGTTTCGCTGATCGACTCTTCACCCTCACTTCCCGACCTTTCTTGTTGCTCTTGTTGTGTTTCAGATGTTAACATCCTTTTCCTGAGCGCTTCAGCTCGCTTCTTCTTGGCACCGGAACGTGTTGACACCCCCATGTCTTCTCTGAAGAAGTTTTGTTCCTGCTAAGTTCAGCGGTTAGGCTAAACCAATCGCCATCTTGGCGTAGCAAGGTTTACTAACATCCATATAATTTTCACATAAGGTTTACTAACATCGTCCTTATAGTTCGTTTTCCATTCGTTTTGGTTGCAGACTATATGAGACTGTACATCCAAAATAAATACAGCAAATAACTTACACTGCTATATGAGTGTTAGATGGGCCGCGATGTTCAGATTCCCGTTTGCAACATTGTAGCACTGTATTTCCTTGTTGTGCGGCTGAACTAGTATAGTTGTAGAGAAAATGGCAGTGTCGTACGTGCTCGTCTTTTAATCATTAGTCGCTACCCCAGGCTTAAGCCTTGTCAGCAAAGCATCACTCTGATCATGAGAGCCCGCATATGTCTACGCTCGTGCTATTTGGCGCAGGATGTGTAGGGTGAAACTCTCCGTACACAGAGAAGAGACCCCACCGAGTATCACAGCCCGTTTGAAGATTTCCCACTGTGAGGCTCTGACTGACTGCTCTGTGGCTGTTTATATATATAGCTTAGATAGATAGCTAGATATAAAGATAGAGAGAGAGATTTCTCTCTCTCTCTCTCTCTCTCTCTCTCTCTCTCTCTCTCTCTCTCTCTCTCTCTCTCTCTCTCTCTCTCTCTCTCTCTCTCTCTCTCTATTGTATCTCATCAGTGTTTCATAAAAGCAGCTCTTTTTCTATGTCTGTGTCACTAAAGGCAAGAAACAAGAGCTTAACAGAGTGTTGAAGCGGATGCAGTGCTCGCCTTGCGTGCAACTCAATATTTTTTAAATACATTCCAACAAATGATCTGAAAATAAGTTGCCAAACCCCCCCAAAAATTCAAAGTACTAAAAATGCCCGCGTTAAAGTACAAAATTTCCCCTACTTTCGCCATGTAATGACACTGCAGTAATCCAGTTTACGACCGACGTAATGGCTGCATTAAGCTAACGAAGGAAGCAAGGGATTGCGGAAACAAAGTCAGGCGAATAATGCTTGATGACGGCGGGAGCTTGATCTCACTTACGTCGACTTTTTCTGTAATGGTTCTGTACACAAGTTCACTTCTTTTCGTTGCCGCAGCGACACGTAGAAGCATCCGCTCATTCAGTCCAAGCGGTAAGTGACAGTCTCAAATAAACACGTATAGACTACATCCGGGTGATTCAGCTGCCCTGGACGTTTGAGGTTGCTTGATGAAGCAGGGTAACATTTTGGGCGGATAGGGTTAGAGTTTGCTGCAGCCTTCTTCTAGGACAGTCCTTTGAGTTGTCAAGTACACTATGTTAGAATAATTACTTTAATAAAATTTCCTTATGAATCTCTAATCATCAGGAGGCTGTTGTTCTGCGGTGGTTAAGCCAATCGACAGCGGCCGGTTTGTTTGGATTATGTTCAACGGACACTTGGGTCGGCCGAGGCCTTCAGCACTCGAGAGAATTATTATTATTATTATTGAGGATTTTTATAGCGCACCTATCTCGCCGTACTTGACAAGACTCTAGGCGTTGGCCGATACAGGATCTAACTCAAACCGCCCGAGACGCTCACCCGCAACCTTTGGGCGCATGGTCTGACGCCCGGACAACTGAGCACTACGTATACACCCCCTTGCCAGAGGTTGAAATACAGCTTCAGATAACACAGCCATGAGATGGCTGATATACTCTACTTCTGAAAGCTTGTTGCAGATGAGAGTATGAACCGAGTTTTAGTCCATGCACGCATGCATTCTATTGCACAAACCTTAAAGACCCTGAAAGCTTATGCCCTAGAATTCATATTTTTATTTTTATTATTTTTATTTTGACACTGAAGCTTGTGGCGCGCCCAAACCCAAATTTCCTAATATTAGTTGTGTTAAAAGCCTTCATCAGATGCGTGTTCGTGTGAAAATAGATCAAAAGGACACCAGAACCAACAAGACACACGAACCAACAGTTAGTCCTCTGCCAGAAAAAAAATGCTGCAAGGAATCTAAGAGAACTTCAAAGCTTCGGTTATTTCTATTGACTGAATGCATGGCTTCATTCAAAGTGCGATAAACATTGTAATCGTTGTATTTTCGCCAACGACATGCCTTTAAAGTGGGCGCCTCGGGCAGCTTGAGTTAGACCCTGCATGGGTCAATGCCTTGAGCAGTTTATTTTTTAGCTGGAAAAGCGCTAAATAAGAATGATATTTTACTTATATATAAATTTCCTACTTTTCAATTTTACAAAAAATAATCCAACAAATGATTTCACAATAATATGAAAAAAGATTCAAAGTAGCAAAAGTGTCGGCTTTAATGCAAGAACGTCCCTTATTTTCAGCATTTAGCGACAACGCCGTAATCCAGTTTACTTCCGCTGCCATGACTGTCGTAGCTAACGAAGAAGGCAATGGCTTGCGGTAACAAAGTCAGGCGAATTGCCTGATACGTACAGAGCAGGCTGACTGCTTTCAATGCCTTCGGCAAAATGTTGTGAGGCTTGGACGGAGGTGCTGTAACGAAGTTTGTCCAAGGCCAGAATGGTCAGACAGTGACAAAAGGGACATCCATTTCCCAGCTTCAGATAGCACAGGCATGAGATCGCTGATATAATCTACTTCGGAAAGCTTGTTGCGGATGAGAGTATGAACCGAGTTTTAGTCCGTGCACGCATGCATTCTACTGCACAAACCTAAATTACCCTGAAAGCTTATGCCCTAGAATGGCGAGTGCCAACGCCAACAACAACAAAAACATTTTAAAGTAAAATAAAGCACGCTGCAAGCATCACACCCAACTTTCTGTTTCTTTGTCTTGGTCTGTCTCTCTGTCTCTGTCTGTGTGTTTGTCTGTCTGTCCGTCTCTGTCTGTCTGTCTGTCTTTCTCTCTCTCGTCTTGGGTGGCGTTGCTGTGGGACTGCGGTGCTTTCGCTGAGAATTTCGCCCGGATGGAGGACGAATATAATCCAAAGTCTAAAATTAGCAGTGCTTGCAAGGTGTGTTTTTTTACTTGTCATTTACCTGCCTAGGACATGAGCGTCATGATCTTTATAGTCCGTGAACATAAACAAAATGAATGTATCGATTTATATCTAAACAGTACTAGTTTAGAACAAACTAAAATTTTGCTGTGTTCAAATGTATTATTCTGTTGCAAACTCACTTTGAATTTGTAAAAGGATATTGACGCTGAAATTGTGATCTTGGGGTCCTTTAATCAATACTAAACGAAGCAGAATACATGCTTCTGAAATGGGCAATATTTAACGCTCGAAAAATATAATTTTCCAGGCAAAAATTTTACGCTACGGAATTGTGCATACACCCATGACATTATTTTATCGGAAGAAGACCACTCATATAAAAAGAAGTGGAGCGGTAGAAATTCTACTTCTGAACAGATGCTTGGATTGGGGGAAAGAAAACATCATTAATTACATTAATAGTACATTACCCGGTAAAACGTTATGCTCTAAATGTGTTCACGAAACCATGACAAAAGGCTATAGCGGAACGGAGCTGCCCTCTAAAGTTAAACAACAATAAAACGAAGCAGAGCGGAAGAAATAATGCATAAAACAAGGCAATATTTCATGTTGAATTAATAGTGCCATGCCTGCTACATGGCTATCAGACTATCAGGGAGCAATATTTCACAATGAAATGAAAACCCAAGAAAGAAAGATAAAAATTCATGGCGACCAAGCCGATAGGCCGATGACTCCATCTTGATCGATGACGCAAGCCATTACGCTATATGGCCAATGGAGGTCGAATGCTAAAAGCAACGTGGCGATAACCTGATCTAAATTGCATATTTATGTAGTAAAACATTCTGCAGTCGTGAAATCTAGTGACAATATTTCACATGAACTGCTGTTGCGTTCAAAGGAAATAAAAGAAGACATATAACAGCAGCAGGAACGAAAAGCACCATTATGATCATCATCATCAGCAGCATCAACAAACAACAATAACAACAACAACAATCATAGTTTAACTTTTGCACGCATTCTAGAGGTGTATAGAGTAGGCCGACTTAAAATCACCGTAAGCTTAAATAAGGTGTGCTGAAAATCACCTTAAGCTTAATTTATGCTGAAATACTCGTAAGCTTAAACAACTTGCGGTAAAAATAAATCGCGCTCTAAATCGGACATCACACCTTGAGTATCAGTCAATGCTTTGTTTTGTGTTTCTACTGGTGAGGATGTTTTTTTAATTTTTTTTCTCTGCTCACTTTCTCCTCTTTCTTTTTATAGTTTACTTTTTGTATGCGTGTAATATTCACTCGATTACATCATGTAATCAATAAGCAATCGGTCAATAATCGATTTCTTTTCACAACAGTTTCATGTCGCTTGACAGCAAAAGAAAGGAAAGTGGTCTTTTGGCAGAGAGAAGTGGGCTGTGAAGTAGCCATCGAGATTGTGTTGTTGATTTCGCTAGGCTATGGTCTTCTCTCTCTCTCTCTCTCTCTCTCTCTCTCTCTCTCTCTCTCTCTCTCTCTCTCTCTCTCTCTCTCTCTCTCTCACTCTCTCTCTTTCTCTCTCTTTCTCTCTCTCTCTTTCTCTCTCTCTCTCTCCTCTTCTATCCCACCCACCCTACCACACTATCCCGTACCACTCCCCAACACCCTTCCCTCTCTTCCCTCCCCCCCTATCTCTCTCTCTCAAAGTAGAACTCCATCATTCAATGTGACGACACTTTCTTTTTCTTTCCTGTCTTTTTTTTAATTTGTTAATTTTTTGCACGTGCAGAAAACTGCAAAATGTGCGGCGTTAGCGGACTATTTAGTGCAAGTTGGACCTGGACGACCGTCGTTTTGATCAGCTCTTTGAGCTCCTTGGGAGTGCGCTGTATACGACCAATCCACTATAAATTAAGTTGGCCTATGATGGTCATTGTTGTCAGGGTGGCGACGTGGTGATCGTCCTTAACGCTCATGCAATAGGACGTTAAGCATCGTTTTCCGTTTCGAAGATGAAAAAGTGCATGCCATGGGAGCCCTTATTACTAAACCATTGATTTTTAGAGGATAAATAATTGAGCTTTGTCTACGTCTTGACATGAATAAGGCAATAACAGATTTTCATTGAAAGCATCTAGCCGATTCTACCACAGTCCGTTTTAAGGTAATGGCAAACACGTTCTTTTCAGTGTGAATTCGTGACCTTCTCCACAGTTCGGGTCATTCTGACCCCAAACTGATAGGTCTAATAAAGGAAAATATAAAAGGCATTCAGCTCTGACTCGATTACTATGATATTACGTGCATAAAAAAAAAAAAAAAAAAAGAAAAGAAAAGAAAGAGGTACTAAAAAAGTAAGTGTCTACGTCAATTCATTACAAAGTTATAAATCTAGATTACTAACTTTTAAACTCGGAAAGCGATGTACCGCAAAGTTTCACAGCGTCACAAGCTCTACAGCTTGAATTCCTATTATTAGGTAAGCCATTTGCTGGAAATGGATTTTGAATGGTGTCCAGGTCAGTATTCTGACCGCACAAGAGGGAGTGTAGGCGTGAATCAACGTTTGATAATAGTCGTCTGATTGAGGTCTTCTGGGCTAACTAACTTATATGATTATTCACCCCCGGTGGGGTTGCGGGGGTTTCAGTATAAATAGTATCCCCACTTTCTGGAAATGTAGTGCTTTAAATTCCCACTGTCGCTGTCTTTCTCCTTTGTTCTTTCTCATTCCTACTCTTTTCTATCAATCTACTATACTATCTTCTTCTTTGCTAGACCAGTCACCTACCTTTTTTTTCTTGAAAACTCTTCTGGGACAAACTCCTCATTTGGATGTGAGGTCTGTTGGATCAACTTGGGAATATTGGACGCTTTCTGCCAGGTGGTCACTGGGGCTTCCTATGATGTTATTATTTGGCAATGTAGGCATTTTATATGTATGTGTTTCGTTGATATTTTATATTGATGTTTGTATTCTATTTTGTTTTTGTAAACGGGGGATGGATAAATTAGAGTATAGCCTCAGCGTCCCCTGCGTGGGATGTCTTTATTGTAAAGTGACCGGCTGGTGGAGTGCCTTCAGTGTTACCACTAAGGTTGTTTCGGCAGATCTGTTATGCGGATCAGGGGTGAGTCCTCTTTCAGTGAAGTTGTGGTCTTAATTGTGTGGTCCTAATTCGGCTCTTTGCAGTCCGCTGGACCCTGTAAGCAATGAATAACTAACTAACATGAATATTTTGGCACTCATCCAGACAGCTATGTCAATTTTGCTGGCTACTTTTACACTTGAATTGACTGTATAGCTAACGAAACAGGGTTTTAAATTAAAAAAAACAACAACAACTGCAAATAAGATTTTTTGGCCCAATGGTATTCTCTAAAAATGCACTGGGCGGACTCAACAATAATTAATGTTATTTAAGAATTTGTAGATATCCAGTAATTACTATGGGAGACAATATAAAACAAAAAAATACATGCATACTAATACATCCACTGATTCACTCCACCCACCCAACACAACCATCTACACACACATTAGAACGAGAACGAGAGAGAGAGAGAGAGAGAGAGAGAGAGAGAGAGAGAGAGAGATGTGGAGTGGGGTGGATAGCGAGCAGGTTGAAGAGATTAGCGTCAAAGACGGGGGTGATTATATCGACATATAAAGATATCATCATATAGAGAAGATAACGCAAGAAAGCATAGACAAAGAAGAGAAGAATGTAGATAGTGAGAATGAGGGAGGGACATGTGTCAAGACAGTGACCAGCAGCACGGCAGCTGGGCAAGGCTGAGCCTCCACATTCAATGAAGGGGATGTCCATCTTTAATTAGCCAGAGGTTGGGGACAGGTCACTTGCATAGCTTCTTTAAGTTGACTGTGCCTAGACTCTATTCAAGGTTCTTCCAATGTAAGCTTACCTATCTGTCACGAATATAGGGGGGTGGGGGTTGTGAGGATTAGCAATTATTCCCCCGCGCGGTGTTGCCTCCCTTGACTAGGCCAACGTGCGGCGACATTCAGGGAAATAATGCTGGGAATACTAAAGAATGATAGACAGTTAAAAGGCCAGACGAGAAGAATACAAACTAAACTAGTGGAGAATTTGAACAAGGGGAAGTCGGGTGTTATAATATAATATTAGACAATTTATTAAATTGATGCAGGTCAGGCGTAGGTGGTAGGCTTACGGCTGAGTCACTAGAAAGAGTCTGTTAACGTCCAGGGTATCTTGGAGTTATTCTGGTTTAGCTATCTGAGGGTCACTGGGGCGATTGTGGACTGATATCATCATATGGCAAAGGGGTATCTGGCTGCTTTAGCGTGGTTAGCCAGATGTTCCGAGAATTGTGGTGTGCGCTGGGTGCGCACTTAGCTGCTGTGGCGTGTAGGCGGTGGTTGCCTCAGGAATCTGGATGGCGATTGCGCAAGTGTCCAGTCGCGTGGCGTCAGTCTTCCAATCCAGGTCACTGGGTCGAATTCTTGAGTAATAGGAGTTGTGGTACAACCGGTCTACGGTGCTGGCCGGTTGCTGTATTTCTGCTTTCACACTTCACGGTGTCAACCAGGGGATCTGGGTTGCACGCAGCGGGTCTGAGTCTCGTAGCAGCCCGGTATAAGGGCCCGTTCTGGAATGGAGTATTGACTCAGTATCAGAGGTGCACACACACTCTGGATGCCGCGCCAGTTAGCGCGCATGCCAGTCAGATTTTCGAATTTGGAAGCACCGGCCAAGACTTGACCGGTTCGTTCCAACTGTCCAACAATTTCAACAATGGCTATTGGGGTTCGGTGGAATTTACTGGCGGCCGCTAATGAATAATAGTTTTGGCGCCTAAGATGGGGTTATGGATAGCAGGGGTGGATATTTACACAATAGGACCAGGGGAGAAGCAAAGGGGGGGGGGGGGGGGGGTAAATACAGGACAATGGCTATTATATGCAAGGGTGCTTTACTGGGGGACTTTAATCTAAGTAACAGGACAACATGGCATGGGGGATTTATACAAGAGTCTATGCAGGGGGATATACATGTATAAATACAAGCATGGCATGAACAGCAATCAAACTGCAGATAATGGATACAAGAAGTAAAATGCATATCACAAGCAATACATCAAGACAAACCACAGACACGGACGTAAATATCTACAAGACCTACGAACATGTTGGGAAATCGACGGGTGATGGGGATGCTAAATGATATGAAATAAGTCCCCACTCTTACCTTGACCAAGGAACGGGTAGAAACACAAGAATATTGTCGAAGCTCAGCGGTCGCAACGTGGGTGCAGACGTGTCCTCGGCAAGCAGTGTGTTTGCTCGGGCTGGCGGAATAAGACTGACGCCTGGGTCTAACTATTCCGGGGTTCCCAGGGGCTATCCCGAGGGGCGGGGCTTGGGTGGCTTGGCCAGCGGGCAAGTAGGTAGAAACTTGACGCGAGCAGCGCCAGGGCTAAATCGTACGCTTGTGACACTATCTACCTATGTAGACTAACAATAAACTAAATTTATGGTATGCATCGTAACGATAGACCCCGTAATTGGTTTCTTGAGGCTTTGCAAATCGAGTTTGATTTCTGCGTGCTTATTATTTTGATTCTGTCACCCGTCCCCTTTTTGGACGAGGCTTTTAATGTGATGAGACGGGGGTGAGGAAGGGGTGTTGTTGTTGTGGTGGTGGTGGTGATAGTGTTTAAAGACAGTATTAAAAATTATTGCTGAAAGTCAACTCGTGTGGTATGAGAGAAATTTCTCCTCACAATCGTTATTCGAATCCAAAACTTCATACGCGCGAGGCGATCATTCTGCTACTGAGCCACTCTGCGAAGAAGAAGAAGAAGAAGAAGAAGAAGAAGAAGAACTTTAACGCAGCAGCAGCAGCAGCAGCAGCAACAACAACAACAACAAAAACAACAACAACAACAGGAAATTTAATAGAATTCTATGTCCACAGTCACCAAGAAGAACCTTAAAGGGCCCGGGATATCAAGGAGAGATTTATTTATTTTCGTGTGACAATGACTTTACTTGGGAAACCGCATTGTTTGCCACATTAAAAGATGATGTAGTGGGTAATCGTTGCCCAAACCGACATCTCATCCTTGTTTTGTAAATAAACAACTGTGCCTGCTGTACTTCAGACACTTCCGCTGCGACTATTTTTTTTAGAATCAACTTTAATGCTATTATAAATAGGCACATAGACATGATTTTATCGATTTACATCGAAACTGTAAGCATACTTTTAAAAGAGGTTATTTTTGGGGCTTAATCTTATTTTCTCTCTCCGATGAGGCAACACTCACTGTGAATTTGGAAAAGGATCCGTGACGCTGAAGTATGATCTTGGAGCCTGTAAAAAATATTTCGACAGTCAGAGGTAGGCGTTGGACGCTAGCCTTTTGTGGTCACTTGTTATGGTCACTAGCCTTGGGCTCACGTCCACGGCAAGCTCTCACAGAAAGCAATCCAATAGTCATTCCGATGTTCTGTTTTCGTTACTTCCCGTCTCTGCTAGGTGAGAATGACCGCTGGAGATCAAGGTCAAACAGCACACGTGAACTGTCTTGCTGATAGTAAATAATTATGATTGTCACGCTACGCAGTTTGCGGTCGTGCGACTATGTATATAGTTTAATCATCAGCCTGTACATAGAGGTTAGAAGTTACGGTAGTCAAGGGGAGAGCATCGGAATAAATTAATTAAGTTTATAATTAATAAAAGTAGCGAATGATTTGCGCCCGTGCGGAACGCACTATGTTAGAAAACAGCATAGTTGGCTATTTTGTTATTGAGAAGATTAATTGCTGCCATGCGATATTCTATGTGTGAAATGCGTGCTCTAATCGCGAACGGTGTAGGAAATGAATTATAATTAAAACGAGTATGTTCTAGAAGATTCTTAGCTAATCGTATAAAACCCCATGCACTGTATATTTTGATAAGAGCAGAAAACATTTTCATATCGCTTTTGTAGCCAGAATCAACAGATCCGAGTTGTGTCAAGGTGCCAGTTAGTGACTTTGTCTGTGGGTCGTACTGATCAGACTGTCAACGAAAAAGAGCCTAATTATCGGAAGAGGAGGACTGTTTTGGGAACACTTTGGAAGTGTTTGATTAACTGGAACCGTTCTAAGCTGTTTAGAATACCAGCTGTGTATTCTCAGTGAAATCTGAGTTATCTACGTATAACGTCGGGTGACCTGTGACTCCGTCTAGGACTTCTTCTGCCTGTGTATCACCTTGCCTAACCATCTGTGCCTGTGTGTTTGTCCCGTCGTTTGTGCGTCTCTGTCAACAGGCCGGAGGATCCCACTGGTAGCCGTAAGTTGTCTATCTCAATTTCTCAGTTGGCCATATCGTTCGGGGGTTTGGGTTATGCATGCAGTGTGAATGGATAGTTAATTACGTTCTCTTAATTCTATTTTATGTTTCATATTATTTGCTGCATAAATACTGAAAGAGAGAGAGAGAGAATTTTCTAAACTGGATTATAAATTAATATAAGAGAATTCGCTGTTATGTAGCGAAGAGATGACAGAAAGGAGGTGATTGTGAATGTATATGTGCGATGACAGAAGTAATGACAGGGAGGATGAGTAAGGATGTTGAAAGGGAGACAACCATTCCGACAGCGGAATGCTTGTGCGGTATATTGTAATATAATTATTAATGGTTGCGTATTTTTGTATGTATTGTTGTAGATGTACCAAAACCAATAACCGAAACCAGACTCAGGGTTGAGGGTTCCGCCTTCCAGCTGGGCCGCGTGTGTGTGGAGCGTGCTAAACCAACGCCTTTACCTTTGGTCAACCATTAGGTTAAGGTTCTTGTGTCAAGGAAAAAGTTGCATTTTCTATATTAAGCTGTTTATAACTGTTCACACACACACACGCACCCTGCATTCACATAACAAATAACTATATCTGTTAAGGAACCATTTATGAAAGAAGTACTTATTTACATGTGCTGACTTGGAAATTTCAGTGGATTGAAATATATTTAATTTGTATTGAATAATAAGCATTGCTTGATGTAATATTACCTACCTGATTAAGTAGCCCTGTGATTGTATAGTTTTGTCTGGGGGAATTATTTCGCCAGATATTAATTAATTAATAATTTAGATTATTTCCTTACAAGTTCTATTGTGTATAAAATATAAATCTTCTTGATTCATTTTATATAATATAAAAGATTTGTTGCAGCTGTTTGAAATTTAAATGTAACAAGGTTTGAATATTTATAAAGATTTAAAGCATTTGCTTCAATTATTTACCTTGTTGGCAGTAAGCTGTTTCAGCCATAATTATTATAAATCTTGTGTACATTTTGTAGTTAGACATTTTTTTTCATGTTGATTTAATTATCATTATTATTTTGAGCGAATTGTTTATGTATTAGTTTGGAGTTATATTAGGGTGATTGAGGGTTGGTTGGTTGGGAAGTGGGATAAAGGGAGTTAATTTTTAGTGCGAATGAGTGAGTGAAATAAAGAAATTGTCTTGTTACTTCTGGTTTTGTCTTTTAGAGTTTATTTAGGTGTTGGTTTTTTTTGCTCGTGTGGAAGTTGCACATGTCGAACGTCTGTTGAGGCAGTTGGGACGTGACATTTGGTGGCAGCGGTGGGATAGATCTAGGAAGGGATAGGGGGAAGTAGTTAGGGTAGATTTATTTTTTGATTGTTTAGATACCAGAAGTCAGTGTTTGTTTCTTTGTCGTCTTGTGTGTCGGATGAGTGGCCAGTGGGTGGTTGGTCGGGAGTGAGGTTGCGCTGCGCAAAAGGGTTCACACCCCGAGCGTGTGTGCACAAACGGGGGGTTGAGGTAAGCAACTTTGTCGTCGAGGCCTAGACGATAAGGGACTTCTCCGGCTCTTGTTACTGTTTACTTGTCATTTGTTCGACTGTTTGTATATGTGTTAATCGTTATTTGTTTCATTTGTTATTCACCCATTTTTTCCTATTTTCATTCTTAGTCCGCGACTGTATGCTGACGAGGGCTGCGACTCAGAGAGCAGCTGAGCAAGCGCGAGCGATCGACCAGCGCACCGGTACTGACGCAGCCGCTTCGCGTCCGGGACCGTCTGACGGGAAACCCACAGTGAGTACGCCTTCCGCTCATAGATCTCGTATGGCAGCTAATCTTACTCCTACCTCAGTTAAGACCGTAGCAGGGAAAAGTAGTGACAGTATGGATGTGTATGTTAAATACAGAGAGCTGGGCACTAGCATGGGGCTGAAGGACGCAGTTCTAGCCAGTTTTGTGATAGACGGGGTGGCTAGGGAGCAAGAGGCCGCTAGATTGGCGGAGGAGTCCGCTAGGTTAGCAAGGGAGATGCAACGGGAGCGTAAGGAAAGAGCAGAAGAGTTGGCTCGAGCGGAGAAGAGGAGGGCAGAAGATTTAGCCATAGTAGAAAGAAGGCTAGAGCAGGAGCGTAAAGATAGAGAACAAGAGCGCAAAGACAAAGCTAGAGAACTGAAGCTCTTAGAAAAGAAAATAGAAGCCGAACGGGAAAATGTTGAGTTGCGTCTGCAGGAGGAACGTACAGCTAGAGAGCAGGCCCGGGAAGATGACAGAGAAAGGCTTAGGCTACAGTTGGAACAAGAGAAAGAACTAGAAGCCCAACGTAGGAGGGATAGAATTCAGTCCGACAGCTACAAGATCAAGGTCCAACCATTTGATGGTAAAGAGGATATTGAGAGCTATCTTCAGCACTTTGAACAAATAGCTAGAACGCAGAAATGGAAGGAAGAGACGTGGTCAGCTAGGTTGTCACCGTTGTTGTCAGGGGAGGCAAGAGAGACTTATCTGAAGTTAACTCCAGAGCAGATAGTCGATTTCGAAGTGGTCAGGGGGGCTCTTCTGAAACGATTTAGGAGAGATGCTGACTACTACCGCAAGCAGTTCAGGGGGAGTAGGAAAGAAGGCACAGAGACTTTTCCGCAGTACTTGAGTAGGGTACAAGTCTTAGTGAAGAGATGGTTTTCTTTGGCTAAGAAAGATATAGATGATGCGGGCGTAGTGCTTGATGTCTTTCTGACTGAACAGTTGTTGTCAGTAATGAACCCTGAGTTAGAGCTGTTTGTGAGGGAGAGGCAGCCTGAGAACGGCGAGCAAGCAGCTGAGATTGCCCAGTTACATGTCGATGCGAAACGGACAGTGAGTAACAGACCAGTGTTCGGTAGCGTGCCATACAAGGGGGGTAATCGTGCTGTCAGTCAACCTGTAGGGGCAGCGAGGAGTGGTCCTAGTGGCAACAAAGGTGAAGAGGATAAGAGGAGGGAACCTAGTGGAGAGAAACGTCCTGTGAAGTGTTTCAAGTGCGGGAAGCTAGGTCACGTAGCGAAGGAGTGCCGTAGTCCGAAACAGTTGCTACGCATCACTGTCAGTCCGGATTCAGGACCGATTCACTCGGAAATGACTAAGGCTAGCTTTAGTACCATTCAGCCGTACAACCCGTGGAGCATGGGAACAGTCAGGGGTCAGCCTGTGAAGATTTTGAGAGATACTGGTGCCGAGGTGGGGGCAGTAGCAGCCAAGTGGGTGCGTCCCGAGGATATGACCGGTAGAGAGATCGAGGTCATGTTCGCTGATCAGGTCAAGTCAGGGAAGTATCCTACAGCGTACGTAGAAGTAGACTCAGCTTTTGTGAAGGGTACAGTAGAATTGATCGTCATCGAGCAAGTTGTACCTGATGTCATTCTTGGCAACTGGGTTACCTTCAAGGGAGGCTATCGTAGTCCAGTGGCTGTAGATGGGTTAGAGTGTGCGATAGCCGCCGTTCAGACCAGGGCACAGGCCAAAGCAGAAGGGAAGCAGGAGAAAGCACTGCCGATTCCGAAGCCATTCCAACTTGACGTGACGCCCGATCAGTTGGCCAAGTTGCAGGAAGAAGATCCCACTTTAGCTAGAGCTAGAGAGTGCGAGAAGCAAGGGACGAAACTCAAGACAGGCAAAGCGATGGTTAGCTTCTGCAAAAAGAAGGGCATTTTGTATAGAGTACACCATCAGGGAGAAGAGGAGCTAACGCAGCTAGTCGTGCCTAGCAAGCTAAGAGGAGAGGTGATGCGCCTGGCGCACGACCCTCCGATGGCCGGACACTTAGGTGGAAAGAGGACACGTGAGAGGATATGGGGGGTGTTCTATTGGCCAGGAGTGTGCGGGGATGTTAGGCGATTCTGCGAATCGTGTCCCGAATGCCAGAAGACAGTTCCCAGGGGTAGGGTAGCAAAAGTTCCGCTGCAGAAACTACCTCTAGTTGATGAACCGTTTCAGAGAGTTGCAGTCGATATTGTGGGTCCTATAAAACCTATGTCAGACAGAGGCAACCAATACATATTAGTCATGGTAGACTATGCGACACGGTATCCTGAGGCCGTAGCACTGAAAGGCATAGAGGCTGAGAGAGTTGCCGAAGCTTTGTGGGAGATCTGGACAAGAGTGGGAATTCCCAAAGAGATATTAACAGATCAAGGGACACAATTTATGTCGAACGTGATGACTGAAGTAAATAGACTTCTAGCAATCCATGGGAAGGCGACAACACCATACCACCCAATGTGCGACGGGCTCGTGGAGCGTTTCAATGGTACACTCGTGTCGATGCTCAAAAAGCTGACGAAGGAGCAACCGAAAGCATGGGACAGGTACATACCAGCGCTGCTCTTCGCGTATAGGGAGGTACCTCAAGAGAGCACAGGTTTTTCACCTTTTGAGCTGCTGTATGGCAAGACAGTGAGGGGTCCCATGTCAGTTCTGAGAGATTTGTGGACGAAGGACAGTCAAGGAGAAGAAGTGAAGGTGGCTAGTCAGTATGTTGTGGACCTGCGAAATAGAATCGAGGAAACGTGCGCACTAGCAAAGAAAGTCTGAAGAAAGCAGGCGAGAGGCAGAAAAGACACTTCGATAGGAAAACGAAACCTAGAACGTTTCAAGCGGGAGACAGAGTGTTGCTTTTGTTGCCAACCAAGCACAACAAACTAGAAATGAGCTGGAGGGGGCCATACGAAGTCGTAAGTCGTCGAAACGAGTGCGATTATCAGATTCGCATTGGGAACAAGGTGAAACTGTTTCACGCCAACCTACTGAAACTGTACCATCAGAGAGTTCAAATCGCCACAGCTGTAGTAGTTGATGAAGCAGACGAATGGGAAGAGGTACCAACAGTCGAGGGCATACCCACCGTAGTGTTGAAACAGTCAGAGACGTTAGATGACGTGCATCTTGATGCAGATAGCCCGGAGATCCATGCAGGAATTAGGAGGCTATTAGTTCGTTACCCTGACATCCTGACTGACTTGCCTTTGCGCACCACGTTGGATGAGTGCGAAATACGACTGGATGACGACCGTCCAGTAAGGACAAAACAGTACCCGTTACCTCATTCAAAGATGGAGACAATCAAGGCAGAGGTTGAGACGATGCTAGCTATGGGGGTGATCGAGCGAGCAGCTTCACCGTTCAGTTCACCGATCGTTCTCGTAAAAAAGAAGGATGGAGCAGTCAGATTCTGCGTCGATTTCAGGAAACTCAATAGGCAGGTAATTTTCGACGCTGAGCCGATGCCAGACATAGACTATCTGTTCAACAAACTCTCAAAGGCCAAGTACTTGAGCAAGATCGATTTGTCTAAGGGGTATTGGCAAATACCTATGAAGAGTGAAGATAAGGGCAAGACAGCTTTCACTACCAACGAGGGTCAATTCCAATGGTGCGTCATGCCCTTCGGACTGAAAACCGCAGGGGCAGTTTTTTCACGCATGATGCGCAAGATGTTGATGCCATTGAGGATGAAAGAAGTCGATAACTTCATGGACGATCTCATGGTAGCCACAGAAACTCTAGAGAGACACTTAGAGTGTTTAGACATCTTGTTTAAACGTCTGAGGGAAGTACAGTTAGCAGCGCGTCCGTCCAAATGCTACCTGGGATTCCGCAAGCTGGAGTACTTGGGACACATAGTGGGAGAGGGCAAAGAGCAGCCAGAACAAGGCAAGATGGACAAGATCCAGAATGCACCACGTCCCACTACCAAGAAGCAGGTCAGGTCATTCCTTGGATTAGCAGGATATTATCGGAAGTTTGTGCCGAATTTTGCTGCGATAGCGGTGCCGCTGACCGACTTAACCAAGGGAGGCAAATCAGGTCCCGTACTGTGGTCCGATGCTTGTGAAGTGGCATTCCAGACGCTCAAAAACCGCATATGTTCCAAACCTGTATGCTGTATGCCAGACATGGAGAAACCATTAGTGCTACAGACTGACGCATCAGAGATTGGGATAGGGGCGATTCTGTGCCAGGACCAAGGTTTGGGTTTACAGCCAATTACATGCGCCAGCAAAAAGCTAAACCAAGCAGAGAGGAACTATTCCACCATAGAGAAGGAATGTTTAGCATTGGTTTGGGGCGTGCAAAAGTTCAAGCAGTACCTGTACGATCGGACAGTCATTGTGCAGACCGACCACAGACCTTTGCAATACCTGCAGCAAGCAAAGACTACGAATTGTAGGCTCATGAGGTGGGCACTTCAACTCCAACCTTTCGATCTGATAGTGGAGAGTATTCCAGGGAAGGAAAATGTGCCAGCTGATTTCTTGAGCAGAACTGAGTTGCGTGGTTGTTAAGAACTAAAACGGTTAGTTTTCGTCTTGGTGGGGTGCTGTGTCACGCTACGCAGTTTGCGGTCGTGCGCCTATGTATATAGTTTAATCATCAGCCTGTACATAGAGGTTAGAAGTTACGGTAGTCAAGGGGAGAGCATCGGAATAAATTAATTAAGTTTATAATTAATAAAAGTAGCGAATGATTTGCGCCCGTGCGGAACGCACTATGTTAGAAAACAGCATAGTTGGCTATTTTGTTATTGAGAAGATTAATTGCTGCCATGCGATATTCTATGTGTGAAATGCGTGCTCTAATCGCGAACGGTGTAGGAAATGAATTATAATTAAAACGAGTATGTTCTAGAAGATTCTTAGCTAATCGTATAAAACCCCATGCACTGTATATTTTGATAAGAGCAGAAAACATTTTCATATCGCTTTTGTAGCCAGAATCAACAGATCCGAGTTGTGTCAAGGTGCCAGTTAGTGACTTTGTCTGTGGGTCGTACTGATCAGACTGTCAACGAAAAAGAGCCTAATTATCGGAAGAGGAGGACTGTTTTGGGAACACTTTGGAAGTGTTTGATTAACTGGAACCGTTCTAAGCTGTTTAGAATACCAGCTGTGTATTCTCAGTGAAATCTGAGTTATCTACGTATAACGTCGGGTGACCTGTGACTCCGTCTAGGACTTCTTCTGCCTGTGTATCACCTTGCCTAACCATCTGTGCCTGTGTGTTTGTCCCGTCGTTTGTGTGTCTCTGTCAACAGGCCGGAGGATCCCACTGGTAGCCGTAAGTTGTCTATCTCAATTTCTCAGTTGGCCATATCGTTCGGGGGTTTGGGTTATGCATGCAGTGTGAATGGATAGTTAATTACGTTCTCTTAATTCTATTTTATGTTTCATATTATTTGCTGCATAAATACTGAAAGAGAGAGAGAGAATTTTCTAAACTGGATTATAAATTAATATAAGAGAATTCGCTGTTATGTAGCGAAGAGATGACAGAAAGGAGGTGATTGTGAATGTATATGTGCGAAGACAGAAGTAATGACAGGGAGGATGAGTAAGGATGTTGAAAGGGAGACAACCATTCCGACAGCGGAATGCTTGTGCGGTATATTGTAATATAATTATTAATGGTTGCGTATTTTTGTATGTATTGTTGTAGATGTACCAAAACCAATAACCGAAACCAGACTCAGGGTTGAGGGTTCCGCCTTCCAGCTGGGCCGCGTGTGTGTGGAGCGTGCTAAACCAACGCCTTTACCTTTGGTCAACCATTAGGTTAAGGTTCTTGTGTCAAGGAAAAAGTTGCATTTTCTATATTAAGCTGTTTATAACTGTTCACACACACACACGCACCCTGCATTCACATAACAAATAACTATATCTGTTAAGGAACCATTTATGAAAGAAGTACTTATTTACATGTGCTGACTTGGAAATTTCAGTGGATTGAAATATATTTAATTTGTATTGAATAATAAGCATTGCTTGATGTAATATTACCTACCTGATTAAGTAGCCCTGTGATTGTATAGTTTTGTCTGGGGGAATTATTTCGCCAGATATTAATTAATTAATAATTTAGATTATTTCCTTACAAGTTCTATTGTGTATAAAATATAAATCTTCTTGATTCATTTTATATAATATAAAAGATTTGTTGCAGCTGTTTGAAATTTAAATGTAACAAGGTTTGAATATTTATAAAGATTTAAAGCATTTGCTTCAATTATTTACCTTGTTGGCAGTAAGCTGTTTCAGCCATAATTATTATAAATCTTGTGTACATTTTGTAGTTAGACATTTTTTTTCATGTTGATTTAATTATCATTATTATTTTGAGCGAATTGTTTATGTATTAGTTTGGAGTTATATTAGGGTGATTGAGGGTTGGTTGGTTGGGAAGTGGGATAAAGGGAGTTAATTTTTAGTGCGAATGAGTGAGTGAAATAAAGAAATTGTCTTGTTACTTCTGGTTTTGTCTTTTAGAGTTTATTTAGGTGTTGGTTTTTTTTGCTCGTGTGGAAGTTGCACATGTCGAACCTCTGTTGAGGCAGTTGGGACGTGACAATGATGTACGTACACGATTGAGTATGCGTGGGTGCGTGCTTGTGTGTGCATGTGTGTGTTAATGTGTTTGTGCGGGAGTGCGTGCGTGCGTGGGTGAAGCTATTACTTTTATTCCACTGTTTAATACTGAGAAGAACAAAAACCCTTAAGACGTCTAAATACTAGACATTCAAATTAATTTAGATAATTGGTTAAAAATGAGAATGACGTAGACCTAATACTCACTCTTTCTCGTTCTCCTCCTTGAGCGAGCGTGATATATCGACACACATATAAACACACACACATACACACAAACACATACACACACATACAAACACCCATACTCATACACACACTCACACACATACAAACACACCCACACTCACACACACACACACTCAACCCGCACGTCTGCCCGCTCTCCTGCTCTCCCTCCTCCCCCACTCCCAACCCCCACACACACGCGCACACACACGCAAGAGACGTATAATTTACACATCGAAATGTATCATGTCACTTCAACTTAACAGAATGTATTTGTTTCTTGCAGAATCAATTTGTCAGAATCTGTTATTGCGAATCCAATCTATTCTAGTTACATTTAAATAAACTGGGTGGTGGAAATCTTACATACAACCAAAGAGCTTATGATACAACCAGACAGCTTCTATAATTATAGTAGAAGCTGTCTGATACAACTTAATACTGGATGCAAAATACGCGCTTTTACCAAATCACCAATAAGACTACAAGAGCGGTGATCGCGGAGATAGAGAGAACGGTCTAAAATACAAAATTCTGAAAACGTTAAACTTCCTGGATTTCAGATTGATTCTTTCGATCTCTGTCTGTCTGTCTGTCCGTCTGTCTGCCTCTCTCTCCCCTGTCTGTCTGTCTGTCTCTCTCTCTCTCCTCGTGTGCTTTCGCAACATCTTGCTCTTCTTCTTCTTTTTTTTCTCTCTCTCTCCGAATTCTATTATTTTCTGGGCAATGTTTGTTCTTATAACGATCTCCCGAGGAAAGGTCAGGGCGCCCCGAGCTCTAATAAAATATCATATTTTGACCGTAATAACTGGATGTGTTGTTTATATATCCACTCTGTCACAAGGCACCACAAAATGTAGGATTGGAGAGCTTCAAAGGGGAAACAGTAAAGGCTAAGTGAACACAAATCGCCGCTTTTTGCGAGGAGCAACAATGAACAACCACTTCAATGGTGACACGTGTTAGCTGTCCACAAATAGATGAGCGTCGTATTTCCCCTTTAACGCTCTTGTACAGCTCTGAATGCATCGTCGATAGTTGATCGTCGCTCATCATCCCAAATTCATACTCGACTCAGTCACCGTTACCACAACGATTTCAGCTATCCCCCCCCCCCCACTTCCTCTTTGTTTGTGTCCGTCTGTGTTGTATGTCTGTCTCTCTTCATTTCTGAGGATTAAAGGTCCGAGCGAGCAAAGAGAAGCTTTACGTCCTAGTATTAAAATTTGATAAGGAAATTTTTTTATAACTCAAAAGATCTTGTGCAAGTTAAAAATTACCAGACCAGGTCTGGCCCTGTCATCGTGATCGGTTAAGAGAAGGCTACATAAAAAGCCAAGTTTATAACAACTTTTTTTTTATTTTTTAATAAGAAACGTTTAAAATTTAGAATGGTCCTCAGATCATTGCAAGTTTAAGTAACTGGTTACCAATTTCATAAATGTTTCCTCAGCATTTATAATAATATCTTGCTGTTTCTGTCTCTTTCTCTCCCCCCTACCCTTCCCTCTCTTTCAGTGTCTGTCTGTCTGTCTGTCTCTCTTTATCTCTCTCTGTCTGTGCCTCAAGTGTTGGCAGAAAATACAAGAGAAAGAATCAATGTTTTAGAGAAAGCGCTAAAATCTGCCCTGAGGGCACATTTTGACACCTTCCCATTCACCACCCACTGCCAGTCCACTCAAAAGAAGAAGAAGAAGAAGAAGAAGAAGAAGAAGAACAACAACAACAACAACAACAACAACAACAACAACAACAACAACAACAACAACAACAACAACAACAAGGTAATCACCGTCCTTTTGTTGTTGTGTTGACACAAACAACCCTTTTACCATTGTAGCCTACTATATAGCAATCTACGGAAATAACAACGAATACACAAGAAGCCATAGTCTTGTCTCTCTGCAGGGACAGCAACAAAATATCTGCCAACCTGAAACAATCTTTCCCACAATGCTCGCAGCGCCGAGACAGTTCTGATTGAAACGAGGCTTTTATCCGCTTCCCCACTTCCGGCCTAGTCTTGGTTTTGGTGAGCCAACTTCCGGTCACGAGAAGGAAGTAGGGAGACAACTCCTGCGTGAGAACCGGGAGAGAAAGATAACTACTGTGCCAGACGGCAGTCCCGACAAGCCCAAAAAGTCATGGTCGTGATGCGGTAATGGCATTGTCTGGGTGCTAGTTACGTGTCTACTGTTGATGGAACGCCATGGTACCGCACTGAGTAGATTAATTCAATACTGACGCCAATACAAAACGCCGATTTGCCTTCGTATATACTATATAGATTGCGAGACTGGGAAATCATTGTAAATGTATCATGCTGTCAGATTTCCTAAGCAGATCTGATTTGTACATTGAGAGCACGGAGTACCGGAGGCTGAATGTATCATTTCTGTCTACTGTAGTGCGTACTTTTTTATCTCCATAAAACACGACCATTCATCAGCGAGTAACAACCTGAGAACGAGAGAGAGAGGAACTGTGGAACATAAATGAAGTCATTTTATCTTTCGTTCATTGCTTTATTCCTCCATCGTTTCTTTCTCTGATTGTTTCTCGAAGTCTGCCTTCCTTTCGCTGTCCTATTATGTCTCTCCTCTCCCTCCCCCCTTGTGTGTGTGTGTTTGTGCGTGTGTGTGTGTGTGTGTGTGTGTGTGTGTGTGTGTGTGTGTGTGTGTGTGTGTGTGTGTGACATGAAATACTCTGGAAATAATCGGGAATAAAAACGAACCAAACGTCGGTCTATCTGTTCGTCGGTTCGCAGAACTGTCCAACTATTTTTGGTTCAGTGATCCCACACCCGATTACGATTCACTACGCATGTCTAAGAACACTACTACACTATTTGCTTCATTACGTTGCTCTGTTGATCATGCCGAGATGTCAATCTCTGTCCGTTACCCATATAATAAATGTGGTTATGGGTTATAGTACTGACGTCGGTTACAGGAAGAAAACGAGTGCAATTTCTGGCCTGTCACTCATCGAGACCGTTTCTTCTGATCAAATCGGAGCGACACTTCGCGAACGATTCCATCACGCAATGTCATTTTGAGTAGACTTTCGGCGACACAAAATGGCACTTATTACGAGACAGGGTGGCCAAAAAAAAAAAAAGAGAATAAAAAAAAAAAAGACATAATTCGCGAAGTTTTGGGTGACAAAAATAACATTAATCTTTAGTATGTAGGTAACAAAAAATGACATGATTCATCGCAAGATCGTGGTTGACAAAAGTGACAAAATAATTTAATGTGAGTGACTACAAAATATTTAAAATAATAAAAAAGACAGTTATCGCGAGACTGTGGTTGACAAAAATGACTGCCATTGTGAAGCTAGCAAAGAGAAATTACAGGCTATTTCAATAGATCGGAGTGTTCTATCTTTGGTCATAAGCAAAAGCTTCGGGCATGTATGTTTCATCAAAAGCATTCAGAGCTTCTTTGATCGTATATTAAGCATCTAAGATTTCTTTGATCGTATATGAGTTACAACTGACATTTCTTTCCGAAAGTGAATTTTTTTTAAGGAGATTTTCATTTGTCATTTGCTTCCTAGCAAATTCTTGCCAGAAATAACACTGTTGCCTCATAATTATTAGCCAGAAGCTGCACACACACACACACACACACACACACACACACCCCCCCCACACACACACACACACACCCCACACACACACACACACACACACCTACACCCCCCCCACACACACACATGTTCGTATAAAGCGCACCTACTAAGACTTTCTGACGCCTATGACATGGGTATGGAATTGGCTACTAATTTTATGTATGAATGGTTTAGCGCCTGTAACTACAGGTGCGGGGTTGACTTATAATTTTATGTATTATTTTCTAGCGCCGGTGACTCTGGGCAGCATTATCATCTCCATTCCAAGGACACCGCAACAATGGGAAACTGACCTTATATGACTCTTCTTTCCTCCGGGAAGTGGCTTTTCCCAAAGGCTATTTGAGGTGTCGTCTAGACTCCGAAATCTCATGTTTGCTGGTCGCATCACGTATTTTCTAATAACTCTGGCTTCTGTGGCTACAAAAGTCAAGACTAGATTGTAAGCAACTTTTGGAAAGATAGTCAATTACGGTACAGGAGTTTAGCTCGATTTTGACAGAATAAGCTTTGTATGAAGCGTGAACAGTCACTACCGAAGATTTATTTGTTTTTACAGTCGACTCCTGCGTCGTTAAAAAAACAGAAAGTAAGAGGAAGAGGACGAAAAGGAGGAGAGGGTGAGTGAAGGGGAGGGAGGAGGGAGGGAGGGGAAGTTCTCATTGTCTTTTTCTATTTGTGTTTAAGTACAATTATAACACACTCCTCCCCTCCCTCCTCCCTCCCCCTCTTCTCGTAGGACTCACAGACACAGACACACACACAGACACAGACACACACACACACACACACACACACACACACACACACACACACACACACACACACACACACACACACACCACCCACTTATAACCACAGGCACGTACTCGCGCAAACCCGTTTATGTGCATGCCTTTAAAAGATTCATTGAAGACAATCCAATTCTCCCTCATAAAAATAGGTCTTTTTTCCAAAGTCGACACAAACAGCCACATACAAATACACACACACACACACACACCCACACACACACACACGCACACACACGCACCTATGCCTTTAGGCTTAAACTCACTGAAGACAGTTCAGTAAGTTCTCTTACACAAACAAACCTTTAAGGGCATAATGCTATTTTTTTTCCTTGAAGTTGAATTGAGAGGAGTGGGGGGGGGGGGGGGGGGGGGGAGGAGGACGGCGGGAGAAAGAGAAGAGAATGGGACAACATCCACAGACATCATGACCTCATTCAGTCTTTTTTTTTCTTCCCTTCATTCTTCCAGTCCCTGCCTTGAAATGTCTAGGTCAAAACAGGTTTACTCAAGAAATCGAATCCGGCCTATAGTTTTGCTTAAGTGAATGCGAATGTTTGTAAAGTATTGAACCGCCGGGAAACTCAGTTATTCCAAAGACAGAGCCAGAGATAAAATATACTGGTTTGAACATAATGGACAAGCAGCCATCAGAGTTTTCTTCAATAACTTCCTTAATTTCTGTATTCAGGCAGTAACATCTTTGTTAAATGTTAATCGGTTTGTGCTGGAATTGTTTGAGGACATCGAATCTGGCCTATAGTTCTGCCAATGCTTGTCACGTATTGAACGACATGGAACGACTGTTAAACAGAAATGAGAAACCTGAGATGACAAGCTATTCAAATGTATTTTAAGACACTCGCACACATTCTGTAATTTTTTTTATGTGTTAATCTTCTTGGTGGTGTTGTGACTCGGCGTAAAAGTACATCATGGAAGAAAAGGTCATTATCAGAACTATCTGCAAGGACACAAACATTTACATCGACTAAACCCATAAAGCACCAAACGTGTTTAAAAAATGGTGAAGCACAATGACCTTAATCTTTGAGAATGTACAACTATAAATTATCTATAATATGCTTAGCAGTAGTTATAGTATCTGCAAACAAACAGTGATGAACTTCGGTTATCTTATTCTTGAGGTAAGATCAAAAGCATGTTTTGGACAACAACAAAAAAATAAATTTGGAGCGACGGACCGACCGCCTGACCGACAACCCAACTGCTTCTGAAGAATGGTCCAGGATTTGAAGTACCTGTATACCAAAAACGTTTTAGTCGTTTTCTGAGATCTTAAGCAAAACGTGTTTAGCAAAAAAATGACTCTAGTGATCTTGACCTTTGCGGTAGAGCCAATGTGATGAACGGGAGAAAGGACACTAATCTAGGTTATGATCCTGGGAAGTTTGGTCAAAATCCGTTAAATGGTTCTTGAGATATGGCTTCCAACGGACCGACAGACTGGCCGACATTTTTTTCGTTCTAATCCCTCCTGCCTCCGACTATTTCAAAGTATTTTCAGATAAGCCTGGAAATACAAAAATTATTTCTGTTTATGGATTGAAGCAGTTACTGGAGAGGATTGGACCCTGCCAGGTCTTCCTTGCCCAAGACAATTATCGTATGATGAAAAGAAGCACTCACGACATACAGGATCGGTCGTCGCCCGGATCACCAAGGACCGCGCCTTCCGCTGGCCACCAGGACGGAGGTGATACGTGTGCTACTGATGGACAACTAAAATTATTGAAGTCATCAAAAGCCTGTATGACAAGGCTGCCAATGCAGTCCTCCACAACAGCGCCATCGGAAACGGGTTCAAAACAACAGTCGGTGTGCGTCAAGGATGCCTACTCTCTCCAACACTCTTCAACATCTTCCTAGAGCGCATCATGTCAGATGCCCTTGCAGATCATGAAGACCTAGTCAGCATAGGGGGTAGAGCAATCTCCAAACTCCGTTTTGCGGATGACATTGATGGATCGACTGGAGAGGAACAAGAACTTGAACAGCTGGTACAGAGGCTTGACACTACCTCCAGAGCCTATGGAATGGAAATAAGTGCAGAGAAGACCAAGATGATGACCAACAACACCAATGGCATCAAGATGGACATCAAAGTCCAAGGCCAATCCCTCAACACAGTGCATAGCTTCAAATATTTACAATGGTTCCCGACAAGAAGTCCCTCTCCAGGATCGCACAAACAACTGCGGCTCTGACAAGGTTGAAGACCATTTGAAAAGACAGGACTGTCAGTCTACATAGGCTGCTGCGCTCCCTTGTCATCTCCATCTTCTTATACGCTTGCGAAACATGGACTCTCACAGCATATCTACAACGAAGAATACAAAGCATGGAGATGAGACCATCACACAAGCCATTGGACGACACGATAACATTCTCGCAGTGGTGAAGAAACGGAAACTCCGTTGGTATGGCCACGTCACCAGAGCATCAGGCCTTGCAAAGACCATCCTGCAAGGCACGGTGCAAGGAGGAAGAACAAGAGATGGGAGGACAACATTCGAGAATGGACTGGCTTGACACTGAGCAAAGCCATGAGGGTTGCTGAGGAAGGGGAAAGATGGTGTATTCTGGTTAAACGATCATCTGTGGTGCCCAAACGACCCACGAGTTACGGGATAGGATTTTATAGGACAGTTACGTTTACGATTTTAATTGGGTTTGAATATTCGAATCACGGAATCTATGGATTTGCTTAATAAAATGAATGTGAATATTTGTGGAGAATTGAACGACAAGGAAAGTCAGCTCAATAAAATAATAAATTTTCTCCATCATTTCTATTTGTAAATTCAAGCAGTTTCGTCTCTATGTCACTAACCAATTGGGATTAAATGTGTGATAAAATCGAATCCAGTCTATGCTTTTGTCAAAATGAATGTAAATATTTGTGGACTTTTGAACGACAAGAAAGTCAGTCTCACTTGACGTCTGCCTGTCTGTTTCTGTATGTCTGACTCCCTGTCATCCCCTCTGTAAACCGACCAAACACTATAAAAGCTAACTAGACTAGTACCTCTGCCAAAAACAGTCTCCTCTCTGAAAATCCTTATCGGGAAGAGAGGGGACTATAAACTGATACACACACACACACACACACCTCTGCCATTTCTTCCTTTCCTAGCCACGGTAAAAGTCTGCTCAAGTCATTGACTATACATCCATCTTGTTAAGTATGCATCGACCTAAAACTTCGGAATGTACATTTCTTTCGCCCGAAAATAAAATAAAGGAAAACAGTCCTGACTTTAGCATCAACGAAGTCACGAGACACTAACTGTAATAGGTAGTAGTTTCTATGTCCGGTTTTGCCCCCTTTTACAGTCAAAGTAGGTGTTTTGGTAGAAACTGATGGTGATTTGAACTACAGGTGAACCTCAGTCAATCCGGCAGTAAGATAATACTCTTACCGCTAAACGCTTGACAGTTGAAAGAAGTAAAAGCAAACCATGAACTTTCTCAACAAACCCTAAATCAGATTTGATCTCTAAAATTCTTTTATTATACTAATTGGAATCATTCTGTATGCCTCATCAAATCAGGACCACGACAAGATTAAAACAAAAAGATCACATACAAAAAGGAAACAACGTTGGTATAAAACGAAATAGGTAGTCTCGCATTTGACTAGGGAACTGGAGCTAATGGAAGCACCTAGGAAATAAACTATACACAAACCTTCGATTATCAGGAAAGTGAAAGGATATGTTTTATAAGGATCAAATTATATTGAAGGAAAATATTTCTAATAACAAGAATGATGAAGTAGGTTCCACTGTACATTCGACAAAGGAGACCAGACGGTAAAAACGTCCTTTACGAGCTTTGGACAACGGAGGATTGGCATAATGTCAATACAGTAAACCTAAAAGTGGATTCTTAAGAGCCTAACTTATATTTTCTGCTGGCATGACTGAATATATAGCCTATTTCCTATATCATAAACAAAGACGATACAAATAAAGAAGCAAATAAAACTAAAGAAAAAGCAATAAGTACTGATGATGCGTTTTACTACGGAAACCAGAACAATATTCTTTAACCTTTCTAGTGATAGTTTCAGGGAAGTGTACAAAAGGACACCGCGAACTAGGTTTTCTATTAATAACAATATAAAAATATTATAATTATCAATCCCACTTTCAAAGTCAAGTCAAGTACACCAGTAAGCACCGATATCGATATTATTTTTGATAACTGAAATGCTTCATCGGCTGGTATTATTTGACATGTTTTAGTTCTACTTAGGTAACAAACGTTTTTATGCCCTTGACTTTTCTAAGGTAAAAACGTGCAGTCGTCCACTCTATAAAATATTGCAAAACAATACACTTATCACTATTTATCCATATTATATACCTTCCTTTGTTAGAAAGAAAACTTATTTGGTCAGTTTTTTCCCTGTACGTTTACATAATTAGAAATGGGGATGGAATAAAAGTGTAAATCAAATTATCAGCATCTCAGGTCAGCATATAATTTATCACTCGTTAACTAATCAATAATCGACAAGATAAAGTTAACAATTTATAGTATTCAAGGGCGTTATCAGCATTTTTCTAGGTCAGCAAGATAAAGGCTGCATTAATGGTACAATCTGTTCCGCATACACTAAACCAATTAGTCAAAATCATAATCACTGGACTGATAAAGTGCCAAATGAGAAACGATTTGTTCAATTCATGTCAATGTGGAATTTATTTATAGTATATTTTGATACGCTGAATTTAAGTGTCACCTACAGCGGAGCTGTGACTCGAATAAACAAATTACCTCGAGATCGAGAGCTTGCCCACCAATGATCAAAGTGGGTGTCAGTTTGGCTTCACTATAAATAAGAATAGCAATAGAAAACCAGAACAGTGTGGGGCCGGGTAGCTCAGTTGGTAGAGCGGCTTACTAGTAACCCAAAGGTACCTGGTTCGAATCCCAGAATGGCCAAAATGTGACCATATTATTTTCCCCTTTCCATCAACTGGTTCGCTGGTGTCAGAATAATGTGACCAGTAGTCGCCTATACGCTTCGGTGTCGTGTGACTATAATCTACAGTTACAACCAGAACAGTCTCATCTTTTCTCCAGAGCTGAAGGAAGTTAATGAAAATCGACTTTGTGTCTTGGCACACTAGTTTTTGTTTCGGAAAAATGACAAGCTCAAGAAACCTACTATTCATTTTGTGCATCGTATTTACGACAGCCGGTAATAATTAAATTTCATTTACAACAGCAAAACTTCAACACATCAGTTATAAGGTGGTATTCACAACGATTACATTCACTGTCCAATTGTAGTTTGTGGAATTATGGTGTTCGTATAGGTCTATTAGGAATACGATGTTAAGTACCAATCAATTTATTTTGATTTAACGACAAACAATTAACGATTTTATTTAAAAAATTACTTTCAAATATATAATATTATGTTTTGTAAGGTTAATCGAGTGTTGGCAGGGATTACTCAGTTTATTCCTATTAAAAACTATCCAATGTCGGAAGAACGATTATTTACCAAATATACCCACCAAGCTCGGTCTTTCAATGTTTATTCAATTAATTTTATAATGCATGCTAGTGTTTTGTTTATGTGTCCTTTCAGTGGGGCAAGCTGCGGTATGGACAGCAGGTCCAGAGAATGGCGCCGTGAAGTATGTTTGCCCTAACGGTGATGCCACTTTAGATTGGGCCTTGGCCATTCCCCAAGGAGAACATCAAATTGACACTCAGTGGTTGTTCCAAGTTGGTGTATAATTATGCAGCTTCGCTACTTTTTCTGAAATCTATTGACCATATGGAATTCCATTTGTACAATATTTATTTGCGATTTTTGTCGGTGATTTTTATTACCACTTGCACCTAAATCATCTTTATATAAAAGCAATACTTTTTAAATAATCATTTGTTTACAAACAATGTAAGATTTATCTAAACAATATATTTTTCAGTAAATATTTTATTTATTTACCTAAACTATGCATTGTTTACGTAAATAAATCTCGATATAGGTAAATAAGACATTGTTGCTAAATAAAGAAGTATTTACCGATATAATGCATTATTTAGCAGATTGTGTGAAATAATGTATTATTTAGAAATGTGTTAAATAATGATTTGTTTACCTATAATGCCGTATTTAGCACAGTTTGCTAAAGAATGTATTATTTAGAAGATGTTTCTTAATAATGTATTATTTACATAAACAATTCATTGTTTAGGGACTGCAATTTTTGTTATTTAGGAATTCCAGGATTCGCTTGAAAACTTGGTTTTTATAATGTGACTGTTATTTTATAGTTAAATGCAAGGTCTTTCCAAAGATTGAGTAGCCAAAATGGGTGTTAATTACTTAGTTTTGAACATTAATCACTCCACAAATTCGAAGATAAAATGTCAGTTACGTCCTGAACACAAACGAAAGGTCAAGGCCAGTTTTGTGCGAGAATATATAGTGTTTTCAGTATCTCCGTCAGAAAAAAAAATAGTATTCTTTCTTTTTTATTTATTTACCCTCAAGATAGGTGCAGAAGAAGTGGCAGTAGCCAAAGTATTAAATTGTTGAAAAACTTAAATCAACACTTCTGATTTATTTTTTCACAAGATCGCCGTTAACTTACCATGTTTATTTACTCTGAAGGCAATCCAGCCAATGCAGAAATAATGATGGATCCCTCCTTTCGGGAGCCCTTACCGTATCGTATAGTAATACTGTTGCGAACATATATAAAATAGAGTGAAATAGTAGTAGTAGAAGTAGTAGTAGTAGTAGTAGTAGTAGTAGTAGTAATAGTAGTAGTAGTAGTAGTAGTAGTAGTAGTAGTAGTAGTAGTAGTAGTAGTAGTAGTAGTAGTAAGCCTCGCGGCTTATTGAGAACTTTTCCGAAATTATACCAAATTGTTGCCAGAATGAATACAAGTAAAAATATTACATACCTGTCAAGGGGTTTTCGGGTTGTGGTGTAGCAATTTAACAGAAAAACCATAGCAAATGGAGGTTTGGTGTAGCACTAATGTGAATCACGCGATTCGCAACAAAACTGGAAACTTCTGCATCCAATATAAACACACACACATCCAATGTGTTTACAAATTTATTGTAAAATCTTGTTAATGCACAACACTTTAGCTATTACCATTATCATTATAAACATTTTCATGTACGTTTTTCAAAATAAAAGTGAAAATGCAAAAAAAAAAAAAATTAGCATACAGACAGAAAATAAGCTAGGCAATCATAAAAAAACTAACAAAACAACAAGGGAGACAATCACTGACACAAAAAAAGCAGATGAACTTTTTTCCCCCAAACAAACTTGCTTATTCACAAAACATGGTTTACAATGCCAAGAAAAGAACTACCAGCATTGCACAAAAGCTTATACCAATTAATTAAGAAAAATTTAACTAAATGGCAGCTGATATAATATGAAAGTAATCAAAGAGAAATGAATAATGTTAATGACATGAAAGAAGTAAATAAAAAGAACAGTCCTATCAAAATGTACACAATTAATAAAAATTATCCATGGTCGTTTGAGTTTTTTAGGTGGAGGCTTTGGCATTTTCTTTGTTCAACTCCGTCTGTCTCTCCCTCACAAAGACTGATCGTAGACTGAAGTTCTGAACGAACACGTGTTGCGGAAGTGCGGTGCTTTTACTAAGTGTCTTTAAACCGGACTCGACCGGAACAGACTACTTTCGCGCGAAAACCCCCCTGGTTAAACAATATTATCGTCACTTTTGAAAAATTGCGTAGCAGCTTTGTGATACGCCGTAGCAATGGGAAAATGTTTAAAATGCGTAGCCAGGGCTCGAAATTAGCGGGGGCCCGGGGCCAAAAACCCGCAAAGTTGATTTCGGGCTCGGAAAGTTAAAAAACGAAGGGCCCGCTTGGCCCGCAAAATAATTCGTCTGCTACAGCTAGCTCTACTCGGCAGTTTCGTATTTGGGCCAAGGGAAGCAACCCACACCGGTGCCCTAAATTTGGACGGAAAAAAGAACCAGAAAAGAAGCGAAACCCCTTTAATTTTGCACTCAAAAGTTTAATATACACTTCAATATCTTTTTAATATAATAAACAAAAGGCTATGGCACAACATAAGCGCAAAATGTCCATCTTTGCAAGCACGAAAGTATGGCTACATATCGTCGCCATACAGTTGCTAAAACAATCGGCGATGGCGTATTTTCCAATTTTGGGGAAGCGAATGACGCCAGAAGAAAACGTTGACGAAAGGAAAGAACAAGAAAAAGAGAGAAAAAAGAAGTATGAAGAGGAAAAAAGATCAAGGAACTACAATGAAGGGTGGAAAAAAAGATTTCCATGGCATGGCCTTGAAGTGAACGAGGAAGAGTACTGTTAAGTTAGTTACCTTTCATGGTTTTGTTTTGAACTTTTGTGCATTGAGGTCAGATTTTTTGTTAGGTTACTCATATTAAAAATTTAATGATGTGTATTGTGCAATACTCAGTCACAAAACTGAAAAGTATTATACAAGAGACTCACTTGATTTTTTTCTATTTTGTTTAATGGCCATTTCAGGCTCACTATAGTCACTGGAATATGTGTGTCACTGAATGTGTGTGTGTGTTTTCCCCTTTTTTGTTGGTAATGTTTGAAAGTGAAAGAAAAGGCAAATAAAAATGACATCACTCAGCAAAATTGGAAATTCAATTGTTTTTATTTTAGATTATCAGACAAATTGTACTTTCTACTTATTATATTGTCAATAATTCTTTTGTTTTTTGTTTGCATTATTTTTCAAGTTGGGCCCCGAAAGTTGCTTGTGGGCCCTCAAATTTTTCAATTAAGGGGCCCGGTGGCCCCCAAAGAAAAAAGTTAATTTCTAGCCCTGGTAGCGCTACGCAAAAATCCGTAGCACTTGACAGGTATGATATTACCTTTCAGTTAAAAATACAAAATAAAATACATTGATTGAAACATGAGTACAGAAACACATATACCACATACCAGTGAAATTGTCGTGCTTAGTTGTTTGCGACGTTAGACGATGCGCCTAAGATAGCAAGGTGGCGCCTCTGGCGGCTTGAGTTAGATCCTGAATTTGCCATCACATTGAGCAGCTCTTTAGCTGGTAAAGCGTTATAAAAGAAAATAAACAATAAAACAAGAGTTTTCTATCAAACTTGCGTTACCTACATTCTCCAAAACCATTTTTCCACATTACAACCTTTACCTGTACTATTTTTATTTTATATCTTAAACAGCCTGTCAATGGGCCAGAAAAAGCCATCGGTGCTCTTGTTCATGGTCACTTCTTCACCGATCACGACCATCTCTCATACCATCCGCCCGCAGGATTGAAACTGACGAGTGTCACCGCTTACGACACGGGACTCTACACAGTAGTTGTCAACTACCGGAATTCTACTGGCTATTCTGCCGAGTATTCTCGAACCGCACAGGTTCAGTTAGCTGGTAATCTTTTCATTTCTCACTAATTTTGATTTAGATTTAAAGGGTCTGTTTCTCAAGGATTTTTGTTTCGTTTGTATTTCGTGACAATGACTTTACCTGGACATTTGCATTGTAGTCACATATATAGTGAGAATCCTTTGCACAACCCGACCTATTAGCTTTGCTTTTTCGGCTTGTCTTCCTTGATATATTATATCAACAAACAATTGTGCTGCTAACACAGATAACTGTAATCAACATTGTTGCTTTTAATAGGCACGTGAACAAATGAATTAATGAATTATTAATAGGCACATGAACAAATAAATTAATAAATTTATATCAAACCGTAGTTTTACAATTTGTTTGGGGGTGGGGGGAGGGAGGGGGTTAATCTTATTTTAAGTGGGCAACCTATCCTATCCTATCCTATCTTATAACTCGGAGGTCGGCACCACAGATGATCGTTTAACCAGCGTACTCCATCTTTCCCTGTCCTCAGCAACCCTGATTGTTTCGCTGTCAAACCAGTCCATTCTCGAATGTTGTCCTCCCACCTCTTTTTCGGTCTCCATCTTCTTCTACCTCCTTGCACTGTGCCTTGCAGGATGGTCTTTGCAAGACCTGATGATCTGGTGACGTGGCTATACCATCGTAGTTTACGTTTTTTCATCACTGTGAGCAGGTCATCGTGTTGTCCAATGGCTTGTGTGATGGTCTGTCGGACATCGTCGTTGGTGATGTGCTGGGTATAGGAAATGCCCAGAAGTCTTCTGTAGCACCTCATCTCCATGCTTTGTATTCTTCGTTGGAGATGTGCTGTGAGGGTCCATGTTTCGCAAGCATATAGGAAGATGGAGATGACAAGGGAGCGCAGCAGCCTTACCTTGGAATGTAGACTGATGGTCCTGTCTTTCCAAATTGTCTTCAACCTCGCCAGGGCAGCAGTTGTTTGTGCGATCCTGGAGAGGACTTCATGTCGAAACCCATTGTCTGATACAATGGCTCCTAAATATTTGAAGTTATGCACTGTGTTGAGGGATTGGCCTTGGACTTTGATGTCCGTGTTGATGCCATTGGTGTTCTTGGTCATCATTTTGGTCTTCTCTGCACTTATTTCCATTCCATAGGCTATGGAGGTGGTGTCAAGCCTCTGTACCAGCTGTTCAAGTTCTTGTTCCTCTCCAGCCAAGCCATCAATGTCATCCGCAAAAGTGGGCAACACTCACTGAGAAATTGAAAAGAATATGTGAAGCCGAAATGTGTGAAAGTTAGTCCCTTTTAAGTAAACAATGAAAGAATTTGGAAAACATAATAACATCAAAGTTTGAAAGTTGCATGATCGATGAACTCAATGTAGAATCAGTAAAAGAAATTTCAAGTTGTTGAGTTGAGCTTGAAATCAGGAGCCATGCAGTAGCGTAACATACTTTCACCAAAAAGAGCGACGGATTCTTCGTTTGTCGAAATAAACAATCTCTGCTTTGGCGGAAGAGTTGGGGAGTGGAGAATCTGTTTCGGCAGTAACAGGAGGGGGGAGGGGGGGATGGAGTGGAGGGAATACTTGGAATCAAGAATGAAAACATTATTAAAATCGGTTCCGCGTTACGTCACTGGCGATGGTGTCTATACTATTTGTTTTTCTTTTTTTAATGTACAGGGTGGCCACAAAGTCCCAGAAAATCTGTTTTATTAGTTTACAGTGCAAAGAAAGATACCTTTCATGAGTCCAGGAAATCCGTATGTCGTCCTTCATTATCCCTGCATAGTCGTATGCGGCGCCACGTTTTGTTGTTCATCGCCAGGAGCATGCGCGGCGTGACTTTCTGGAAAGCTGCGCGCACAACATTTTCCAACGCCTCATTCGAAACATATGGGCGCGTCCTGACGTCTTCCTTCACAAATCCACACAGTGAATTGTCCGGTGTTGTGAGATCTGGACTCTTTGCTGGCCATGGCAACGGGGCAGGATTATTTGGTGAACCGCGTCCGATCCAAAGCCTTGGGAAATTTTCATTGAGGCGGTGTCGAACCATAAGGGCGTAATGTGGAGTTGCACCATCCTGCTCAAACCATGGTCCTGGCGATGAACAACATATCGTGGCGCCGCATACGACTATGCAGGGATAATGAAGGACGACATACGGATTTCCTGGACTCATGAAAGGTATCTTTCTTTGCACTGTAAACTAATAAAACAGATTTTCTGGGACTTTGTGACCACCCTGTATATACTACGTTGTCTTGGCGTATGTTTTAGTTTGGTTATGAAAAAAAAAAATAATAAATAAAACTTTCAGAGGTGCCTGTGGTAAGCGATGGTCATCTAAATATTCGGGAGACTCATGGTGCCGTACAGGACGTCGGATCCGGGCAATGGTTTGGCCAACTGCAGTGTGGTCATTTTGTTAATACTGGACAACCTCCTGTTACTGTGAAATGGACAGCAAGTATTTATTTTGTTACATTACATTGCGAGGCAGTCTAAACATATAATATAGATTTATACTATCCGTTTTCACTCCACATTTTCTTCTTTATCTTCTTCTCTACGTTGCTACGTTGCTGGGTGGTGGGAAGTATGGGTGGGGGCCGGAGAGGTCAGGGGAAAGGAAGGAGAGGGATGAGGTTTGGGTTGAGAGGTAAGTGATAGGATAAGGAGGTCAACTCAGGTATAATAGTCAAGTTAAGAAATAATGTAGGATTATCAACTCGACCTAGTAGGGTGTTTTTGCTTGCTTGCCTCCATGCAAACTACTAGGTTTAGAGAAAAAATTAATTCGGTGCACCTTATGGAGTTTATTATTTAAGTTACAACATTATACGCTTTGATTTTGATTTCAATGAAATAGTGTTTGGTTTCAGCATTTAGCTTCGAAACTGTATCTCATTTGACGATTCTGAATGCACTTGAAGTTATGTTATTTTTATCAATCCACAGACGCCAGCTGGTGATATCATCCCCAGCAGCGGTTTCGGAAATGGTACTTTCTATCTTCGCCTGAATAACACGGCTGAGACCGGTCACTATAGCTGTGTCATCGACAACAGCACCACAGCCACTACCTGCCTAAACGTTCACAATGCCATTCTGAGACCAGTGGGGTTACAAGTCGACTCCAAGGACGTCCGCCTTGACATCCTAGAAGCAGAGAAGAAGACGCTGATGCTTCAGCTGCAGCACATGACGCTGACTAGCCAAGCCCTTCAAGATAACGTCAGCTCGCTGAATTCAGAGCTACAGCAGTGTCAGCACAGTGAGCGGTTTTTAATCATCGTTTTCATCATCATCATCATCATCATCATCATCATCATCATCATCATCATCATCATCATCATCATCATCATCATCATCATCATCATCATCATCATCATCATCATCGTCAGTCAATCAACTGCAGCAACAGTAACAACAAAAACATAACATCATAATCATCTGATATATTTAATCGTAAGAGGCGGCCTTAACTAAGTCAACACCTCTATACTTTCAAGAGTTAAACCAAACGGAGTATTTTGAGGCCGCCAAGTCCTTTTCCCTGTACTTTAGCAAGCTTATACGTCTACATAGCATGCTAATAGTGGACATGATGATTAGTTACTGACCACGTTTTATGTAATATAATGTTTTAAATATCATTTGCAGCTGTTCAAGAGGAGACGTATCTATATCAGGATTTGCATGTAAACGTCACATCGCTAGACCATGAACTACAACAGTGTCACCAGAGTGAGTTTGTTATTAGTTTGTTCGTTACGCAACGGTGGACACATGCACCCTTGGTTGCAGAAAATGTAAGACAATCCTTGAGGGGGTCTTGAGGTACCTGCCTCATTTAGTGTGACTCAATTTCATTTTTAAAAAAAAGTCATTAACAGTAAGTTTTAGAACGCAAAACAATGAAAATAGGCCTATATATTTTATGTTTAGAATATTGTGGATTAAAGGTATATATTTACTAGAACATAGGCTTATATAAGTTATGAGACTTATGGACTAGTACGCTTTTATTAGTAGGCCTAATACAACCTGAAGTAAAATGTAATAACATGTTCTAATGCAGATGTCCAAGATTTGATGCAGCTGAATCACAACCTGCACTTGAACATAAGTTCACTGACCGACCAGGTCCAGGACGTCACAAATGCCAACCAGCTGCTGTTCGCTAACGTCACAATAATGACGTCACAGTTGCATCTCTGTCGTCAAAGTCAGTTTCACTCCACACCAAACCCACCCTCTCCCAATCGACTCACGATAAACATTGTGCGTGTGCGCGTGTGTGTGCGCGCGCGTGTGTTATTGAATGAATTAATGAACATTAAAGTGTAACATCTACACCCATTGCCGATATGGCAGATGGGGATAACCAGCCCAGGTAGATGGTGGGAGGGAATGGAGAAGAACCTAAAAGAACACTGAACCGCCACAGCAATCATACCGCTAAGATTGACATAAAAGTGGCCAATTTTATCTTTCCCACCATGCAATTGTGTGTTATAACTGATGTTATGATAGGAGTACCATTTTGTACAAGTCATCAACTGAGGGAACCTAGAACTTAAAAAAGATGATGATGATGATGATGATAATGATGATGATGATGATGGGGAGGAGGAGGAGGAATGAAAAGAAGGAGAGAGTACCGACTATACATGGAATAATTCATGCAACAATGAAAGATTGCGATGAATTCATGCTGTACATTTAACTCAAACATATATTAACATCAAACGTATTTCATTTCTGACAGATTTGCAATGTCGGACAGGTTGGTCCAGATTCGGAACATCCTGCTATGTCTTCAAGAGGGAGCTTCTGACTTACAAGGATGCTTCAGTGAGTATTGCCATAGCAGTTTTTCTTAAAATCCCATTATTATCGCTATCTACATTCGTATGCGTTGACGTGACATTTACTGTGATGAATGCAGCAAAACAAAGTGGAAACGTGCCTGTATATGCACCATGTCCTCCTATCAGAACTAACATCGGGAAAATTTGTAGGAGCAATATGTTTGCTGTTGTCTCTTAGGTTAATAGATTCTGTCTTCAAACTTACTTTGTAGGAAAGGGCGAATGAAGGAACGAACAAACAAATAGCAATTAAAAATAAATGACGTTTTAGAGATTGTATAATTTTATATTTACTGATTACTGTCAATTAAAAATAAAAAATCATTGCTTTTATGAATGTGAAAACTGAAATGGACGTATTTTTCATTATACTTTTTTATTTTTGTGTAGGCAGCATGCAAAGCCATCGGAAGTATTCTAGTGGAAATTACAACGCCCGAAGAAGACCAGTTTGTTAGCAACATGACCACGGGTAATAAGAAAATTATTCACTTGGCAATAGCGAAAATATTCACTATTCAACTGGTGCATGTGTGTGTATATATCTGTGTGTGTGTGTGTGCGAGGGTGTGCGTGTGTGTGTGTGTGTTTGTGTGTGTGTGTGGTGAAGATACGGAAACTCCGATGGTATGGCCACGTCACTAAAACATCAGGCCTTGCAAAGACCATCCTGCAAGGCATGGTGCAAAAAGGCAAAAGAAAAGCGATAAAGAAAAAGATGTGGGAGGACAACATTCGAGAATGGACTGGCTTGACACTGAGCGAAGCCATGAGGGTTGCTGAAAACAGAGAAAGATGGAGAACGCTGGTTAAACGATCATCTTTGGTGCCCCAACGACTTTGGAGTTACGGGATAGGATGGGATAGGTATTGCTTTGTTATCTACCTATGGCTCACTAACCCGGCGGATAACCAGTTCCTCACATAGACCCTCTCCATTTTAAAAAGAAAGAAAAGAAAGAATCAGGACAACAAAATCAAGGCAATTCGAGATCAGAGTTAAATTAATAGTTAGTTATTCATTGCTTACAGGGTCCAGCGGACTGCAAAAAGCCGAATTACGACCACAAAATCAAGACCAGAACTTCGCTAGTAGTAGTAGTAGTAGTAGTAGTAGTAGTAGTAGTAGTAGTTGTAGTAGTAGTAGTAGTAGTAGTAGTAGTAGTAGTAGTAGTAGTAGTAGTAGTAGTAGTAGTAGTAGTAGTAGTAGTAGTGGTGGTGGTATAGTTATTTAGTAAAATCTTTATTTAATTTATTTATTTTGTTTTGTTTGTTTGTTGGTTATTATTATTATCATTATTATTATTATTATTATTATTATTATTATTATTATTATTATTAGTAGTAGTAGTAGTAGTAGTAGTAGTAGTTTTTGTTTGTGATTATTATTATTATTATTATTATTATTATTATTATTATTATTATTATTATTACAGATTCTGACATTCAGCGTGAAAACCATCCCACTTCTAGTAGATGTCATAGTCATTTATGTTGAATATTACATTTTAATATTGAATTATATAAACGATTTACCAAAAACATCGTCCAAGCTTACACAACTATGTCTTATTTTTTTTTTTTTTTTTTTTTTTTACATTTTAGCGATCTATCCTGCATGGATGGGGATCAATGACATTGAAAGGGAAGGAGTTTGGGTGTACACGTCTTCCGGCATGCCAGTCAACTACACCAATTGGCGTACAAGTACCCATGAACCCAATAATGAAAACGGAATAGAAGACTGCGGTACAACACACTTTTTTGGAAATACTTCCCCACAATGGAATGATTTTATTTGTGAAAACCTATTATATTACACATGCGAATACTCGCTTGACTAATTTTCTTGTGCACGACGATGCGCAGCATCAGGAAACAAAAATAATAATATCATTATCTGCATGGGACACAACCGTCGCTTATCCAGAACCTGCAGCAATTTGTTAAGGACAGTGCTGTGTACCTGACCTTAGGTGTCCGAATCAACTGCTGTTTTACCTGAAGCATGATCCTATATTAGCATCGTCGTCATTCTTATTATAATCTTTTTTTTTAATAAGTTTTCTTCAACGTCCTACTTGCCTATATGTATTCTCGCTTAGAATAACACATTACGTACCTTTGTGCGCATCGATTCAAATTTGTATTGGATCGTATCTTGTACGATAAAATTTACCTGGACAAACTGCAAGACTCGGAGGTTGCAGAAATATTCCAAGCCACAATTCGAGGGAAATTTCCACCATTGCTTATTTTGGGAGCTGGTGAAGTAGAAGTCAACACCATGACCACCACTTTACTTTCAACTTAGCTGTGGCAGATGCCGCCACTGAGATCATTGGTAAGCACCGCCCAAAGAAGAAACCGTGGATCACACCTGAACGTTTGGACCTGTGTGACAAATGAAGAGAGATGAAAAAGAAAAAAGAACACCTCACAGGAAGCTGATTCCTACCGAAAAATCAACACTGACATCCGAAAATGCATGCGCACAGCAAAGGAGAACTGGACCGAAAATCAATGCCAGGAAATGTAGAACAGTCTGAACAAGTACAACAGCAAAAAGACCTAGCAGACTGTGAAGCGGCTGACAAGTGTTAAACAGCCCAAGGTCTCCCCGATCCTAAGCAAGTCTGGCATATGCCTTACAGAAAAACAAGAAATCTTGGATAGATGGACAGAGTACTGCTCTGATCTTTACTACCACACACCAAACACAAACCCATCAGTTCTAGCATGTCCCCAGAACGGAGAAAAAGAAGAAATCCTCCCAATTCTCCGAGAAGAAGTTGAGGCAGCAGTGCAATCGCTGAAGAATGGCAAGTCAGCGGGAGTGGACAACATACCAGCAGAATTGCTTCAAGCAGGAGGAAAAGCGATGATTGATGCCATCACCATTATCTGTAACAAGATCTAGCAGAGAGGGGAGTGGCCTACACTATGGACCCAGTCGCTGGTCATCACCCTTCCCAAAAATGTAACCTTCAGGAGAGTGAAAATTATTGCACCGTCAGCACTATCAGCCATTCCATCAAGGTCCTCTTGGAAATAATACTCAACAGGTTGAAACCCCAAGCTGAACAAATCATAGCTGAAGAACAAGCAGGATTCAAGGCAGGACGAAGTACCTCTGAACAGATTTTCAACCTCAGAATAATCTGCGAGAAATACCTACAACATCAACAGCATCTAGATCATGTGTTTGTACGTAGACTTCAAGAAAGCGTTTGACCGAGTCTGGCATGCAACTCTGTAAGCAACCATGAGAGTGTACAACATCAGCCCCAAAAATTATCGAAGTCATCAAAAGCCTGTATGAAAGGCTACCAGTGCAGTCCTTCACAACAGCGCCATCGGGAACTGGTTCAGAACAACAATTAGCGTGCGTCAAGGATGCCTACTCTCTCCAAAAACTCTTCAACCTCTTCCTAGAGCACATCATGTCAGATGCCCTTGCAGATCACGAAGGCACGGTCAGCAAAGGGAGCAGAGCAATCTCCAACCTCCGTTTTGCGGATGACATTGATGGATTGGCTGGAGAGAACAAGAACTTGAACAGCTTGTACAGAAACTTGATACCACCCTCCAGAGCCTTTGGAATGGAAATAAGTACAGAGAAGACCGCACTGATGACCAACAACACCAATGGCATCAACACAGACATCAAAGTTTAAGGACAATCCCTCTACACGGTGCAACACTTCAAATATTTAGGAGCGATTGTATCAGACAATGGTTCCCGACAGAAAGTCCTCTCCACAAACGACTGGTGCCCTGACAAGTTTGAAACCCATTTGCAAAGACAGGACCATCAGTCTACACCCCAAGGCTGCTGCGCTCCCTTGTCATTTCCACCTTCTTATACGCTTGCGAAACATGGACCCTCACAGCAGACCTACAACTAAGAATACAAAGCATGGAGACGAGGTGCTACAGAAAACTTCTGGGCATTTTCTATACCCAGCACATTGGACAACACGATGACATGCTCACAGTGGTGAAGAAACGGAAACTCCGATGGTATGGCCACGTCGCAGAGCATCAGGCCTTGCAAAGACCACCCTGCAAGCCAAGGTGCAAGGAGGCAGAAGAAGAGAAACAGAAAAAGAGGTAGAAGGACAACATTCCAGAATGGACTGGCTTGATACTGAGCAAAGCCATGAGGGTTGCTGAGAACAGAGAAAGATGGAGTACGCTGGTTAAACGGTCATCTGTGGTGTCCCAGTGACTTTCGGGTTACGGGATAGGATAGGATAGGATAGGTTGCAGATGGACACTGCACACGAAATCTCCTTGTAAATGTTTATGGGGACAATAAAGGATTGTGAATCCCAGAATCGGCTTCCCCTCCCCCCTCCTCCACCTTACCAACTCCATCACCCCCACCCTCCCCTTAAAAAATAAAAAAGACAAGATTTTGATAATTTTAGCTTGCTGATAGTTCAGATACAGACCAATCGCCGATTGTTTCACTTTGCTTCTTTTAAGATAAAACCGAGACTGAACAGACCCATGAAAAATTATGCTGGTTTCCAGGTATGTGTGTTCGTTTATCTAAAACATGTGAATGAATTGCGTCTCTTTTTTTGTCTTTTCTTTTTTTCCATATATTAAACGAGTACTAGGTTTATTTTTAAAACATCCAACCAGTCAACCAAACGAAAAATAAAATTAGATATTTTTTTAAAGGGATTAAAAATATCGACCTCTCGAAACTATTGATTTTAAAAATAGCTTAAAAACTATTGTAAATATGCTGGCATAGTGTTAGCTTGTGGGAGAGTTTGGACCAAAAATGGGGGTAGAGAGGAGGTGGATAGGGTTAGAAAGATAGAGAAGGGGTGAGGGGTTGGAGATAAATAGAGAGGATGAATCCCCCCCCCCCCAAAAAAAAAAAAAAAAAAAAGAAAGAAAACAAAAAGAAAGAAAGAAAGGAAAATATGTATCGCCTAACCAGCAAGCGACATTGTCACCGATTGTGTTACACCTACTGATTGCCGCATTCCAGTCGTCGCAGCCATTCACATCGTCCCTTCACAATGAGACATCGATCATAATATAGCTCACTGCTTGCCATTCAACCCGCCGAGACTTCTTCTTTGCCTTTGTCTCGCCGGAAGCGCGATAATATCTGCAGAGCGCAGCGCATGCGCAAACAATGACGTCACTTCGGCGGAAAAGCGAGCTTGATTGGTGAAGGCAATTAGCAATCATTACGAGGCGGTAAAGCAAACACTCTTGCCCGCCCGTTGCCCCTGCCATAATCACGCACATCATAACACACGCCATATTGCTTCTTTTTTTTTTTTTTTGGGGGGGGGGGGAAGGGGGGGGCCCCGCATTTTAAATCTATTCTCGTGACGTGGGAGTATCACAATAGTTGGTAAGTAAAAATTAAAACGTTTATTTCATTTTCTCCTTTTTCAGAAGTGGTGGTGTAGGTGGTGTTGGGTGGAATTAGGGGAGGGTCTGTTATTGTGTATATAGTGCGTTTGATGCCTATATTTTTCTAGCCTTTACACCCAAAATGGGACAAACGGATTAAATCTTGAAAATTTTGAATCTTGCTCTTGCTTGTCTGTTTGTTTTGCCTGTCTCTTTTCATTTATGATTTTTAGTCTAACGGAATAAGTATATTTCTATAATTCAAATGATCACAAACACACACACACACACGCACGCACACACACCCACACCACACACACACACACACACACACACACCCAGCCGGGGGTACACAATATTATCATGACTTTCCTGAAACGCCACATACGTTGTGCTGCCAATGGGTCATATTTCTTCCCCATTTTTAAGTGTTCGAACCCTAACCCTAACCCAGCCCTAACCCTAACGGATCGTTGTTCTGACGTCAAAACAAGTAGACATATCAAAACAAGTTATGTAGATGTTCACTGATTTGTCCATGAATAACACTGTGTAAGTGTGCACACACACACACGCACACACACACACACACACGCACACCCCCACGCCCCCACACACACACACCAATGTCTGTTTTGTTGAAAACGTATCTGGAAGCTGTACGAATCAGTTTTATATTACTCATTTACTATTTTGAATCTATCTGATGATAGTGATTTTACGAATGTATCCAATTGTAGAGATGAAGAAAGGCTGAGGAATGCAGGAGATGGGGAAGGAGCGAAGAACACTACGCTAATAAACAACCACCCGGTAAAAATACAACACAATACAATACAATTTGACCACCTCGAAAGGAATCACAACAGGAGCAGAATTACAGTTTAAAAAGCAGTAAGCTTAATAATAAATTTGTGAATCCTTGTTATGACTTTGAAAGAAACCGATCTTGTTGACCATTCTGTCATTCGTAACAGAATTAGATAGGGTCGTTTTTTGCATTGAAACCCCCCCCCCCACCCCCTCCCGAATTTCACTCGTAATGGATAACGAAATATTATCTTAAATCTCATCTTAATTGCAAGTAAATGTTACAACTTGCTGAACCTCTACAACTACATTCATCAAAATGCAATGCCTTAATATAAATCTTATTGTACACATATACAACCGACTTGTACACTGTTCCTTGCCAATGATCCGGATGAGAGTATAAACCGAGGTCTAGTCAGAGCACGCATGCATTCCATAGCGCGCACGGATCTAAAGACCCTAACGCTCACGTCCTAAACGGGAGAGTGCCAGCTACACCAATACACCCAGCAGGCACCAAAGTTTATTTTCCCCTCTTGTCCTGGTGTCACGAATTGGCTAGTTTAAACTCTGCCTATCGACTATTTAGCATTGTGTAGCCTTTGTAACAGTAGAGAGTTAGTACAGTACACAGTAGCAATTAAATTACCGCACACTGCGAGCCTGAGCCACACACACAGCGCAGTGACGTCAGCACTTGAGTTTTGAATATGAACATTTTACCCAATGAGAGCTTACGCAAAGTGGTTGGAGCCAGTTTGACTAGGTCCAAACCCCGCACATTTTTTGGTCAGTTGGGAGTAATACACCGAAGTGTTAACAGCTAGAAAGCTGGCAGAGAAATCTCTCTACACTTAGACCAGGAAGCAGGACTTAGGAATCGTAGAATTCTATCAAGTCACACGGGCCTGAACTTGTCAAACAGGTAAATGAACACCCTTCTGTTTCATCGTGATATATGTGTAGTATTGTTGAAATTATGTTTGAAGAATTTGCTATGCATAAATGTGAATTGTTAATCCGAATTTGCGGGACCACGTGGAAGAGCCTACCACGAGGCGAAACACGACCGGTTACGCCGCCATGTTGTATCCCGTACGGAACCACTGTTGTTTAACTTATATGTATGTTTGCAGACCAGTGGCTGTACCACGGAATGTTTATAATATTATTAATTCTGTATGTGTATAGTTAGCCACGATTGATATTTATGTATGTATAGGAATTTAGAGTGAGATTCCAGTGGAACCCGGAAGTAGCAGAATGTTCGTCGCTTATGTATAGAGATGTGGAGCTATCACTGAGGGCTACTTGGCTTTCAGTGAGACGCTCTGCACAAACCGATTATTCAGGGTTGTGCAGAATTTCGTCTCTTATATTACAGACGGGCAGGCGAGCTATCCCGAGCTATCCCGAGCTATCCTGTGAACCCCACTCCACAGAAACAAGTTGGTTGAGGAACCTCTACCGCACAAGTCGGAACGAGCGACCCGGTAAAACTCCCTGTCAGACCCCACAGCGTGGCCAGGGAACCCAACTACACAACGACACAGGTGGACCAGAAGCTACCTCACAGAAGGACTTCGACCGCACCACCCGCCAGTTAAGTGTGTTATCCCAAGTGCACTTAAACTGATCAGAACAGGACCACAGTAGTCCAACTATTCAGAAACTCTAAAACGGACCACAGTAGTCCAAATCTACATGAGATATACTAGCGAGTGCCCGATGAAGATAGAACAGCTGCATAGACTATCAGCGATCGAACTATTAGCATTGAAAGAGACTTTTTAAGTTAGATTAGTACTTAGAGAACCTTGTATAGAGTAGAAGAAATAAATGTGTGATTTTAACTGTTATCAAAAGGCTGGACTACATATGATTCATAGCCGTGTGAAAGCTAGTGTGACAGTATTCTTTTACCTTTTTTCTATCTATTTCTGTACCCCAACCTTAACACAGAACGAGCTAAACAAATAAATTTATTAAAGTAATTCATAGGGTGACTTACTAGCAGTTCCCACCGAATAAACGTGAGGGTCCATAATTCCATTGTGCAGAGCCCATAAACCCCACGTGACACTTTAATTGGCGAGCCTAGCCAGGATCTGTGTATAATAGGAATTGGGTATAAACGGATCTAAGTACAATAAAATTAGATAACAGTAGGAGTAGTAGAATAACTTAGAATAGTGGTAACATTGACTCAGTTTGGGTGCACTATTCTTTAGTTAAAAACTTTTTTGCTTCAATTATTTTTGTGTCTGTATGTTGCATTGTTCTTTTGCAGGTTTTGCTTAAGTAACTGTTGTATGCCATTTGACTCTTGTTTTATTCTATTATTGATTACGAATTTGATTGTCTTTGCATTGTTTTTATTGACTTGCAATATTGCTAGTGTTTTGGTATTCCACGTGATTCAGAGGGTGTTCATAGACACGTTTGGCAATGTCGGACCCAGTGGCCTTGAGATTGCGTTTCAAGGAATTGGGAGAAGCTTTACACTTAGCAGGGGCGGACCTAATTGCGTATATAAATGCAGAGGTAGAGAAACAGGAGGCTAAGGCAGAGAGAGCAGCAGAAAGGGAGGCGAAGAAACTAGCCTTAGAAGCAGAGCAGAAGAAACTAGCATTAGAAGCAGAACAGAAGAAACTCGAAGCAGATCAGAGAAAAGCAGAATTAGAAGCAGAGCAGAAGAAACTAGAATTAGAAGGAGAACAGAAGAAGGCAGCATTAGCAGCAGAGAGAGAAGCAGAAGTTAGGAGATGGGAGTATGAGAGGGCAGAAAAAGAAAAAGAGAGGGCAGAGAAAGAAAAAGAGAGGGAAGAAAAGGAAAAAGAAAGACAGCATGAGTTAGAGCTAAGAAGATTGGGATCAGGAGCTTCAAGTTCTTCCTCAACCCCTTCCCACTCAGATCAGCTAGAGGTAGCATCCAACCCTGTACAAGGAATGTCATTTCCACTGGGAACATTCAATGAGAGAGAAGAAGGTCTAGATCTCTATCTGACTAGGTTTGAGCGCCTAGCAACAGAGTATAAGCTAGATCCCACTCATTGGTCTTTCAAGCTTAGTCAAGGACTTAGAGGAAAGGCTTATGACATCTACAGTAAGCTACCGACTGACAGAGTGACTGACTATCACAAAGTAAAAGAGGCACTCCTAACGGGATTCGAACTGACAGGAGAATGCTACCGGCAAAAGTTCCGCACCAATCGGAGAGTGAAAGGAGAGAGCTATGCGCAGTTCGCGGATCGGTTGTCCACAACGCTGGATAAGTGGATTAGCCAGTCAGCCACGGCTAAGACGTATGATGGACTGACAGAACTGTTAGTATGGGAACAGCTACGGGAAACCATGACCCCCGAGCTGAGAACCTTCTCAGTAGAGCAGGGCGCGGAAAGACTAGAAGATCTGGTCAAGGTCGCAGATAGGTACGTGGCCGCACACGGAGAAGCCAAGAGCTTCAGGCGAGACCTAAAGCCTAACGGGAAAGAGGCACAGAAACGAAGCCCTAACCGAGAAGAGCGCACCGCGAATAAGCCGAATAACCCCAGACCTGGGCAAAATAAAGGACCCAACACGGAATTCGGGAAAAGAGGTCCCGCAGAACAGAGACGGTATTGTTCGTTCTGCAACAGAAACAATCACTCCACCGCAGAATGTTTCAAGTTGGCCGCACAACGTAGGGAAGAGCGCGAAAGCCGGCCAGCGCACAGAGTTCTAACTCAAAGTAGCGGTAATAAGCCACACACGATCGGAGATCACCCATCGGTGACAGACACGGTCAAGGTCAACGGAAAAGAAGCGAACTGTCTGTATGACACAGGTCTATCATACGACGCGATAGTCAGCGAGTCTCTTGTATCGCGCGCGGACTTGACAGACAAGACAGTCGACTTACAAGGAGCAGACTTGACGAAACCGACGACTACTTGCCCAATAGCTTGGATCGAAGTAGAGAGTAGGTACGTCACAGGACGAATCCAAGCAGCTGTTTTACAGAAACCCCTGTATGATCTAGTGCTAGGTTGTAGGTATGTGTTCTTAGGCACGCCCCCCAAAACTGTAGAGATAGCTGCAGTGCAAACCAGGGCCCAAGCTAAAACCCAACCACCCCAGCCCGAGTTCGCTCCGAATCCAGGACTCGAAGAGATCAAAACAGCACAGAAAGAAGACACCTCGATTGCGAAGTGCTTCCAGAAGCTACCCAAGGCGCACACACCCCCGCACAAGGGAGACTTCTACATGGAACAGGGAGTTCTACATCGACAAGGAGATGGAGATCACACCCAACTAGTACTACCAGCCACCCTTCGAGCCCAAGTACTAGAATTAGGCCACAGCATGCCACTCAGCGGACACATGGGAATTGGAGCCACAGTGCAGAGAATCAGCGCACACTACTATTGGCCAGGAATCACGGAGGATGTCAAGCGCTACGTGAAATCTTGCCACCAATGTCAACGATATTCCCCGCGACATCACACCGTACCAGTTACCTTAGGACCATCAGTAGTAGTCGGCGTGCCATTCCAGCAAGTCTCAGTAGACATAGTAGGACCACTGCCCATGACCAAGAAGCGGAACAGATTTCTACTCACACTCGTCGACGCATGTACGATGTGGTGCGAAGCAGTCCCGTTGCCAGCGATCGACACCAAGAAGATTGCAGATGCACTCATCGCCATCTTTACCAGAGTCGGATTCCCGGACAGCATTAGAACGGACAACGGATCTCAGTTCACCGGCCGCCTGATGCAAGACGTGTTCGAGTTGATACAAGTTCATCACATTCGCACACCACCATATCACCCAGCCAGCAACGGACAAGTAGAAAGACTGAATGGAACCCTTCTCACCATACTCAGGAAAGTCGCCGACGACAATCCAGAAGCGTGGGACACCTACGTGAATGCGGCACTGTTCGCATACCGAGAAACGCCCCATGCAGCCACAGGCTACACCCCGGCAACATTGCTATTCGGCAGACCTCTAGCAGGACCGCTAGAAGCCCTACGCAGAAGTTGGACGGAGGCCAAGATAGACGACACACCCAGAGGTGCCACCAAGTACGTCGCAGACCTGCAGGAAACCCTCAAAGCAACGTGGAAGAAAGCTGGTGAAGCACTGAAGAAGGCAAGAGCCCGTCAGGCGAAGTACTACAACCGCCACGCGAAGGACAGAGAACTGCAAGTCGGCGATCAAGTGCTACTCTTACTTCCAAGTGGAACCAACAAGCTGGACATCGCTTGGAGAGGACCGTACCGGGTGACTGCCAAGAGATCCAAGACAGTCTACCAAGTAGAGGTGAACGGGAGAGCCCGATACCACCACATCAATCGCCTCAAGAAATACATCGACAGACCAGCGACCCCCAGCACACACACATGGATGGCCATCGCCATCGCGGAAGAAGCTCATCCACAACTACAACAGCACCGCCGTAACACGGACAAATGGAACCCGGAAAATCGCCCCGGACAAAGTAGTTTGGACAGCGGAATGCGAGACAGCCTTCCAAACACTCAAGGACAGAATGACATCGGCGCCAGTACTCCACCTACCCGATTTGACTCAGCCATTCGTTCTTCGCACCGACGCAAGCGACTTAGGACTCGGAGCAGTACTGCTACAGCGCGACCCCAAGAATGCAGAGACGCTATTCCCTGTCGCCTACGCCAGCAGAAAATTGAGACCCGCCGAGACCCACTACGCCACGTCGGAGAAAGAATGCCTTGGACTAGTCTGGGCCATACAGAAGTTTCAACTCTACCTGTATGGGACCCATTTCACAGTTCAGGTGGACCACCAACCACTATCGTTCCTGGCAGCCTCCAAGTCTTTGAACTCTCGCCTGATGCGATGGGCACTCACCCTTCAGGCGTACTCATTCCAAATCGAGTACATCCCCGGCAAAGAAAACCACGGAGCCGACTACCTCAGTCGCCATCTCGTGGAGGACACAGCAGCTGTCGCCCACCCAACACAACTAAGGGCCACAGCACCAGAATTCGTCCCCGCCCAGTAATACCCTGTCACTAGTGTCCATAGCTACCTGGCACAGCATTGCAGCTCAGGTAGAGCAACTTACTTAGTTTGTAAATAGGACCCTAGGATAGTGCAGTGTTAAACTAGGCTCTGTAGTAGAAAAAGGTCGAATCCAGTAGTCATCGCCTTTTTTCAGTTGAGGGAGCCTGTCACGAATTGGCTAGTTTAAACTCTGCCTATCGACTATTTAGCATTGTGTAGCCTTTGTAACAGTAGAGAGTTAGTACAGTACACAGTAGCAATTAAATTACCGCACACTGCGAGCCTGAGCCACACACACAGCGCAGTGACGTCAGCACTTGAGTTTTGAATATGAACATTTTACCCAATGAGAGCTTACGCAAAGTGGTTGGAGCCAGTTTGACTAGGTCCAAACCCCGCACATTTTTTGGTCAGTTGGGAGTAATACACCGAAGTGTTAACAGCTAGAAAGCTGGCAGAGAAATCTCTCTACACTTAGACCAGGAAGCAGGACTTAGGAATCGTAGAATTCTATCAAGTCACACGGGCCTGAACTTGTCAAACAGGTAAATGAACACCCTTCTGTTTCATCGTGATATATGTGTAGTATTGTTGAAATTATGTTTGAAGAATTTGCTATGCATAAATGTGAATTGTTAATCCGAATTTGCGGGACCACGTGGAAGAGCCTACCACGAGGCGAAACACGACCGGTTACGCCGCCATGTTGTATCCCGTACGGAACCACTGTTGTTTAACTTATATGTATGTTTGCAGACCAGTGGCTGTACCACGGAATGTTTATAATATTATTAATTCTGTATGTGTATAGTTAGCCACGATTGATATTTATGTATGTATAGGAATTTAGAGTGAGATTCCAGTGGAACCCGGAAGTAGCAGAATGTTCGTCGCTTATGTATAGAGATGTGGAGCTATCACTGAGGGCTACTTGGCTTTCAGTGAGACGCTCTGCACAAACCGATTATTCAGGGTTGTGCAGAATTTCGTCTCTTATATTACAGACGGGCAGGCGAGCTATCCCGAGCTATCCCGAGCTATCCTGTGAACCCCACTCCACAGAAACAAGTTGGTTGAGGAACCTCTACCGCACAAGTCGGAACGAGCGACCCGGTAAAACTCCCTGTCAGACCCCACAGCGTGGCCAGGGAACCCAACTACACAACGACACAGGTGGACCAGAAGCTACCTCACAGAAGGACTTCGACCGCACCACCCGCCAGTTAAGTGTGTTATCCCAAGTGCACTTAAACTGATCAGAACAGGACCACAGTAGTCCAACTATTCAGAAACTCTAAAACGGACCACAGTAGTCCAAATCTACATGAGATATACTAGCGAGTGCCCGATGAAGATAGAACAGCTGCATAGACTATCAGCGATCGAACTATTAGCATTGAAAGAGACTTTTTAAGTTAGATTAGTACTTAGAGAACCTTGTATAGAGTAGAAGAAATAAATGTGTGATTTTAACTGTTATCAAAAGGCTGGACTACATATGATTCATAGCCGTGTGAAAGCTAGTGTGACAGTATTCTTTTACCTTTTTTCTATCTATTTCTGTACCCCAACCTTAACACAGAACGAGCTAAACAAATAAATTTATTAAAGTAATTCATAGGGTGACTTACTAGCAGTTCCCACCGAATAAACGTGAGGGTCCATAATTCCATTGTGCAGAGCCCATAAACCCCACGTGACACCTGGGTGGCGCTTCTTTTGAGGCTGTCACGCTTTCTTTTATGAGAAAGCAAGCAGAATTTCAGTCGCAAGGGTGACGTATACAATTTTATTTTTAAAAAATCTTCCCCCTCCCTCTCCCAACACGCACACACAAATATTAATAGATACTCACTCTCAGTACAGCTTTCAGAACTTTCCTTTTTCACTCAGTTCAGAACTTTTATTTTTTTAGCTTAAATTGTCTAAGTCTGCAAACAAACATGCGGCAGACCACACATTATTTTGTGGGCATCGGCGCAAAGAGGTAATGTAAACACAGGATGGCGACTATAGATTTTGTGATTAAGGGATATTTCCTGCACATAATACATGTTCTTTGAAATCATAAGCAGAAATGCTGCATAACGTACTCAGCTTTGATACCGATCACTGTAACACATGTATATATACTAAACTAAATTTGAAGCTCATGCAACTCATTAAACACTGCTTACATCTAATTCTTTAAACACCCCAAGCTTAGAATAAAGTCAATATTTCAACCAAGCGAACGTGGAGCAGATAATCCTTTATTTCGTTTGCATTACCCCGAAGAATAAACGCCAACACAAATAAAGACCTTATAATTATAGTGTGATTGATTTGATGGATTTGCTTAAATTATGAACAAAAATGAAACAACTCATAAATAAATGGTACAGTTGGATATTTTACTTATTGTAACGCTATCCCTAGCTAAGAAAGCAGTAGTTTCAAACAAGTTAACACACAGCCAAACTAAACATGTAATTTTTTCTGCATCAACGCAAAGATAAAATGTAAACACTCGGGTGACGACTATAGATTTTGCGATCAACAGATCTGCCTACACGCAATGCTCGTACTTTGAAATATTGCAACCTAACTGTCAATCCCCCTTTCCCCCCTCTTCCCAGTCCCCTATTCGCTAATGTGACGTGGGACTTTAATCTATATAACTAAACTAAACTATTCATGACCACAGTCTACCCAATGCTAATGCCTTGAGAGTTTTGTCATGAAAGATTCTGTTAAATCTTACACATGCATAATAATGCAATACACTGTACAAATGATCGCAGCTAATACTTTTAAATATCAAGCAAAGCATACAGCGTATCCGCGACCAAATGTTTATTTTGCTTGTATCAAGAAAACACAAAGGCATTTGACAACTGTTCTATAGATTTTGCGGTGGTGGAATGAGCAGAGATCGTTTGTATCACATACATAAATGATGCACATCAATTTAAAACTGCCAACCGAAAATAGTATGCATACCCCGTGCTTAGGATGTTGTCAGTGTTTCAAACAAACACCCGCGTCACTGGCGATCAAACGCATATTATGATTTCATCATAGCAAGCAGGAAATGCACACACCCACAAACAATCACACACGCACACACACACAGACGCACGCACGAAAACTACATATTTTGCGATTAAAGAATTTCCTTAGTTCTCTTAAATCATATACATAAATGATGCAAACCGTTTTATCTTAGTGCATTAAGAACACACACGCACACACACAAGCACACCCAAACACACACGCATACACACATACACATCACGTACACAAACACACACACACACATAAACATAACGCACACAAAAATACACACACGTCCTGCAGATTAAGCATTTTATTTCGCATGCATCAGTGCCAGAACTAGAAAGAAACGCAAACACCGATGACGACTATTATAGATTTTGTGATTAGAGAGAAGGTGGCGTTGTATGATGCGCTGCAAAATGCATGTGCTTGTCGTGCATTAGCAGCCTGCGGTGTGTGCACTGGTGCACGATAAAGCAGCTGGTTGTCATGAGAGTGCGCGTTGGTTGAATAATCGTCATCAATGTGGATTAGTTTGTTTACCCGTTACGTCTGGCGGCGTGTAAAACAAGTCCTATCCTTCTTAGTTCAATTTCCTCGCTTGTCTTTTCTCTCAATCCTTCGTTTCCTTGTTCTTTCTAATTTCCTTTCCGTCTTTCTATCGATCTCTGGTTTGTTCTTGTTTTAATGTGTATATTTATTATTTCTTTCTTTCATTTGTCTTCTTCCTTCCTTCCTTTCTTTCTTTTTTCCTTTTCTTTCTTATATCCAATCATGTTTATTTTTTTTCTTTCCTTTAGACCTTCCAACCGTTTCTTCTTTCTTTTCCAATTTTTCTCTTTCGTTCTAATTATTTTCTTTCTGTCTTTTTTGCCTAGCGCCCTCTATGTCCCGCTGTTTTTCTTTCTTTCTTTCTTTCTTTCTATTTTTCTAATCGTTTTCTTTCTTAAATTCATTCTTTCATTCATCTCATTTACCCCGTTCATTCTATCATTCGTGGATTTAATCAATCAATTATTTATTAATACAATAATTTATGTATTTCTTTCACCATTCCTCCTGCTGTTTCCTCTGTCTCTTTTTTTCATTACTAAAACATTTGTTTCGTTACTTATCTTCCATTCCTCTTTAATAGAGAGAGAGAGAGAGAGTGTGTGTGTGTGTGTGTGTGTGTGTGAGAGAGAGAGAGAGAGAGAAATCAAAGTCGAAACCTGTAATAGTATATTGGCATTAGGTCCCATGAACCTCTCCTTAGGGGAGAGAGGGAGAGAGAGAGAGGTTGTGTGGTGGGGTTGTGCCGAGTGGACGGGGGTGGTGGAGAGTAGGACAGCCCGCATAACAATCGCAATTTAAAAACGCAGCAGCGAAAATCGATACGGAAGCCACGATTTTCAATACCAACAAAACAAAAAAATGTCCAATACAGCAATAGCTGAGAACTGCATTCATTCACCGTTGAATAACATTTTCGATGACACAACGACTGTAAGCCTACATTTTAAAGTGTATTACAGCACTGCAGAATATAAGATAAAATGATGTGAACTGATCTGAATTGGATATTATGATTTTCAAAGATAAATGCACCTAACATCAATGTCAAACCAATAATTAACTCATTGGCAATAAATAGACCACTTTTTAAATATCAGAATTTGAACTGAACTAAATAAAATAGTACAAAATGGTTTCCAAAGATAAATGAATCTGGGGGCAATGTTATGAACGGGTTTAATGAACTAAAAGGAGATTTACTCCTCTAGATTATATAGAGGTGTACGTTTGCGTCTGCTATTCGTTCCTATTCGTTCGTAAAACTGCCCCTGTCCCTGTCAATGAGATATAATAACGTGAACATCATGTTGGCTACATTGTTCGAGGAAACAATAAAATCAATGCAAAATAAATAAATAAATACTTACAGAATAAAGAGAAGCACAGATGAACTTGGATTAATCTCATGCAGGTGTGAAGACGAGTCCGGAAGAATCTCTTCATTACTTCATTGTCGTCTTACTTGTTGCCGCCAACACAAGGAATGGTTCCAATCAACCAGAAACAAAGTTTTTGTACTTCGGTTAAGGATAAAGGATTAAGATTTTAAGGAAATGTGTCTGTGTTAGTTTAAAACACTTTGTATGGAAAAGGCAAAAACATTTTTACGCCGAAATTCATATATTGTTTACACTAGTTTCACCTCGTTCAAGGCACCTTGAGATTCTGTCCGGATTGAAGGCGGAAGCAGAGACGTTTGCAGAAACTATTGAGAACTGTCCCTTTCCAAGCTGTGAACAACCCAATACCTTAAGTAAAATCTGTTAACTAGATATACACTTTCCAAGTCCAAAGTATCATATATTCTAAGCTGCGTCACTGAAAACAACACTGTTACAATTAGCTAGTTGTTTTATTTTATTTAACGTCTTTTCACCAAAATGATTTTTTGAAATAAGACAATTTTGGGAAAAATTACAGGACGTGTCGATCATATTACTTGAGGCAGATAAATCTTTGAACAAGGCAATTAAAGCTTTTACAGACATCCAATGATGTATAACTTAAAACGTGTAAAAAGCGTGCGACACAGTGCTAGGGGTTTACTCGTAAAAAAGAGAAAATCGTCGAACTCTATCTTGAGAGAGACGGCACAAACTGCCCTGTCCCTTGCCTTCCGCCTCCAAGACTGAGATTTATCGTGGAATACAGCGCCGTCGTCTGCTGTCCTGTCTTTTAAAAATGATGCTAAGGAAAAAAATATATATAAAAAAGCAAGTTCTCCCTTGGTACGCAGCTACGCGCCGTCAGACACGTTGCGGCCGCGACGCTAAAGGACACATTTTTGCCAGAGACGGAAAGGTGAGGATTTGAAGGGAATGGAGTATAGCCTACCGGTGTAAAGTGCGCGCAGGGATGGGGGATGGAGGGTGGGAATGGAGTGGAGGAAATGGAGTGAAGACAATGTGCGGTGGTGGTGTGTGCATGAGTGAGTGGCGGGAGGCGCGTGCGTGCGAGTATGTGTATGCGTGAATGGGGCTGGGCTAGTCACACGATAGAACCATTGTGAAGTTCTATCCCAGCAACACTGGCAATGAAGGTGTGGATGATTGAGTTGTGGGAAGGAGGAGAGGAGAGAGTGGAAAAGAGGAGAGAGAATGGGGTCAGAGGAGAGGGGGAAAAAAGTTTATTTTTTTAAATTCCCTTTTCTCCCATTCTCCCCAGCAGCAGCAGCAATAATAAGATAGCGACGCGACAGAGCACGCGGGATATAGTCGTCAGCAATAGATATGTCGTGGTGCCCCTAGTTGCTCCTTAGTACATCTCTTCGATTTCTTCCTAGAACGGTGACCATGTCTGCTGTTACTGTATAGCGTACATGTGACGACGACGACGACGACGATGATGATGATGATGATGATAATGACGATGAAGTTTTATTTAGCCTATATGTCTCCATAGTAGCAGGCTAATGATGGTTTCTATTATATTAATGTATAACATATTCATGCTCCCAAAGGTTAATTACACATGTTTAGTCAGGTCGGCGGTGTGGTAAAGGAAAATGAATGATCTTATTTGCACTTAGTACTTTATTCAATCACACCAATATGACGTAGGATAGTACGTATATTCGCCACCGGTCAATAACCTTTTTACTTCATCTCTAAGTAGTAAAATTATTGCAGTCTCTCTCTCTCTCTCTCTCTCTCTCTCTCTCTCTCTCTCTCTCTCTCTCTCTCTCTCTCTCTCTCTCTCTCTCTCTCTCTCTCTCTCTCTCTCTCTCTCTCTCTCTCTCTCTCAAAGAGTTTAGTATCACTATTAGATATATTGTAGAAAGGAGATGGCGCACATTCTCTATCTCCCTCTCTATCCATATGATGTATGTCGGTATGTGTGTGTATGTGTATGTGTGTGCTTGCGTGTGTGCGTGCGTGTGTGGGTGTGTGTGTGTGTGTGTGTGTGTGTTGTCCTTCTCCGGCATTTGAGAGTGAGTAAATTCAAGCACTACCAGCACTGAAATTGTTTGAAAATTAGATCGATTGAAAACATTGATTTATCTCACTCTCTCTTGATCAAAGACTGATCGAGAATGTGATTACTCCCATTCTAATCATGCTTCCCGCTCTATGCCTCGGCCAAACGCTATTGTTTATCTTTTTCCCTCTCTTTACATCGGCCTGATGATGTATTCTCTTTTTTGTCATGCATCGCACGGGTCCATCGAATTTCCATCAGATCGACCTGACACGGTTCACCCAATAACAAGCATGAGCAACAGATCATTAAACACGTTACCTGCTAGCTGTTGCTCTTTCTGCTCGATGAAACGAATCGGGGATGAAGCCCGCTCATGCAATGAACCGTGAATCCCACACTGTTGTCAGAAAAGCCCTAAAAAATCATACCCACTGTGCTGGACAGTAAACTGGCACTCTTGTATCAGCAGTGCTGCCGTGAGATGACAAAGTAAAAGAGATAAGAAAAAAACTGATCTATTCCTCTCCAGAAAAAATACATTTACTTACAGCGTAGCTTTCGCAAGGCATCCACTTGGCTCCTTTAGCGCTGATATGACGTTTGACCTGAACTGGAGTTTAATGTGGGTACGGAGAAGATGTCAATATTAACGGTAGCTAGTGTAAGACAGCGACCGTGCGGTCTTTGGTACGGAGTTTCTTCTTCTTCTTCTCGAAGTAGGCTGGAGACTAGGGAGTTCAAAAGTAATTTTCACCGTAACTCACTAAATCCCGGAACTCTGATCTCATCGGAAATATTTTGTAAGATGTAAGATGGGGACTACTACTTCTGAATATTTTTGTCTTGACGGATTTCAAGCTACGTGCATTGTTCTCTATTTTCCCGTTTCAGTACTAACTAGATTATCCAAAAAGCTAGTCTATGGATGCATTCAGGAGCTCATTCTACAGGAGAGTGGTCCTAGATATTTGTTGGTTTCTGTTTTCCTAAAGACGTGCATCGTGTTCTATCCCTCTATTACAATACTAACCACGGGACCCAAACCTTTGACCGTTGGTACCAATCTCATTTTCAAGGAGCTCCCACTTTAATCAGAGAAAGAGAAAGAGGGAGAGAGAGAGAGAGAGAGAAAGAAAGAAAGAAAGAAAGAAAGAAAGAAAGAAAGAAAGAAAGAAAGAAAGAGAGTGTAAATGGTAAAGCCGTTTAATTGGACGTAAAATATTTTGGTTTGAGAGAGAGAGAGAGAGAGAGAGAGAGAGAGAGAGAGAGAGAGAGAGAGAGAGAAGAGAGAGAGAGAGAGAGAGAGAGAGAGAGAGAGATGTACTCCATTGCAAACAAAGGTGGTTTGGGTGAAGTTGGGGGTGGGTCGGGCAATAGATACGCACACTGCCGACTTCACTCAGGCTGATCAGCTCAGCAGGGAAAGGAAGAGGGGGGTGGGGGTGGGGGGTGGGGAGGGACCAGGGGTGGCAGCGGACGGTCTGGAGGTAGTCAAGTGTGAGCAAGAATCGTTCTCCTAGGTTGTTTGTTCTACAACAGCTCACACTGCACACTGCCCTCAAACAACTGTTGCACACTGCCCTCAACCAACTGTTGTAAACTGCCCCTAATCAACCAACTGCTGGAATATGTCCTCAATCATCTGTTGTAAACTGCCCTAAATATCTATTGTAAACTGCCCTCAAACAACTGTTGTAAACTGCCCTCAAATATCTATTGTAAACTGCCCTCAAACATCTGTTGTAAACTGCCCTCAAACATCTGTTGTAAAATGTCCCCAAACATCTGTTGTAAACTGCCCTCAATCATCTATTGTAAACTACCCTCAAGCATCCGTTACGAACTGCCCTCAAACATCTGTTGGTAACTACCCTCAATCATCTATTGTAAACTGCCCTCAACCATCTGTTGTAAACTACCCTCAATCATCTATTGTAAACTGCCCTCAAGCATCTGTTGAAAACTGCCCTCAAACTGCCCTCAATATCTATTGTAAACTGCCCCCCAGTTGTACGTTGTAAACTCCCCTTAATCATATGTCACTCATCTGATGTAAACTGCCTTCAATCAAGCAATTGTTGAAAACTGCCCTCAGTCATACATTGTAAACTGCCCTCAAACACTTGTCAATCATATGTTTTTAGCTGCCCTCAATCAACCAACTGTTGAAAACTGACCAGAAACATCTGTTGTAAACTGCCCTAAATCAATTGCTGAAAGTTGCCTTCTTCCAATTGTTTTAACAGACTTTAACCAACTTTTGCAATCTGCCCTCAAACAGCTGTTTAAAAACTGCATTTAGTCAACTGCTGCAAACTGCATTCAGCCAAACTGCCCTCAACCAACTGTTAAAAACTGCCCCTAACCGACTGTTCGAAACGCAAAAATCAACTGTGGGAAATTGGAAATTCCCTCAACTCTCAACCAACAGTTGTAAACTGCATCCAACCAAATGTTTCAAACCGTTCTCCACTAGCTGAAGACTTAACACACATGATCGAGCTGGCATCGAAAGCCTTTCTAATATAATGTTTATGTATCAATAAACATAATAAACATAATAATAATAATAATAATAATAATAATAATAATAATAATAATAATAATAATAATAATAATAATAAACCGCGCCAGATCTTTCTTGATGAAAAGAACCACTCACTCCATAACGGATCGGTCGTCGCCCGGGTCACCAAGAACCGCGCCTTCCGTTGGCCACCAAGACGGAGGTGATAAGTGTGCTACTGATGGACAACTTAGCAAGATTCGCACGAGAGACAACATCGTCATAGGAACCTGGAATGTCAGGACCCTAACTGCGGAGGGAAAATTAGAAGAACTGGCCCACGAGCTGGACCACTATCGATGGTACATTTTAGATCTCAGCGAACTGCGCTGGAAAGGCCTAGGTGAAACAACGACCGACAAAGACCAAAAGCTTTATTTCCGCGGGACAGATGACAGGCATGAACACGGCGTTGGATTCTTGGTCCACAAAGGCATTCTAGCAACTATCAGCCCAGTCTCCAGTAGACTCATTACCATACGTCTAAGAGCAGCTCCTTTAAACATCACCATCATCCAGGCCTATGCCCCAATATCAGATTGTCGACAGCGAAGTCGAGGATTTCAATAAAATCTGCAGGCTGTCATTGACCAAGTGCCTAAGAAGGACGTAGTCATAGAGCAAGGCGACTGGAATACCAAGGTTGGCCAAGATGCGTACCACAACTAGGGAGATACAGAGGTCTGAGACTCTAGGAGTTTACCAGATACAACACTCTGATATTGGCAAACGCGTTTGGTCTCCACGAAAAATCCAGACGATGGACCTGGCACAGTCCCAGCGGGGAGCATCACAACCAGATTGACTACATCAAGGTCAAGAAACGCTTCAGATCAACTGTCAACATTCAACAGATCAAGCATCAACATTGGCAGAACACGCACATTTCCAGGAGCAGATATCGGAAGTGACCACGATCTCGATATGATGTCTTTCCGACTCCCCTTGGAGAGAGGAAACACAGCAAAACCCACCAGACTGAAGTTGAGACTGCAAGACCCGGAGGTGGCAAAAATATTCCAAGTCACAATTGGAGGGAAATTTGCACCACTGCTCATTTTGGGAGCTGGTGAAGTAGATGTCAACACTATGACCCCCACCTTAAACTCAGCCGTGACAGATGCCGCCACTGAGATCCATGGCAAGCACGCCCAAAGAAGAAACCGTGGATTACACCTAAACTTTTGGATCTGTGTAACAAACGAAGAGAGATGTAAAAGAAAAAGAACACCTCACAGGGAGATGAAACCTACCGAAAAATCAATAATGATATGCCAAAAGGCATGCGCACAGCAAAGGAGAACTGGACCGAAAATCAATGCCAGGAAATATAGAACAGTCTAAAAAGAACAACAGCAAGAAGGACTACCAGACTGTGAAGCGGTTGACAAGTGTTAAACAGCTCTAGGTCACCACGATTCAAAGCAAGTCTGGCATATGCCTTACAGAAGAACAAGAAGTTTTGGATAGATGGACAGAGTACTGCTCTGACCTTTACAACCACACACCAAACGGAGACACATCAGTTCTAGCATGTCTCCGGAACAGAGAAGAAGAAATCCTTCCAATTCTCCGAGAAGCAGTTGAGGCAGCAGTGCAATCGCTGAAGAAGGGCAAGTCAGCGGGAGTGGACAACATACCCGCAGGATTGCTTCAAGCAGGAGGAGAAACGATGATTGACACCCTCACCATTTTGTGTAACAAGATCTGGCAGAGTGGGGAGTAGCCTACACCGTGGACCCAGTCGCTTGTCATCACTCTTCCCCAAAAGGGTAACCTAAAGGAAATGTGAAAACTATCGCACCAGCAGCCTCATCAAACATCCCAGCAAAGACCTCCTGAAAATAATACTCAACAGTTTGAAATCCCAAGCTGAAAAAATCATAGCTTAAGAACAAGTAGGATTCAGGGCAGGTCGAAGTACCAATGGGCAGATTTTCAACCTCATAATAACCTGCGAGAAATATCAACAACATCTATGTCATGTGTTTGTAGACTTCAAGAAAGCGTTTGACCGAGTCTGGCATGCAGCTCTGTGGGCAACCATGAGAGTGTACAACATTAGCCCTAATATTATTTAAGTCATCAAAAGTCTTTATGACAAGGCTACCAACGCAGTTCTCCACAACAGCGCCATCGGGAACTGGTTCAGAACAACAATCGGTGTGCGTCAAGGATGCCTACTCTCTCCAACACTCTTAAAAATGTCCCTAGAGCGCATCATGTCAGATGCACTTGCAGATCTCGAAAGCACAGTCAGCATAGGGGGTAGAGCAATCTCCAACCTCCGTTTTGCGGATGACGTTGATGGGGCTGGAGAGGAACAAGAACTTTAACAGCTGGTACAGAGGCTTACCACCTCCAGAGCCTATGGTATGGAAATAAGTGCAGAGAAGACCAAAATGATGACCAGCAACACCAATAGCATCAACACCGACATCAAAGTCCATGACCAATCCCTCAACACGGTTCATAGCTTTAAATATATAGGAGCAATTGTATCAGACAATGGGTCCCGACAGGAAGTCCTCTCCAGGATCGCACAACCAACTGCTGCCCTGACACTTGAAACCCATTTGGAAACACATGATCATTAGTCGACACTCCAAGGTTAAGGCAGCTGCGCTTCCTTGTCATCTCCGCCTTCCTATACGCTTGCGAAATATGGACCCTCACAGCAGACCTACAACGATAAACCGCGTTCAGAACTGCTGAAAAGTGTTGACTAGAAATACAACGCTCATCTATTCGTGGACAGCAGCCAAGCGTACATGATAAAACGGTTGTTCATTACCGTTGATCCTTGTAAAAACGACGACACGTTTCATTCATTCTTGACAGCTGGAAGTAGCCTTCAATCAACTGTTGGAAACTGCCCACGACCAATTTGTATAAGTTCTCTTTAGCGCTGGTGTCAATGCTAGACTGTACTGGTCGGGGAGTGAGTCTGTCCCCGGGGTGGAGACTAGAGATAGTAGGCCGCGCCAAAGCCTTCAACATCATAGAGGGCATCAAGCTCGCGTTTCAAAAGGTCGCGAGTTCAAAAAAAGTTCGCCAAACTATTAAATGAAATATTGTTAGATATATCATGTGTATTGTCCTTGTCACGAGTGTCACTTTGGTCAGTCAGCTACGTCTGCATGAGGCTTAAATATCATTGCATAGTTGATGGCTTTTAGGAGTACCGGTAGCTTTAGATTAAAAAAAAAACTGACTGCTGGTCCTGCTTCCAATATCCTGAATAGCGTTGCAATGCAGTTGTCGTGCTCGGGTTGGCAGCAAGAAATAAAATAATCAAGCAGTTTCAACTAAACATCGGTAACAACAGCACAACCACCACCGTCAACATCTACATCTACGACAACAGCAACAACGACGACTGTATCACTAACAGTGGCAGCATCGGTAGCAACAACAACAACAACGACAACGACAAAATACAATTACAATAACAACAAAGGAAACGACAACATATAGCAACAACAACAACAAAAACAGTAACAACAACAACAACAATGAGGGTGATTTTAACTAAAAATATGTGGAATTCTATTCATTGTAAATAGTTTGCAGTTTTGTAGCCATCGTTTCTTGGCCTGGTTAGCGATAACGTTAAATTACGCCGTCACTCCCGCGCCTAAGTGCAGCCGCTGGGAAAAAGAGGTAGAGTAAGGTTGAAATACTTTTTCCCCAGGGGAAAACAGAAGAGATTTGGTGTCCTATATAAACCCATTGGCGTTAGTGCTAAAAACAGCAGAGTAATATTGAAGTTGTGTGGAAGGTTTATAGTTTTGATGGAGTTCGCAATTTGAAGCTTTGTCCGGAATAGTTCGTGGGTTGTGGTTAGGGTGATCCCAAAACTATTAGGTAATGTGTAATATAGAAAATCCAAACTTACGTTAATGGTTACAAGCTCGAAATTGTATAATATTTAGGGTCCCAGCCATTCTTTTCTAATATTTTGGTTAAAAATGCAACCAACGTAATAATTATGATAGTATTTAGTTTTATTAATTCTGCTTGACTGTCTCTGTCTGTCTGTCTCTCTCGCTCTAGTTTAAATGATGCATAAAAGGGTTTTTAAAGATGAATCTTATTTCGATTATCCTCAGATGTTCCATAGACGCCTACACTCAACTCAGTTTTGGTATCTCACCCATTAAGACTCACAGGAAGCGTTACAGGATAGAGGTGCCTGTCAGGCAGTTCTTCTCTTCTGTCCTGTGTGCGAGGAGCGTCCCGAAGATGAGGTTCATATTTTATTTGAATGTAATGCCTATGTAACGTATGGATATTTGGATGGGTGCCTGTTTATAATAGCTAAGTGAATGCGAAATATAATTGACTCCTAAATCAATAATAAGTGTGCGTGCAAGTCTCTCTGTTAACTACCACACCCACAAATTCACAGATTTTCACTAACACAGGCAAATACCATGATGCATCAGTTGTGATGTCGGTGGACGATGAATTATCCATAATTGAATTGTCTCGTTATCTGTATAAAGTTTACAGAAGAAGGAACGAAAAATGATTGAATGGTGATTTAAAATACTGTGAATGCTTGCATGTTAATCAGCTTTACATCAGATTCTCTTTATTCTGAACAACCTAGTTTTTGATTGCATTATGTTTGCTATTTAGTTTTTTTTTCTACGTATAAAGAATAAAGAATGAAAGAAGTGAATGCGTGAAGTGAACATATTAAGCAAAGTGATCGTATCTAACGCCAAGTCTTTTTGTTCGTGAAGGGTCATTCGATCGTTCTTAACGGACAATACATGCGCATGTCGCGCTAATTACAATGTAGATGTATTGTGTTCCTTTAAAGAAGAGAATAATGATAAGAGCGCTTTTTGCATTCGTGTTACAATATGTTAATTTTGCTCACATATGTAGGACCTTTAAACTCGGTATGCATTCTAGTTGGTGAAACACTTGCTAAAAAAAAGAAAATGGTCAGATGGTGATAAACAACTAACCATAGAGATTGGAAGACTGTGCGTGTAATCAATCGAAGACTCTAGAACTAAGTTAATTAGCAACTTTCTTGTTCCAGTTGATCGTTTTGCTCTTGGCGATATTGAGTATGTATTTGTAAACTATTTTTACGTTACAAGCTATTATTGATTTCTTTCTGTTTACAAGAAAAAGATTATATTCTGTTTTTGTTGATTATGAAAAGGCTTTTGATCTTGTCAGTCGAGCTATGCTTTGGCAGAAATTGTTAAACTCTGGTGTAAAAGGAAGGTTGTTAATTGTTATCCAAGATATGTACAGTAAAGCAAAATCATGTGTAAAGTGTAACTCCCAAGTTTCTGATTATTTTGGTTGTTTTACCGGGGTCCGTCAGGGAGAAAATCTATCACCTTTGTTGTTCTCAGTGTATTTGAATGATTTAAAATCTTTTATTAGTAACTCTGGATCCAAACTTGAAACTTTGAATTTAGCATCACAGGAGGCACAATTAGGTCAAATAGATATTGATATTTTGTACATTGATATTTTGTACAAGTTATTTATTCTATTATATGCAGACGATACGGTTATTTTTGCTGAATCGCCTGATGCTTTACAGACAGCCCTTGATTCAATGTATGTTATTGTCAGCTCTGGAAACTTAAAGTTAATGTAGCAAAAACAAAGGTTATGATTTTTTCCAGGGGTAAAGTAAGAAATGTCCCAATTTTCATGTACAATGGTGTGCAAATTGAGGTTACGCACGATTTTCAATATCTGGGAATAATAATCAATTACAATGGAAGCTTTAAGCCAGCTCAGAAAAACCTATATGACCGAGCCACTAAGGCGATGTTTGCTTTACTCCGCAAAGTTAGAAAATTGGCTTTACCTATTGACATGCAAATTGAACTCTTTGATAAAACTGTTGTACCTATATTATTGTATGGTTCGGAAGTATGCCTATGGTGTCCTCAGATGACTGACCTGGTAAACAAATTGCAACTACGTTTTTATAAGTTCATCTTGGTTTAAACATAATTTTATTATTCACGAAACAAGTAGACAAAGCATGGAAAACATAAAGGGCACACAAAAGCAAAGCTTAAATAAGTGCTACCCTTTGACAATTGACAACAATGAAATGTCTGGCGAACAGGAACAAATTTATACAAAGCAATTAAAAAAGAAAAAAAAACCAGAAGGACATAAATTAATCTTTTCAACAATGAAAAAATAACAAACATATAACTATAGTATAACAGACAAGAAATGCAATAACGTCGAACTAGAAAAATAAAAGTAATAAAGAAATAAATGAATAACTAACTAACGAGAAAAAGATACTACTAGAGAGAGGGAAACAAATGGGGATTGGTTTAGCTGGTATCAAGGTTACGAATCAGAGGTGATTTTTGTATCATTGGGCTATTTTCTAAACGAAGCGGTCACTAGATGTGAGGAATGTGTGAACTTTTGAAAAGATTTTGGTGTTTTCTTGTGGGGAGAGACGGTCGCTGCCAAACAATAAGGTGTTGATGTTTCGAAAGTTAGGGTCTAATTGGTTAATTGTCTGCGTACGTACAATGCCGAATATAGGGCAAAAAAGGATTAAATGTTCAGATGTTTCTGCAGGATGCCCACACTGACAGACTGGGTCTTCTAACAAGTGACGGCGGAACATGTCATAATTAAGGTTGCTTACGCCAAGTCGGAGTCGGGCATGTAAAACCTGCTGCTGTCGTGTCCCATGGTAATAGTACAATGGAACAAGTGGATCATCTTTGGAAAGGTGTCTTTTTAATAAGCTAATGTTCATCTTAAAGCTTGGTAAAAGTACATTGACATGTATGATGGTTTTAGGAGAAGTAGGTCAGTTCCCTATAGATATCTTAGCAAAATGCCGTAGGTTAAATTTTTGGTATAAGCTTGCTTTTTGACAGAAATAGTACTAAAAATTATCTGTGTGTGGTTTACAAGGTTTCTGCTGAAGATATGTACGAACTAAACTTGTACAAACATGATTATTTAGACTGTGTCAGGAATTCTCTTGGAAACAACTAGGGTTAGAAATGTTTTGGTTATGATCAGTCTCAAGGCTCGAATTTTTCTGCCGAAGGGTTTTTTTTTTTAAAGAAGAGATAAAGAAAAAGGCTGCAGATCAACATGTACAAAACTGGCACTCAGTAAGTTAACACAAATATTTATATTATAATTTTTTATTAAAATTTTGAATTCAGAGACCTATTTGACACTTTTTGCCCGCCATAGCTGCTGTGTCTTATCAAAAATTTAGAACCTTTAACACTCTCACCATTGCCAAAGGACGGTTTCCCCAAACCAATCCACAGAAACATACCTAAATTCATACTACTTTTAATGACGTTAAAAACAACATATTATATGAATCCATGTGACATAACAAAGAACCTCCCCAATCACACAACTTATCAATCAACATTTATTACAACATCCAATGCTACACTAATTTATCAACACCAATTCATAAGATCACTCTATTAATTTCTCTAGAGTATACTGTCAAGAATAAAAGGACTTTTTCTCATATAACACTCCCTACTAACATACCAAAATTATATAATTTAAACTTAATAGAATGATAGTAAACAATAGTCTGGATAGATTTTTTTTTCAGATAATGACACTAATTTCACCCAATATACCCTACCCCCCTTCTCCCCCTTCTTTATCACCCCACTGTGCGCTCATCGTCCGCTCAAATGCTACATACAGCATTCTCTCAGTTTGTATGTAGTATGCTTGTGTTGTGTGATAATAATGAATATAATAAAATAGTACATATTCTTGTAAATTATTAATTTTGATTTTATGAGCACTAAGAAAGTAAACAATTATGTTATTTTATGTTTTCGTTTTTATCAACTGTATACAGAAGGAATGGGTTTATATGATACAGGTTTATTACGTATGTTTAGATCTCGATGCATCATTCCCCACTGTTGTGCCGAAGCCAGTTTTGAAATGAGTGTTTTTAGATTGATATATCAATACTCTCTCTAATCTCCATCATTTGAGACTCTCTGACCTCTCTGATCTCGATCTCATCTCCATGAACTCCATCTCGTCTGTATCTCTCTCTCTCTCTCTCTCTTCTCTCTCTCTTGCTCGCTCTTCCTGTGGTGTGGTATTTTTTATTTTATCTATACTCAGGGGAACACTATTTCGGGTCGGATTCAGATTGTTTAAAAAGGACATGTCAGATTTCATTCTAGACTACTACCATGTACTACATTTCTCATCTTCTTCTTTCTTCTTCTTCTTCTTTCATCTCTGTAAAACTTTAGGTGAATACAATTTGCCACAACAAATTATTTTTGTTGGTACCAAGCTTAGATTTGATTAGGAGGATTGGAGTGGGGTGGAGGGGGGCGATGGTGGGTGGCTGTGGGATGGTTGGTGGTGATGATCGGCGGGTGGGAGGACACTTGGAATTGGAATTGAGACACACATTGATTTTGTATTAGTTTTAAACGATGAATCACTCCTTGTCCCTTGACACCCTGAGTGTCAACTGACCCGCACTCCTGGACCATCTCCTTTCAATGTCATTTGTATGCAGTGATTTGAAATCCCTGTAACACGAGAAGTATCTACAATTTTTATTTTATTTTATTGTATATTTTATTTGTCTTTTTTAAACAATTTATTTATTTATTTATTTCATTATTTATTTTCATTTAACATCAATTTACCTCAGCGATATTAAAAAATGAATGAAGTACAAATACAATAATCATTATTTTCTTCACTTGATGGTCGGACAACCACAAACAGGATTTGTTGCCCAAATAGAAGCTGGAGGCGGTGACCGAAGACAGTATGGAACTCACGATGCTGCTAAGTAATAATCTAAAGGTACCTGTACATATTACGATAATCCAAAGCAGAGAGACACCAATACGGATCGTAAGCTTATGTATTTCACTGTGTATGTTGTTTTGCGTGTAATCATGCAAAAGGATTCGTTTTTGTTTTCTAACGTCGGTGCCACAGGCGCTTGTACCTGGCCACGCGAGCGCCTTATCCAAAGGGAGAAACGTCACAGGTATAGGCGCTCGCGTGGCAAGATACAAGCGCCTGTGGTCGGTGCCTAATTTCAATGCAATTGCGCTGCCGTCCGCCATGTTGACAAAGTTGTTTATTATTATTATTATTATTATTATTATTATTATTATTATTATTATTATTATTATTATTATTATTATTATTATTATTATTATTATTTGTTTTGACCCAAAACTGCTGAATGAAACAACGATGCCCCTATAAGTAAAAGAACTATTATAATACAGCGCACTTTCCGCTCAAAGAACTGCTTTAGGCGCAAGCCGAGATCAAGTGGGCCATATGCAAAATTCGCTGCAAAATGGAACTTGCACTAGGTAAGAAAAAGAGAACATGCTTTCAAGCACCTTTCATTGTACTTACATTGTGTGTTTGTGTGTGTGTGGTGTGTGTGGTGTGTTTGTGTGTACGTGTGTGTGTTTGTGCGTACGTGACGCGTGTGTGGAGGTTTTTATATATGCATACATGCGGATATAGGTGTGCATGTGTATGTATATATGCATGTATGTAGGCCTATGTGTATTTATGCATGTATGTAGGCTACTATAGATACAGGGAAAGATAGAGTACGCTGCTTAAACGATCATCTGTGATGCCCCTACGACCTCTGAGTCACGGGATAGGATAGGATAGGATAATATAGATATATAGTTACTATGGATAGAGTAAATATTCCTCATGCTGACAAAATTAAAGTTACACTGCAAGTCAAATTTGTTTGCGTTTCCAAGTGAAGTGACATGCGGCCACAATGGGTCATAAACAACAAAATAAAAACAAGGGCGAGTCCCCCTGGAACGGAATTGCGTGCCGCGCGCTCATTTCCACCCTAGCCAGAAGACCAAGCAGCATTCAGATATTCTTCAGACAGTCTATTCGCTCACTATTATCTTCCCTGATAATTATACACGAGCGAATTTACACGATTTGTCTGGATATGCAAGAACAGTAGCACGCTTTGTCATGATAGTCACGTCGCCATATTGCCGATCACATTTTTGCTTACCTCCCAGGCGGATGTGCATCATTAAATATTAAAATCTAATCCTCTTAGGGTTCCCTTTCACGTGCACTTATTGAAAGCACTTTTCGCAGGGGCAATTATTTTGTATTTTGCTTTCTCTGTGTCGTACTGCATGTATTTACAGTCTCCAAAAGAGTGAAACTGACAGAGTAGAAAAATCTGGATCAGACCAGGCAAGCGCATTTGCTAAAATTCATTTAACATTGTATATCCCATCTCTAGTGTTATATACTATTATTATTATTATTATTATTATTATTATTATTATTATTATTATTATTATTATTATTATTATTATTATTATTGTTATTATTATTATTATTATTATTATTATTATTAATATTATTATTATTATTATTATTATTATTGCTGCTGTTGTTGTTGTTGTTGTTGCTTTTGTTGCTGTTGAAACAGCTGCTATTAATGTTTGAGTTAGCTTTAATAACCTTTGTCTTCTGATCAAGGTCTACTAGAACCATAAATGTGATATCTACGATTGTCAATCAATGTGTAAATAGTATTGACGCTGCAATATACATAATAGCCAGCCTATACCATAAATAATCGCTGTAAAAACATGCCCTTGATTTTTGCATTTATTGGGCTGAGAATGTGGCTAGTTTGTGGCAACAACGTCTTAGGATGCTATCAGCTCTTCATTATTTTACAACCATCTTCTGGCATCATGGCTAACAATGCATGTTTTATGAAGGAAAACTATCCGAATGGACTGTGCAATAGCCGCCGTTATGACGTCACACACGCATGTCAGGAACTGGAATCTGATATCGCATGATTTCTTTATTTGACGTTATACAGCAGACTTTCGGAGGGGCAAAATCATTCTTCTTGCGGGCTTGCTATGGCCTTGGAGAGTTTCTAAAAACAAAAGGTTATACCGGTCACAACACAGACAGACAGACACACACACACACATACACACACACATTCACAAACACTTTTATACAAATACCAAAATTAATAAAACAATCAAATTAATTTAAAAAAAAACCTGTAAAACCAAATAAACATTATGATAATATAGAGACAAAAATCAGAATTAAATGCACAAGAAAATATTTCATGACGATGATATTAATACATTACATTACATGGTTATTGCTTTAGGTCCAGCGGACTCTTCCGAGCCAAATCAGGACCAGATGATATTAATGATGACAATAATGATGATTAGGACGATGACGACGACGAGGATGATGATAATGATGATGATGCTGATGACGACGACGACTACAACGATGACGATGATGATAGTGATAATGACGATCGTTTGATGGTAATGATGGTGGTGGTGAGGATGAGCTGAAGAGGAGGAGAAAGAGGAAAGGATGAGGAGGATGATAATGAATATGAAGATCAGGAAAATTGTGTTTTGAGATATATAGCTATATATCCATACCACTATGGCATGATCAATACGATGACAATAAATAAATACATAAATAAATAGCAATGCCGCATATGCGACCAATCGTGAAGCGACGAGCATTTAAGCTGGCGAATCAAGCAGTGATTCCTTTTTAGGTCCTTAGCCTATCTCCAGCGATGTTGAACTTGAAGTTGATGTGTTGTTTATTCTGTCACAAGCTTTGCTGCGCCTCGTGCCACATCTTGGTTTCAACGTCGAGAAGTCTTTGCTGTTCTGCATGGGCATTCATTCTCCTGACTGCCCTAGAGGTTTCTATTCCTTAAAAGGCCATTCTGCTGCATTGATGCCCGCATCGCCAGAGCATTCAGCCGCCGTAGACAAACGACCAATCAAAGTCAACCTAAATCCCGTTGCCGAGATCCTACAGACGGGACAGGCGAGAGGGAGAAAGAGAGAGTCTCGGCTTGACGAGACCAGCGAGATTTTTGGCAAACCCAGACCGGACTCAGAATATCTTTTACCTACAGCACTATTATATTCACTGCGAGGAAGCAAAAAGGATAAGTTTGATAATGTGTAGAAATGGTATTTTTCAGGTTTTAGTAAGGTTGAAGCAGATTATTGATTACAGTCATTGAAGAAAGACGGTAATTTATAATTGCAAAATTAAAGTCGCTCAGTTTGACCTATTGAACATTCCACACTACCACCAATACCAGATACAACAACATCCCTATCACCACCACCAATACTACCACTACAACTACCACCAGCAACAACTTAACCACTGACACCTCCAACAACAACAGCAATAACAACACCCCATAATCACGATACAAGCTTTTTCACTTCAGTTAAAGGCCCCCCAAGATCAAACATTGCAGCCTCACAGATCCTTTTTTTTAACTCACAGTAGATGTTACCCCTCGGGAAAAATAAGAATAAGCCACACACTAGACTTTGTTAAAATTACGGTTTTAATATAAATCTATACATTCTTTTTTATGTGCATAGTAATAGCATCAAGGTTGATTCTAAAAATAGCACCTCTACCAAAGTGTGTATGGTATGCACAGTTGAGGAGACGCCTGAAGCAATCGGTCTGAGCAAACGACTACCCATTTTATCATCTTTTAATGTCACAACAATACAATTTTCAAAGTAAACTCAAAACGGAGGAAAAAGGAATAGAAAAGAAGTCCTTAAAATTCTTACTCTTTAAGAAAAATATGAATTAAAAGACTAATTTTATTACAACAGAGGGCGTTCGTGTTTACAAACATTCTCTGCTTACAGTCAAAACACTCTGGATTTTCATTCAATACATCCCTCAACCACCCAAAAGCTTTTTGCCGTGCCAGGTTAAATGCGGGTAACACTGACTGGGACGGAAACAGTTAAGATGGAACGCTTTCTTTGGTCAGGAAACGGTTAAAATGAAGCCATTTCATCCAGCAGGAAGAAGGGTTTAAAGATTGAAAGCGCTCTAGAGTCAGGGAGATCCCAAAGACTGCAGGGACCTTGCCAAGGCCTTCGCAACAGGCGACTGCGTGACTGTAAACCGCCAGAATCCAGGCTGAGTTTTTATTTCATTTTGAGAGAATTCATTTCATTGCTTTGGCTGGCTTCAATTTGAGATTTTCCTTTCCCCAGCTCTGGTCATCGCCTTCTAATTCACCCATATTCTGATCCAATCCTTCTTTCTTTCCTTTCTTTGCAGTCTGTTATCTTACTCGTCCCTCTTTCTCCTATGTCACCTTCATTAGCATCCTTGTTATATTTCTTCCATCTTTCTCCTGTGTAACCTTCAATAGCATCCTTGTTATATTTCTTCCCTCTTTCTCCTATGTCACCTTCATCAGCATCCTTGTTATATTTCTTCTCCTACCCTTCTATTCCCACAACCCTCTCCCCCCCACTCATTTGCAGCGTTATCCTCTTATTTTCCTTGCTCTGATCCCTTCATTGGCAGCAATTTCTCTTATTTTCTCTTCACCTACCCACCTTCTTTTCCCTTTCGTTGGTAAAAGCCTGTCCGCCTGTCTTTCTTGAGCACCTTATACGCTGGCGGTCTCACTGTTCGTTTAGTCACTTAGGTGTTTCTTATGACCGCACCGTTCATGCTTCAGTAGCACCAGCATTAGCATATATTAGACGTCAGTCATTAAAATCATTGTCATGAACATTTGCTACGTGAATCTTCTTATTTTCGCTCCTCTACCTCCCTCCACCCCTCGCGCGTACCACACACAAACACACACACACACACACACACACAAACACACACCCACCCACCCACTCCACACACACGCACACACATACACTTTGTTGCCTGCCCTGTTCTCTTTGCCTTCTGTAGTCTTCCATTCTGTTTGTCTGCTCTAGCTGGCAGACTATTTTACAATTAATTTAACTTAATTTCATCCATAATTCTGATACCCTTTCACCCCAATCAATAAAAATGGAACATTCATCTGTTATATTTCGACAACATGAAAACAAAATTTCAACCGACTAACAGTTCATATATAGTTGAAAAGTGGTGACATCGTAACGAATTTATAGATCTTCTTCTTCTTCTTCTTCTTCTTCTTCTTCTTCTTCTTCTTCTTCTTCTTCTTCTTCTTCTTCTTCTTCTTCTTCTTCTTCTTCTTCTTCTTCTTCTTCTTCTTCTTCTTCTTCTTCTTCTTCTTCTTCTTCTTCTTCTTCTTCTTCTTCTTCTTATTATTATTATTATTTGGGAGGGTGTTGGAGTTCAGGAGTACGACGCGAAGGATATGGATGGGGGAAAGGGTGTGGAGGGATTAGTACGCAGTTTGTTTTTTCACAAACGATTGTTTTCAGTTATTTGATCAAAGCGTATTGTCTGTCATAATTCATTGGAAGATGTAATAAAATCATATTTTTTTTAATTGAACTCAAGTGAACATAACACAAAAAATACACCGTATCAGTGCTCATCTTGTTACATTTCTTAGCATATTTATCAAGTCCCTAGTCAATTTACCACAATCTTTCACTTTTTTTTACATCTTAACCTCTCAAAACTTGTTAACAGATTTTTATTTTATAATATCCTTTTTTCTGTTCTTCATAGAAACCTCTTTTGGCGCACAAAGTTTCCTCTAGCGGCCTTCTGTTCCTCTTTTTATAGTTTTTGTTACATTAATTTTCCTGTTGTTTTTTTTTTCTTCTCACCATTATTAGATTTTGGTTTCTTATTAAAGTTAAAGCAAAGCAGTTATTGAACAATGTACACTCAGCCAGTACAGTACAGTCAACAAGCACACACATACACATACACGCACACACATACATACATACACACACCCATACACGCACATACACACGCACACACAAGTTGATCCCTCAAGCAAAAAGCTTTCAAAGATATAAAACATCTTTCTACCAGAATCGAATTTCTTGTCTGTTTTATTTTGACAGCTAAGCGAAAGTTACACTGCCCCACCAAACTATGGATCGTGTACTCATCAACACTAGAAAAGAAGCGCCACTGAGATCCACAGTTTCAATATCGACTATTCCTGTGGGAAGTGTTATCAGCAAACACCCGCCATTAACCGAAAACTACATCCATTTACTGCAAACTACCGCAACAGAAGAAGCTTTGCCCGAGTGAGTCGTTGGCTGTCTCGGTGATAAGCAGACAATCTCAAGGGAGGCAATGATCGCAACCTGAACTGGAGATAATGGTCTCATTCCCTTCGAAATAATGGCTAACGAGGAATCAGCCATTTTTTACATCCAGGGACATTATCAAACGTTCAAATTACTGCGCTGCTGCTATATTGCTGCGCTTTATTTAAAAATTGTTTTGGACTACTTTACATATCCGATTTTATCTTTCTTTCTTTCCTTCCTTTCTTTTTTCTTTCTTTAAAATAAAGATTAGTGTGAAAGGAGAACAACTGGTGTTTAAATGTAACCCGATCCACCCCCTCCTCACCCCAACCCCACCCTTCTTTCCTATCTTTCTATCTCTGGATTTAATGTGGCGTCACAATAGTCCATCGTGACAGGTAGCAAGCAGCATGTATGCCTGTGTAGTGGCGTGGGTTCGATCCTGACATAAGCAAATGTTTTGTCCGCTGGTGTTCCTCTCTTTGAGCATCTTGTAGAGCTGGAAAGTGTGTTATGTTATGGTATTGGATGCAGTCTTTCCCAAATGCCAAAATCAAAATTCCATTTGCTGTCCGTCTTTTAAAAGCGACTTGCCTTTACACCACATGTTTGAGTGATCAATGTGTGTTTGCTGTGTATGTGAAGGAATGTCTTTACATGTGAGTGATGAATGTGTATTTGCTGTGTATGTGAAGGAATGTCTTTACATGTGAGTGATGAATGTGTATTTGCTGTGTATGTGAAGGAATGTCTTTACATGTGAGTGATCAATGTGTATTTGCTGTGTATGTGGAGGAATGTCTTTACATGTGAGTGATGAATGTGTATTTGCTGTGTATGTGAAGGAATGTCTTTACATGTGAGTGATCAATGTGTATTTGCTGTGTATGTGGAGGAATGTCTTTACATGTGAGTGATCAATGTGTATTTGCTGTGTATGTGAAGGAATGTCTTTACATGTGAGTGATGAATGTGTATTTGCTGTGTATGTGAAGGAATGTCTTTACATGTGAGTGATGAATGTGTATTTGCTGTGTATGTGAAGGAATGTCTTTACATGTGAGCATCTTGGTTAAAGACCGGCGCACTTTGAGTCTGATTTAGGAATAAAACGTGTATAGCTTAAAATTATTAAAATTATTATTATTATTATTATTATTATTATTATTATTATTATTATTATTATTATTATTATTATTATTATTTATTTTTTTTTAATTATTATTTTTTTTATTATTATTAATATTAATATTGTTATAAGTGGGAGGCACGGTGTCCTAATGGTAGAGGTTTAGCTTGCGGATCTGAAGGTCCCGGGTTCGAGCCAAGGGCCGGGGAATTGTGTTGTGTCCATGGGAAAGACACTTTACTCCCGTTTCCTACTCCTTCGGATGAGAGTATAAACCGAGGTCTAGTCTGTGTCACATACATTCCATCATAACGGACTTTAAAGATCCTGACGCTCATGTCCTAGACGGGTGAGTGCCGGTGACAAGAAACACACCCAGCATGCACCTAGGTCCTTCTTCCCCATCCCTGGCTGCCCAGGATTGTGCTCAGTTGTCTGGAGCGTTATTACGATGCGTCCAAAGGCTGCAAGTTGGCGCCTCGGGCGGCTTGAGTTAGATCCTGTATCGGCCAGCGCCTTGAGCAGCTCTTGAGCTGGAAAAACGCTTTATAAGAACGATTAAATAATAATAAATAAATAAGAACTATCCAGTTAAAGGGTTAGATTATGAAGAACGTTTGTTTATTTGTGTGTGTGTGTGTGTGTGTGTGTGTGTGTGTGTGTGCGTGTGCGTGTGTGTGTGTGGGTGTGGGTGTTTGTGGGTGTGGGTGTGTGTGTGTGTGTGTGTGTGTGCACGAGGCCAAGAGTTTACTTCTAAAATTGTATTGTTATTCCAATTAACTTGTGATAAAATGGACAATAGTTGTTGGACAATAGTTGTTGGACAATAGTTGTTGGACAATAGTTGTTGCATGCGCAAACCCTGAACTTTACGCTTCTCCTCCTTGGTGTGTAAACAAAAAAACAATTGTTCCCACCTATAATACGCTCTTTTGGTGCAGTGTACTATATTTAGAATGAACCTTGAGGCACATCAAAATGAGATTATTATCGATTAATATCCAAACCCTAAATTTAACAGCGGTTATTTTAAAAAAACAACAACATGTTCTTACTTTTTCCAGTGGAACAATGCTAGGCCTACCTGTGATTTGGAAAGGGTATTTGCCGGAAAAAGTGCTTTCGTAACCCTTTATTGTTGCGTATTGTTTTAGAATGGGTGGAGAGTTTTAAAATTCTGAAATGGAATTAAAAATGAAGTTACGTGTTATTATATTATTGTTTTCTTGTAGCATTTAACCCTAGAACAGTGCTTAAAGTATCAATCGCCAACACACCACGTCAGCATCTTAATAGCTTAAAATGTCAAGCGACTTAAAAAAAAGTCTGTATGTCAATGCTCTTAATTTTTTGTTATTTTCTAAAGATTACAACAGGCGGTGATATGAATCTTATTGCTAATGGTTTGAGCTGGAAAGACACATGATATTCTAATGTGGAGGAGGCGTTTACTTTGTTTGTGTGTGTGTGGGTGTGCGTATGTGTGTGTGTGTGTGTAAAGTGTGTGTGTGTGTGTGTGTGTGTGTGTGTGTGTGTGTTTAAAGATTTAACTTTTGCTCTTCTTTAAAAGCTAGCTAAGGTATTTTATGTGACATTTGGAAAGACTGCAGTATTTTTGTATTTCCCCCTTCTCCCACCTCCCCATCCCCGTCTACAGCCTCCAGCCCCTCCTGGGTATATGTCCCCATTAAAGTAAGTCTGAGGCCAATGTTTCAAACTGTTACACTCGATAAACTATGATCATACACATTTATTAGTTCACATTATTGACATAAAAGCTCTCCGATGAGCGTGTAGGCAGCTTTAAAAAGTCATTGGGGATCCTTCATAGTGCTTCGCTAGCAGAGGGGCCCAAAAAGGCGTCACTGGCTAATCCACAGCAACTCGTAGGGGTTGCGTTTGCTTGTGTGCTCATGTATTCTAAGGGAGATCTGGCCTTAGCTGCTTATAGCGGGCGCCCTTTGGAACCCTCTGCCACGACGTTTAGATTCAAATTTCGCAAAACGTTGACACAAAAATGTATCAAATTAGGCCTACAAGGAAATAGTCATTTTTAGCATGAATTTTGATATAAACCTCAGAGTAAACTTTACACGTAGGCCTAAATCAAAGAACATTTTACGAAATAAACAGTTTAAACTAAAAGGCAAAACAACATTCGTTAGCGTCTTATTATTATTATTATTATTATTATTATTATTATTATTATTATTATTATTATTATTATTATTATTATTATTATTATTATTATTATTATTATTATTATTACTATTACTATTCTTATTATCATCATCATCATCATCATCATCATCATCATCATCATCATCATCATCATCATCATCATCATCATCATCATCATCAGAAAGAAAGAATGGCACAGGACAGAGGACTCTGGAGAGCTGTTGTTGGCGGCCCATACCCAGGCAGGGGTGAAGGGCATTAAGTAAGTTAAGTAAGTCTATATCATCTTTGCCAGTCTATATGCCAGTCTATATGCCAGTCTATATGCGATTTATCAGATGACAGATCTTCGCCACCTAGAGTGCAGCAAAACACTTCAATTACACAAATATCCATTAATATTTTTGAGACTTTCTAATTCTTCTTCGCGTCACTCTCTTTCATTATTGTCTCCTGTTTTCATTTCTTTATTCGCCTTTTCTTCTCATCAATTTAAATTTCGTCCCCTCCATTCTTCGCTCTTGTGTTTCCTTCCTACCTTCCTTCCTTCCATTTTAACCGTCCTTTTTTACCCAGAAAAAAAAAACTGCGTGAGAACGTTAGACCCTTGATGCAATCTTGTTCACATGTTGCTGTCGCAGTCTCTCTCTTTCCTTCCTATAGAAATAGCGTGACTCAGATCCTCTTGTTTCCAGGTCCTCCCAGCGCAGCGCATCCAAGACTTGCAATATAGCAAAAGAGGAGCTCCGTGGGCAACAATAGTGCTTGCCTGAAGTGCGGGAGATCTGGGTTCGAGTCCCGATGGTGACAAAGCCATTCATATTACAAAAGTCGACTTTTTAAACTGGCTTATTCAATTTTATCATTTCACTTTCTCTTTCTTTCATGTCGATTCATCGGTACGTCATTCAAACGGGTCAAAAGTACAGATAACGAGTTCAATGAAACATGCGTCCACAAAACAATGCCAGCCTATTGTCTCCGAGGATACGACTTTTAAATGACTTATTTAGTTAATTAATTACACCATTTCTTTCACAAAGAATCTGGCCATTCTCTGAAAAGTATAGGAGGGGGAACACGCTAATACAAACACGGCTAAGCACAGATCCAATGGCTTTAGCTACTGCTCTAAGTGCATAAGTTGGCATCTTGGATGGCTGGAATTACAACATCAACGTATCTAAAAGGGCGACAAAAAGATTGTGCAAAACACAGGAAGCAAGCGGCTGTCTCGCCTAAAGAGATGGATGGAACTGGGATCAATGATGACATCTTGGACATAATCCTTATTAGGTGGCATCTTCTGGGGAAGTAAGGGAATAATACCAAAGAGTTATCTCGCCTATTCTATCGCCAGTGGTTTGAGTTCGTGGAATTATGCCATTGAATAGACACAGATGGCCATTTCGCTTTAAACTTAGAAGGCAGTGTGATTCCATCAGTGTCTATGGTATGAGGAATCTTTATTTGGATATGGAGTTATACAAATAATTTATAATATAATTATTATATAGCACAACGCTGAGATGTCGGCAGTT
>CM072512.1:72518735-72601235 GCA_036898135.1 Oncomelania hupensis | reverse complement strand
GAGAGAGAGAGAGAGAGAGAGACAGAGAGAGAGAGAGAGAGAGAGAGAGAGAGAGAGAGAGAGAGAGAGAGAGAGAGAGAGAGAGAGATTCAATGGTGCTTTTAAGGTAACCGAACTGCTGCAGACTGCTTTATTGATAATCAGAAAAAGATTTTAAACCAAGTCCCTAAAATCCTATCCTTTGAGGAAAGATTATCAAAGAAGGTTTCTTGGACATAGAAGGGGTCAATCAGTTTAATATCATGGGCTACCAGTGACCATATAAACCACCACCACGACGATGATAATAACATGGATTTATTGTCAGAGCCTAAACAAAGCCTCAGGAGTGTACTGGAAACGTCACCTTACTGTCTGGAATGCAGCACATGGCCTGCGACCCGTCTGCTTTATTGACCGGACGTTACGTCACGAGAGTTCATTGTGACGTCTTGGTGCATTGTGGAGAACACGATCAGATTATACGGCTAAATGCTTGCTTTGCCTTTCAACTTGTTCACCACGCTGCCGGCAAATCACTGGTACTGAGCATTTTGGTTCTTCAAGGGCAAGAGAACCTGCCTTCTAGTTTCACTAGTATAGATCCTGTCTGAACGGATTAGACCTCGCTTTAGTAAAGCGTCACTCCCTACGTCAGTCATCTGAATTAGATTCCTTTCCCCTGTATTGCTACTAAAGGGAGGGAATTGGGAGCTCAAAGCAGCAACAGAGTTGTCCCAGCTGCATCCAAATGACCAAGATTGCTGACCAAATCATGGCTTTGGGGCTAGTCCGAAAGGCTCGTGTTGGTAGCGCTTGGATGGCTCTTGTGAACTGCGTCCAAATTAGGTTTGTGTTTGGATTGAGTCAAATGTATATCATTCTGTACTCAGATACGGTCTTCTTTTGTATCAGTCTTTTAGTCGGGTTGTGCATTTACTCTGCAAATTAGTATATTTTATTTTTCAATAATTCTATTTTCTATATTATATCTGTCTATTTCCTTTCAAACAACAACATTTTTACTCCTTTGCTCCCCTCCCTACCACTCCACCCCGGTCCCCACCCCGATGTCTTGCCAACTGTGATCTGGGCAACTCGGACCGTCTTATTCCTTGCGCGTATTTGATTTGTAATCTACGAGGATCACTGCCTTATACCGGAACATGTAAATGACTTCCAAGGTTTTAGCATCACAACTTCTTATCTTCTTGCATCCGGTTGTGGCAAAAACGGCCCATCTCTACGAAGACGAGTTATCTCTATTACAACTTTTTATGTGATCATGTACGCTTGAGTTGCTGGCGTCAATATGTGAGTTGCTGTTTTGTGAGCAAGACTCCCAGGCGATGTAGACTGGCAGTGTACATGCAGAGATTGCCAATGCGTGGAAGGTCAAATTTGTCTTTTCCAGCCCAATGCTTCTTATTAGCAGCCAAGGACGCGCAGGCCACACGGAGATCTCATAATACTGTCGTGTTTTCTGCAGCTGAGTCTCTTCTGGTGCTTCCTATTAGAGTCCTTCTTTAGTCCTAGTGTAAAGGGTGCGTACATGTACATTCTGTCTTGTTCTCTGCAGCTCGACAGCAGCTTGGTGCTTTTAGTTCCAGAGCTTTTCTATTTTTTTGTTTAATTTTATTATTATATTTTGAAAGTTCTGAACATTTACTGAACAGGTTTTCCTTAGCTTAACCATGGATATATTTATTTTTCATATTAAAAACCACCACCTCCATCACCTCCACCACCACCACCACCAAAAACAACAACAACAACAGCAACAATAGCAACATAAACGTCCTCTCTTCTTCTTCTTCTTCTTCTTTTTCTTCTTCTTCTTCTTCTTCTTCTTCTTCTTCTTCTTCTTCTTCTTCTTCTTCTTCTTCTTCTTCTTCTTCTTCTTTTTCCCTTAACAATTGTGAACACGAAGGCACAAGAGCGTAAAATGTCCAATGTGGTGTTTTTACTCCGGGTGTTGTTACTAGTGTTGTTGTTAAAACTGGCGTAACAGTAATTTCCACGGCAGTGTAAGATGAAATCGAAAAGAAAATTAGATTAGTTTTTTTTTCCAACGTTCTATTTTATTCTCTCTTTTTTTTGGGAGGAATTAATTGTCGACAGAATAACTTTCCAAAAACTGTTTTAAGAGAGTGGGTTTGGAGTTGGAGGGCTAAGACCTTAAAAAGCCATGGGTGTGGAAGTGGGGAAGGGGAAGGAGTGAATGTGGGAGTGGGGAAAGGTGGGGAAAGTGGAAGGGGTCAGAAGGGAACCTGATGGTGATGATATGATACCTATACAAGTAATGCTGCATAATATGCACGATATCGTGTTTGTGTATGTACGTGTGTGTGTGTGTGTGTGTGTGTGTGTGTGTGTGTGTGTGTGTGTGTGTGTGCGTGTGGGCATGTAGAAACTACGTTACTCTGACATACACTTGAAACTCTACATACTTTCTTTTTGACTTTTTTTGACGGCCCCGTTATTTTGACGTCAAAATAGTGTTCCGGTAGGGTTTAGGCTGGGTTAGGCTTAGGGTTAGGTTAAGGGTTTGGATTAGGGTTTGGGTTAGGGTTTGGATTAGGGTTAGGTGGTTAGGGTTTAGGATAGGGATAGCTTAAAAAAATTGAAAATGTCAAAATAATGTCAAAAAATGGGAAGTGTGTCAAAATAATGTATGTAGAGTTTCACAACAGTCATCACAACGTCGTTTCTACAAAAATGTGTGTGTGTGTGTGTGCGTGTGTGTGTGTGTGTGTTTGGGTGTGTTTGTGGGTGTGTGTGTTAAACATTCATTGAATTTTTGTGGTAAAAAAAATACATAACAAAAAAATGTAAAAAGAACACTTAAAAACAAAACAATAGATTCCTTTCATGTTATTTTATTATTATTTGTTTTGAAAATTCGTAATCTAATCCTAACTGTACACAATAGTCAAAATACAGTTGAATAGCAAGGGTGGACCGAATCACTTCCGGTGAATAGATGTAAATGTAATCCAACACACTTTGAAACAATTGGCTTTTTCATTTATTTCATTTAAGGTCTGTACACATCGTGAGTTTAAACCAACAAAAATAATAATTAAAATAATAGAGCATTTAAAAACAAAAAAAAATTAATAATTATTAAGAAGATAAGGGGTGTCGGATAGTGCAGTGGTTGGAGCACTCGCTACTGTGTCGAAAGTGAAGCACCGTCTGGTGCGGTTAGCACTTGGATGGGTGACCGCTAAGGTGTGAAGCGACAAACAACAACGCCCCCAGTTGACTCAACTGTGATTGAGTACCTACTCTCTTGAGGGTGGGGAAGGTAAAGCAGCGAGGGAGAGAGTTGGGCATCACCCTCATTACGCTGGCCCAAGATAAGTGTGATCTCCAACATCACGCTCCCCTACGGCCACAAGGCTATGGGACTACCTTTACCTTTTTACCTTTTTTTTTTTAAAGAAGATAACAATCTGAACGAGAAAAAAAAACTGTTGGTTAAAACTCCTATTTAATTTTACATGATCTATAGAATTAATTCAATATTTTAAAAAACAACTTATTTCAACATGCACAAAATATATACACACTGAATTCACGCATTCCGAACCCATCAAATCAACCCCATCACCGCCAAACCCACAACCAGTCCTGCACACTCAAAAATTCGGCAAACGATCTAGCCATCTCACCCGACCATACGAAAGTCAGGACCCAAGGCTGCGGTTTGAGTGAAATCCTGTTTCGGCAAATGCCTTGAGCAGCTCTTGAACTGGAAAAACACTATTTAAGAACGAAAATAAATAACCATAATTTTGTGTCCCTGATAGGCAAGCAAGGCATGATAAGCAAAGACAAGACTGTACTTCAGTGTATTTCAGAAGAAAAAAACACATACAACTTATTTTTCAAAACAATAACCCATGCAACCAGTTTTCAACTAGCCTTGTATCAAACCTATTTCCAACCAACCATCGTATTATGTGCGTTGGCAGTCCAGTTAGCCTTTTCAGCGGCTCGTAGTTGACAGAGAGCGACAAATAATCGATAAGAGGAATTAGGGAGGAGGTCCCTCTGGCCACCCCTGCAACACTGACTGCTGATTGAAGTCCCAGAGTGGCTGTTTAAAAAACACACCCAGAGCGAACAATGATTTACAAGTTTGTTGTGGTTTGTTTTAGTGGTTGCTCTCATTGTCTTTAGTCTGTGTGTGTGTGAGGATAGGAGGGTAGGGATGGAGGTGAGGGTGAGTTGGTGTGTGTGTGTGTTTGTGTGTGTGCGTGTGTGGGTGTGGGTGTATGTGTGTGTGTTTTGTGTGTGTGTGTGTGTGTGCGTGTGTGTGTGTGCATGTGTAAATAGGACACTGTCCGGTGTTTTGTTTTTCGTTTTTTTTTCTTCTTTTATACTTCAGCAGTTAAATCTTCAAGATGATTGGGGTGAACGATGATGATGATAATGATGATGATGACGATGATGATGATGCTGCTGCTGCTGGTGATGATGATGATGATGATGATGATGATGTTGTTGTTGTTACTGCTGCTGCTGCTGCTGCCAAGCTTCTGATGATGAGAACGAGAACGAAATCCCGGCTAAAAGTAAAAGTATTCTCTTTCTTCAGTTACCATGACTCCTGCCTGTCTTTGTTAGTTCATCTTCTCATGCTCTTCATGTTAACTGACAGTTATTTAACAGAGAAGGCCTTGGACTAAGTTGGAGCCTCGGGGAACGAGTAGGCTAGCCATAATAGCAATGGATGTGGTGGTAGGCGATAAACCCGGGTGATCTTTCACTGCAGCATTAACCCTACTTCCAGTGGTCTGGGGAAAGACTGAAGTGGAAAAGAAAATCCAATCACGCACCGACCTTTCCACCGTGGGTCGAGACTGGCACCGCCATTTTCCGGAAGGGCGCGTCACGTGACATGAAGAGTGATGAAGGTGTCCCCCTTTCGCTACTTGTGGCGCCGTCTTCTGGGGGGGGGGGGGGGGGGAGAATGGCAGCGTTTATTAGATCTTCCCATCGCGGCTGTAAAATTCTGGTCAAGACCTTGATTAGGGTTGATACTAAAACGCAGAACAAGAACGTAATGAAAAAGAACGACCACAACTTTTCATAATGTTCCCTTATGAAACATAGTCAAATCAACTTTCGTCATTCCTGAACGTCTTCGTGACTGGACAAGACTCTGGGTATGTGTGATACTAAACCGCGGAACGAGCACAATCAAATCTTTCGAGAACTTTTCTCCTTGATACATTTAACGTAATGGCAACTTTCCGACCTTCATAGCCGTCTTCAAGGCATGAAAATTCTGGTCAAGACCCTATAGGTATGTTTAATACTAAAAGGCGTAACAAGATGTTTAGGAAAGAAAAAGCTTACGGTAACAAAGGAAAAAGTAAGGTCGGTAGGTCTTCTTCTTCTTCTTCTTCTTCTTCTTCTTCTTCTTCTTCTTCTTCTTCTTCTTCTTCTTCTTCTTCTTCTTATGTTTTTTTTTAAAACCTTGTCTACCTTGGGTGCGATTTTTGGAGGCTTTTTTTCAATTTCGTTTCCAGACGATTCCAAAAATTAGGGTTTGTCGGGATACCGTAAACCGTAAACAAACCTTTTGGGGCCTTAACGATTAAAAAACAAAGTTTGAGCAACGTGATTTCTGTAAACCGGCTGTACTATTACACGCACCATATTCTTCAGCAGAACAATCCTTATCTTCAACATCGTTGGTTGTCTTTTCAAGTAAAGCTGATTCAAGCAAGTAAGTAGTATAGTAAACTGAAATATATCAATACATGTACCAGAAAATGCATATATGAAAAGCACAGATTTGGCTAAAAAGATAGTCTAGTCTACTGCGTAAAAAAAAAGAAAAAAGAACAGTAGCAATTGTCTAAGTTATTTATTTTCTGTAGCCTTACTTAAAAAAAAAATCATAAACCGAAATATAACACACTGCATAAAACACATACAGTCACGCACGTTACACCTTCATCAATAAATAAATCGCCTTTGCCTGTGCCTCTGGGTAGATAGACTTTAATGACGATCATGCGTCATCGAATAGCGTCATAAGTTTTATGATGATGTCACAATGATTGGTCAGCATGGGGTTCGGCCCTGGACATGAAACACGACCACTTTTCCCCATTTATAGCGCCGTGTTGAAGACAGGCATAGGTCGACAAGGTAGTCTTAAAAAACAAGAAGAGAGCTTACAGTTAGTAAATAATATCAGACATGATAGATCTAAAGCTGGCGCTGCCCGTGCGATTTCTAGTTGAAGAAGCACAGCAAGCAAAGTTCCAAGCTGGATGATTCTGGCTTTTCCCTAACCACCCTTCTGTCGCCGTTCAACCTGTGGTGTCTAGAGCCTTGCAAGCCTGATGTACCGCAGATGTAAGGAGTGATCTATCATACACCGCTGTTCCATCTCATTGGAATCAGAAGCCTAGGCTACTATGGAACACTGCATAGCAGGTATCCCCAGAGCCAAGTCCATTTTCGAAGCGGCCGTGCCCAAGAACAAAATGATGTATGTGAAGATGCCCAGAGTGCCGCATCTCATTATGGAGGAGCGTAGTGTTAGCCAGGTGGAAGACATACTGGGCCGCTACGCCTGCGCCTTGCTGAACAAGCACGATGACGTCCACGGCAACACCGGCTTTTCGTATAAAGACCTGACACAGGAAGAGATCCTTGAAGCCAGTTTTCTGTGCACACCCGACAACGAGCAAAAGATCTACAAGGCCCTGAAAGAACTCACCTTAGACATCCGACCCAAGATCCTCCACGAAGCTGTGTTTGTTCGCCTGGAATCTGTTCCAGACGCGCCTGAACTGCTTGATCCAGAAGCAGCTACCGATTTTTATGTAAGAAACTATTACTGCTGTAACGCAGATGACTATCTCCCGTCGAGAAACTTCCATCAACCTGAATACGTGCCTGAGGTACCTGAAGTTCCAGTGGGAAATTTGAACTGTTGTAATGCAGATGAGGATCTCCTTTCGACATTTCTGAATCTTCCTGATGCAGATTCGAATGCGACCCGCTTGGAGACCGTTCCAGATGCGCACGAACTTGTACCAGAGGCACTGAGATATGTGAACTGCTGTAACGGAGATGGAGAAATCTCGTCGACGAACTTAGATCATCTTGATGCACAGTCCAAAGCGATCCGCGTGGAGACTGTCCCAGATGCGCAAGAACATGTGCCAGAGGCACCTGACGTCTCTGAGGAAGAGGTGAGTTGCTGCTACGCAGATGAAGATCTGATTACAACAAATATTTACACTTCTGATACCGTTTTGAATGCAACCTGCCTGGAGACCATTCCAGAAGCGCAAGAACATGTACCGGAGGCACCTAGCGTTCCAGTAGGAAATGTAAACTTCTGTAACGGAGATGGAGATTTCCCAACGACAAACTTGAATCATCTTGGTGCAGAGTCGAAAGCGATCAGCTTGGAGACTGTCCGAGATGCGCAAGAACATGTGCCGGAGGCATCTGAATTCCGTGAAAGACACTTCAACTACTCTAACGAAGATGAGGATCTCGGGTCGACAGACTTGGATCATCCCGACGCAGATGTGACTGCGATCTCCCAGGAGATTGTCCCAGGCTCGGAAGAATGTTTGTTAGAGAAAGCTGATTTCCCCATGGGAACCTTGAACTGTTGTAATGAAGATGAGGATTGCCATACAACAAATATATATACGTCTTATGCAGATTCGAATGAGACCTGCTTGGAGACTGTCCCAGATGCGCAAGAACATGTGCCAAGGGCACCTTACCTTTCTGTGGAAAATGGGTATTGCTGTAATTCAGACGAGGGTCGCCATATATCAACAACAGATCCTTCTGACGCAGATTCAAGTGCAAATGCAAATGATAACCTTGGAAGGGAAGAGCCTACAGATCCAGATCTAGATCTCCTGTTGTGGAATCAGAAACATCCACGGATCTGTCCTACATGCGGAGGGTACATCTTACCTCCAAAGGCTGAAACCGACAAGGTAGATGACGGCAAAGATGAGGCAGCAGATGCCGCTAAGGACGAAACTGCTTACACAGAAACAATGGAAACGCCAGTCGAAGTAGTCACTGCTAGCCGCCCAGTTCCAAAGCCAATGTGTCTAATGACGGAAACTGGACCAAGAGGCCCCTGTGTGTGCGTTCTGCCTAGGGTCACACGCTGTGGCTGCGCCAAGAAAAGAAGAGTCGCAGGACCACAGCGACGAAAGTTTCTCGTTGTGGGAGTGTTAAGAGATACGGCGTCCAGTGCGGAAGACGAACCGTTGTATCAATTCAAAAACTCGGTGTACGTGGTGGACCCTGAGACTAATCTGCCCATAGCCTTAAACGAAGAAGCGATACGGGACCTCAGCATCGAACGTCCAGCTCTGAGACACACGCAGTTCTCCTACATCAGCGGGAAACGGATTCCTGAGTCAGCCATTTCCGCTCATATCAACATGTGCATTTGCTGCGGTGGAGATACCACTGAAAGAGAGGGGGAGATGCAATGCACGGACAGTAGAAATCGAATGGGTGACAAAATCATACCCGAAGCAGTGGAACAGGAGATGGCCATTCATCTGGTGTCTTTCCTCAACAGCGCTGAAGGGGGCATGTTTGACATCGGCGTCAAGAAAGATAAAGTGGCAGGTTTTCATTGCGACACATTAACAGAAATCAAGCTTAGGAAGTGCCTCGATCAAATCGCCGACAATGACATCGAGCCCAAGGTTTGTTTTCTTGCAGCATAATTCAAGTTTTATTAGAATATATCTTAGCTCCTTACTTATTTTTTTATCTACGCATAGGCCTAACTGTAAAATTGGTAGGACTGCTGTCAAAGATACGAGGGATCGGGGTGGAGCTTAAAATCGAAGATTATTCTGTTGTAACCGTTATTGTCATGCCAGGTACTGCCAGACTCGTACGAGGTGCGCTTCGTGCCCGTGTTCCCCGAACAGTTCAGCTGCAACCCTCAGTGCGGAGAGAATGCGGGATGCTGCTGCTGCGACAACCATCGCTGGCATCCTGATCCCCCACCCCCGCGCCTCTGCCCGGCCCCCAAGATGATGATGGAGGTGCGCGTGAAGCCTTCCGGCAACCAGTTATTCAGCTACAGATGCCAAAAGCTGTACCGCTGGAACAGCCAGACCCACTGTATTGACACCATCAGTTCGGTGAGAAGAACTGTGACGAACTAAATGCATAGAAGAACTATTTGTCTAATATCCCAGATGTAAATAGACGTTAAATTAAATAATGCATAAAAACAGGAACCGTAATATACGCAATACAACTTAACTATAATGACTGTATGTTATGATATCAAGATGGAGGTGGCTGTGATGTCAAAAGAAGACAAACAGGAATAGAGGGGAGGACGACAATTTAGACTAATGGTGGTGATATAGGTTTAAGTTTGGTTGGTGTAACTTGGTGATGTTCTCAGCACAATACACTTAAATAAAATATTATTTAAATCTTTCATCGTGTCTGGCAGCTGGAGTACCATCCGAACGTGAACGTCAAGAATCTATTTACTACGGATCACCTGGCAACGGTAAGTAGTTGGGCCTACAGCAACAAGAGAACCCAGATGAAGAGGCTGGCCAGGCAGCTAGAATGCAAAGTGTACGAACTACTGTTTTACCTGGAGCAACCTTTGAGAGAGCGTTGGTACCGCGTCCTGCCCAAAGCTTTGGACTATCCGATAGATCTACCTATATGTGTCTGACAGCATTAACTTTGCCACTGAAAAAGATAAGAAACCAGTTTGGACTTCTATTGCTATACTGATTGAAACACCATTTGCCACTTTAAACGTTGGTCTTTAATTCTGTTGGCAAATAATAATAATAATAATAATAATAATAATAATAATAATAATAATAATAATAATAATAATAATAATAATACTAATAATAATAATAATAATTGATACTATGGACGCGCTTTTCCCAACACCAATCAGGCTGATAGCGCGGTGAGCTGTATCAACATACACGCTCACACGTTTCACACACTCACCAAAAAAACCCAAAATACAGGCATGTAAATCGCTTTTAGAAGACGGAGAGAAAATCGAATTTTTTATTTTTGAAATTTTAGATTGGCTGCAATCAATACCATTATTAAGTTACAGTTGTTCTGTATTCGTGTAAGCGTCTAGAGCTAAGTCTAGATTATGCGCATAAATAATAATAATAATAATAATAATAATAATAATAATAATAATAATAATAATAATAATAATAATAATAACAACAACAACAACAACAACAACAACAACAACAACAACAACAACAACAACAATAACAATAATAATTATTTTTGGGCCATTCCCAATGAGAAACTACTTTTTTAAAGGTGGAGGGTGGGTAGGTGGTAGTGGGTGATGGATTAATGCTACCGGAATATTATAGTTATACATTTACATAATTCAAACACATTGCAAAGAAAATTAAACAGTGCATTTGAGTAACAATTGTTCTATCATATTCTGGCGCACAGTTCTCTGCCCTTGCCACTCACAACAATTATGGTTCTAAATCGTCAAATCCATGCTTTAAAAAGTCTGCCCGAGGCAGAATCAACATTAATTTGCAATGCCAAAATATTCCCACAAGCATGCACTTTTATTATCAGCATATTTCTATAAACACTCGTCATCTCACACTTGTCATCTCACGTCCTCTCCCCCCGTTGGGGTGCCGGGGGTTTCAGTATAAATAGTATCCCCACTTTCTGGAAATTTAGTGCTTTAAATTCACACTGTCGCTGTCTTTCTCATTTGCTCTTTCTCATTCCTGCTGTGTTCTATCAATCTGCTATACTATCTTCTTCTTCGCTAGACCAGTCACCTACCTTTTTTCTTGAAAACTCTTCCGGGACAAGACTCCTTATTTGTGTGTGAGGTCTGTTGGATCAGCTTGGGAATATTGGACGTTTTCTGCCAGGTGGTCACTAGGGCTTCCTATGATGTTATTATTTAGGAATGTAGGCATTTTATATGTATGTGTTTTGTTGATAATTTATAATGATGTTTGTATTCTATTTTGTTTTTGTAAACGGAGGTTCAATAAATTAGAGTATAGCCTCAGCGTCCCCTGCGTGGGATGGAGAGCCTTCAGTTTTCCCACTAGGGTTGTTTCAGCAGATCTTTTATGCGGATCAGGTGTTATCCGGTCCTGATTTGGCTCGGAAGAGTCCGCTGGACCTAAAGCAATAATCATGTAATGTAATCTCACGTCCTTTCCACAGGTCCATTATTCAGGTTGCTGCAGCTAATGTAGAAAAACGTTAGAGAGCACACAGACTTACGTATGAGAGACTACTGAAAGGAAAACGATTGAGTGAGTGCATTTCAAGTCTTGTACATAAAACAATTTCATGCGTTTACAAGAAACTTACGCACGCATATCAGACCTGCTTACCTCAGAATTTTTTTGTCAGTACTCCAGGCACTTCAAAACCAGATTTTGGAAATCATGACCAGATTTTGACTTTCGGTATTTATATAAACTGTCGTTATTTTACGTGAACCAAAATAATGATAATAAATAAATAAAAATATAGAACTGTGTAAACTTATTGTCATTATTCATCTTAATTTGCTCTTAGCTAAATTTTAATATATTATTACACACGTAAAATAAATCAAAAAACGGTACACTGTTCAATAAATTTATTGTTTAAAAATTAGAATGCTTAATTGAAAAACAATGCAAAAGTGTTAGGCCACCACGTCAACATAATATGTGATAATGATCTACTTGTATTTAAAAAAAAAAAACATGCATGTATGCACTTTTCAGTTGCTGCAGTTGTGAAAAAGCTTTCAGGTCTTAACATACCTACCATCAGTGAGTCAACAGCATCTTTGCCCATACTGGACCTACTGTCAGTGGACGTTTTACTTACGTAACTAAACACCCTCTCACAAGCAGCCCTGTTGTGTGGGATGGTGCAGAGTCCCAGCATGAAGTGGCACAGTTGCAAAAGCTAAGGGTGTTTTTGCTGACCTGCACCCAAAATTCGTCCACCTGCATAGCTGGGCCCACCAATCCCTTGACATCAGTTGACTGATACTCGGAGAATTGCTCCTGATTTGTTCAGATGTTGTATTTGGTGGAAAGAGTGCAGGGAATCGCTTCACAAAAAAGCATAGATCTTGGGAAGATGCAGTGAACTGAACTGAAGAACATATGATTCTGCAGTGCTGGAGCAAAGGGTCAGTGAGGGGCAGTTTCAGTAGAAGATAGCTGCAAGTTTCCTCAAAGTATGCACGCACTGAAGCATAGAACTTTGCAATACGTTCAGATTTTAGGTTGTAGTCTTTGGGACTGTCAAGCATTTTCCTTGCCTGATCACCAACCAGCAGGTCTTCATCACTCCATCAGCTACCAAACAAGGCCAATTTTTTTTTAATAAGAAACCAGAAATGTCTGTTTTCGTTTCACACAAACACGCTTGGATGAACTCGCCACCTCAACATCTGAATCATCTGTTGTTTCATGAATTCTTTTCTCAATGACAATTTAATATTTGCAGAGTATACACTTGGAAAACACAATGCTATCCAACGAGTTATAGTTTTCTGGCGCAATTTGTTTAGCTTCCGCTTCCGGTTAAGTGTACTTTTTACCGAAATTTGTAAAAAAAAAAAAAAAATTTTTTTTGGTCGATTTTCGTATTTTAAAAAAAGAGATCGTAACAGCGTACTCGATGTCAAAATATCGGGACAATACGGCGAAATACGGACGGGTAAGCAGGTCTGCGCATATATATGACAACAAATGCGTAACACAAATTTACACTGTTTACACCACTGAAGAAGGTTTTTTCCACGGCGAAACGAATACATCTTATTAACTCTAGTTGGTTTGAAATAGCTTACTGCTTACACTGATCGAAAGTACTCCAATAAAGTTATCCTTTCAAACCACATTATGAGTTCATTTGCTTGTTTGCTATGATATCTATTTGTAGTGTGTTGAATAGAATTAACCTTACGCACGTAAATAGATATACATGTAAAACTAATTATATAATAAGCAAAAACAGAATACCTCATCTTAAAAGTTTTGCGAATTGGGGTGAAAGGAGGAATAAGGTTGGGGATGAGATGGGGCTGAGGGAGGGGGACAAATAACCAAACCAAAACCGTTGATGTTCTCTTCGCGCAAAGCTATTTCCTGCAGGATGCCTAAGTACACAACGAACTATAATTTTATTGTGTGTTTTGTAACTGATGTCTGAGACTGACACAGTAGCATTAAATGTCTGCATAAATTATTATCCCACGTATTACGCAGTTTATTGTTATTCCGTACTGTCATTCATATGTGTTATAACATGGACACATACTTTTTATTGTTGAAGATGAATCCTTTTTTGTACGCTCATCTGATGACGGAAGTAATATTAGAAAGCGACAATAAAACTAAAGTGTCAGAAAGAAAATATTCCCAAGGAATAGAATAACCCATTTGAGGCAGTCTGCATTTAAGAGTTTTTAATAGATCGCTTCAAGTGTGTTTCTACATATTGTGAAACTGCCTCATAGTTATACATTATTCTTGCATCATTCAAACAGAATTCACGATCAATACTGTTATCAGAAACCAAAGTCGTGTAAGCCACATAATTGTTAATAACTTCCATCAATAATTCCTCTTTGATGTATGCTGTTTAAATCTCGTTTTCGTGTCCGTTAAAATGAATACCGCATTCTGGTGGCGGTGATTGTTATAGGCTCTTTGAGTATACTCATGTGGCCAACTAAGCTACTGTTTAGAGGTTGTCTTATTGATGCTGCTGCTGCTTTCCCAACTTTGAAAACTTCACTAAGGTCAGTGAGTTCTTATTACAATAAACCATTGCATTGTATGAATGAGAATAACAAATTTCCTTGTTTTTTTTTTGTTTTTTTTTTATTAATTTTTTCAATTTTTATTTTATGAGCACAATACAAATTCTGATTGGGATTATGGTTGTGTAGACAGTTCAAATTGTTGGCGTTTGTCTATGTGTACCAGTCTTATTTGGATTGATTTTGCTAGATGTTAATAGATTTCAACAGTGATCAGGCTAACATGGTTTTCTCTTAAAATTACAATCATGTTTATGTTATTATAATCATTTTGGGTTGAACAAAGAAGGCTAGAGCAATTGTACAAGGACAGAGCACAGGCACTTGTATCTGGACACGCGAGCGCCTGTGGAGAAGAAGGATTGATTTTTAAATTTACGTTTTGCAGGACGCAGTAGATATGTAACAAAGAGCTTATTACGGAAAGAGGGGGAACTTCCATTATGTCATATACAAAAATGCGAGACGCTCTCACGGATTATTGAGGGGCCGGGTAGCTCAGTTGGTAAGAGCGTCTTGCTAGTAACCGAAAGGTCGCTGGTTCGAATCCCGGATTGGTCAACGTGTGATCATATTATTTTCCCCTTTACCAACAACTGGCCCGCTGGTGTCAGTATAAATCGGTCCAGTAGTCACCTATATGCGAAAGTGTCGTGTGACTATAATCTACAAACAACAACAACAACAACAACAACAACAACAACAACGGATTATTTCCCTTTGCTCGGGCTGGCTATAATTCATCATCTGCTATATGAATGATCTGTGCGTGGTAACTTATTGAGCCTATGCCATTGCAAAAGAACATTTTTATGGCAACGTTTGCAAAAACCAAACTTTTAACCATCATTATTATTAACATTCCGCTACTGCTGTCTTTTTTTTTTTTATGTTTACTTATTGACATTTATTAGGTGCTTTTATGCTGCTTATGTGTGTATGTCATAGGTTCGTTTTTTGCCCTGGAATTTATTACTTTTTAATCAACGACAGATATTTTAAAATTAAAATATGCATGACAGACTGTTTCATTTATCCGAAACTGTGTAAATCCGTAATCGTGAGAGAGAGAGAGAGAGAGAGAGAGAGGGAGGGGGGGTTGTGGGAAGAGAGAGCTCTGTCATTCAATCAATTAATCACAATAAAGCACAATAACAAAATGTTTCACTAATAGTGTGAATTTAATTTATATCAGATGTCCCCCTACCCCCCAACCCTCTCACCTCCCACATCACTGGCTTAATAACATCAGTCACTTCACGGAAAATAATTAATTAATCAGACAAAACAATCAGAACCTAGACTACAACATTCCACGCAATATAGATCTAATGCGCAGAAATTCACAGATCAGAACAAGGACTGTGTTTCTACATTACATTTTTTTCCCCGTTTACACTCAAACGAAAAGGGATTACAACAGATCAAGGACCATTTTTGTGCCTAGGTAAGGGGTTATCTTGCACAGTATTTCATCACGAGGAGAAAACAGACTTAGTCTAATTTAACTTGTTAACATAAGCAGTTTGACGAAGCCAAACTGCCAATCTGACATCTACTTTTGAAATATAAGCACAAATATAGTCAAACAACCTAGCAATAACGTAAACAGTGAGCGACTTGTTGAACGTAAACTGTCAGCAAGCAAACTGTTTTGGATTTAGCACATAGGTATAACATGAATCATTCAAGCTGCTCTCCGATTGTTTTAACACTAACAACACTGCAGCGGTCTTAGTTTAGGCCTACATAATCAAAAAAAAAAAAGTTTTTCAATTGCAATTTACCTTTCTTTGTCTCTTGGAAATTTGAAAAAGGACTTGCCAACACAACGTTTCTTGTATCTGGCATTATGGCAATTGATGGCTGTGCAAAAGTCACCGCCCTGTTTCACTCTGTCGCCTTTTGACTTTCTGCCACGAGCCATTTTCAGCATGTCGACAAGGGAGCATAACTCGTACTTTTCGTCTCGCGGTTCTGTACCAAGTTCCCTCTCTTTCTATCATTAAGCTCTTTGATATGTAAGCCCTAATCATGTTACGTATTTTAGCTTACGACTGCGAATAGCGTAGTTTAAATTATGTTTGTTTTTTACTCCTACAAACAGATTAACAAGACCTACATAAACAAGCATTTGTTATTCATAATAATGTAACTTGCTTGAGGTGGGCGTCGATGTCCTTTTTCCACGTAATTTTGCCCGAAGGTTGCCAGTGCGGAAACCAAGATATCGAAGCGTGCTAGCACATTATCTACCCTTATGGCAGCAACGTCCCCACTTATGACGAGATCTGTTGTAAAGCCAGCCCTTGTTTCCTAAGAGTGAGTATGCGTGCGTGCGTGTGTGCGTGTGTGCGTGTGTATGTGTGTGTGTGTGTGTGTCTAGGTGTTGTTGTTGTTTTATTCCATTTAAAGTGCAGGAGGCTTGGGCCTATTCACACTAATGGCTAGGTAGAAACGCCGTTATTCTGACATACACTTGAACCTCTATGTACTTTCTTTTAACGGACCCCATTATTTTGACGTCAAAACAGTGTTCCGTTAGGGTTAAGGCTGTGTTAGGCTTGGGGTTAGGTTAAGGATTAGAGGTAGGGTTAGGGGTTAGCTTTAAAAAATGGACAAATTTGTAAAAATGTCAAAGTAACGCATGTAGAGTTTCATGAAAGTCGTGTGATGATATTCTGGGGAAGATACGTTTATCTTACTAGGGGGTAAGACTTATTGACAGATGGGCGATGTGCTACCACTATCGATCGTTCTTTTACCAGAATTCCGTAAGTTGTGTGAGAGACAGATCACGGCACTTAGGTCACATAAAATTTATATTTGTTCTCGGGAATTTTAGTATCATTTGGCTCAACTTGAGAACCGGTGATGACTAATCAAAAGACTAGATTATTATGTCTCGAGAGACGAAAACTAATAGCTACACAACAATACAAATAGAATGACACCAGTCGTATGTATGTAATTTCACTTTTTATATATTCAACACAAACTTTAACATTTCTGCATTAACCGGTAATTTAATAAGTAATATAGTTCAACGTGCTGGGGGAGTTCGTTAGCAGGGTTTATTCATCCTGTGCTAACTGTAGTTATGATCTTCACTGTTCGTAGTTTTCTAAATTCGAGTGGTTTCTATACGTTTCTCGAGGGTAGGACTCAGTTCCGTTGCGGGTGACTTATCTACAGTGAGTCGAGTCGCCCTTGTAGCTGTGGGGTTCGGACGTGGCCAGGTAGACTCTGGATTGTTCTCCTTTTGGCACCACGGGAGCGACGGTCAGGCGTTCGTCTCCACAAACATGATCCCAGGTCCGACTTGTGGACTCTGGGACTCGTGAAATCGTCTTTTACGTCTCTAGCACTCTCTTGAGGAGATGGAGATAGACGAACACTGCAGTTTGTTCCTTTGGTTGACCCGCACAGCTGGACGGTTGGTTTGTGACTGTTTCAAGGAAGTTAATTTGCCATGTGTGTGCTGCTTGTTAGCTAACTGTTGTATTAATGTCCAGTTTCGTTCGATGGTATCTATTTTGCTAAGCTAATTTCCTACATGTTTGTCGTCAATATTTCTGCTGTTACAAGTCGTAACAACGGCGTTTCTACACGGGTGTGTGTGTGTGTGTGTGTGTGTGTGTGTGTGTGTGTGTGTGTGTGTATGTGTGGTTTCCAGTCATTACATTCTGTCACCTTTAGTGTAGCATCGGGGAAGAGAGAGAGAGAGAGAGAGAGAGAGAGAGAGAGAGAGAGAGAGAGAGAGAGAGAGAGAGAGAGATGTGGGGGAGTGGGGGAAAAGGGGTAGGTTGGTCTGGTCTGTCACAAATTGAAGCTCCATAACATAGAAACTACTGATGTCGTTGGAACTACTACAACAACCATATTTGGCACGTTTGAATGTGGGTGATCTTGTTTCAAAATGTTACTTCGAAGTTTAATATCTTATAGATGTTGGTAAAATGTTGATTTGTTATCAAATGTGTTTAGTCGAGTCAACAATTGTTACTTGCCCACCTCATGGAGGTTGTCCAGCACAGACACAGTATCTTTTTCAATTATAAAGCAACAATAACAAACAATATCCAAATTAATTATTGACTACTTGGTTTTGCAAACCTTGATCAAGTTTTTGAATCAAGGGGAATAAATCGTGACCCGTTTAGTGTCCGTTTAATGATAATGGGTTGTTTCCCTTGCTCTACGCAGCGTTAACACCATTTTGTTGCTGGCCGTATCCGTTCTCAAAAAAATAATAGTGTAGGTGTATCCATTTTTTTTTTAAAAAGACTTCAGAGTATGAAAACACGCCTATTTGCGATTTGCTACAAGGATATGATTACTCACGTGGATACCTTCTTCTACGCATCAACGATTCTATGAAAGTTTTGTTTTTCGTGTGGTTGTTCATTCAGGATGCAGTTACGGTGATAAAGCAGAATGGTGCGAGAACTACAAAGACCCTGGAGTCACAAAGATGTCGTGCCCGTTCAACTATAACAAAAGTTGTGAGTCCGGTCTCCGGGTTTGGTGATGGTGATGGTGGTGATGATGATGGTAAAGCTGGTGATCGCCGTTTGAAAATCACCGCAAAGTATTTTAATAATTTTTACTTGTGGTAGTAGTCATAGAGGTAATAGTAGTGGTAGTAGTCGTAGATGTAATAGTAGTGGTAGTAGTCATAGAGGTAATAGTAGTGGTAGTAGTCATAGAGGTAATAGTAGTGATAGTAGTCATAGAGGTAATAGTAATGGTAGTAGTCGTAGACGTAATAGTAGTGGTAGTAGTCGTAGACGTACATAGTAGTGGTAGTAGTCGTAGACGTAATAGTAGTGGTAGTAGTCATAGACGTAATAGTAGTGGTAGTAGTCGTAGACGTACATAGTAGTGGTAGTAGTCGTAGACGTAATAGTAGTGGTAGTAGTCGTAGACGTACATAGTAGTGGTAGTAGTCGTAGACGTAATAGTAGTGGTAGTAGTCATAGAGGTAATAGTAGTGGTAGTGGTCGTAGACGTAATAGTAGTGTTAGTAGTCATAGAGGTAATAGTAGTGGTAGTAGTCGTAGACGTAATAGTAGTGGTAGTAGTCGTAGACGTACTACTAGTGGTAGTAGTCATAGAGGTAATGGTAGTGGTAGTAGTCATAGAGGTAATAGTAGTGGTAGTAGTCGTAGACGTAATAGTAGTGGTAGTAGTCATAGAGGTAATAATAGTGGTAGTAGTCATAGAGGTAATAGTTGTGGTAGTAGTCATAGAGGTAATAGTAGTGGTAGTAGTCATAGACGTAATAGTAGTGGTAGTAGTCATAGAGGTAATAGTAGTGGTAGTAGTCATAGAGGTAATAGTAGTGGTAGTAGTCATAGAGGTAATAGTAGTGGTAGTGGTCGTAGACGTAATAGTAGTGGTAGTAGTCATAGAGGTATTAGTAGTGGTAGTAGTCGTAGACGTAATAGTAGTGTTAGTAATCATAGACGTAATAGTAGTGGTAGTCATAGAGGTAATAGTAGTCGTAGTGGTCGTAGACGTAATAGTAGTGTTAGTAGTCATAGAGGTAATAGTAGTGGTAGTGGTCGTAGACGTAATAGTAGTGGTAGTAGTCATAGAGGTAATAGTAGTGGTAGTAGTCATAGAGGTAATAGTAGTGGTAGTAGTCATAGAGGTAATAGTAGTGGTAGTAGTCATAGAGGTAATAGTAGTGTTAGTAGTCATAGAGGTAATAGTAGTGGTAGTGGTCGTAGACGTAATAGTAGTGGTAGTAGTCGTAGACGTAATAGTAGTGGTAGTGGTCGTAGACGTAATAGTAGTGGTAGTAGTCATAGAGGTAATAGTAGTGTTAGTAGTCATAGAGGTAATAGTAGTGGTAGTAGTCATAGAGGTAATAGTAGTGGTAGTGGTCGTAGACGTAATAGTAGTGGTAGTAGTCATAGAGGTAATAGTAGTGTTAGTAGTCATAGAGGTAATAGTAGTGGTAGTAGTCATAGAGGTAATAGTAGTGGTAGTAGTCATAGAGGTAATAGTAGTGGTAGTGGTCGTAGACGTAATAGTAGTGTTAGTAGTCATAGAGGTAATAGTAGTGGTAGTAGTCATAGAGGTAATAGTAGTGATAGTAGTCATAGAGGTAATAGTAATGGTAGTAGTCGTAGACGTAATAGTAGTGGTAGTAGTCGTAGACGTACATAGTAGTGGTAGTCATAGAGGTAATAGTAGTGGTAGTAGTCATAGAGGTAATAGTAGTGGTAGTAGTCATAGAGGTAACAGTAGTGGTAGTAGTCATAGAGGTAATAGTAGTGGTAGTCATAGAGGTAATAGTAGTGGTAGTAGTCATAGAGGTAATAGTAGTGGTAGTAGTCATAGAGGTAATAGTAGTGGAAGTCATAGAGGTAATAGTAGTGGTAGTCATAGAGGTAATAGTAGTGGTAGTAGTCATAGAGGTAATAGTAGTGGTAGTAGTCATAGAGGTAATAGTAGTGGTAGTAGTCATAGAGGTAATAGTAGTGGTAGTAGTCATAGAGGTAATAGTAGTGGTAGTAGTCATAGAGGTAATAGTAGAGGTAGTAGTCATAGAGGTAATAGTAGTGGTAGTAGTCATAGAGGTAATAGTAGTGGTAGTCATAGAGGTAATAGTAGTGGTAGTCATAGAGGTAATAGTAGTGGTAGTAGTCATAGAGGTAATAGTAGTGGTAGTAGTCATAGAGGTAATAGTAGTGGTAGTAGTCATAGAGGTAATAGTAGTGGTAGTCATAGAGGTAATAGTAGTGGTAGTAGTCATAGAGGTAATAGTAGTGGTAGTCATAGAGGTAATAGTAGTGGTAGTAGTCATAGAGGTAATAGTAGTGGTAGTAGTCATAGAGGTAATAGTAGTGGTAGTCATAGAGGTAATAGTAGTGGTAGTAGTCATAGAGGTAATAGTAGTGGTAGTAGTCGTAGACGTAACAGTAGTGGTAGTAGTCGTAGACGTAATAGTAGTGGTAGTAGTCATAGAGGTAATAGTAGTGGTAGTGGTCGTAGACGTAATAGTAGTGGTAGTAGTCATAGAGGCAATAATAGTGGTAGTAGTCATAGAGGTAATAGTAGTGGTAGTAGTCATAGAGGTAATAGTAGTGGTAGTAGTCATAGAGGTAATAGTAGTGTTAGTAGTCGTAGACGTAGCCTAATAGTAGTGGTAGTAGTCATAGAGGTAGTAGTGGTGGTAGTAGTCGTAGACGTAATAGTAGTGGTAGTAGTCAGAGGTAATAGTAGTGGTAGTAGTCGTAGACGTAGCCTAATAGTAGTGGTAGTGGTCAGAGGTAATAGTAGTGGTAGTAGTCGTAGACGTAGCCTAATAGTAGTGGTAGTGGTCAAAGGTAATAGTAGTGGTAGTAGTCGTAGACGTAATAGTAGTGGTAGTAATCATAGAGGTAATAGTAGTGGTAGTAGTCGTAGACGTAATAGTAGTGGTTAGTAGTCATAGAGGTAATAGTAGTGGTAGTGGTCGTAGACGTAATAGTAGTGGTAGTAATCATAGAGGTAATAGTAGTGGTAGTAGTCGTAGACGTAATAGTAGTGGTTAGTAGTCATAGAGGTAATAGTAGTGGTAGTAGTCGTAGACGTAATAGTAGTGGTAGTATTCATAGAGGTAATAGTAGTGGTAGTGGTCGTAGATGTAATAGTAGTGGTTAGTAGTCATAGAGGTAATAGTAGTGGTAGTAGTCGTAGACGTAATAGTAGTGGTAGTAGTCGTAGACTTAATAGTAGTGGTAGTGGTCATAGAGGTAATAGTAGTGGTAGTAGTCGTAGACATAATAGTACTGGTAGTAGTCGTAGACGTAATAGTAGTGGTAGTAGTCGTAGACGTAATAGTAGTGGTAGTAGTCGTAGACGTAATAGTAGTGGTAGTAGTCGTAGACGTAATAGTAGTGGTTGTAGTCGTAGACGTAATAGTAGTGGTAGTAGTCGTAGACTTAATAGTAGTGATAGTAGTCATAGACGTAATAGTAGTGGTAGTAGTCGTAGAGGCAATAGTGGTGGTAGTAGTCATAGAGGTAATAGTAGTGGTAGTAGTCATAGAGGTAATAGTAGTGGTAGTAGTCGTAGACGTAATAGTAGTGGTAGTAGTCATAGAGGTAATAGTAGTGGTAGTAGTCGTAGACGTAATATTAGTGGTAGTAGTCATAGAGGTAATAGTAGTGGTAGTAGTCGTAGACGTAATAGTAGTGGTAGTAGTCATAGAGGTAATAGTAGTGGTAGTAGTCGTAGACGTAATATTAGTGGTAGTAGTCATAGAGGTAGCAGTAGTGGTAGTAGTCGTAGACATAATAGTAGTGGTAGTAGTCATAGAGGTAATAGTAGTGGTAGTAGTCGTAGACGTAATAGTAGTGGTAGTAGTCATAGACATAATAGTAGTGGTAGTAGTCATAGAGGTAATAGTAGTGGTAGTAGTCGTAGACATAATAGTAGTGGTAGTAGTCGTAGACATAATAGTAGTGGTAGTAGTCATAGAGGTAATAGTAGTGGTAGTAGTCGTAGACATAATAGTAGTGGTAGTAGTCGTAGACATAATAGTAGTGGTAGTAGTCATAGAGGTAATAGTAGTGGTAGTAGTCGTAGACATAATAGTAGTGGTAGTAGTCGTAGACATAATAGTAGTGGTAGTAGTCATAGAGGTAATAGTAGTGGTAGTAGTCGTAGACGTAATAGTAGTGGTAGTAGTCGTAGACATAATAGTAGTGGTAGTAGTCATAGAGGTAATAGTAGTGGTAGTAGTCGTAGACGTAATAGTAGTGGTAGTAGTCAGAGGTAATAGTAGTGGTAGTAGTCGTAGACGTAATAGCAGTGGTAGTGGTCAGAGGTAATAATAGTGGTAGTAGTCATAGAGGTAATAGTAGTGGTAGTAGTCGTAGACGTAATATTAGTGGTAGTAGTCATAGAGGTAATAGTAGTGGTAGTAGTCGTAGACGTAATAGTAGTGGTAGTAGTCATAGAGGTAATAGTAGTGGTAGTAGTCGTAGACGTAATATTAGTGGTAGTAGTCATAGAGGTAGCAGTAGTGGTAGTAGTCGTAGACATAATAGTAGTGGTAGCAGTCATAGAGGTAATAGTAGTGGTAGTAGTCGTAGACGTAATAGTAGTGGTAGTGGTCGTAGACGTAATAGTAGTGCTAGTAGTCATAGAGGTAATAGTAGTGCTAGTAGTCATAGAGGCTGATTGATTGATTGATTTATTGTTGCTTTAGGTCCAGCGGACTCCTCCGAGCCAAATCAGGACCGGACAACCCCCGATCCGCATAAAAGATCTGCTGAAACAACCCTAGTGGGAAAATTGAACGCCCTCCACCGGCCAGTCACTTTACAATAAAGACATCCCACGCCGGGGGACGGCTGAGGGTTTACCTCAACTACGCGAACCCCCGGTTACAAAAACAAAATAGAATACAACCATCATTACAAATCATCAACGAAACATATACATATAAAATGCCTATATTGCTAAATACTAACATCATAGGAAGCCCTAGTAACCACCCAGCAGAAAGCGTCCAACACTCCCAAGCTGATCCAACAGACCTCATACACAAACAAGGAGTCTTGTCCAGGAAGAGTTTTCAAGAAAAAAGGTAGGTCATTGATCTAGCGAAGAAGAAGATAGTATAGCAGAGTGATAGGACAGAGCAGGAATGGGAAAGAGTATATGAGGAAGATAGCAACAGTGGGAATTTAAAGCACTAAATTTCCATAAAGTGGGGATACTGTTTATACTGAAACCCCCGGCACTCCAACGGGGGTACTGTTGCCGCAGTGAATCTGTCATGCCTACAAAGGCAAGACAGGTTTTCAACTGGGGCTTTCACTGTTCCCTTTATAGGTTAGAACAATCTACAGTGGCAAGATTGCTCATGACCCCAAGGGGTAGTCATAGAGGTAATAGTAGTGGTAGTAGTCGTAGACGTAATAGTAGTGGTAGTAGTCGTAGACGTAATAATAGTGGTAGTAGTCGTAGACGTAATAGTAGTGGTAGTAGTCGTAGACGTAATTACTAATAGTAGTGGTAGTAGTCGTAGACACGGACCCTCACAGCAGATCTACAACGAAGAATACAAAGCATGGAGATGATGTGCTACAGAAGACTCCTGGGCATTTCCTATACCCAGCACATCACCAACGACCAAGTCCGACAGACCATCACACAAGCCATTGGACAACACGATGACCTGCTCACAGTTGTGAAAACACGAAAACTCCGATGATATGGCCACGTCACCAGATCATCAGGTCTTGCAAAGACCATTCTGCAAGGAACACAATGCAAGGAGGTAGACGAAGAGGGAGACCGAAAAAGATGTGGGAGGACAACATTCGAGAATGGACTGGTTTGACACTGAGAAAAACCATCAGGGTTGCTGAGGAGAGGGAACGTTGGAGTACGCTGGTTAAACGATAATTTGTGGTGCCCTTACGACCTCCGAGTTACCGAATAGGATAGGATAGGATAGGAATAATAATAATAATAAAGTGGAACCTCCGGTATCCGTCTCTCTGGTATACGACTCCCTCCGTTATGTGACCTGAAACCTTCTGACGGATTCACTTCCAATAATAAATGACCTCTGATATGCGACAGTCTCGTTTATGCGACCAGCGACCGTGTCTTAAGCCCTTTATACGACCGTCTTATGGCAATTTAAAAGAGATATCAGTTAATTTGTTGTCTGTACCTTTCGTTTTTTCTCTCGTGTTAGTGTACAAATGGTGTTGTCTGCTATTTCAGGTTCGCAAATAAGGGACATTACTCGCCTACACTGGCTTGTCAAAATGGCGTCGCGCAAGGGCAACGTTTTGAGTTTGGCAGAGAGAATGAAAGTGATTGAAAGAAGTGAAAATGGGGAGAGTTGTTTGTCTATTGCAAGAAGTTTAGACGTTGGGAAGACACAAACCAGCTCATCATAAAGGATAAGGAATCTGTGAAACTACGATGGGAGAGTGGAGAAAGTGGCGAAGGGAAAACATCGAAACTGAGAGCTTCTGCACTGACAGACTTGGACGAACGCGTCTGGCAGTAGTTCGACTGTTTTCTATTTTTGAAGTTGTGAATAAAAGACAAAGCTAAAAATGAAACATGTTTTACAGTTTCCTTTGTCAGAGAATACATGCTGGCGAGTGTGAAAATTATGACTAAAATACCCCTCCGAGCCTGATTCCCCTCCCCCACCCGCACCCCTTGTTTCCGGTATAAGACCAACTCTATTATAAGACCGTTTTTTTCTCAGGTTATGGACGGTCGTATACCGGCGGTTCCACTGTATTACAAGCGCATCATGTTTGCAGAATGTGGGAACAGAGTAGGTGAGTGCGAAACTAGCAACCCCAATGATGCCTTGCTGTGCTACCAAGAGGTTAACTTCTTGAGGTGGTGCTACGGGGCTTCTTAGGACGCTCAGATCCACGCTGGTTGGTAGGACGTCAATTATAATGACGTTATTATTCCCCCATCTTTCCTCATCCTCCTACATCCACCCCCACAACCCCTGACCACCACCCTCTTTTGCGTTAACTGTTAATTGTAGTCTATATCAAAGGTAGACAGTTGTGCATTCTTCATATTTGAGGCACTCAGTTGGAAAATTGAGATTGATTATTTTTGATGACTTGATGAAGGATTTGCTGTTTGGTCCGGGCTATTACACTGTGCTCAAACTATAAAGCGAGTGCGCATCTTCTGGGAAGTGCGTTGTCCCCTATACGCCATGTGTCCGGGGACTTTAATCTAAGCAAGTAAAGTAAAGTAAAGTGGGAAGTGCGTTCGATTCTTGCTTCTGCAAACTCTGGCTTCTGCAAACTCTTTTTTGCGCATACAAGACCTGGGTGTTGGCAACCAAAAAGCTTCATGAACAAAACGGTGAGTTGGCTGAAATAATGAAAGAACATCGCTACATGAATATAGCTCGGCATAATTATTTATTTGCAGAGATAATTATACATTTTGACCAAATTCTCTTTTAATAAAATAATGCTACATGGAAGAATGCTTTTGCTAAATGTAAATATTCGTTTGCTGGAATAATGAGAAACGTATATGTAAAACATTTTTGGATCTTTCAGCGGACCCTGACTGCCGATGCGGCGATCACTGGAAGGAATGCAAAGACGTCGAGTACCCGAAAGCATTATACGCTCCGGTCATTGAAAGTGGTTGCTGCCTCACGTGGAAGAACATCGCAGACCCTTTGAGGCCAAGCAGTATGTACTTATATGCAACTCTTGCTCTCTTCACCTACATTGTGATCTATTATTTGGCAATGATGCTTTTCACGGCCTTTGAAGTAGTGTATGACAAGGTTTGCACTATAATAAGCTCTTACAGCATTGTCCTACTTTGAAGTGTTTATCTTCCAGTTATATATTTTTCTGCCTTATGATGGAAGTCTACCCTTATACACACACACACACACCCACACACACCCACACACACACACCCACACACACACACACACACCCACACACACACACACACACACACACACAAGTATGTAAAACACCAAGACTGGGTTTTATTAAGAATGTAAGAATCGGAAAGTGATTTTTTGACGGAAAGAACACAAACTTCTTCTAGAAATGTAAGAATCTAATGCAAAATTGGCTCTTTCCGTTTCAAAAGTTGACCTAGTTCGTTTCCTATAAGCGACGAAATAAGTCGAACTCTCTTGCAAAATTTTCAGAAAATTGACTGGATTTTCTCCGTCCCGGATAGAGCACTCCCTTGTACGTAAAACACTCTCATGCACTACAACTGCACTCCCATGCACTAAAAGAGCACTCCTGTGTACTTAGAAAACACACACACACGCACACCACACACACACAAACACACACACACGCTCACCATAAAAGCTCAGAAACCTTTTTATTTTAGCGTTAAAATATCTAGTAGGAGAGGGGAGTTTAAATTTAAAAGACATGTTTGTTTTTTAAATTAAAGGAATACAACTCTATCTCGTCTGCGTGAAATCTACTTCTTCTCGGTCGCTATTTGCCTCGTTTGCATGTTCATCCCGTTCTTCATTCTCATAATCGACCTCTCTGACACATACACTGATTAAGATAATATTTTTAAAAAAAAAAGTTTTCCTTGGGCGCTAAGGAAACACCGCGTCTCTCGTTTAACGGGAGACAACATGTTTTAATGTCCCCCTTGAACGCTGCAGCTGCAACGCGATTTCTCTCCCTTAGCTGATTTCTTCTTTCGTCTTCTCATTTTGTTCCTCGTCATTATCTTTATCTTAAGAACACAACATGAACACCAGGTTTTTCATTTCATTTCAGGATGCCGCTTTGGTGACGTGGCTGAAATTATAATCAAACACTATGCACTGACGCCGTAACTGTAAGTAGCCTACAAACCTGTTGATCTTATAAGTCTATTATAAGTCAGATAGATTTCTAAAAAAATTAAAAGTGTACTTATTTTTTTCATTATCTCACTATTTATTTTTGTACAAAAGAAGGATAACGCGCTTTGCATAAGGCCACATAGTTGACTTCTCTTATCAGTGTCCCGAAAAATCGTTTTAAGTTTTGCAACCACCGTCTAAAATGACTTCGTGATTACTCATGTTAAAATGCACGTTTTCAAATGTTATTCTCTCTCTCTCTCTCTCTCTCTCTCTCTCTCTCTCTCTCTCTCTCTCTCTCTCTCTCTCTCTCTCTCTCTCTCTCTCTCTCTCTCTCTCTCTCTCTCTTGAATTAAAAAAAAAAACAAAAAAAAAACTTTGATTTAAACAAGGAAATTCGCCAACGTTGAAACAAACAATGAATCTCGTCTCATATTATTATTATTATTATTATTATTATTATTATTATTATTATTATTATTATTATTATTATTATTATTATTATTATTATTATTATTGAGGATTTGTATAGCGCATAAATTTCGTCGTACTTGGCGACTCAAAGCGATGGCCGATACAGGATCTAATGTACACAAGTAATGTATACAGGATCAAGCCGCCCGAAGCGCCAACTTGCAGCCTTTGGGCGCATCGTAATAACGCTCCAGACAACTGAGCACAATCCTGGGCAGCCAGTGATGGGGGAGAAGGACCTAGGTACATGCTGGGTGTGTTCTTGTCACCGGCACTCACCCGTCTAGGATATGAGCGTCAAGATCTTTAAAGTCCGTAATGATGGAATGTATGCGACACAGACACAGACTAGACCTCGGTTTACACTCTCATCCGAAGGACTATCTGATTGACCTTGAGATCCAGGATCGAGAATCGAGAAACTATGTTTTATTATGTAACGGTACAAATTCCAAAGGGAGCTTTTACCAGCTGAGTTCCCAATTGGGAGTGCAGTGATTCCGGCAAACTCCTCCCTCCCCTTCCCTCTTTTCCCCCTGACATGGCGTTCTCTACCGGTGGACACAAGTGTTAAGGGATAGCCTCCAAGAGGGGCAATGTACCACGATCATCTAGGTAGAGATTCCCACCTTAAACGTTTTTCAGTATCACTCCCTATTGGAAGCTCAACCGGTGAAATTTTGAAGTCTACTGCATTGTGATTTGTAGCGTGGTACATAAATACCTTGAATAGCCTACAATGCACATGTACATGGTGTACATGTGTTCTTAGAGGGTATTGCTAGCCTCCTATTGCTATTTGCAAATCCCTAATTCTGACTTGCAGTGGTTTTTTTTTTGTTTTTTTTGTTTTTTTTTAAGTGGCTTAATTCAAAGAATTTGCTTGTGAGTCGCCAAAATGAGTTTACCGTAAAATTATTACCGTGAAAAAATAATACAGTGTGCTTCCGTTGTTCCAACCCACCGCTGAGCTCTGTGCTTATAAACACCAAGGCAAGGTCAGCCAGCGAGCTTTTTAAGCTTATTGCTACGGAGTTGGTTGACTCGCTTCACTCCAACATGTATCATTGCTTACGTTGGAACAAAGTATGTGTTTGGAACAGTTTTCTCTCATACCTACGTTTTGTAACATTTATAAAGCACCCCAATCGTACGGGTTGTTTCTTTGACAACGTTTGATAACGCTACGACATAGAAACGGCACAGTGATGTGTTATAATTTATTTTCTTTTCTTTGTAGCCACATATTTGAAGCTATGGCATTTTATAAACAAAAGCAATTCGCTAATTTTTATAAAAACTATACTTTTTACAGAGTGTTGTTGTTGTTGTTGTTGTTGTAAGCTTAGTTTTGTCAGTGGAGCAACATTCACAGTCCATTTGAATTTTTCTCACAGAATCTTTTAATTTGGTCCACTTTAACTTGTTTATTTTACATTTCACTATCTTGATCAAACGATTGGGGTTTACCATGCAAACACGTGAGCCATTATCTTTAAGGCCTCGGTAACCATGTAGCTTTGAAATGCTTGTAAAGCTGATGCTCCCAAACTCTGCCGATTTAGGCCTCTAGGCCTTTAGGTGTAGCAACGTACACACTTTCAGAAGGTAAGTTGTCTCACTGTTACTGGTGGTATGTGTAATGACTTTTAAATATTACGTGGGAGATTTCAAGGCGTTTGTTCTCCTACCCGTTCCCCTCCCCTTCCCTGCCCCCCCCTTACATAATTATAAAATAGAGTACCTTGTACGTGCATATATTTTGGCACTGATTTCAGAGTACAACACCATTTTATTGGAAATACATATTCACGTGGGAAGCTCATCCGATTGTATATATTTAAGTGTCTTACGAGCGTGTGTGTACCAAATATCACTCCTTAGTATACTGATCGTCATAGTCAAATAATATTTGAAGTGTTTGGTTGTTCACAGGCTTTAAATAGAAAAAAAGAAGATTCCAAGCTCGATCGGTTTCAACGAACAAAATGCTATCCCCAAGCATCGTCATCGGTTTGTTATTTGTCTTGTTACCGGTAAGTAAACAGTGGATGAGAATGAGTAGTTTACTCTGTATTGTGTGAATTTACTGTCTAGATACTACCAACATTATAATACACCATTCCATCTGATTGGGTGGCTTGAGTTAGATTCTGTATCGGCAGCGCAATGGGCAGCTCTTGAGCTGGAAAAGCGCTATATAAAAACGATTAAATAAATTAATCATCTTTACTTTCAATAACCGATTTCATAACCGATCTCATCTCCTTATGATGTACCGTTTCTTCTCAGAGCCCCGTACCCAAATCTTTGCTTGGCGGACTGGGAAGCTTGTAATGGCATACGTCCACGAATCAACAGTCTGGCATTGAAAGGCTTTCAAAGCGTACGAAATGCATGGGATGATAGCGTTCTGTATTATTATTATTATTATTATTATTATTATTATTATTATTATTATTATTATTATTATTATTATTATTATTATTATTATTATTATTATTACTATTATAAACAGTGCTTTCAATGCCGTGGAAGAATTCAATGTTGAAGAAAAATAGAACGCTCATCTGTGTGCGGGAAGCGGGAAGCGGTATACTTGTCAACGTTGAAACATCACCATAAAATATATGTTCAACGATGACGATGGGCATTGGTGTCTGGTAGCGCAGTAAGTTACGGGGCTGGTTTCCTATGCAGAAATTGTGTGACGTAGGTACGACACTTTTTAAGTCACCGAGGGTTTTCTTCCAGCACTTCAGTTTTCTCCCTGCCTTCAAGAATAGTATTAGATGCATAACATCTCAAATTAAAATTAATTTAAATAGGTAAATAAGTAAATAAAACTTAGATTTCCTGTCCGCATTCACACCACACATTAGAGTTCAGTTCAGTTCAGTACATGTATTTACATTTACGTCTATTCACTCTAGATGATATTAGACACGTTCGAGTGATGAATGTGTGTTTGTTGTGTATATATAGAGGTGTGTAGCATGTGAACGTGTATGTTGTTTACAGACCGCTGTATTTTGACCGATTTAGGATTAAGACGCATACAACATCTAGTAGCATTATTAATTTATTGTATTTATAAGATGAAATGCGAAGATACACGTTATTAAGGTTTTGAATAAAAGTGAACTTGTCTCTCAGCAAAAACTATATGCTGCCACCTTCTTCAGCAAAATGGGTGGCGTGACTGGATAGATGTTTGAAAGCTACCTAACCAAAGAGTAAGCTTGCAATAACTTTTTCACTGACATGCATAGCAATGTGAGTCTATGTACTCACCCCCAACACTCACCCCCACCTCCACTCCAAAATTCAAAACACACATACACACACAAAATCCTTATTTGCGCAAATCTGTGCGAGATGAGTCCAAAATAGTCCAAAAATTATATCGAAAAAAATATCCGTCGGTCCATCTGTCTGTCCGCCGTCCGCGGTCTGTTTGTGCCAAAAAAATTTAAAGTGGCTAAGTACTCAGAGCCTCTTTCAACTATCACAACCAAACTTAGTATGAAGGTGTATACCTATGAGACCTCGAAAATGATCAGTGAATGAATGACTTCACTTCAATGCCAATGTCACAGGTTCATCAAATGTTAGTAAAAAATTGACACATTTTCCTTAAATTTCAATTTTTTTTCTAGGTTATTAAAATTGAACTTATGATTCTTTGATGCATGAAAGATATCAATGAGACACACATACTTTTTTTTTAACTTTGGTCAGCCTCACTCCTGTTTATTTAACCCATAGTATGAAACAACATCGGGTTATTAATGAGTCATGTGAGGATCGAGGTCATATCAAAGTCAAGATCACTGAAGGTTTTTTATTTTTATTGTGTGTGTGTGTGTGTGTGTGTGTGTGTGTGTGCATAATACTACATTTGCTGTACTTTGTTTGATAGTACATGAGTTTATTTGGAGCCAGAGGTCAATGTTATCTCAAGGTCAAGAGCACAGAAAGGTCGGTATTACTTTGCATTTTAATGCCACCATTTAATTTAGCTTTTCCTGTGCGCTAATTTTCATGTTAGATATTGAGTTCCATATAGCATGTGAGTCAATGGGCTTTGCCCTTCTAGTTTGAAACAATAGTGTGCGCCCTAACCACTAGCATGCTTTCCTTCTGTTAGGGAACACTGGGTGAATATCTGACAAGGGTGGACCTAGTGAATTACACAGCTGTTCACGACTGTAGCATGTTTACCACAAGTCAGGCTCCATGTTTACCCAAGTTTACTGTATGCCACGGTGATGCCTTTAGCCAGTATGTATTTGATTATCCGCTCTATCGTCCTTCCCCTTCTCCTTATCATCATCATCATGATCATCATCATCATCATGATCATCATCATCATCATGATCATCATCATCATCATCATCATCATCATCATCATCATCATCATCATCATCATCATCATCATCATCATCATCATCATCATCATCATCCACTGTCTATTGTAATCAGCATGATCTCCTCACTCGCTATCCTCCGTTGGGGTGCCAACTTTGTGGAAATGTAGTGCGTTAAATTACCATTCTTTCCGTCATTCTCATTTGTTCTTTCTCGTTCCTAATCTATTCTATCAATTTACAATATTCTTTGCTAGACAAGTCACCTTCCTTTGTTTTTTGTAAACTCTCCCCAAACTCCTCATTTGTGTATGGGGTCTGTGGGGTCAACTTGGGAATATATTGAACGCTTTCTGCCAAATGGTCGCAAGGGCTTTCTATGGTGTTAATATTTAGCAATGTTGGCATTTTATATGTTCGTGTTTTGTTAATATTTTATAATTATGTTTTGTATTCTACTTTGTTTTTGTAAACGGGGGTTCGATATATTGGAGTAAAACCTCAGCATCCCATGTATGCGATGTCTTTATTGTAAAGTGACCGGCTGGTAGAATGCCTTCAATGTTACTACTAGGGTTGTTTCAGCAGATCTTTTATATAGTAGGGGACCAGTTCTCTTTCTACCAAGTGGTGGTCTTGATTCGGCTCTTTGCAGTCCACTTAACCCTATAAACAATGACTAACTAACTTTCCTCATCCGCTGCATATATAACCAGCAGAAGTAACCAATTACATTATCAAGACATTCGTCATTCTCATTAACAGCATTGTCATCATCGTTGTAGTCGTTGTTGTCATGAACTTATCAACGCACCTTTAGCAATAATCGCATTGTGTGAGTTGGCTAAAGTTCTTTTGCACGTTATCATTGGATTTAGTGTACGTGAGGTTTTCAGCGTGTTCGTGGTGGTATATTGTTTAGTTTTAATCTGGAAACTATTCACCTCTTCTTGCGGCCACATTGTATAATATATTATTAATAATATATAAGGATCTATTTCTATATATGCGAACATGAACGACATAATTTTAACTATTCAATAATAGGCAATTACAACGAGAAAAAAAGAACACAAGAGAATACGGGGAGGAGAGGGGGGGGGGAACCACTCACACTTTGCAATCTGCCCCACAAACAGATCCCTTTTTTAATGTGAATAATATATTATACAATGTGGCCGGCAGAAATAGATCTTTATATATTATCAATAATATATTATACAATGTGGCCGGCAGAAATAGATCCTTATATCTTATCAATAATATATTATACAATGTGGCCGCAAGAAGAGGTGAACTGGAACGAATATTTGCTGCAATCCACAAGAACAACACCAGTACGATAAAGCGGCAGATCATTACATTACATTACATGATTATTGCTTTAGGTCCAGCGGGCTCTTCCGAGACAAATCAGGACCGGACAACCCCCGATACGCATAAAAGATCTGCTGAAATAACCCCAGTGGTAAAACTGAAAGCTCTCCACCAGCCAGTCACTTTACAATAAAGACATCCCACGCAGGGGACGCTGAGGCTGTACTCCAATTTATCAAACCCCCGTTTACAAAACGAAATAGAATACAAACATCATTATAAATTATCAACAAAACACACACATATAAAATGCCTACATTGCTAAATAATAACACCATAGGAAGCCCCAGTGACCACCTGGCAGAAAGCATCCAACATTCCCAAGCTGATCCAGCAGACCCCATACACAAATAAGGAGTCCTGTCTCGAAGAGTTTTCTAGAAAAAAGGTAGATGACTGGTCCAGCGAAGAAGAAGATAGTATAGCAGATTGATAGAACAGAGCAGGAATGAGAAAGAGCAAATAAGAAAGACAGCGACAGTGGGAATTTAAAGCACTAAATTTCCAGAAAGTGGGGATACTATTTATACTGAAACCCCCGGCACCCCAACGGGGGTAAGCGGCAGTTCAACAAGACAATGAGATACAATTCATTAAGGCAAATTCACACACAAACGATGTATACATGTATAAGGAATAGTTTCCAGATTTCCAGATATATGCCAACCCACCATGTCCTCTTCCTTTTCGGCTAAAGACCTCCCTTGAACATGTTGCCTGTTGCTTAACTGTCTACTAGTATATAATTATGTGCATGGAACGAAAGGACAACGTACCAAAGTTTCATTTTAAGTTGTCATTGCAGGAAGTGCGGCACAACTCATCTCTACAGCAACACAAACAGTATCCATTTTGGTATAGAAGGAGCAGCTTTGTTCTCCCCTTTGGTTCTCAACACATTGCCTGTGAGTATCGTATTTAGAAGCTCAGTGCATTTTTGACTCACATGTATAGCTCTTCGTTGCCCCTGGTTTTTCTCATACTTGACTGACCGCACCCAAACTGTCTGTGTAAATGGGATCTATTCAGTAAAAACTGCTATCTTCTGTGGCGTCCCACAGTGATCCGCGTTGGGTCCCATCGTTTTTGTTATGTATGCTACTCCTGTCATAATTATTATCAGTAGCTATGCTCTGGTGCATGAAAGTTGTGTTGATGATACTCAGGTTCATCATTAAGGTCATACTCATGAGATTGGTGAACTTGTACCTAGAGTTCAGAAGCCCATTGCAGACTTGAGGGATTAATGCCACCATTTAATGTTTTTCTGCGCCCTTATTTTCATATTGTTAAATATTGCGAGTTTCGTTAGGAGCATGTGAGTCAAATGACGGAGTCTTTTAACTTGCGATGCCTGTGCTGCAATTATTCATTTGACTTTCCTCAGAAGAAGGAAAGAATGAGCTTAATTTACATTTTAAGAGGTATGTAGTGATAGGTCAAATAGCGAGAGAAATGTAAGTTATATACCTTTCATTGAGAGGAAGACTTTTTAAATCACCTAAGATTTCAGCGTTTGTTAGGACGAGGTCAAAATCGAGCAAAAACGGATAACAAATGTCTCTTTCACGCTAAGAGATGACTAATTGTTTATATATTCATACATTTTCTGTGTGTCTAATAGTTACGAGAACAAAATCTAAACTTAATGTCCGACCATCCAAAAAGGCTTCTGCTATTGCAGTAAATGGCTTATCAGTCTTAGAATAGAGGCATCGGCGCATAACAAATTAACGCAGCGATGCGTGAACATGAATAGTCTACAATGGGCTGGAAGTGATGACATCTGTTGGGTTAGTTGGTGGCACCCGCTGTTCAACAGTTTGCCTCTTCTACAAACTATCTACACTTTGCATGTACTTGTGGCAGTTCCAGTACACGGTAACCGTGGAGATAGTGGATGGTGTCCATCCTACCAACCGACGCCATTTTGCACCATACACTGTCCAGCAGTCAGCACTGGTGCCTGGTACCGTTATTCCCATCAACTTCCAGTTGCAAGACCGTGGCACATACATGTACGCCAACACGGAATTCCATTCATTTAGTATAAAGACACAAATTATAATATACCAAAATAGAAAACGCACAGAACTTTGTGGATTTATATTGCGTTTACTTTCCTTTTGTGGTGTGAAGTAAAAATCAGTGTTTTATGTGTTTGCCATGAACATATCTTAATTAATTCAGTAGAAAAAGTAGGAGATATTCGACCACTAAATACAATAAATAAAAAAAATAATGCTGTGTAATTATTAAGGTTTTTGATTTCCGTATGCATCCGAAGCTTGTGAAGGTTACAATGTAGATAATTTTTTTTACCAGTTGAGGAAAACGAACATAAAGGACGAAAACGACGACGACTACCGTGACGACGACGATGATGGCTACGATGACGACGACGATGATGATGACAACAATGATGACGACGACGATGGTAATTATGAGGATGATGCTTCTGGTGCTGATGACGACAATGGAAGAGGAAAAAGATAATGCTGATATATTGTTTTCAGTTCGTTGAACTCCCCTCCCCACCACCCTCCTCCCATCCTCTTTGTCTTTCCCTTCAATTTTTCTTCTACCATCAACAACGCAAGGGGTAATAATATGTTCACATTCATTTATGAATATGCAGGCTGGCAGTCAATCTTGTGATAGAGTGCAACCCTCCGTACGTGGGTCCTCAGTGCCAGTGTCGGCCGGAGGGCAACAGGCTGTGTAACATTCAAACTGGGCAGCCGTACTGTGCCTCAGGTCATTAATTCATTGTTTAAGCTAAGTGTGTTAACTGAATGATTTACTTAAATGTTTTAGCTGTCTGTTGATTGATTGACTGATGTACTGACTGATTGTTTGGTAGAGGAGTTATACTATTTGTTAATGTATTTTTTGGGTGACTAGATAGGCTAGTGATGTATTTTTGAGCTTAGGGCTGAGTGGATGGAAATTAAGAAGGTAGGGTTGATGCCGCTGCGGCAGTGGTAGTTGCGCTGGTGCTGATGGTGATTATATTTGGCACTGATTACGGGAGGGCTACTGTTGATAATGATAACGATGACGATGAAGAAGATGATGATTAGCTTTTGGACAGCAAGACACTGCTGTTGTTTATTGTTTGTTGTTAATGATGATAGTGATGACGATGATGATGAAGATGTTGATGATGATAATGAACGTGATAATGACGACGATGATGACGACGTCGACGACGACGATGACGACGTCGACGACGACGACAATGATGATGATGATGATGATGATGATGATGACGATTTTGTTTTCAGGCTTCACTGGTAACAACTGCCAGCATCCAGCGTCCACTGCTTGTGGTCACATGCACACCTGTGACAACGGAGGCTCATGCCAGGAAGTCAATGGACAATTCACTTGTGTCTGTTTACCTGGCTACGCCGGAAATCACTGTCAGAACGAGATCGCTGAATGCAGGTTGGATTTAACTATTTTTCTGACTGTCTGTGTCTGTTTTCATCCGTTTTTTCAGCTTTCGTAGACCTACCTAAATCTTCACTCATAGACCCAAGACAGAGGCATTATTTACTTATCGTCGGTCGATCCTTCCTTGCTAGATCGGAGGCTTAGTGGCGTAAGCAACGGCAGAATAATTAAAGCATTGAACGTATTAGCGTAACATTGCAGCCCGTATAGGCAAATAAATTAATGGTTCCAAGCCGATTAACGGCCTGGTGAGTCCAAACCAAAATAACACTGGGTTCCTATTTCTGTACATGCACGGACTTTAAAGATCGTGAGTGCCCGACTACGCAAATGCACCCGGCTAGCATTATATAGGGGTGTCGGATAGCGCAGTGGTTGGAGCACTCGCTACTGTGTCGCAAGTTAAGCACCGTCCCGTGCGGTTAGCACTTGGATGGGTGACCGCAAAACGTGAAGCGACAAATAACAACGCCTCTAGTTGACTCAACTGTGACTGAGTACCTACTCTCTTAAGGGTGGGGAAGGTAAAGCAGTGAGGGAGAGAGATGGGCATCACCCTCATTACGCTGGCCCAAGATAAGTGTGATCTCCAACATCACGGCCACAAGGCTATGGGACTACCTACCTAAGCTATTATATAGGGCCCTTCCTTCTTTAATTGTGCTATAGTTTGTAAAGAAGAAATTTAAAAAAAAATCATATTGCAGTTCTTCGCCTTGCCAGAACGGAGGTACCTGTGTCGATGGAGTAAACGGATACACGTGTGTCTGTCCTGCTGCTTACTTTGGCAGTAATTGTCAACTGACTATCACTGACGGTCTCCTAGGGCCCTGTGAACACGGAGGAATCAGGCTTAAAGGTATTTTTTTTAAAAACAATTATGTATTTAATTGTTTTCATATAACGCTTTCCTGCTTAAGTGCTGCTCAAGGCGCTTGCCGTAACAGGAGGCACGGTGGCCTAATGGTAGAACTTTGGCTTGCGGATCTGAAAGTCCCGGGTTCGAGCCCAGGCCGGGGCTTTGTGTTGTGTCCTTGGGAAAGACACTTTACTCCCGTTTCATACTCCTTCGGATGAGAGTATAAACCGAGGTCTAGTCTGTGTCGCATACATTCCATCATAACGGACTTTAAAGATACTGACGCTCATGTCCTAGACGGGTGAGTGCCGGTGACAAGAACACACCCAGCATGCACCTAGGTCCTTCTCCCCATCCCTGGCTGCCCAGGATTGTGCTCAGTTGTCTGGAGCGTTATTACGATGCGCCCAAAGGTTGCAAGTGGGCGCCTCGGGCGGCTTGAGTTAGATCCTGTATCAGCCAGCGCCTTGAGCAGCTCTTGAGCTGGAAAAGCGCTATATATGAACGATTAAATAAATAAATAAACAGGATCATACTCAAGCCGCCAGAGGCGCCCTCTTGCCGCCTTTGGGCCATTGACTGAGAGCTCAGACAACTGAGCACGATCCAACGGTCTTTGAAAATAATATTATTCGTTATACTCAAGTGGTATATTGTAATTTAATTTCTCGGTGAGATAATGCATCGTTCGTATTCGTATTATATTTAGTAGTTTTTAATTTATGACATTTAAACAAATATACGATTGGTTGCTAGTTTTCGCAGGCACAAGTAGATTGACGTTTGTTGCTTTTGGTATAAACGAGTTACGTTTGAGACGATAGATCCGATCGTTTTATTTTGCACCGCTTGCAATAACAGAGTGTATTTACCTTTGTTTTGATTTTGCGTTGTTGTTAGAGGAAGATTTGTATAATGTTGATAATTTTCGTTGGTCGATATTATTGGAGAATTTTCCAGAATTGCTTGTTTACTATCGATCGAAGCTTCGCAATAAATCTAGTAATAGCTAAGAGATTCTTCTAACATAAATAAGGTTATATGACGTAAGACAGTGCATAGTTCCGGTGACGAGTTTTATTTTGATTGGGTGTTATTGCGTCATGCTGGAATGTTCGAACTTTCTTTCGATTATAGATAGATTATATAAGCGGTGCACTGTGTCTGTTTGAAGAGTGAAAAAGTGATTGATAGAGATTTGTGATGATTGTATGCAGTTGTTGATGTACATGTATGCTGAATAAAGTTGGAAAACTTCATACGACGAATCCTGCCTTGTTGCTGAGTGAACAGGTTGCGTGGATAAACGACTCTGAGTTACACGGTACTTATGAAGATTCAAGCATCGAGGCTGAATCAACAATTGATAAAAATAACAACCGTGTAACAAAATGGTAAAAATAAACGGAAAAAGTCAATCAGCCAAATGTTCTGAATTTTATCCCCACCCTATATAGGCTTATATATATAAAACATAACAACAACAATCATATTACTAAAAAATAAATATCCTTGGGTTGGGCACAGCCACGGATAACTGCACGTGCACAGGCGAGTACACGGGTGAGCGCTGCCAATTCGACGTGAACGAGTGCTACAACAAGCCGTGCCACAACGGTGGCTTCTGCATCAACCTGGACCCTGGCTACGTCTGTCAGTGCAGCTACGGCTACTCGGGCCACCACTGCGAAGTGGATGAGACCAACCAGTGCGGCGGGCGGCACTGCCAGAACGGAGGAACCTGCCATTACATCATCGGCACCTCCTATTGCATCTGTCCTAGCGGCTTCGTGGTAAGGTGCAAGAATGACTTCCCTTCATAAACGAATGAAGACATGGTTGCATGAATGGTTTGGGTGGATGAATGAATGCGTTTTAAATAATTATTTTGTTGATGTTTTTTTAGGCTCACCAGTGACGGCAACATTTGTTTAGCTAGTGATAAAGAAGACCTCAATATTATATTATATTTATTTACTTTATAGTTATATGGACGATCTTTCCATTTCGGATGACTTCAGGCCGAATGCCCAAAGTACATGTAATGTTCTACGACAAGCATAAATTAAAGAGGCAGGTGATGCTGAAATTTCCAAACAAAACAGCAGCCGTTACAGTTTGGCATCACTCTTCGGAACTGAGTCTAGTAGCAGACCGAAAGAATTAGAGACCAGCTACCAAAAGGGCTGACTCGCAGTTTACGCAGATTTCGGAATGCCGTATGAGATTTGAATCGTGCGAACACTTTCTTCTAGCGGCCAGGTCTTATTTGTTCACATTGCTAAAATCTGCCTCTTAGCTGCAAGCTGCCGTATATGTGAGCTCCCACCCTGTGATCTTCGGACAAACCAAAAATCTCCTCCTCCTCTTCATCATCATCATCATCATCATCATCATCATCATCATCATCATCATCATCATCATCATCATCATCATCATCATCATCATCGTCATCATCATCATCATCATCATCATCATCATCATCATCATCATCATCATCATCATCATCATCATCATCATCACCAGCAGCAGGCACAACAACAACTATAACAACATCTTCATCATCATCGTCGTCGTCGTCCTCGCCGTCGTCGTTCTTCTTCTTCTTCTTTTTCATTATATGACAGTATTGATTTGTGTGGCAGGGTGAGAACTGTGAGATAGATGTAGATGAGTGTGCGTCTTCACCTTGCCAGAATGGAGGCAGCTGTGTGAACCAAGTGAACAACTTCCACTGTATCTGTACAACGGGTTTCACTGACCAGCTTTGTCAGTCCAGTAAGTACGTTGGCCAAACATTATGTGTTGATGTTGATGTTTATGCTGAACACTTGTCATGCGCAGCCTACTCAATAATAAGATAAGATTCCCAGTGCGCTGGTTAAATAATGGGAACAAAATACATGTTGGTGTAATTAGCTTGGTAAGAAAAATACCATTCAAAAAGAATCTCAGAACTCAAACCTCACTGCGGGCAAATTTTACGCAGCCTTGTGATAACAACGTTTCTCATGTGGAAATATTTATGGGCTGATTGACTGTTAATTAATTAATTAATTAATTTGATTATTCCTCGTACTGACGGCAATGTGTTGATGTGGGGAACGGTACTCCGGGCTGTGCACGGAGGCAATAAAAAGAGATCCCAGTAGTATTGTTTGGAGAAGACGAAGATGAGTAGAAGTCGGATGTGATGATGAAGATGATGATGATGATGATGATGATGATGATGATGATGATGATGATGATGATGATGATGACGATGACGATGACGTAGTCTTATATGTCCTCGTTTACGGTCATTGCGCTGATATATCGCTTTATAATTACTATTCATTTTTAATAATAATTTGATCATTAATAAATTGTATAGTGAAAAGTTCACTGTTGGCTGTACATTTTTAAGCCTACATATGGATTTTATTTTCAGGAAACGGGGAACCTGTGGTCGGTTGATGAAGACTGAAACATCGATGCTGAATCTGCAAAAATTAGTTTGGTTGAACACGAGTTTACCACGTGGATTTGAATAAATAACGACTTACTGATTTGGAGTGGCGAGGAACTTGGCTTATGCGGAGTTGTGACTTGTTATTTTTATCGTCTTCTACAGCACATTCATGTAAATTTAATGATCTCTCGGAAGGCCATAGAAAAATTATCGCATATCAGTTGGATGTAAAGTGAAACAAAATCGATCATTAAATTAAAAAAAAAAATATATATATATATATATGGAGTGCGAATGTGGGAGAATTGTGCTTTGAACCTATTTTTAATAGGAAAATGCGCTATATAAATATCCATATTATTTTTTAGTATTATTACAACCTAACCTGGTCCTGCTTTTAGTGGACTGCAAGAAGACCCTGATAAAACAAAATTAAAGAATAAATTACTGGTGGACTTACAGATGTGTGCATTGTGAAATAAAAACAACTCCACATTCTGCTTATATATGCTCTTAAAAACTGGACAAACGATTACTAGGTCTACAGTCATTTTTTTGCATTTGGCTAATTGAAGCCTAAATATTGTCGGCCATTCCTCACCCATTCTGAATGCAAAGATATTATTTACAATAGGACGGAAGCGGGCATGATCGAGAGTGATACAAGATTACGTCCTCAGAAAGTAAAAGATCTATGTCAGTCATAGCAAGCCTACATTAATAGGGTAACTGGGTACCAGAACTACGCAAAGCTTTTCAAAATCCAAATAAATACAGAATTTGACATCATTAAATACATACAAATGTGCAAGAGACAGAACCCTAATATCCTAAAGGTCAACAAAATATTAATTAAAAGGGTGTATGCCATAAGGGCATTTAAAGTATTTGGGAAGGGGGGAGTGGAGAAGGGAAACGAATGTGTGTGTGTGTGGGTGGGTGGCTGTGTATGTGGGGGGGGTGTATAAAAAAATATAAAACTATACAACTGGTTGAAGTGGAATGACAACCATTTTCACACTGCGTGGCTGAGTCATACGTTCGCCACTCGTCTCGGCTAATCTCGGCTACGCAGTGTGTGCGTGTGACGCAGGCATTCGTCTGCCCTACGCTATAGTTGGCCAGTGAGGTTTCATTCATCTGAAGATAAAAACTCCATAGATGTAAAATGACGATTACGCGTCTGATGACACACAAGAAATAGGAAGAAGAAGAAGAAGAAGCAGAAGAAGAAGAAGAAGAAGAAGAGAGAGAGAGAGAGAAGAAAAAGAAGAAGAAGAAGAAGAAGAAGAAGAAGAAGAAGAAGAAGAAGAAGAAGAAGAAGAAGAAGAAGGAGAAGAAGAAAGAAAGAAAGAAAGAAAGAGAGAGAGAGAGAGAGAGAGAGAGAGAGAGAGAGAGAGAGAGAGAGAGAGAAAAGTTGATGTTGAAAATTGTAATCAAATGGGATTAAGGTTTTAAGCATAGTCTTACAACACGTCATTTAACTTTGTATACTTTAACAATACCATTAACGATAATAATTAAAACTTGCTCCAAAAAATTGATACATCAAACTATTCGCACTCACTCACACTCACATTCATACTATTAACAAACCACAAACCACATGAGAGAGAGAGAGAGAGAGAGAGAGAGAGAGAGAGAGAGAGAGAGAGAGAGAGAGACATTTGACATTTTGACATTTGGACATCGTCCGTTTACTTCCCCAAAAAAAAAATAACATTCACATGGCAAATACAACATTCTTCGGGCCACCAGCCCATAGAAAACATGGTTGATCACGTGGTTTTCATATTTACAATGCAAATTTTACAATGTGCCTATACAAGTGTCTTTATCCATCTCATTAGCTGGAAGTGGAAAGCAACTGTTCATAAAACTGTGTTCTAATCTTTAATGCATGAAAAATAAAGATGCTTAGCCTCCACATATAAAATTTAGATCCATTCCGCAAGGCAGAAAGCTTCCGCAGTGGGAATGTTAAATATTTTTCTCTCAGTTCGCTATACAGTGAACACTCAATTATAAAATGATACTCGTTTTCTATAGCATTACAACAAGAACATAATACATTTCCATCCATTTCATTAAATGTTAACCTAAAAAATGAGGCTTTCAGAGGTAGAACGCCAAATCTAAACTTAACTAAACAGTCCCTAAAACATTTTATTTGCATATAATCAAGGTAAGCTTCTGCCTGAAAAACATTTTTAAACGCTCTAAAATGCTGATACTTGTCATTCCTCAGCACAGAACTATCCCATTCTTGCATATAAACGTCCATCATTCTTTGCTTAAATAGGCTGACAAAAGTATTTTCGCATCCCACACTCTGCTGAACCCAAGCATATCCAAATCCCAAGGAGAATAAATTGTTTTTTACTTTAGTTACCCAGCAGTTTTTGCCCTTTTCATCCAGGTTTATTAACATTTTGTATGCTTGCTTTGGTAACCTATGTTCACTTAGCTTTAAGAGCTTCAGCCAATAGCGTACACAGCGTACCGCACTTTTCACAAACAAAGGATAGCGTCCAGTTTCACCATAAATAAATTTGTTGGGTACTCCCATGGGCACGTTCAAAAATCTTTTACATATAAAAGTATGGACTCTCTCGATATTCTCTATCGTCCCCAATATGCCCTTTGGTGTTGGGGGACGTAAATTTTAACCAACGAACGAACGATATTCTCTAGTCTGTGGACACCCCACATCTCCGAAGCATACAACAAAATAGGTTGTACTTGTGCATCAAAAATCTTAAAGTAACATTTTTTGGAAATCTCTTTTAATTTTGAAATCATTCTAACACATTCGAAGCCTTTAAGAGCGAGTGCATTAACACCTTTCTTAATACTCATCTTTGTAGTAAATACAAAACCCAGATAATTATATTCGTTTACGACTTCTATCTGCTTTCCATCGAGATGCTAGTTTTTAAATTTTCCCAAATATCTCCCTTTACTAAAAACAATTATTTTAGTTTTGTCAGTGTTAACATTCAAGTACAATCGTTTACATGCGTCATTTAAAATATTTATTTGGTTTTGTAACCCGCGGGGGGTGATAGATAGTAGCACAATATCATCGGCGAACAATAGCAAAAATAAGTCTATCAAATTAGGCAGTAGCTGAATACCATGCAGTCCATTACTATCTACGGCTGTTGCAACTTCGTTGATAAACAAGGAAAAAATTTCGGGGCTTAGTATGCATCCTTGACGCAAGCCTACTGGACAATCAAAAAATTCAGTAAATTTATCTTGGATTCTGACGCAGGACAACACAGTTTTTTAAATAGAAACAATCGCTCTCATAAATTTCCCATTAATATTTTTATAATGCAAAAGAATATCAAACAGTGGTTGGTGTTGTACAGAATCAAAGGCTTTTTTCAGGTCCACGAAGCAGACATACAGTTTACCCCCTCTTTTACTAAAACATTTCTCTACTATAGCACTTAATGTGAAAATATGGTCAGTGGTGGAATACCCTTTTCTAAAACCCGCCTGAGATTCCGTTATTTTATTATGTTTCTCGACCCACCCGACTAATCTTTTATTTAATACTGATGTGTAACATTTGCTAACTAAACTTAATAATGATACTCCCCTATAATTATCAGCAACAGAGGAATCCCCTTTCTTAAAAATAGGCACTATAATGGCTTTGCACCAGTCAGCTGGGTAAGTCCCGCTATCAAACAGAGAATTGAACAACTTCGTCAAAAACAAAACACTTGTCTCCCCTGACAGCTTAATCATTTCAGCCAAAACTTTATCCACTCCACACGCCTTGCCTACTTTCAGTCTCTTTATTGCATCTCTAACTTCTTCCTCTAATATTGGTTTGTTTAAATCAAAATAAGTGTCGCTATCATTTGAGGGTGTACCGTCTGTTCGTTCTAGAAACGTTTCATCTTTGTTTACTACATCATTTCCGTTAAAAAGATTCTTAAAATGCTCAAACCACTCAGTACCCGTAATATCTTTATTAATTCCACTTTTATTTTTTCCAGAAATTTTCCGTACCTCTCCCCAGAACAATTGTCCACTCCCTCCCAAAGATGCTAAGTATTCTGCTCTGTTTCTTCCAAACTCTAACTTCTTTTTACAAATCAATGTCTTATAATTTTTACGCGCTGCAACGTATAATTCTCTGTCTTGCGCTCGCTTCGTGAACCTGAAATTAACTAATAGTTGTCTCGCGTGGCGTTTGGCATCATCACATTGACTGTCGAACCAATGCGCCTGTCGCGGGGCGCCACCCACTCTCACTCGCTTGGACGTACATTCGCTCGCCGCTCGCAGTGCGCCCGTGAATAGCTGGATCGCTTCCTCAACGTTGTTATCTAACATCAAATGTGCCCTATTACATGTTGCTTGAATTGCTTCTGAATTAAACAAGGACAAAAATTCTTCTGTTTTAGTATTATCCCAGATTGTTTTTGTAATCCAATGCCCTTTGCTTTCAGCTACCGTATGTACCTTCTGATGGGTATGCACCGTCATAACAATAGGAAAATGTGGCGAGTCAATAAACGACTCCACCTTCAGTGTGGACAGGAAATCTTGTGTACATAAATCTTTAGATACAATAAAATAATCTACTACACTCCCACCATTGGCACTCACAAAAGTTAAAGCATCATCACAATTGAACTTGCATAATCCATTTAAAATGACACAGTCAATTACAGAACATAGCTCCAACAGATTCCTTCCAAATGCATTTATATCACTGTCATCAGAGTTTCTCTTCCATTTTTCCTTCTCATGCTCACCATCCTCATCATCATCATCCTCATCATTCTTTTCAACATTTGCATCCATCCACAGATCATCAAAATCAAATGGCAAAGCATTTTCTAACCCTGTTCTAGCATTCAGGTCTCCAGAAATAATCAGTGAAAAATCATTCAACCTTTCATGTAAATCAACTACACATTGTTCCAATATTTCAATTCCATAACCATTCTTAGTCATTTTCCAGTAATCACTGTCATAGGGATGCACATACATACACACAAGACAAACATCTTTTAATAGACCAAACAACTCTTTTTGTAACAGCAAAACAATCATGTGCTCATACTGTACTTGAATTTCTAACACAAATTCAGAAATAGCTTTCCTCACAAATACCAGAACCCCCCCCCCCCCTGACCTTCTCCCTGCATCGCTTAATTTCACAGCTTTAGAAACAAATATATCATAGCTATCAAAATGCACATAAGACAGTTTTTCACTGTCAACAAAAGTTTCATTTAATGAAAATATATCAAAATCATTTAGTGCCTGTACAATATCTGGATTATTTTGTTTATTAAGCCACCCCTCGCAATTCCATGTACAGATTGACAGCTTCTTTGGGCTTTGGCCACACCCCTATCTTTTAGTGTCTCTCCCTCCCTGTCCTTCTCCTTTGTATTTGTCCTTGTCCTTCCCTCCTCTGATGCTACTCCCTCCCCTGCCTACCCCCCAGTCCCTCTCCCCCCAGGCTGCTGCACCCTGATGCCAGCCACGGACCACTGGTGAAGATTGGTTTGTCCCTTTCCCCCTCGCACGCTCACACCTGTTTTACCTAGTGTACCGTTCATGTCACTTGCAGGCTGTGTACTGACAGAGGCTGCACGCGTCATAGTGCGTGTAACAACAGGACTTGACCTATCAGAGTTCGCTGTGTGGTCACGTGCACTCGACACGCTGTGACGTCGATTGTTTATGTTTTGTGCCTGCGGGCCATACGAACTCGAACTAGGTCGCTGTTTCTTGGCAGTGTCACTCGCTGTACCACTAGCACTCGTAGGCCTTCTCTCGTCTTCTACCAGAGCCACATTCTCTGTTATAAACAGACTGCCATCCTCCTCGTTATCGTTAAAGTTTCTGCTGTCTTGTCGAGTGTCTGCGGGTAAAGGAGGGAAATCAGAACTGGTAGCTGCAAATGGGTCATAGTTCCAATCGTTGGGGTCCAATGTCCGTCTATCATGTGCGTTGTGTTGATCTCTGTGTGATGTCAGACTGTCTTTTCTGTTAATTTGTGTTAAGTGTGTGTGATCGTACTGATTGTCACTGCTGTTGTCTGCTGTGTGTTTCCTCTTCAGCTCCACAAACTCCTCTGTGTCTGTTAAGTATGTAAGCACACCATCGTTCGTAATGAGTTTGTCAAATCGGAGTTTCGCACTTTCCCCTCTTGCGTGTAGTTCCTTGGCTTTTTCTCGTAGAGCTCTTCGTTTCGCACGGACGGTGCCAGAAAAATCTTCATTTATGAACACATTGCGAAAACGATCACTCCCTTTCAGAAGCCGGGCCTTAGATAGGATGAGAGACTTGTCTTTATATGACAGAAACTTAACAATAATGTTCTCCTCTCTACCGACTCGGTGTGCTCTTTCTATGTTAATCGTTTCTGTGATGCCCAGACCTTCATGAATCACTTCTTTCACCTTCCTTTCACAAGTGTCCCAATTTTCCCTGGCAGATCCTTCTCTCTTAATCCCAAAGAAGACGAGATTATTTCTTCTACTCTGATTTTCAATGGCATCACACTTACTGCGTAGACTGTTTACTTCTACACGTAGGCCAGTATTCTCGCTGCACAGATCACTGTATCTCACTTCTAGGTCGGCTGTTTTGTTTTTCAGTCTCTCTTGACTCTCATCGATCTGGGCTAGCCTATCTGCAAAACTATCTCTCAGCTGTTGCATGCCTGTTGACATCGTCTGGAATTGCTGCATCTGATTTGTTTCAAAGGTTTGCATCCTGGCGTTTAGTGATTCAATTCCTTTCATAATGCGATCAGTCTGGCTAACCCGGGTCGGAGAATCAAGGGTTGAATCTTTATTCCTGTCGTCCTCTTTTGTTGCTTTCGTGGGGGAGCCAATGGGTCCGGGGTTTAATTCCACGTCGCCGCAAAGTAACAACAAGCATACGACGAAGGCGGCTACGCAGCACAGTGTCACATCCAGCACAAGAGTACAGCACACAGTGTTCACGAAATTTGCACCACAAATTCCGCTTCAATTTGTCCGATACTTTGCACAAGAATCGGCCTACTGTTTGCCGATGGTGTATGCTATCACTCGGCATCGTTGGTTGCACTTAACACTTCTCCGAACTGACACAAACTTTGAAAATTCACACTGTTTACACGGAGCTTTTCAAAAATCCGCCATCGCAGATCACAGCAACCACGTGACCCCCGAGAGAGAGAGATAGAGAGAGAGAGAGAGAGAGAGAGAGAGAGAGAGAGAGAGAGAGAGAGAGTTAGCAACAAAGAGAGAGAGAGAGAGAGAGAGAGAGAGAAGATACAGCTAGAGAGACAGAGAAGGTTTAGAGACATAGAGTGACAAAGAGAGACAGAGAATAAGAGAGAGAGAGAGAGAGAGAGAGAGAGAGAGAGAGAGAGAGAGAGAGAGAGAGAGACAAAGAGGGAGATTGAGAAGATACAGAGACAGAGAGCGGCAGACAGACAGACAGACAGACAGACAGAGCGTTCATTTCATTCACTACGACCACGTGCGAGTATGGCTGTGTGTGTGAGAGTGGAGGGGGAAAGGGGGTGAGGAAGGGAGAGACAAAAAAAAAAGAGTGGAAAGAGAAAGACTTACCATCCCGTTCATGTTTTAAGTCAACATAGGCCTACTTCATTGCCAAAATGAATCATATGACGGCCTACTATCGTCAAAACCGAGAGTTACCATTAGCACGAGATAATTGAAATTAACACGTGTTCTGTGTAAATTACAGAGATGCCGGTAATCTACAGTGTTAATTAATTATTATCAGTATTTGCCACGCCTTTCTATCGCCAAAACTTGATAATTACACATATTATGAGATAAATACAAATATCATAGGAAAATTACAATTATCAAGGGTTAATTACAATTATCATTAAAACATTACAAATATCTTGCGTGATCATGTGTATTTTTTCAATTTTGCCTCTAGCAATCCGTCTGGAAATAGGCCAAAACCGAAAATTGTAATTTTCACTTGATAATTACAATTTTTACGCGCGTGAATTGTAAATATGTCGTTTGTATTTGTAATTATCACATGATATTTGTAATTATCAGGTTTTGGCGCTAGTAGGCCGTCATAATGTGAATTATACAAAACACGTGTTAATTACTGTTATTACTGATACCTGTAAATACACGTTTTAGCGCTGGTAAGCCGCCTTAGTCAGAATTAAGCATGATCACGTACAAAATGTAATTATGAACTAAACATTGTAATTAGTATGTGATAATTACAATTTTCGGTTTTGGCGCATTTCCAGGCGGATTGCTAGAGCCAAAACTGAAAATTAAACATGATTAAGCGAAGATTTTATAATTTTTCAATGATAATTGTAATTATGCATTGATAATTGTAAATATTTCATGTTATTTGTAATAATCTCATGATATTTGTAATTATCAGGTTTTGGCGCTAGTAGGCCGTCATAGACTCAAATACATAGGATTTTGCCTTGGAATTGCATTTCTCCTGACAAAAAGCATTGCAACTTTTTGTTTTTCAGTGCTTTCTGCAAAATGAAGTCGTTATCTATTTACTGTTATGATCTGCCATGCGGTGATAAAACAGTGTAAGTCCATTTTGTCATATTTGTTTATATGCTCAAAGATGATACGGCGAGACGGGTGCCTCTATAGTGCAAGATCCAGACAAAAAAAAAATCATAAAAACACAAAGAAAGTAACTGATTGGCCTACTAAAAATGTCAGTTTCTATACATTGTGTCACTGATCTTACTTTATTTTGTTACAACAACTTAGTGTTTAGTGAGATCGAGTTCACACATTTTCCCATAATGCCACAGTGTACACTGTAGGCTAAGTGAACTGTGTTTTTTTTTGCGTCATTCAGTCAACGCCGCCGATAGGGACTGCGACGACGACGCGAGAACCGCTCAGGACTTCAGTGGAGAAAAAATGTCGGTTTAGTATTTTCCTTTCATATTATCTTAGGAAAATGGTGTGGTGTTGGTAAATGGTGTAGTGTTAGGGTAACTCCCTGTAAGGGTTGACATCAAAGTTCACTTAGGACTTGCGATGTTAGTTCTAACAAACCAGGAATAAAGGGCCAGGGTAGGCCTCACCCTCCTCGGGCTCTTGATTCCTCCCATTCCCTAAAAATTAGCGGGCAGTGGGCAGATACTCACGTATCTGTGACAGGAATAGACGTCCTGGCCCCCACGAGTCGCTAATTCTGCCTTTCCACTTTTCAGTAGGCTTCGAGGACCACAGCACCACGAAGAGAACAGCCAGCCGAGGACGGAACGCCGCGGCCGCGGAGGAGGGGACGGGAAGGGAGGGGGGAAGGGGAAAGGGTTGGGTGCGTGAGAGAGAGTCACCAATGTTTTGATTTCGCGTAAAGTAGGTGCACCTACTTTGAGATCTCTACATTGATGTGGCTATGAACGAGGGAGAGAATGATGTTATGCTATATGCACGTCCTAATCTTCTGTTCTAAGTTCCAGCACCACCACCGAACCGACGGAGCTGGGGGCCAAGTCAAGGACATCACCACGGGTCAGCACCATGGGCGAAGAGGACCAAGGCATCGAGGGAAGGAGTGAGTGTTTGATTTGTATTTATAGCAATCTTTTTTCTTCTTCATTGTTTTGAATGTCTTTCTGTCTTTCCTTCTTTTTGATAACAATTTCTCTCTCTCTCTCTCTCTCTCTCTCTCTCTCTCTCTCTCTCTCTCTCTCTCTCTCTCTCTCTCTCTATGTCCCTCTCTGTCTCTCTCTCTGTCCCTCTCTGTCTCTCTCCCTGTCCCTCTCCGTCTGTCTGTCTGTCTGTCTGTCTGTCTGTCTGTCTGTCTCTCTCTCTCTCTCTCTCTCTCTCTCTCTCTCTAAAGATTTTGTTTGCGACGGCATTCAATGTGAAATGTTGAAGTGTGGTGGAGACGTTGTGTTTCACGTTTTGGTCGAACTCTTCAATTAAATATTCCCTAGTGTCATTATCCTGAGGTATGTACTAAACGTATCAAAGTACCTATTTAAAAGAAATGTGACCTAGAAATACCAGACATTTACAGAGATATACCACTGCTGAGTTTTTTTAGGGAAGTGTTATACATCAATTTTAAACCACTTTATACATGGCTCGAAGCAATTAATAAAATTAACAAAACACAGGGTTTTGAAGATGGTACTCCATCGTAAACCATGTTTTTACACTATATGCTGCTACTCAGAAGTATCTGACCAAAAAGGGAGGCAAACTATATGTAGCTTTATTCGATTTGAAGAAGGCGTTTGAAACTATTGAGAAAGAAACTTGTATTGCAATGTAGAAGTGGTGCTTTATCCAAATTCGTAAAGGGAATCCGATCAATGTACCAATCCGTTCTCGCGCTTGTGTTTGTGTAATTCATGAACTTACGGAGACTTTGAGTGCCCTCGGGGGTTAAAGCAAGGCTGTATGTTAATCCCCTCAATGTTCTAGGTGACAAATAACGAGCTAGCATCCAGAGTTGCTGACCAGAGCAGGCTTGGAGACTCGTGCCTGGTCTTGTTTAGCTTTCATATTGCTCTTTGCTGACTTGGCTTTGCTGTCTTGTTCAAACACACACACACCCACCACCAACAACAACCCAACAAATAAATAGTTTCCCCACTTTCTGAACATTTAGTGTTTTACATTCTCACTGTCGCTGTCATTCTCCTTTGTTCTTTCTCATTCTTACTATGTTATATCAATCTACTATACTATCTTCTTCTTCGCTAGACCAGTCCCTTATCTTTTTTCTTGAAAACTCTTCCCAAACTCCTCATTTGTGTATGAGGTCTGTTGGGTCATCTTGGGAATATTGGACGCTTTCTGCCAAATGGTCACTAGGGTTTCTATGATGTTGTTATTTAGCAATGTAGGCATTATATATATGTATATATATATGTGTGTGTTTTGTTGATATTTTATGTTTATATTCTATTTTGTTTTTGTAAACGGGGGTTCGATAAATTAGAGGATAGTCTCAGCGTCCCCTGCGTGGGATGCCGTTATTGTAAAGTGACCGGCACGTGGAGTGCCTTCAGTGTCACCACTAGGTTGTTGTTGTTGTTTGTAGATTATAGTCACACGACACTTTCGCATATAGGTGACTACTGGACCGATTTATACTGACACCAGCGGGCCAGTGGTTGGTAAAGGGGAAAATAATATGATCACACGTTGACCAATCCGGGATTCGAACCAGCGACCTTTCGGTTACTAGCAAGACGCTCTTACCAACTGAGCTACCCGGCCCCTCCAACCACTAGGTTTGTTTCAGCAGATCTTTTATACGGATCATGGGTGAGTCCTCTTTGAACCAAGTTGTGGTCCCGATTGTGTATTCCATTTTTTTGGCTCTTAGCAGTCCGCTGGACCCTGTAAGCAATGAATAGCTGTCTTGTTCACCAGCAAATTTAAAACTCAACTAGACATAGTTAACCAAATGTGCCAGAAATTAGGGCTGACTATCAACATTGATAAGAGTAAAGTCGTGGTTTTAAGACATAGGTGATTTCTTGGGAAGAGTTAAAAATGGTTTGTCCAAGGAAATGAACTAGAGATTGTAAACTTCTACGTGTAGTTAGGCTTTACCTTTACAACTGCTATGAGCCTCAATGGAAGTGCAAATCAGCTGGCAATAAAAGGAAAAGGCCTTGTTTAAAGTGCTCAGAGTTTGGAAAGAACTGGCTTTACCTTTGTGTGGCTGTTTCAGGGTGTAGGTAATGAGAATTAGCGTATTTATCAATTTAAACAGACTCGTTGACATCAACAAACAAGACTGGGATGCAGCCTTAAATAATAGTAACAATTCAGTCAGTACAGATAGATTAAGACCAATTTGTAAACATACATTTATTTGGACTGTATTAAGCAAAAGTGTTTTATAGACTCGTTTGTAAAATTGAGGTTAAGCATTAGTAACATGAAAGTACACAAGAATAGCTACGTTACACAGTGTGTTGAATGGCTGTCTTTTCTGCCCAGGCGCTGAAGTAACGGAGCTGCACATGTTGTATGTTTATCATATGTGTAACAGATTTCGTCCAAATACACTTAAAGAGGTGATTGTTTTTAATCAGGAAAGACAGTTTGTTCAGATGATGGGCTGCAGGGATAAAAGAATGATTAGGCAGGAGGCTGTACACATTGAATATTTTGTTGTGTCTGGAAGTCGTGAGTAGATGAGCCAATATGTGAGTGTAGGTTTGGCAAATGCGTGAATTCAAATAATTGATAATTAGAATAATATATATTGAGTTTGGGTCTGCATAGTAATGTACATTTTAAATATCAGACTGTATAAATCATAATCTGCATGTAAAATATATATGGTTTTATTGGGTTTTTTATGATTGATATATTTATTCTTAATTTTTCCATTATATGCCCCATCTTCTTTAAAGTCATAAAAGTCTCTCTCTCCTTCCCCCCTCCTCTCTCTCTCTCTCCTCTCTCTCTCTCTCTCTCTCTCTCTCTCTCTCTCTCTTCTCGGTCTCTTTCTCCTGGTCCTGATTTGGCTCGGAAGAGTCCGCTGGACCTAAAGCAACAACCATGTCTCTCTTTCTCTGATTATACACATGAATTCTTTATTTAATTATTTAAGAAAGGAATATAACAAATGAATAAATACAATTTTTATCGATTTTTAAGCAAACTGAAAAAAGTTACGTCACTTAGTAACTTAAATGTTTTTCATTTCCATTGGTAGTAAAAAGTCAGACATCACAGTTAAAAAGAATGTGAACCATTGAAAAGCTCAATTACATGAGCGAGAAATATTTTTACAAAATTTTGTTCCCAATGAATTTAACAACTGAATTGTATGGATGGTGATGTTACAACAGGTCTTGAACCCCCGTTGGGGTGCCGGGGGTTTCAGTATAAATAGTATCCCCATTTTCTGGAAATTTAGTGCTTTAAATTCCCACTGTGGCTGTCTTTCCCATTTGCTCTTTCTCATTCCTGCTCTGTCCTATCAATCTGATATACTATCTTCTTCTTCGCTAGGCCAGTTATCTACCTTTTCTCTTGAAAACTCTTCCGGGACACAGTGATGGAGAAAGTTTTTAAGCTATGGGTATTTATACCCTCAACCAAAACATGTGGGGGTTTTCATACCCTCAATGCAAACATAAGGGGGTTTTTATACCCCCTTTCAGTTTTTTAGGGAGTACACCAACATACGTAATAAACACTTTGCGTGAAAAGTCTTTTCATCAGTTTGAATTTCTTCAGCCGGGCCCGGTGCGGCTTACCTTTTTCTTCTCTTACCGAGCACTCAAAGCCAAAGGCTGACAAAAATGTTTGTTTTTCTTTTCCTTCATCTTGTTTTAATTTTTTTGAGCAATTAGTTTTGTCTGCTTTATTTTTCCTTTTCTTCGGCTTCCCCTCAGATCGCAGCTTGTCGGCCATGTTTAATGTTGGGTTGTTGTCAGTCTTATATAGCCAATCGAAAGCGTCGAGAAAAAAAATTGATTATTATCGTGCATATGATTGGCTGTTTCTCGGAAGCGACAGAATGAATAGGAGGGGGAGAGAGGGTGGTAGGCGGTCGCGCAGGACGCACAGGCACACGATCCATATCGAGCGAAAGATGTACGCACGACCGAAATAGTTGTACCTGATGATACCTCCCAGCAATTTAGCTTTACGTTTTCATACCCCTTTGGCACTGACTTTGTGCGTGTTTATACCCTTTCATTACATTTTCGTTACGTGATTTCCCAACTCAGTACGTGAAACACGTACGATTGTACGTGATCTCCATCACTGGGGACAAGACTCCTTATTTGTGTATGAGGTCTGTTGGATCAGCTTGGGAATATTGGACGCTTTCTGCCAGGTGGTCACTAGGGCTTCCTATGATGTTATTATTTAGCAATGTAGGCATTTTATATGTATGTGTTTAGTTGATAATTTATAATGATGTTTGTATTCTATTTTGTTTTTGTAAACGGGGGTTCGATAAAGTAGAGTACAGCCTCAGCGTCCCCTGCGTGGGATGTCTTTATTGTAAAGTGACTGGCTGGTGGAGAGCTTTCAGTTTTACCACTAGGGTTGTTTCAGCAGATCTTTGATGCGGATCAGGGGTTGTCCGGTCCTGATTTGGCTCGGAAGAGTCCGCTGGACCTAAAGCAATAATCATGTAATGTAATGTAATGTAACAGGTCTTGAAAAACGAACATTTAAATTAAATTTGGGTGAATAATTATATTTTCTTAAAATATAGTTATTTTTATTTTGCTATTTGCTTCTGTAGTAATCTGTCCTATCGTATCCTATCCCATAACTCGAAAGCCCTTTAGGGCATCAGAGATGATCGTTTAACCAGCATACTCCATCTTTCTCTGTCCTCAGCAGTTCATTCTCGAATGTTGTCTAACGACATCTTTTTCTGTCTCCATTTTCTTCTGCCTCCTTGCACCGTGCCTTGCAGGATTTTTTGCAATGATGATGTAGCCATAACATTCTTCATAATTCTTTTTGTCCAGTCTGGGATCTTTCCCCTCCTAATTTCATATTTCTTTATAACATCATCATCTATCTCTGTAATATTCCTTCTTCTCCCCTCTTCCCAGAATGAGATGGTCCAAACCATGTTTTCAAATTCTTTATGTCTAACTATTACAAGTTTTAAAATTATTCATTGATGCTATTTAGTTTTATTAACAGACTGTGAATCCACACATTTCTATAGTAAACAAATAGCAATTTAATTATATCAACATTCTGAAAATATAAATTCTAATATTTTTTCAAATCCGCAGAATTGCATATTTTGAAACATATAACTGTAGAATAGATTTTATAATTAAATACATTATAAAAAAATCAAAACATTATTGATTTCTTAAAATCATTAAAATATTAAAATATTTTTTTAAAATGTTTTAATTCATGAATATAACAATTTTCATTTTAATAAAATTTTAAGATTTTCATTTTTATAACCAAATAATTATCATTTAAGAACAACAGATATAACCAAAGCAATTGATAGTAGAATTGAAAAGATGTCTGTCCCATAGAATAATAGATGTATTTCGAGATTTTTTTTTATGTCTAAAAGAAAATAGCATATTCTGAATCAACAGCCTATGAATATCGGCGAGATCGATTTTCTACATGTACCTCGAACTATTAAAATGCTATTTACGTTTACTGCTGATTTAATGTTTAAAAATGTACAAATCCACTGACATTTTTCATATAAATTGTCTACTTCTTTAAAGTAATTTCAGTTTTCTAGTGAAAGTTTCACTGTTCATCATTTGGGTTTTGATTTGCTCTAAATCCAAAAGATTTCACAATTCTCAGCCTCCATTTTTGAATACAAGTCTTTATAGAAATGTTATCTTCTTGAGCAATTTCCTTCCTATTAGTAATATATGATCCATCTGCTTTAGTCAGTTTTAAGATATGCTTACGTTGTGTATGTAATTTTATCAATCAATCAATCAATCAATCAATCAATCAATCTATCTATCTATCTATCTATCTATCTATCTATCTATCTATCTATCTATCTATCTATCTATCTATCTATCTATCTATCTATCTATCTATCTATCTATCTATCTATCTATCTATCTATCTATCTATCTATCTATCTATCTATCTATCTATCTATCTATCTATCTATCTATCTATCTATCTATCTATCTATCTATCTATCTATCTATCTATCTATCTATCTATCTATCTATCTATCTATCTATCTATCTATCTATCTATCTATCTATCTATCTATCTATCTATCTATCTATCTATCTATCTATCTATCTATCTATCTATCTATCTATCTATCTATCTATCTATCTATCTATCTATCTATCTATCTATCTATCTATCTATCTATCTATCTATCTATCTATCTATCTATCTATCTATCTATCTATCTATCTATCTATCTATCTATCTATCTATCTATCTATCTATCTATCTATCTATCTATCTATCTATCTATCTATCTATCTATCTATCTATCTATCTATCTATCTATCTATCTATCTATCTATCTAATCTATCTATCTTGCCAGAAAGTCTTTATTTTACATCTTATACGACACCCTAGAGCGACATTCATTTGCTTAATTATCACCTTCATCACGTTCGTTTTCTTCCCTCCTCTTCCCACCTACCTACCCCTCCCCCATTTATAATCTCAATGGCGATTATTGCGTATGTTCCAAACTATTTCTGTTTATCACACGCTAATATAAAGAGCATGTTCTAGAATATGACAATAGGCTCCTCGGGTTCTAGATCCCGTATCGGTCAGCGTCTTGAACAGCTCTTGAGCTGAAAAAGTGCTATATAAGAATAATAACATTAATAAATAATACTTCACAAGATGATGACATAGTATTTTATATTGCTCACATTATTTAAATCTAGGGAAGGAAATTTGTTAAAATTATGATAGCGATAGTTATTATTACTATTTGTATGTTGTTCTACTTTCAATGTTTCGTCTTCTTACAGCAGGACCGGACAGGACCCAAGCACAAACCCCACCGCAGGACAAGACTTCACCGCAGGACAGGACCCCACCGCAGGACAAGACTTCACCGCAGGACAAGACCCCACCGCAGGACAAGACTTCACCGCAGGACAAGACTTCACCACAGATGAGGACCCCCACCGCAGGACAAGACTTCACCGCAGATGAGGACCCCACTGCAGGACAAGACCCCATCGCAGGACAAGACTTCACCGCAGGACAAGACTTCACCGCAGGACAAGACCCCACCGCAGGACAAGACCCCACCGCAGAGGGGAGGCAGGAGCAGACAACGAGGGATCAACGACAGAGGTGGCCACCTCAAAAGACAGTTTGACAGTTTGACTGTGGGCGTGCATGTGTGTGTTTAGTGAAATTGTACAGCATTGCAATGCAATTTATCAGAAATTGAAATCTACTTAGATTTAGCAGCTGTCCATGCTGGCATTGCAGCAGTTACCAGGAGAGGCTAGCAATATAATACAATGCTCCTGTTGACATGTCGGCGGTACTCGCTGCAGGCTCTGTCTGGATATTATTGGCTCCAATTTTGACTCTAGAGTAACTAGATCTTGTTAGTTAGCGGGGACTGTGTGTCCACAGTGCCACGAATAGCGTTGAGCACTGAAAAAAAAGATCAAGGTCAGATTTAGAAATGAATCAAGGTCGGTGTTAGAAAATGTCGCAATCAAAGCACAGGCTTTGTGTCGACATACACCAAGCCAGTGCAACATCACAGAACTGGCAGCTGCATTAAGTACAGCAGCTACAAGGTGTTGCAAGCTGTTGAAGGTTGAGGGGAATGGTCATGTTGTGGTTCTATCGGAGAAATGTTTCTGTGGGGAAACAACGAGAGAGTGTGGTTGTGGACATTAGTGTCATGGGGGGAAAGGGGCAGTGGACGTGGAGTGTAAGTGTGTGGCGAGCAGTCAAAATGTAAATAAACATGAGACGACCGATGTCTCTTTTTCTTTTGTTAGGTTAGAAAGTAAACTGTAAATAAACATGAGACAACGACACGACTGGTGAGGCAGTCGGGACACATGTCTCTTTTCTTTTTTGTTAAGGATAAATAATAATGGGAAATGAACATGAGACAGCAACCTGGTTCTGTCAAGGTCCCTCTTTCCCTTTTTGACATTTGTTAGCTCTACTTGCTCACACTCTGCTCTCCAACAGCTGTCCCTTACTTTGTGATATTAATGGCCACATCTGCATGATCCGCTCTGGTGGAATTGCAGTGTGGTCAGTTTCTGATACTAGAGACGATTGCATACTTTATAAAAAATTCCACCTTGCCAGCATTGAGACGGCAGTGGAAAAAAGAACAAAAACACCGTGAAAAATGTCACAAAATTGTATCAAGGTCAGGAAAGAAAGGAAACAATGTATCAAGTTCAAGAAGAAAAGTGAATCAAGGTCAAAAGAAAAATATCAAGGTCAAAAGAAAAGTGTATCAATGTCAAAAGAAACATGTATCAAGGTCAAAAAAAGTGTATCAAGATCAAGAACAAAAGTGTATCAAGGTCAAGAAGAAAAGTGTATCAAGGTCAAAAGAAAGTGAAAGAAAACAAACATCAACGTCGAGGAAATGTTTTGCCTTGCGTTGTCATAAAACTGTATCAAGGTCAAAACACACGGAAAAGGAAGGGGCGATGGGGAAAAGGGCGCTTGTCCTTGTTTATTAGCAAGGTCCAAGTGCTCTAGTGTTTTGAAAGCGAAGTTAGTATTGTTTAGGTGGGGTCAGTAGTGATTGTCTTCGGCAAATTGATGGAAGCGCTGTGTTATGTTGTTTCCTGATCTGAATTTCTACTTCAGTGTTGGTGTGCTGTTGTTAGATTCAGGTTGACTTTCAATTGCTGTTAATATTGCAAGTGCAATGTTTTAGTAACTCCGCCAAGGACGGTCCCAAGCCCGGCTGCAAAAGGAGGAGGGTTGGGCGTGGGGTTAGCACGTGTGGCTGTCTTTCTCATTTGTTCTTTCTCATTCCAACTCTGTTCTATTAATCTTCTATACTTATCTTCTTCTTCGCTCGACCAGTCGCCTACATTTTTTTGAAAACTCTTCCGGGACAAAACTCCTCATTTGTGTGTGAAGTCTGTTGTATCAGCTTAGAAAAATTGGACGCTCTCTGCAAAATGGTCACTAAAACTATTATATTATTATTTGGCAATGTAGGCATTTTATATGTATGTTTTTGTTGATATTTTATAATGATGTTTGTATTCTATTTTGTTTTTGTAAACGGGCGTTCATTAGATTACAGTATAGCCTCAGCATCCAATGCGTGGGATGCCTTTTTTGTACAATGACCGGCTGGGGAGTGCCTTCTGTGTTACCACTGGGGTTGTTTCAGCAAAATTTTTTTATGCGGATCAGGGGTGTGTCCTCTTTCAGCCAAGTTGTGGCGAAAAGCCGGAATATAAAAATAATTACAACACTTTTAAGTGACAAAAACTATGTAAGTGAAATTAATTATATTATTAATAAAGTTAAGGAACTGTATGCTGTGTTGGTATACGATGGAGAAAAAATTGTTAATATTTCTGTAGATTGTCTGGAATTATCCCTTTCAGACCAGTTATTTTTGGACACTCTCATAATGAAAATTAGAAGTAAAACAATGGAATTTAGTTTTAAAAAGAAACATATAGAAGTGCATTTAGAAAAACAACTTGAACAAGAAATACAAACAATAGACAGTAAAGTACAAAAATATGAATATGATCAACAAGAATTACAGGTAAAAATAGTCTCGTACAATTAAGGAGAAAGAAAATAGAAGGAATAATGATTCGCAGCAAAGCTCGCTGGGCAGCCGAAAGAGAAAAAGTAACAAAATATTTGTGTAATTTAGAAAAAAGACATTTTGTAAGTAAACAGGAGCAAAATATTTTTATGAAATACTTCTGGGTAAACCATTGCAGTCCAATGCCTCTACAAACTGGAGAAAAGTTTGGGAAGTGATATTGAATGGTCGGAAGTATTCATGATAACAAAATAAATTACAGAAGTAAAACTGAAGTGGCTTCAGATGAAAATCAACTATCGAATTATTGTAACTAACTGTTTTGAAACAGATGGTAGTGATATCAAACAATTTGTGTAATTTTTGTAATGAAGAAAAAGATTCAGCAATTCATTATTTATGGAACTGCGTGCATGTTCACATGTTTTGGAATGACTTTGTAAGAATTCTGAAGGACAAATGTTGTAATTGTGACAGACTTGCACTGAATCTGATCTTAGTACTTTTTGGACAGGATGGCAAAACGAAAGTTGATTAAGGTTTTTCACATATTTTATTGTTTACAAAAAATTTTTCTATACATATATGCAGAATAAACAAAACAAAACCATTATTGCAAGTATTTTTAAGATTTATTATTCAAACATATAAAGTAGATACATTTGTTTTTCAGATTGACATGAATTATGACAAGTTCACACAAAAATGGGCAGCTTACAAACAATTTATAGAAGAGAATAGACAGAGTGTACAATTGAACGTAAGACTAAGAAGGAATGTGCATCATGCTTTGGAACTATTCGCATATGTTATTGTATAATCGATTCAATGCTTTATTTTGTTATCTTCAAATTTACTGTATGTTAAAGTTCTGCCAATGTGTGAAACACATTTTTTCAATACTACATGTGTGCTGAAAATATACTTTCTGATGCAATATAACACTATGTAACCTTTGAATAAAAACATTTTTAAAAAATTACAACTAAATTCAGTCATTAAAAAATGCAACAAAAGCACTTTAGTTGACTTTATTGCCAAGTAGCCTATACATTATGAATACTATAAGAGTATGTTTTGGTACAAAAGGCCAATTGAACATACAAGTTGAATATTACAACGCCCAAACACGCACACTGAATGATTTTATATGAGATAAAAGAGGTGCTATACGTGCGTGTGTCTGCGCGCGCGCTTGTGTGTGTTTGTGTGTTAGTGACCGTGGCCGACTGTTTGTGTTTTAATTTCACCTGCTTCTTAATGTTTGGTTTTTTATTTATTTAGCGGGTTGTCCAGTCGTCGTGTACATATTAAACTCAACATTCATTCGTTCTTATTCTCTCTCTCTCTCTCTCTCTCTCTCTCTCTCTCTCTCTCTCTCTCTCTCTCTCTCCTCTCTCTCTCTCTCTCTCTCTCTCTCTCTCTCTCTCTCTCTCTCTATATATATATATATATTTTTTTTTTTAATAATAATATTTTTTAATGTCTTTCTAAGTCCTAGGTTCCTGTCTATCCACTCCTCCCGTCCTCAGCCCCTCTCAGTGTCTGTCTGTCTCTCTCTGTCTATCCTCTTCTAGTCCTACTGTTGTTCATTCATTTTTTTCTTCATCTGCCTGGACGCTGTCTACCTGAATATTATTTTTTTAATACAGCTCATTATCAGCTCAAGAGCTGCTCAAGGCGCTGGCTGATACAGTGTCTGTTGCCAGAGGCGCCAAATATTAGGCGCGTCGTGTGACGCTCTGGACAACTGAGCACAATCGTAAGCTACCGGAGTTTGCGAGTAACGAGACCCAGTTCGTGCTGGGATTAGGCCTATTTATGTAACTGGCACTCAACCAAGACATGAGCGTCAGGATCTTTACTATGAACTGCGTCCGTGCACACACTAGACTCGGTTTATACTCTCATCCGAAGGAAAATGTACCGTTTTATACTTTAGGCACACATCTATACATGTACATACTGTACCTTACATCTTCGCTAGGTCGGTATAATAATGGCGAGTTTTTAACCATTATTTGGGCTACATTCATTTTTATGTTATCATCTTGTCCATTCCACTGTTTGTTATCATGTGTCCACTTATATTGAATCATCGTGTCGGTACCTTTGGCCTAAATACACAAGATAAGATAAGATAATTTTATTTAACAAGGGTAAATGAGTAAGCTTAAGCACTATTTGTGCTTTTTTTACATGTTGCCCTTGGGGCTTGTTACAATAACAATTAGTATCTATATATATAAATTGCTTAGCCGGAAGTCCTTCTTCGCCTCTACTGTAAAGTTTGTCCGGTATGGACGCTGATCTGGGCAGGTGCTGGGCGCTGCGGATCGGCCTGAGGTGCGCTCAAAACCCGCGAAATCGTTATAGCCGACATTTCCTTACGGAACGTTTAACCGTTTCTGAGATAAATAAATAAACAAAATGTCCACAAACTGCAATAGCCTCATTCCGCGCGCGGTTTCGATTCAACCCGTGTCAAGAATGTGCCGTTCCGTAATACCGCAAATTTTGTTTTATTTCCATTCAAAACACTTTTGCACTCATGTCACCAATCTTACAAAATTTTGTGTTTAACTAATTAAATTTGACTAATTAAAAATCGAATCGAGGTTTTAGCATGTTTTCCCATATAGATCAAAAAATTGATGGTCTTTATACGAAGCCTTGGTAGCTCACTTAGTAAGACATTCGCCTACCGTGCAGGCGACCCAAGTTCAAATCTCCCGCGGGCCATATTTTTTTTATGTTATTTTTTTTACACTACAATATGGATTTTTTTTTAACTTTAGGCTTTTTACTTTTAACTTTATTATTATTATTATTTATAAACTAATAATAATAATAATAATAATAATAATAATAATAATTATTATTATTATTATTATTATTATTATTACTATTATTATTATTATTATTGTTATTATTATTATTATTATTATTATTATTATTATTATTATTATTATTATTATTATTATTATTATTATATCTTAAATCAAAGTTTATTTTAAAACCTTAGTGTTTTTTATGATTTCTATTTGTATTATTCTATATTCAATATTATTATTATTATTATTATTATTATTATTAATATTATTATTATTATTATTATTATTATTATTATTATTATTATTATTATTATTATTACCAAGGATCGGGATGGGGTGGTACGTGTAGGTAAAAGGGGGCTACGGGTAGGTTTAAAGGGGCATGGGTAAGCATAACGGAGATACGGGTATCTATAAGGGGGTATGGTGATGGTCGATTCCTTTCATCCATACCTGCGAAACGATCAACGGGGAAGTATCAAGGAGGGTACAGGTAGGTTACAAGGGCTGTACGGAAGGTATCAAGGTGGTATGGGGAGGTATCATGTGGGTTCGGGGAGGTATCAAGGGGGTATGGTGAGGCATCATGGGGGGAGGGGGGACGGGGAGATATCAGGGGGGGGGGTATGGTGAGGTATCAAGGGGGATATGGGGAGGTATCATCGTCCAAATGAAACACGCAGACAACAGTTGTCTCTCTGTCTACATTTTAAACAGCAACCTGTGTACCCTGGCTTGCCAGGGTACAAAAACCACTAGTAACAAAATAACTTCATAACAATAAAATCATAATGTAACAATATAATCAAGATATGCGCGCACATTCAAACATACACACACTCATATAACTTATGTAAAACAATCTATTGAAAGTTACGAATGTAGAATCTTGCTGATTTTAATGCGCTGTAAAAGATGGTTCCTAAATGATGTGTATTTAGTGACTGGACTGCGGAGAACTTCTGAAATTTTATTCCATAAAGTGGAACCTGAATATGACAGATTTGTTTTAAACAGCTCAGTTCTTGAAAATTGGATCTTTAGTTTGGTACAAAATCTGGCAGTTTTCCTAGAAAAAAAGAGTAGAAGGATCGGAAGGTGTATTACCAGAAAGATTCTTGTGCATGAAAATTCCTTTAATAAATTTTAATCTGTTGGTAAGAAGTAGTATGTTGATCTGTTTGTAATCATTCAGAGAGATTTTGATTTTAAGAATAACCATTTTATCTGCACGTTCTTGAATCCTAAATAAAGGCTTCATTGCATTGCTACTAGCAGAATCCCAAATAGTTGAAGAATAATCAATAAATGGTTGAAAATGTCCCAAATAGAATAGTTTTCGAGAATGCAGATTTAAATAATGTTTAATCCTTGATAATTGATAAGTCCTTCTGGAAATAGTTCAACTAACATTTAAAATATGTTGAAACCAAGACAAATTGTTGTCTAATGTCACGCCAAGGAGTTACACATGTACATCTAGATTCTAACTGGACAGAATCAAATGCCAGTTGGCAATTACTGTCTCGTGTCTAGTCCCTTTATCAAGAGATTGGATCTTTTAAAAGCCAGTTACGATATAATGGAGCTAGCTCTTCCCGTTTGCCGGGAAGCGAACTTACTACTACCATCGCCATATCTAGGCCACAAGTGATCAGATTGGAACCCTTAATACTTGGGGCCTAGATATGGCGATGGTAGAAGTAAGTTCAAAAACATACACATTCGCGTGCTTGTGAAAGCCAATATGTTTGTAACTATGAGTGGGTATGTTACATCCCCGTACTCCACTCTCTCTCTCTCTTTAATTCCCCCCCCCCTCTCTCTCTCTCTCTCTCTCTCTCTCTCTCTCTCTCTCTCTCTCTCTTCCATCCGACCCCACCCATTTTTCTTGTTTTACTAGTCAGCCAGAAAAATCCGATAAATCACTCATGTCATCTGGTAGATCGATCAAACTGTCAAACCATAACTCAAATCAACAGTCTGTTACTAACCAATCTGCAACCAGTGTGGAGAAACGCTACACTCGCTTAACGGTACACTCGGGAGATTCGTTTGGCGAGGGTAGTGGAGCGATCATCTACGTTAACCTCGAGTGTGAATGAATTTGAATGTGAAATTTAACACTTTATTTTCCTTCGTTAACGGGAAATTCTGGTCCGCCTCCCCTGGATAAGGCGTAGTGGCGCCCCCCAAAACAACCTATCTAATATTAGTCGTGTTCTTGAAATTTTGCTGGGGGAGCAAACCCGGAGAAAACCCCCGATACGTTGCCCGAGCGAAGGAAACGAATATGACCTTGATATGGTAATTGATCAATCACAGATGGCAATGTTTCTAGCAAAACTTGGAATATGAATGTCATAAAAATACTTACACGGACTACTTACGACTGTGGTCCACATAAAATAGAATGAAAAAAAGTCTATCCTCAATCAATTGAAGGCTGTCCTATTCCTATCCTATCCCGCAACTCGAAGGTCGTAGGGGCACCACAGATGATCGTTTAACCACTGTACTCCAGCTTTCTCTGTCTTCAGCAAACCTGATGGCTTCGCTCAGTGTCAAACCAGCCCATTCTCGAATGTTGTCTTCCCACCTCTTTTTCGGTATCCCTCTTCTTCTACCTCCATGCACTTGACTGTGCCCATGCAGGATGGTCTTTGCAAGATCTGATGATCTGGTGACGTGGCCATACCATCGGAGTTTCCGTTTTTTCACCACTGTGAGCATGTCATCGTGCTGTCCATTGGCTTGTTAGATCGCCTGTCGGACTTCGTGCCTTACAGGATAATTTTTGCAAGGCCTGATGCTCTGGTGACGTGGCCATACCATCGGAGTTTCCGTTTCTTCACCACTGTGAGAATGTCATCATGTTGTCCAATGGCTTGTGTGATGGTCTGTCGGACTTCGTTGCTGATGATGTGCTGGTGATGTGCTGTGTATAGGAAATGCCCAGAAATCTTCTGTAGCACCTCATCTCCATGCTTTGTATTCTTCGTTGTAGATCTGCTGTGAGAGTCCATGTTTCGCAAGCGTATAGAAAGATGGAGATGACAAGGGAGCGCAGCAGTCTTACTTTGGAATGTAGACTGATGGTCCTGTCTTTTCGATCCCGGAGATGACTTCCTGTCGAGACCCATTGTCTGATACAATGGCTCCTAAATATTTGAAGCTGTGTTGAGGGATTGGCCTTGGTATTTGATGTCCATGTTGATGCCACATAGCTTTTGAGTATTTATTGTTTTGGCAAATTTCCCGTTTTATATTTTGATTTAGTAAAATCGACACATAAATGTTATTGGCATGTTGGCATGGCATATGAGATATGTCAAACGAGATCTATTCAATGTTTCACTCGCCTTCGGTTCGTGGAAACATTGAGTAGATCTCGTTTGACATATCTCATATGTCATGCCAACATGCCGATAACACATGGTGGCAAAGACCACTTCACACAACACATTCCAAAGAATGCACCATAATCAAGGAGTTTACGCTCCCTTGTGATTTCCATCTTCCTATACGCTTGCGACCCTCACAGCAGATCTACAACGAAGAATACAAAGCATGGAGATGAGATGCTACAGAAGACTTTAGGGCATTTCCTGTACCCAGCACATCACCAGCACATCATCAGCAACGAAGTCCGACAGACCATCACACAAGCTATTGTACAACATGATGACATTCTCACAGTGGTGAAGAAACGGAAACTCCGATGGTATGGCCACGTCACCAGAGCATCAGGCCTTGCAAAAACTATCCTGTAAGGCACGGTGCAAGGAGGTAGAAGAAGAAGGAGACAGGAAAAGAGGTGGGGGGGGGGACAATATTCGAGAATGGACTGGTTTGACACTGAACGAAGCCATGAGGTTGCTGAGGACAGAGATGGATAGAGTGCGCTGGTTGAGCAATAATCTGTGGTGCCCCAACGACCTTTGAGTTACGGATAGGATATGATAGGATTGATGGATTGGCTGGAGAAGACCAAGCACTTGAACAGCTGGTACAGAGGCTTGACACCGCCTCCAGAGCCTATGGAATGGAAATAAGTGCAGAGAAGACCAAAGTGATGACCAACAACACCAATGGCATCAACATGGACATCAAAGTCCAAGGTCACTACCTCAACACAGTGCATAGCTTCAAATTTTTAGGAGCCATCTCGACAGGAAGTCTTCTCCAGGATTGCACAAATAACTGACAAGCTTGAAGCCTATTTGGAAAGACAGGACCATCAGTCTACATTCCAAGGTAAGACTCCTGCACTCCCTTGTCATCTCGATCTTCTTATGCGCTTGCGAAACACGAACCCTCACATCAGATCTTCAACGAAGAATACAAATCATGGAGATGGGGTCCTACAGAAGACTTCTGAGCATATCCTATACCCAGCACATCACCAACGACGAAGTTCGACAGACCATCACACAAGCCATTGGACAACACGATGACATGCTCACAGCGGTGAAGAAACGGAAACTCCGATGGCATTTCCATGTGGTCCTGATTTGGCTCGGAAGAGTCCGCTGGACCTAAAGCAATAATCATGTATTGTAATGTAGGTATTTCCATGTCACGAGAGCATCAGACCTCGCAAAGACCATCCTGCAAGGCACGGTGCAAGGAGGCAGAAGAAGAGAGAGACAGGAAAAGAGGTGGGAGGGCAACATTCGCGAATGGACTGGTTTGACACTGAGAGAAGCTATGAGTGTTGCTGATGACAGAAAGATGGAGTACGTTGGTTAAACGATCATCTGTGGTGCCCCAACGACTTCCGAGACGGGATAGGATAGGATTATCGATTCAAACAACGTGCTCTACACGCTACACTACAGGCAGGACATGGTTGCACTGCAAATCTGCACACAATTCACCCCGGGTGGCCTGGTAGCACGGTTGAAAGGGGGATGGTGTCCTAAGCAGAAGGTCGCGGGTTCGAACCACTCTTGTGCCGAACTTTCTGACTTAAGTACGAGACTTTTCAGGATACCGAGGATTTTCTCTGGGTACTCCGGTTTCCTCTACCTTCCTTCAATAATGGTATTAGATGCAATCGATCTAAATTTCCGAAGTAAACATTGATTTCTCTTCTGCCTTATATAATAGCTATCTCTTTAGATCGCCGCTCTTTGAATTCGATTGAAGAAAAAGCGCGTGATAGCATCCAGTATTATTATTATTATTATTATTATTATTATTATTATTATTATTATTATTATTATTATAAGTAGTAGTAGTAGTCGTAGTAGTAGTAGTAGTAGTAGTAGTAGTAGTAGTAGTAGTAGTAGTAGTAGATACTATTAAAAACTAAATACCGATGTTTGTAACAGTTTCACCGCACATTTTATAAATACATTTGATCGTGCTAGGAAATTGGGCTATATAACATGGAAGAATCTAGGTGTTCACTATCTTCCCTGCTTGGCGGATTTGCCATTTTTCAAATCTGAAAGTTTTAGCTGATGGGGCCAATCAAACCACGTGTTATCGAGAACACTTCTTCCAAATTATTGTTTGTTGTATCCATGTTAGTACGTCGTGCTGGACTATGACTGGTTGGAAACTGGGTAGTAGAAGCTAATCCTTCGACTAGGCCTATATAATTTAGGTCTGCCTAACGATAACACTTTTTTTTCATTTTTATTGATGTTTTTATTTAGCATGCCAGCTGATGACTGAAATAGAATTTTTCTTTATAACCATCAGTATTCTTTTTGTGAAAAGAATGGTGAAAAATTAACGTGCTGCACGTGCGAACCGCCAAATCACACTGGCTTGTTAAAAAGCGATCGCCTGAACCCATCAACTATGCACCGTAACCCTAAAGCTGAATGGGACGCATAATTTTATTTTTGTTTTCGCTTTCAGATTCTGTCTTTTCAAAATAAATATTATCGTTTCTTGTTTGTTTGTTGGTTTGTTTTTTTCGTTCAGAAGTCACGGGTTTAGATACAAATATATTAAAACGTTGCATTCTCATTTCCAACAAAATAATGTTATAATAAAACATGGAACGTGATATCTGTTGGCTGCATAAAATCCTGAATCCTCGGTTCAGTGTTCCCAATGAAGATTTCCCATCGAATACTTTCTTTTCGTCATTCATCGAAGGCAGGGTGAATTAAATCTTCGTCTCAATGCATCCATTGACAGAAATGGTACACTGAAACATGCATACAAGATGACGCGATATTGAAGAGTCGCTTCTAGTCGCGTCATATGACAAGCGTGGAACTGGAAACAACGTTTCAAAATACCCGAGCAAAATACGGATGACACAGAAGGCAGAGTAGTCTCTGCATAGTAACCATTCAAATGTATTTCCAGACACTCACAACTACAGCTGAGAATTTTTTGTTTCAAAAGTGTTAATTTTCGTGGAGCTGTTTTGTCTCGGTCTTACTCTAATTAACCAAATTAATACTAAGGAAGGATTGGCCACTAGCTTAACTATAATTATATGCACCCTAAGAATGATCAAATTTGACAATTTTGAGATTCAGCGCAAAACGTGTATCACAAATGATGGAAGGATGTGACCTAGATCTTTCAGACAGCACGAGTATGAATACTATGAAAGGTTTGAGACAGTAGTAATAAAGTATTTGCAAAGTAAAAATTAACCAGAATCAGTCACTATTTTTTTTTCTTTAGATAATACACAAAAAAAATGTGTTATATGTTATAAAACTGAAATTAAGACCGACGGATCGACAGCCTGAGCGAGCGGCTGACGGACCAAACGACTGCCACATAGTGATTGGTTATGAAGTACACTTAGTCTATCCGAGTTTGCAATATTTATTTTTCCATAGATATAGAGTGCTACGTCACACGACCACACGGACCCACTATACCCACAGAGACACAAACACAGAACGCAGAACAACTGCACGGGAAATACGAAATAATAAGCTCAATCATACAGAGACCATCTATCCAAGTTGTGTTATAATAATTATTTCCTTGACACTGACAAACTCGTTCTGATTCCCAAACAATTTCAAAGTATTCTCAGCTATTATCTGGAAATACAACAAATAAATAAGTAAACTAATATATAAATAGACTGAATGAATGAATGAACATTTATGAAGCCCATAAACAGTTCCACACAAAAGGCATGATCGCAACGCTAAATCGATCGATTGTAACTTCTTACCTTATTAAAGATGCTTTCATGCAGAGCTTGCACGGGTTAACTGTGGGTTTGTTGTTTGTGGACGCCAGTTAGTTAAAGTGAATTTGAAGTCTTTTTGTCGCCAAACTTTTACTTACAGAAAATGATCAAAGAAATGTTTATGAATCCGTATGGTTGAGGTGAAAGCTCTCAAATAAGCGTGTAAGCAGCCTTATAAAGGACAATCGGTTCCTGGATGTAGTCACCTCATGAATAACACAGAGGTCCTTGAACAGTCACCGATACCACCGGCACACAATCCTCACCCCCCAAAATATAAATCCACAGGCAAAGCGCTAAAGCACGCTTAGTTAGTTAGTTAAAATAGATTAACGCCCCCGGACACGTAAGCGTATAGTGGACGAATACCTTAAAGCACGCTAATCAAGCTCCGCTTATTTATATGCTTTGTTTTCTAAGGGAGATAAACCCTGTAATGCTTCTAGCAGATCATCTTTAGAGCGCTCAAACACAACGTTTAGTTATCAATTTTTTTTTAAATCAGACACAAAGAAGTGTATGAAAATATAAGCAAATAGTAATAATAATGGATGCTGATTCCCAAACAATTTTTTTTTTATTGAAGGTAACTGCCTTTTCTTTTTACAACACAGATCTTAGCCATGCTTTTAGCCACGAACCTTTTTTTTAGAATAAGACAAATAGTAACAGTTAAAGAAATGAGAGAGAGAGAGAGAGTCAGGGGCGGAGATAGGACAGTATTTAATATGGGACATACGTTTTATTCTAGAGTGTTCATCATTGATTGTCTAAAATTGATTGCCGTTTTATTCTATTGCGGATGTTGTCTTACAAATCTTTTATCTCCAAATAATGTCACTGAACGTTTTGAGTGGAACATGAAAGTAGAGAGTTCTTCGTGTGTGCGTGCGTGTGTGTGTCTGTCTGTTTGGTTCACTGCGTGTGGGTGTTGTGTGCATGTAGTTTATTTGGATGTAACTCCTGACGAAGCTTTTTTGCGAAATACATATACAGAGAAACTTTTAATCTGGTGTGTTACCTCCTTTAACCACCCCAGGATCGCATATCGCTTGTTTCCGTAACATTGCGTTTTATGTGCAGGTGGCGACAGAGGATTACTGGTTTTATGTGCATGAAGCAACCATAAAAGTCAGCCGTGTTATGCTTGTAGTAATGCGAAGTCTCTGATGTCGTTGATTTCAAGAAACGAGGCACGGCTCAGACGGGACTGCTGCCGTACCATAGAAATGCTGAAATTCTGCTTTCATTTAAACTTATCTGATGAAATCAAGTAAGCATTTCAACGATCAAAACAATGTCATTTAATGGTGAAAGTTTACTATGTTTTTTATTTATCGGTAACTGTTATGAACCTCGTAAACGGATCTTTTGAACAATGTGTAGTTTGACTTTTACACTAGATAGTCTAATTATACAAGAGTCCCATAATCCATAGAATTACGATGAAAGCTCTTCGGTGGTCGTGTAAGCAGCTTAAAAACATAACAACATTGATTTTTTTGAGAACGTCACGGCGCGAGTCTTGTAAAGGGGTTCTTGATACATCAAGCGTCAACCGACACCACAGACACACAATTCTCCCATCATACTTTGGCACATAAAGTAAGGTACATGTAGGCCTATACATTTATAATCTTCTGAAGGAACGCGCAAGTGCTGTATAAAGATGTTGCTTATAGTTTGTTTGTTTTTTGTTTCACAGAAGCATCACCAGTTCCGTGTACGAAGGACATCATAATATCAGTGGACATTTTAACTTAATTTCAGCACATGCTTTCACCAAACCAGTGTACAGACAAACGAAAAATGTTTTCATGAAACTGTTTTGTCTACACTTTATTATTCTTGTCATCACTCTTAACCGTTTAAACACATTAATCAAACATTCCGAGTATTCTCCTTCCTTCCTTCCTTCCTTTATTCATTCATTCACTACCTGTCAGTTCTTTCAAATTTATTCTTTCTCACTGATCGCTTTGAAACATCTCGAACTGTTCTCGTCTTCTTCCATCCTCTACCCTTAGTTTTTCTCTTTTTGCCAGCCATTCAACCCTGAATTTACAAGAACGGCTCGAGAGTAGTTGTTGGAAGAAAAAAAAAAGTATAATGTCCTTTTCTCGTGCTGTTTTTAAAGTACCGGTAGTGTTATTTCTTCGAACCTGGTTACCTCATTACAAGCAATCGCACGCTTCCTTGCGCTAAACAATCTAATAAACCTAATTAATCTCCCCAGCTAGTCGGAAAAGCCATTGAACAGAAAGCGATTCTTTCTCTACAGAAGCCTTTGTAAAAGGTGACAATTATTGCTCTAACCTCTCAACCTCTGCACCCAAACCTTTTATTTTGGCTACGTTTTTTTTCTCTCCCCTCTTCTTCGTCACCTCTCTCTCTCTCTCTCTCTCTCTCTCTCTCTTCTCTCTCTCTCTCTCTCTCTCTCTCTCTCTCTCTCTCTATCTCTCTCTCTCTCTCTCTCCTTCTTCCTCCTCCTCCTTTTTCCTCTTCCTCGTCCCATAAACCCACTCCGTACTCTTTTCTTCTTCCTTGTCCAATGTTGATTGCATATTTTTCTCTTGCACTCAATGCAAGCAATCAAGTATTGAAAACGGATGTTAAAGTGTGCTCTACAAAGCCAATCTAGCTGTCAGGTGTGTGGTCTTACTGTGTGTTGTGTTGAGTTGTTTTGTGACTGACTGTGAACGTGCGTGCGTGCGTGCGTGTGTGTGTGTGTGTGTGGGTGTGTGTGTGCGTATGCTTGTGTGTGTTCTTCCCTTTGGACCCATCCTCCTCTTTTGGCTTTCGTCTGTTTTAATCCGAGCTACTCTCTCTACCAAGTAAGCCTGCTGAAAATTGCTCTGAACGCGAAACTTTGTTGCCGGGTTTGGTTGGTTGGATAAAATTAAAGTCCCAAGACACATGAGCGTATAAGGGACGTGTTGCCGGGTATTGAGGCGTAGGCCTATAATCTGCTGTCATACGCCTCGATTACAAATTTATGTCAGTTACCGCTAGGTTCAATTAAAAAATAACCAACTAACTAGCTAAATAAATGTTTTTTTTTGTTGTTTTTTTTTAAAACTAAAAGCAATTTCTGTATTTCTCGTTATTTTTTATAATAAATATTCCCCGCAAACATAAAGTATTGTAGGCATTTGGCCTTTTTGTTACCGACACACGATCCGTTTCAATAGGACTTTTGAGAATGATGTTAAATGTGCTTACTCCTCAGTGGTCAGAAACTGAAAACAAATTATTCATTTGAGCTTCTCTATCCTACCGAGACCAATAATTAGAATGTATCATGCGGTATATAGCAATTAATTTAAACAGTAAAGGTGACAAAGTGTGTTCGGTTTGCTAAAAATAATGCTAATCGGCCTATGAAACATATGTAGACCTAAGTTGGCAAATCGTTCTCATTCATCGCATTCCACAAAAATCAAATTTAAAGCGTGTGTTTCGTTAATTGGAGGTTTGGGTTTGCCAACCTAACTAACTCTAATTATTAACTATAACCCTACCTCGAATCCTAACCATAGCGATTTACACTAATTAATATTACACTACTTCAGTGTCATGTCTCCTTCCTGGATAAAATATTAACGTTTTCAGTAGATCCGGCAGTGAAATACATTCTTTGCTACATCCCTTTGTTGTTGTTTTTATTTTAGTTTTTTTATTAGTATTTTTTTAAAAATTGAAGCCAGCCAGGTCCGAGCTTACTGTAGGCAGTTTCAGAAACCACGGAATTGAATCTATTGATAATGGTTCAGATTTGGAGATCACTCCCGGTTCCAATGTGCGCCGTGAAGCACCGTCCGATCGGAATCAAAGTGAATGGTGTACTCATCAATTTGCAAGTTACTATGTCCAAACACTTGTGCAGGAGCCGCTGACGTTGGTGGGTTTTAAGAGATTCCAGTTGGTACCCGTGAAGGAGCGTACAATTCTCTCTCTCTCTCTCCCGTGAAGGAGCGTACAATTCTCTCTCTCTCTCTCTCTCTCTCTCTCTCTCTCTCTCTCTCTCTCTCTCTCTCTTTCTCTCTCTCCACCCCTCCTCTGAGAGTGTTCCTGAAGGTAATAATTTGTTTTGTTCTCAGCATTTCAATTCTGCTATTATTCCAACATTCGTCAAACAACGTGCCAAAGGTGATAGGGTCAGACACAATTGACCCTCGGCGTTTGACCCATGACTGTGACCGATAGACATTCAAAAGGTAGCAATCCCTTGACAGTCGCCGCACAGCAGGAGACAATAACGGAGAAAAGGATGGACGTCCATTTTCACTCAAAACGAAAACGCCCCCCACCAGCAAAGGCTTTCACGTCATTAGCCTCGCCTGTCCCCTGACGGTGACGCGGCACGTGCATCATTGACGTCACATCAAGACGACAATAAGTGACATCATACGACCGAGCTGATAGAGAGTGCATATGCTGAAAAGGGGCGTCGCCTTCGGTGTTGTCCTTCTTTTAATGTCTCTGGCATTGTGGTCATTTTGGTCAGTGTGGAAATCGGACTATATTAGGATGAAGAAAGAAGAAGAACAGCAGAAGACAGAAATTATTGATATGAAAGCAAAAGAACATAACTAAAAGTATTGGGGTAATCATACTGGTATCTTTTATCCCCAACTGAATTTGTTTATTATTTATTTAGAATTGTATCTATTACTTTCTCCTTTTCTACCCCGCGATGACAAAACAATTTTAGCAAGTCCAGAAAGTTATATTTATTAAAATCTCTATGTTGTGGCTCGGTGACCTGTTTTGTCTGTTCTGTATATCTTACTTCTCTTGATGTCTCAATTTCAGACGTTCGACTTTCAAAGCGCGTCTTGTGGTGTTCCGTATGAGGATGTTTAAATGTTTAATATATTGCAAAAGAATGAACTTGCTTAGTTTTGACATCAGACGACAATCTTGCGTGTACCGATGGTGCCAGTATAGCATGGGTAGTGGCGCTATACAACAATCCAATATTCAATGTATGTCTTTATTTTTCTCAAGAATCAAAATATGAATGTGTGTCATTTCTAAAATATGTAGTTTGGGAAATAAACGGATTAACAATAATAATAATAATAATAATAATAATAATAATAATAATAATAATAATAATAATAATAATAATAATAATAATAATAATAATAATAATAATAAATAAATAAATAAATAAATAAATAAATAAATAAATAAATAAAATAAAATAAAATAAAATAAAATAAAGAAGAAGAAGAAGAAGAAGAAGAAGAAGAAGAAGAAGAAGAAGAAGAAGAAGAAGAAGAAGAAGAAGAAGAAGAAGAAGATCTACAACAAAAACCACATCGAAGACGACGAGCTTTTTTGAGGCTATTTGAAGGGAGATGAAAGGTATACGTTTATTTGTGTTTTAATGTAATTTTTGAGTAGTAATGAGAAGAAGGGAAAACAGTGAAGGATAATACTTTTGTTAATTAAACAGTAATTGCAAGTATAGTCCTTCGCTTTGAAAATAATAGTTGTATTATAGGCCCTTCGCATAGAAGTATCCTTTACCATTTTAGTGCCAGTAATTTTGTTGTTTTCACTATTTCACTTCAATGCCTTCATTGACGAGGAGCCAGTTGCGTGAAATGCAAAAGGCGCCTATTACACTGGTCTCCCTGCTGCGCGATGCCGACTCGCCGGAAAGCGCGTCAGCATTCAGTGTAGCGCCAGCAGTTTAGTGTGTGACTAAATAATTCACCGTTTTATTCTGCCCAGAACAGCTGTAACTCTCCATAGTCGTGGTGCTAGTTTTAGTGAAAGCTAATTGAAGCTGTTCATGCTTCGCAGAGGCTCTGTGTGGCTTTACCTCTTTCATACCGTCATATGGCAAGCGATGTCAGATTCAATGTGTACTAGAAAAGGTCAAGACTATTCCCCCTTTTTTATATTAAGGATTTCATTCTGTAGTGCCGTGCATACCTTAAGAGCCGACATAAAACAAAGTAAATGAAACCGAAAGGTTTGTGTGAACTGTTGCTGTTATTGAGAATAAATGCAAAAATGGTAATAGTAGTCTATTCTGTTCGTGTTAATATTTAAGAAGGGCTGGTTTCGATCCAAGCTTAATCACAGGTTTTCATGAGGATAAAACATGCTTTTCCGTTATAAATATTGATTAAAATTTAGAGGAATTTGGCGAAAGTATATGAGAGGATCACAGATACTGTGTATACCGACTCTTTATAATATAGAACTTGTAGGTTGAAAGCTTTTAAAAACAGTAACGCAGCAGAGAGAGAGAGAGAGAGAGAGAGAGAGAGAGAGAGAGAGAGAGAGAGAGAGAGAGAGAGAGAGAGAGAGAGAGAGAGAGAGAGAGAGAGAGAGAGAGAGAGAGAGAGAGAGAGAGAGAGAGAGAGAAAGAAAGAGAGACCAATGAATAAACAATTGTACAAGGAACAAAAAGTTTATTCCTGAAGGCACTGGCCCTTAAAAAAGGGTCACAATACAATACACAGAAAACAATAAAAGCAAACCGAATGCAAATAGAACAATTATCAAAAGTCCAGGGCTATGGCCAAGCGTTTTCTTAGAGTACCTTTGAAAGTGCCAAACAGATTTGCAATGAGGAACTGGGGAGGTACCCCTTATATATCAATCCCCCCGTGGGGGTACCGGGGGTTTCAGTATAAAAAATAAATACCCCCATTTTTGGGACGTTTAGGGCTTTAAATTCCCACTGTCGCTGTCTTTCTCATTTGTTCTTTCTTATTCCTACTCTGTTCTATCAATCTACTATACTATCTTCTTCTTCACTAGACCAGTCACCTACCTTTTTTCTTGAAAACTCTTCCGGGACAAAACTCCTCATTTGTGTGTGAGGTCTGTTGGATCAGCTTGGGAATACTGGACGCTTTTTGCCAAATGGTCACTAGGGCTTCCTATGATGTTATTGTTTGGCAAGGCATTTTGTATGTATGGGGTTTGTTGATATTTTATAATGATGTTTGTATTCTTTTTTATTTTTGTAAACGGGGATTCGATAAATTAGAATACAGCCGTAGCGTCCCCCGCGGGGGATATCTTTATTGTAAAGTGACCGGCTGGTGGAGTGCCTTCAGTGTTACCACTATGGTTGTTTCGGCAGATCTTTTATGCGTATCAGGGTTAAGTCCTCTTTCAGCGAAGTTGTGGTCTTGATTTTGTGGTCCTGATTCGGATCTTTGCAGTCCGCTGGACCCTAGTGGTTTTTAAAGCCCTACATTTCACGAAAGTGGGGATACTATTTATACTGAAAGCCCCGGTACCCCCACGGGGGGATTGATATATAAGGGGTACCTCCCCAGTTCCCCATATGCAAATCTGTTTGGCACTTTCAAAGGTACTCTAAGAAAACGCTTGCAAGCTAATGTGTGGACTTTTTCAATACTGTCTAATCTATTCAAGCCCCATATTTTCATAGGCGTACATCAAAACTGGCTGCACCTGTGAGTCAAAAATGTTGAAAAAGCAAATTATAGTAATGTCATTTAATGTACCTATACATGTACACATCATCATCATGTAGTGTGTCTTAGGAAAAAAGACCTGACGGTGCCCATTCCTCTCCAGGCTGTTTGCCACAGCCGAAATCCACGAATACAGTGTGGCTCGCCTTGGCCCTGAGCACGTGGTCGTTGAACCTGTAGTAACGTGAGGTTCCTAGCCGGTGACTTCTGTGTAGAAGACTTTCGCCCAGTGATGCCGTGCTAACATCACCCCTGTTAGTCGCCTCTTACGACACGCCGGGAAACGTTGGGTCTATTCTATTTAATGCCCGAACCCACAGGGCACATGCCCTTCTAATCTTAATTGCCAGAGCGCTAACACTTCTGTTTAAGCTCATTTTCGTTGTGAACATCAATCCAAGATAAATGTATTCATTTACCACTTCAAGTACGCTCCGATCCAGGGTCCATTTTTCTTTCTTAGCCAGAAAGCCCCCTTTTCGAAACCCCATTACATTTGTTTTATCAATATTAATTTTTAAGAATAGCCGTTTACAAGCAGTGTTTAAAATATTAATCTGATGTTGTAACCCCATGGCAGTATCCGATAAAGACGAGATCATCGGCAAATAAAAGTAAAAAATAATTCGTCGGCTGTGGTTTACTAGCGAGTCGCATTTTTCTTTGAATATATTCAATTCCGAATGTAAGCTTAAATCGTCGTTTTCTTTTCTCAATTCTTGACACAGAGACTGGAGACTGTTTACCTCCTTTTCCATGTGTTGATTCTGTTCCACCCTATCTAACTGTATAAAGTCTTTCATTTCATCCATCCTCTTTTCTAGTCTTTCTGTTTGCTGTTCCTGTCTCTTCTGCATCTTTTCATTTTGCTTATTTTGTCGTGTCTGTAAATCTTCCGTGGTTTCTTTGATACTGTCTCTGATACATTTTTGCATACCTTGTATAACATTCGCTTGCAGGTTCGGCGCGGACGCAGAGGTGTGTCGACTCTATGTTGTCTGTGTGTTGTGTGTTGCTATTCTTTGCCTTGTCTTTGTCAGAACCAGGGTTGGACTCGATGTCACCTTTTTTTTTTTTAAAGTCTAATATCAAATTTATTTGAATAAGCTTTCAATAAGAATATCAATCTGTTGTCACCATAAAGCTGCACTTATTTTTTTAATTCTCTCTCTCTCTCTCTCTCTCTCTCTCTCTCTCTCTCTCTCTCTCTGTCTCTCTCTCTGTCTCTCTCCGTCTCTCTCTGTCTCTCTGTCTCTCTCTGTCTCTCTCTCTGTCTGTCTCTCTATTTCTCCCTCTCTCCCCCTCTCTAGATAAATCTGATTAGTTATAGGCTTTAAATTGAGCTTTTGCACTAGTAATTTTTATGTCTTGTACTTCCAAAAACTAGGACATCACAGGCTGACTCTTCTTTGGGCACAGCCAAGGGAGTTTTTAAACACTGTAATAGATAAGTAAATAATTAAAAACAAAATGTTTACTTTAATGTAAAAAAAAAAACAAACAAAAAACTAATTAGCAATCAACCTAACCAAAAACAACACACATTCACACACACACACACACACACACACACACACGCACACACACACACACATGGTTCCTTCCTTGTTATGCAGCAAAATCAAAATCAAAAGTAGGCGGAAGCCGGGGGGGGGGGGGGGGGGGGGGGTAATGGGATTGGTAGCACGAATAGTGTTAAAAATAGAACACGATGAGCGACTTCCAAGTCGCACGCCCATACCCCGCACTCAGAGGGCGCCACAGCTCGGTTGACTTCTTAGGCGTCCGAACTGAACGTCGTCCGACTATTGGTAGCGTTTTTCATAACCCCAGCCCCAGAACAAACCCAACAATAAGGTAAAGTCTTTTATTTTCGATTAGTAGTTTTATAGATCAAGGCAAGAGGCACACTGGGTATTTAGCCTAGGTAAAGTTTCCCCCCTCCCCTCCTCCCCCCCCTCTCTCTCTCTTTCTCTATCTCACTGTCTCTCTGTCTCTGCCTCTGATTTGGTATCTTTCACTGTCTGTCTGTTCCTCTCTCTCTCTCTTTCTCTCTGTCTGTCTCTCTGTCTGTCTCTATCTCACTGCCTCTCTCTCACACTGTCTGTCAGCCTCACTCTGTGTCTGCCTCTATCTGTGTCTGTCTCTCTGTCTGTCCGTCCGTCTCTCTTTCTCTACTCTCAGTAACACTGTTACTGGCATACCTGATTAGGCTAAGTACATTACAATACATCGCTGTTGTATTAATACCTTCACACACTCACTGAGCTTACATTAATAGCAATTGTTCGTTGTTTGATGGTCTAAAAAAATACGGGAAGCACATTACATCTCGTTCTTTTCTTATCTCATACACCTCAGCACTCCTTACAAATTAAATGAAATAATATAGATAGGAAAAAAACAATTTGAATTTGCATTGTTTGTTGTCGGATAATCAGATCTAACTCTTTCATCATACTTTTAAACCCTACTTTTCTGACTCTTTGGGTAAACACGCCAAAACCAACGGAGTCCTTATTCTGAGAGTCGTGACAATAAATGCAGTGTCAAAACTATTGTGTTATCTAAATTAAGGATCACATTCATGTGTCCCTTGATGTCTGTATCCTTCCTTCATTCCGCCTTTCTTCCTTCTCTAGCTTCTGGGATATCACCGATGTAAAATGTCCTCCAAAGCAGCGATGTAGCTCTGTGCCATCTGCAGCGTCTCAAACTTGGACAGCTTGCGGTTACCTCCCATTGACGGAATGACCTTGCGCAACTGGTCAAAGGCCACGTTCATACTGCGCATGCGCCGTCGTTCTCGCGCGTTGGCTGATACTCGGCGCTTGACGAAGACGTCCTTGAGGTCTTCCATCGTCGTCGTGTTGTTGTTGCTGCCGCTGCCAGTGATGTTGAAATACCTGTGAAACAGGTAAAGAAGAAATATTTGTAAGAAGACAAACCTTTTGTAGAATTTAAATAAATAAATGAATGAATAAATAAATAAATGAATGAATAAATTACTAAATAAATAAATTAATAAATACAAAAATAAATAAAGTAAATAAATAAATAAATAAATTTCAAATTAACCAAAAGGAAGAAAAATGTGTTTTGTTTAAACCTTACGCGACAATTCCAACGAATAGAGAATATTATGATGAAGATGATGATGATGATGATGATGATGATGATGATGATGATGATGATGATGATGGTGATGACGAGGAGGATGAATAGTGAATAGGAAAACCAGCAACAGCAACAACAACAAAGCAATAAACAAACAATGAAACAAGAACAAACGACAAGCATGATGTGTGTATATGTGCGTGCATGCGTAAGCGTTCAAATATGTGTATTTATGAGAGTATGTGTGCGCGCATCTGTGTGTCTTTGTCTCTCAGTATTTTTCAAATACAACTTATAAACGGAACATAATATAAATACATAATCCAGCTAATTAACAAACATTATCAAACAGATTCCGGCACTGACCTTTGCGAAGATTTGAGAGGGCAAGAACGACAACTGCAAAAAGGCACTGCAGGTAAGCACTCTTGGTTTGGAGACACGCTTATCTTTTCCTTAACGTCGTGGTGAACCAGCACGTTATGGAAGCGGCGAAAGTGAGAGCGACCTGAACAACACACAGAAGACGGCTGATGTGGGTATAGATCGACGACGTCATCATTCCTTTGGCGCTCAGGGTACACAATATTAATACAGCTTGCAGTATCTTCACCACCGCAACAAGAATCTGAGCGGAATTCAGCAGCACAACAAGATCTACATAGGTGGGCAGATGCACTGTCGTAGTCTGCGGTGATACGAAGACAACAGCAGGAAGAGGAACTGGCAGGTTCTGTGGAAAGACGATTTGAGGCTGGTTTCTGGATACCTACAGTGTTGGAAATCATGCTTGGACTGTTCAAGTCTCTTTCAGCGCCGAACACCCTACCACAAGCCGTTCTTTCGCCATCGACTGCTCTAACACTACACAGATCTACTGTTTGGTTTCCCTGTTTGCCAGTTTTCTTATTGTCAGGGCTTGCAGAACAATCCTCAGACATTCTGTCCGGTAATTCAAACAGGTTTACTGTTCACACTTTAAAAAAAAACAACTGTACGATGCACGACTCCAGAAATTTTCTGAATTAGTCAGTTTCTTCTCTACCTCTGGTAATAAGCGACTATTGAAATACCACTGGTCATTTATCGATCTATCAGTTCGTTGCCGGGTAGACCGATGTTCACAGCACAGCTTTGACTAATCGCTGATGGCATCAATCCCTTCTGGCATGACATCATACTTATGAAAAACAAAGTAAAGCAGAGCGAGATATATTATAATAATCCGCGATTTTTTCGCATTTGTATGGAACTAGTGCAGAAGAATCAAAATGATACAATGGATGATGAGTCACCTCTATTTATTATTCCTCAACTCATTCGAACGTCCAAACGCTGTCGGATCCTCGCGAGGTTTCTGCACCATAGTATTGGAATACACTATAAGATATTTAATTTCAAATACCTTTTGAACACAGCAATATGTTG
>CM072512.1:72461235-72516235 GCA_036898135.1 Oncomelania hupensis | reverse complement strand
TAATTTATTATTATTATTATTATTATTATTATTATTATTATTATTATTATTATTATTATTATTATTATTATTATTATTATTATTATTTTTTTTTTTTTTTTTTATTTTATTTATTTATTTTTTTAAAAATTAATTTCTTAGATAAACAACAAAGAGGGAGAGATAAAAGTTAATGTTTTGTAAAGGAATAAAATATTTCTGAGAATAGTACTTTTTCCCCTTAGCATTTCAGAAATTATAAACCAATTAACCAATTGTTCTTCAATTAAGTCTTGTCAGTATATGCCTAGCTTGCCATACCTTAAGTGTAAAGGTATGATATGGCCTTAATAGTATAATAATGCAACCTGTTATAATTAAAGTGACAGAGTAATAAAAAGGTAAAGGTAAAGGTAGTCCCATAGCCTTGTGGCCGTAGGGGAGCGTGATGTTAGAGAACACACTTTTCTTGGGCCAGCGTAATGAGGGTGATGCCCATCTCTCTCCCTCGTTGCTTTACCTTCCCCACCCTAAAGAGAGTAAGTACTCACTCACAGTTGAGTCAACTAGGCGCGTTGTTATTTGTCGCTTCACGTTTTGCGGTCACCCATCCAAGTGCTAACCGCACTGGACGGTGCTTAACTTGCGACACGGTAGCGAGTGCTCCAACCTCTGCGCTATCCGACACCCCGATAGAGTAATAAGTTATTATTAAAGTAGTACCATTTTGAATTCGTAAATTTTATTCAATAAATGACGGGATGTAGTCCACCTGCGCACAAATTGGAACAATACTGGACACTACTACTCCTTCGGATGAGAGTGTAAACCGAGGTCTAGTCTGTGACGCATGCATTCCATCGCATGTATTTTAAAAGATCCTGACACTCATGCCCTAGACGCGTGAGTGCCAGCTACCAAATACCCCCAGCAAGCACTAGGTCCTTTCTCCACATCCCCGGTCGCCCAGGATTGTACTCAGTCGTCTGGGCGTCAAACTGTGCACCCAAAGGCTTGAAGAGGCGGCTTGATCCTGTATTGGCCAGCTTCTTGAGCGGCTCTTGAGCTGGAAAAGCGCTATATAAAAGTGATTAAGTAAACAATATGATCATTCTCTATACACGTTTTTGCCTGTAAACCTTTACTTCCCAGTTGTATCCACTTTCTTGAAGTCGTTTTGTCGCATCACCACCTTGTTGTTTTGTATGAAATTTTTTAAAATTATTATAAAGGTAACAGTTTTATTTCCATTCACTACACTACTTGTCTTGATTATTAGATATAGTTATTTATAGACCAGCAATTTGTGCTTCTGTTTCATTCAATAATTATTGTATTCATTTCTTTACTTTCTCCAGAAAAAAATATTCTTCTCTTCCTCCTCCTTCTCCTCCTCCTCCCCATCATCATCATCATCATCATCATCATCATCATCATCATCATCATCATCATCATCATCATCATCATCATCATCATCATCATCATCATCATCATCATCAGCAGCATCATCATCATCATCATCATCATCATCATCATCATCATCACCATCATCATCATCAACATCATCATCATCATCATCATCATCATCATCATCATCATCATCATCATCATCATCATCATCATCATCATCATCATCATCATCTTCTTCTTCTTCTTCTTCTTCTTCCTTCTCCTCTTCTCATTCTTCTTTTTTCTTTTAGTTCTTCATCATGCGTTTGTTTGGTTTTAACTTTAAAAAAAAATCCTATAGTGGTTGGAAAAGTTATAATAAAAACGTTTTAAAAAAGCAAAAATAAATAAACAATGAAAGCTTATTCAACTTTTTGTTTGATACAGTTGCGTAAAAATGTTTAACAACGCTTTTTATCCCTACTTTTACACGGTGACTTAAAACCCATGTGCAGATGAACTCTTATAATCAGGATATCCTGTCTAGGAAAGGGCCGCCCATTAGACTAAGACGTAAATCCGCATGGTGTTTGTTGCAAACATTTTCCGGAAGCATGAAGACAATGATCAAACCTCAGCCGTTAAATAACCACAGGTAAAACAAATCGGGAGGCCTCACTCGATAAACATCCTTCATATATTTTTTCTCCAAAGCCAGCCGCCGTCATCGTCTTGAAGACTGTGCGGCAAATCAGTTGACAAAATAAGGCGGTGTCAGAAAAGTCGATTGTGACAACTGAAGCAGAGCAAGAACAGTAAACTGGCGATTTCACGACCGCTGCCAGCTTCAATTAGTGAGCGTTTACCAATGACATGGATCGTTGTGGTGCCGCTGGGAAGAAAGGTGAAGTCAGCGATGTGCGGCCAAAAGAACTGCTGTCATGAATTCCGCATTGTCTTAACAACTCTTCTGGCAAACTACGTCACCGCCGCTCCGGGTCGAAACCTCGCAACATTCTCACCTCACGGTCACGTGGCTGAGATCGCGCAGACCGCTGTTCAGCGCCGGGACGGAAGTGTAAGCGCCGAGTGACGTAAAAGGCCGGATGTTGTCGCAGCTAATGAGCGGGCCGCGTGGCGTCACGTGACCTCAAAGAAGCCTCGGACGCCGGAGGGCAGAGGAGTTAAGACAAGTTGCAAGCATTTGTCATGTCCTTATTTGTTCCTGCTTTTCTCTTCTCATTGTCGCGCCTGGCCCCCGTAATGTTCTTTGCGGGCTTTTTTTTGTTGGTCCATAGTTAACTACCGATGGTTGTTAAGATAAGGCGGCTGTCGCGTGCGTTCAGCGAACAGCGCGTGCGCGTGGCAAGCCGGCAAGCCTATACCTGAGATCATTGGAGAAATCTAGTCGTCAAATCTGTGTTTCATGACCCGGAGCTTGCGCCAGCTCAGTACAATCACTTTCCAATGTCACGTCATCAGGCTTGGGAACCTGTTGTTGACAGGCAGCAAGTAATTTTTCCTACCTTATCCGATGGTAAAAGGTTGACCATCTTACTCTTTAGCAGGAAGCACTAAAAGCCTTACGGAGGGGCAATGCTGGTAGACAGTGGGCATGTGGCACTTCAGGGTTGTCGCATTAGAAACACGACAACGATCAGTGAAAAAACTATCCGACTGCATTACATGAGGGATGGACAAATTGTCGTGCGATAATTTTCTTTTTTACATCCGTTTATTAAGTCAGATTAAAATGAATTACCTTCTACATTAATTTTTTATAATTGAGTAATCTAAATTGGTCTGAATTAAAAGTGATAGCCTGCGTTTTTAAAACTAAACGGCTCTTCTTGCAGCTGTTTGGGTCATAAAATGAGCACAAACGCTGACTTCACAATACACAATAACGTTTAAATCCGGCAAAGTTTAAAATATTTCTGGCAGTGGGACAGCCGGTTCAAGCACGAGAAAATTAACATAAAACTTAATCGATCTCCCACAGCTTTCCAGAATTTAGATTTTATTGTTGGCTTTAATACACGAGGATTAACTTCATTAAACCTCTTTTCTCTCTTGAAATACCTCATGCGTTTGCTGCAACCATGTAGACCAAACCCGAGCAACATGCATCCTGGTTTTAATTAAAAACACGAACGGTTCCTAACTCCAGCTGATCTTTGTCATCCAATAGCCGTATCACTTTATTTTGGTATTCATGGCGGCCACCTAACACGGTTCATATTCAACTTTGGGAACAAGGGGAACAAAACAACCCTCTAGACAATAGAGAGTGGTTCTATAAGGGGCGCGGAGCCTGGAAGGCAGGCAATGACTGTCACAATCAGCGTCGCCTGTCAGAGGGCAAAAGGCAGAAACAGAAACAGAGCCTGGTGCCAGTAACCACCGACTATTTTCCGGCGGTATTATCAGCGCGACTTTTGGCCCATCCTTCCTAATCCCTATCGTGGGCTTGGCTGACTAAAACCCCTCATTGTTCCGCTTGGAGCGCCCCGCGACCGGCGGAAAATAATGATGTTTTGCTGACTGTTCAGTCGTGACGGAAACTGAATACACTCCGGCCCGTAGCGCTCAGGATGCTGTTGAGATTGAACGCTGGAAACGTAATCGGGTATTTAATTCCGTTTCAGCCGCTGTGTAATTGTTTCCAGTGATTTATTTACCTCTCCACTGGCGACTAATTGAAAGACAACAGCGGTGAAAATAACTAAAACGTAATTGTGTCAATATAAATGATGGAACAGTGACTATATTATATGTATTTTGTAACAATTTGTTTTAAAGTTTGCCTTAATTATTTTGGTAGACAGTAGAGTCCGAATAAGGATTTTGACCTCATACGATATATAGAAAATGATAGATAATTGAAGCCTACGGCCTATTTATAAAATCTCTGTTTTCAAATTACCTCTAGCTTTATAATCAGTATGAAATAGGTCTACCCGCTCTAATATTATCCCAATGGTAATTTTGTATCAGCGTGAGACTTTTCATTGTTTTCCCCCTGTAGTAACTTGAGACAAAAGACGCATAAATTTGTATGATTGCAATGTAAATTACATTTTCTGCTCTTTTACTTTCTCACATTATACATAGGTGACACACTTTACGCAAAACACGCACATTGAACAATTGCTGTCAATTAATAGGTATTTCCTAAAATTATCAGTCAAATCGGAACTGATTTATGGCAGGATCTAGAGATTCGTTGCGGTCGTTAACATCAAATCATCATCTTTCAAACTCTTTAACTGGAACAGGAAATGACATTAAGGCTGATTAAAGTTGATCAGACGCTTTTAGATGGTAATAAACAAAGGCAAACTAACAAAATCAACCACAGTTTGCCATTTAAATACCCCTTTATGTTGTTTGTGTGTGTGTGTGTAATCTGAAGTTATTAATTTTCTGCCTGGCTGTAATTATAAAATAGCCAAAATCAGCACTGACAGAATTAATTAGTTTTCTCAATGAAATCACATTTTTCACAGTCATTAGTTAACAATCCTCATAATCATTTGGGGATTAAAACATTAATGTATTAACCGAGAACAGACACCTTTTTTTTTTATACATGATCACATGAGGACTCGGTCAATAAATCGGTAATATTATTGAAGATAAAAAATGAACACATAATTTCAGTGACTTAATGTAGGAAAGAAATAATTAAAATTTTCAAAGATCCGACACATAACATCCTATCTTAAAGCAGTTAATAGTGTTTAAAAAAAACCAACCCACCACTATAGTAAAACTATTTTTAAACTGTTTCAAAGCAACGGTTCATTGCTCAAATAAACAAACATAGAAGTAGAGTGTGGCAGTAAACCAAGGCGTTTTACAGCGCGTAGGCAAGCAGCAAGGGTACGTCTTGAATGGCTGGGATTTTAATCTGGCTTCGCTTAGCGCAATGATCGTTTTTTGAGCTGTTAATTTTGCTGTACGGAACTAACAGCGCTGCGCAACTGATAAAAGAGATTTGAAGAACGCAAATATATACCATGACCACCACCTTCAACTCAGCTTTGACAGATGCCGCCACTGAGATCCTTGGCAAGCACCGACCAAAGAAGAAGTCGTGGATCACACCTGAACTTTTGGATCTGTGTAATAAACGAAGAGAGATAAAAAAAAAAAAGAACACCTCACAGGGAGCTGATGTCTACCGAAAAATCAACAATGACATCCGAAAAGGCATGCGCACAGCAAAGGAGAACTGGATAGAAGATCAATGCCAGGAAATAGAAAACAGTCTGAACAAGAACAACAGCAAGAAGGCCTACCAGACTGTGAAGCGGCTGACAAGTGTCAAACAGCCCACAGTCTCCACGATCCAAAGCAAGTCTGGCATATATATGCCTTACAGAAGAACAAGAAGTTTTGGACAGATGGACAGAGTACTGCTCGGACCTTTACAACCATACACCAAAATGGAGACCCATCAGTTCTAGCATGCACCGATAACAGAGAAGAAGAAGAAATCCTCCCAATTCTCCGGGAAGAAGTTGAGGCAGCAGTGCAATCGCTAAAGAAAGGGAAGTCAGCGGAAGTGGACAACATACCCGTGGAACTGCTACACGCAGGAGGAGAATCAATGTTTGATGCCCTCACCATTATCCGTAACAAGATCTGGCAGAGTGGGGAGTGGCCTATACCATGGACCCAGTCGCTTGTCATCACTCTTCCCAAAAAAAGGTAACCTTCAGGAGTGTGAAAATTACCGCACCATCAGCCTCATCAGCCATCCCAGCAAGGTTCTCCTGAAAATAATACTCAACAGGTTGAAACCCCAAGCTGAACAAATCATAGCTGAAGAACAAGCAGGATTCAGGGCAGGGCGAAGTACCACTGAACAGATTTTCAACCTCGGAATAATCTGTGAGATATACCTATAGCACCAACAACATCTATATCATGTGTTCATAGACTTCAAGAAGGCGTTTGACCTTGTCTGGCATGCAGCTCTATGGGCAACAATGAAAGTGTACAACATCAGCCCTAAAATTATTGAAGTCATCAAAAAGCCTGTATGACAAGGCTACCAGTGCAGTCCTCCACAGCAGCGCCATCGGGAACTGGTTCAGAGCAACAATCGGTGTGCGTCAAGGATGCCTACTCTCTCCAAAACTCTTCAAAATCTTCCTAGAGCGCATCATGTCAGATGCTCTTGCAGATCACGAAGGCACAGTCAGCATAGGGGGTAGAGCAATCTCCAATCTTCGTTTTGCGGATGACATTGATGGATTGGCTGGAGAGGAACAAGAACTTGAACAGCTGGTACAGAGGCTTGACACCACCTCCAGAGCTTATGGAATGGAAATAAGTGCAGAGAAGACCAAAATGATGACCAACAACACCAATGGCATCAACGCGGACATCAAAGTCCAAGGCCAGTCCCTCAACACAGTGCATAGCTTCAAATATTTAGGAGCCATTGTATCAGACAATGGGTCCCGACAGGAAGTCCTCTCCAGGATCGCACAAACAACTGCTGCCCTGACAAGGTTTAAGCCCATTTGGAAAGACAGGACCATCAGTCTACATTCCAAAGTAAGACTGCTGCGCTCCCTTGCCATCTCTATCTTCCTATATGTTTGCGAGGCATGGACCCTCACAGCAGATCTCCAACGAAGAATACAAAGCATGAAGATGAGGTGCTACAGAAGACTTCTGGGCATTTTCTATACCCAACACATCACCAATGACGAAGTCCGACAGACCATCACACAGGCCATTGGACAACACGATGACCTGCTCACAGTGGTGAAGAAGCGGAAACTCCGATGATATGGCCACGTCACCAGATCATCAGGCCTTGCAAAGTCTACTCTGCAAGGCACAGTGCAAGGAGGTAAAGGAAGAGGGAGACCGAAAAAGAGGTGGGAGGACAACATTGGACTGGTTTGACACTGAGCGAAGCCACCAGGGCTGCTGAGGACAGAGACAGATGGAGTATGCTGGTTAAACGATCATCTGTGTTGCTCCTACGACCTCCGGGTTACGGGACAGGATAGGGATACAAATATATATCGAGCCGCAGAAGAGACTTTGCGGCATTACCGACAATAATAAAGCTATAAAAAATCTAAATCTAGACAGTACGATGCATTAACCTGCCACCTGCAAAATTCAAGGAAGAAGAAGAAAAAGAAGACCATCTAAATCTAGACAACGCGATGCCTTAAACTGACACCTGCAAAACTTCAAGGAAGAAACGTCCATCTAAATCTAGACAATACGATGCATTAAACTGACACCTGCAAACATTCAAGGAAGAAGAAAAAGAGGTGGTGGAGTTGGAGGAGGAAGGGCAGCAGCAGCGGGCAAAATTATAAAAATTATGATGTGACGAAGAAGAAGAATAACAAAAATGCAACACAGTGAGAGGAAAAGAAGAGTAACCACACGGCCAGTAAAACTACAAACGCTATTATTTCAAAGTCAACCGAATTTGAAGAAGGGTGCCATTTTGGCGCAACCCATGCACTTCTAAATTATGCACGTGGAATAATGGAGAAAAAAATGGATGCTAAACCCATTTACATCAAAATACACCATTTATCACTTTCCCCAAAGCAATCTGTTTGCTGCTCGCTGCACAAAGATCAAAGAAAACATGAAAAATCATTTGTGGAAAAAAATAGTTTAAATAATAAGAGAAATTACAATAGCAGAAACTGAGATGAAGAAAAAGCCTGTTGTTGATAAATGGTGTTAACCACAACCGCAGTGTTACGCAATTTAAGGTTGGGGAGGGTGAGTGGAGGTGGGTATGTAGGGGAATAGAAGCAGTGAGGTTTATTTTGGCGGAAGAAAAAAAAAAGCAATGAAAAGATGGGTGTGTGGTAGAGAAGGGTTGGATTTGTGGCACATTATCGTTTTTGCGGTCGGGTGCAGCGACTATCCTCCAATTGCAAGCCGTGCACGTGCAGCCTCCTGAAGTCCCCACCTTTTATCCTCCGCCGCCAGAAGACGCCACCGCCACAATGGCTACTGCATAAGCCTTAAATCAAACAAACCAACTTTAAGAATACCTTAGCCGTTTTCCTTAAGGAATCATGCGGTTTGGCTAAATCGCTCAAGCGGAGCCTGTAAAAGAAAGCCTTAAACGAACGTGCATGATGAATTGCATCGTAAATTTGTGGCACAGAATAGGATTGCAGACATACCTCAGTGACTGCAGAGGGCGTGGGTACACTTAGGTTAAGCTCAGGTTTCTTCTAATGCGTCCGGTGGATTATTTAATTAGATAACGGGACAGAAAGAAAGAAAAGAAACAATGAAGAACTTATAGGGGGAGAGAAACTACGAGGGAGAGAGGGCGGTAGATGCGGGGAAAGGGGAGCATGAGGAGGGGGGGGAGGGAGGAGAGAAGGAAGAATGACAAAAAACACAGACGGAAAGAAAGAAAAGAAATAAATAAAATCGCATTGAGCAGCTATACGTTGTTGGATTTGCGCACTTTATCAAATAAATTATTAGGCCTACTTTTAAAGAAACAAAGAAACAGATATATAGAAACAGCGAAAGAAAGAAAGAAAGAAAGAGAGAAAGAAAAGACAGTAAGGAAGAAAGGAATAAAAATATTAAGAAAGGAAAAAAAGAAAGAAAGAAAGAAAGAAAGAAAGAACGAAAGATATTGAATAAAAGAAAAGCAAGAAAAAAAAAATTATAAAGACAAAAAGAAAGAAAAAAACGAAAAGAAAAGAAAAAAAAAAGAAACGAAATCTAGTTTTCAATGAAACAATGACATAAATAAACGATTCGGGTGGCCGTGAAAGTGATTGGACACTTTTACAGAGAAAGTCCTTTATTTTAAAGTACTCCCATTCCAAGGCTTTGTCGAAAACGGGTTTACCCCAAAATTGGCATTGTTATTACGTTAAACAGTTTGAATTTCCCATATCTGTTCCGACTGGGAGTGACTTCCCCTTTTTAACGGTATACCAATATAGAGTCGTGCGACCAATTGGCCGTATAGGATCTATTGAATTAACTTAAAACGAGAACCCTTACCGAGAAACTTCATTATGGGTTCTGCTTCTTACCAACTTTGGAAGATGGTATTTTTAGCGCAAGAACGCTGGCTTACGTCGCTATTAACAGGTACAAAAACTACGGAATTTATTGATTTAAAAAATAACTATACTTCTCGAAAGAGTTCCTTTTTTGTTGTAAGCTTTTTCTCAGTTGAGCAACACTCACTGTGATTGTTAAAAGAAACTGTCGAGGGTTGCGGGTGGGGGTGGCGGTTTCAAATTGGGTCCTTTTAACAAAATCATCTGTGTTTAGGTGCAGACGATCCTTTAATAAAAATCTTCTGCTTGTAGCTACAGACAATATTAGCTTCATACTATTTGGAGTTTTGGCATTTGGATTTTTGACATTTTATTGTCCCTTTTTATCGGGAAATTCTGGTCCGCCTCCCCCGTGGAAGGCATAGTCGCAGCCTATGGCGCGCCCAAACCTAACCTTGTGTTTTCTGAAATTTTGCTGGGGGAGCAAATCGTAGTACCCGGAGAAAACGCCAGAGACGTTGCCCGAGTCGAAAGTAAATAACATTCGGAAAAACATAACACCCAGAGGCGGGATCGATCCACACCTGTCAGGCGCCATTGGTTTCTAACATTACATTACATTACATAATTGTTGCTTTAGGTCCAGCGGACTCTTCCGAGCCAAATCAGGACCGGACAAACCCCCCCCCCCCCCCCAATCCGCATAAAAGATCTGCCGAAACAACCCAAGTGGGAAAACTGAATGCCCTCCACCAGCCAGTCACTTTAAAATAAAGACATCCCACGCAGGGGACGCTGAGGCTGCACTCTAATTTATCGAACCCCCGTTTACAAAAACAAAATAGAATACAAACATCATTATAAATTATCAACAAAACATATACATATAAAATGCCTACATTGCTAAATAATAACATCATAGGAGGCCCTAGTGACCACCTGCCAGAAAGCGTCCAATGTTCCCAAGCTGATCCAACAGACCTCATACACAAACAAGGAGTCTTGTCCCGGAAGGGTTTTCAAGAAAAAAGGTAGGTGACTGGTCTAGCGAAGAAGAAGACAGTATAGCAGATTGATAGAACAGAGCAGGACTGAGAAAGAGCAAATGAGAAAGACAGCGACAGTGGGAATTTAAAGCACTAAATTTCCAGATAGTGGGGATACTATTTATACTGAAACCCCCGGCACCCCAACGGGGGTTGGTTTCTAACAAGGAAAGTTAGTCTCGCCTTAGATTAGTTGGCCACAACCCTCGCCCATTGACCCTATTGCTCTGTTGCAAAATACTAACTCGTACTACTACTAATACTAGCCTACTGGTGCACATTTAGCATGACCCGGTGTCGAGAAGTTCTGCGCCCTGCAAGTCATTATCATCATCAACCGCCACAACCATTATCACCGCTGCCACTACCACTGTGCAAAAGCACTCGTCAATGTCCTAACTCATAACCAAATTATCCTGTCCTTTTATGTTAGTCATCACAATGATGCTTTCTATCGCTTGCCCAGTTCCCCGATGAATAATTATTGTCGCTCCACTCGGAAGAGATGGGAAATGATAGACAATTTGCCAGTGAATACTGTGGAGATGGGGACCTGATAGATGAGGCCTGACAAGGAAGCGGCAACTCGACACGGAACAGCAACTCATTCACCTGAGATGGAACTGATAAGCTATGCCGATAGTCGCGCACTGTGCCCAGCAGAAGACTGTGGCTATTGTCAGGTTGAGAATCAACGAGAGAGGGCGGACCGAATAGGTGAGTGAAACAGGATGTGAGGGTGGTGGGAAGGAGGAAGTGAAAGGGACTTTTTAGGGGTGGAGAGAGAGAGAGAGAGAGAGAGAGAGAGAGAGAGAGAGAGAGAGAGAGAGAGAGAGAGAGAGAGAGAGAGAGAAACTTTGAAACTTTGAAACTTTTTTTTATTAGGGATAAAGATTTTAGACTAATGATACAGTCTAATCTTCCAATCTGTCCCTTAAGAAATTAACATAATAATAATTAACCTTTAACTTTAACTTGGAAATCACATCACTCACAAACACACATGCACACACAATCACACTAACATCTTCATCATTATTTTTAAACAATTTTAGGCAACTACCCTTTTCCCCATATCCTTCACCCTTATAATAATAATAATAATAATAATAATAATAATAATAATAATAATAATAATAATAATAATAAGACAAGTCAAGTTCCACAGCAAATTAATAATAATAATAATAATAATAATAATAATAATAATAATAATAATAATAATAATAATAATAATAATAATAATAATAATAATAATAATAATAATAAAGTGAATAAATAAATAGGTTAATAATTACACGAATGACTGTGTTGTCATATTATTATACATCACTTTTATAATTAATTTTGCAGATGCCTACATATTTTACATTTGAAAGAAAACAGTGTGTCGCAATGTTTACACTCCAGAGGGAGAGAGTTCCATACACTAGCTCCATTAAACGATAGGCTATTTTTGTATAAATCAATGCGAGGGAGGGGTAGTTTATAATTATACAGTCTATGCCCATCAACTGGCTTAATAAAAAATGTATCAAGATATGCAGGTGTTTCCCCGTGTGTGATTTTGAACATAAGGATAGCTGTATTAAATATAAATTGTTTTTGAAGTGGTAATATTCGGAGTTCTTGATATTTTTCATTAGTTGTAGTATCTGTATTTATATTATTATAAGATTTATAAAGTATCTTGATTGCTCTTTTATGAAGACTATTTAGATGTTTAATTTGAGCGTCACTGGCATTACACCAAATAATCGATGCATAATTAAAATGAGACATACAGTGGGCATAGAAAAAAGATTTTAATGCATCAGCCATAACAAAATGTCTAAGTTTATTTAGGAGGAAGAGGTTTTTAGAATTTTTTTTACAGATATGGTTAACGTGTGACCGCCAGCTAAAATCATCATCGATGATTATGCCTAGCACCTTATGTTCACGAACTTGCTCAATACTGTACGACCCTAAGTTTAGATTAAGGGGAAAAGATCAATTTTGGCGTTTTTGTCGTGTAGTGAGAAGCATACTTTTGCTTTTATTAGGATTTAATTTCATTCTATTGATGCAACACCAGTTATTAATTTCATTTATGCTTATTTGAAGACTTTGCTCCACCTCCTGTAAATTTGTATTATGAGTATGGAGGGATGAATCATCAGCAAATAGTTCAAGATTAACATTTTGTGTGAGAAAAAGGGGCATGTCATTGATAAAGATACAGAATAAAATAGGACCAAGGATCGATCCTTGAGGAACTCCACAAGTTACATCACCAGAAGACGAAAAGGAACCATTAGTGTATACTGATTGGTGCCTGTTTGATAAATATGATTAAAAAAATAATACAGATGCAGAATTTTGGAAATAGAATTTTAACTTATTTATTAAGATGTTATGGTTAACTAGGTCAAATGCCTTTTGAAGGTCAAGAAAAACTGCCCCTACAATGTCTTGCTTGTTTATAGCATCAAGCCAAGCATCACAAATATGGGCGAGTGCTGTTTGACAAGAGTGTTTAGGTCTAAAGCCAGATATATATATATATATATATATATATATATATATATATATATATATATATATATATATATATATAGAGAGAGAGAGAGAGAGAGAGAGAGAGAGAGAGAGAGAGAGAGAGTGGGGTGGATTGGTGGGTGCAATTTTTATTTGTGAAAGTTAGTTTGACTGCATCCAATATTATTATTGATTGGAGGGAGTAAACCGGAGTACCCGGAGAAACCCATCGGTGTCCCGAATAGTCTCGTACCTACGCCGGGTAAGTTCATCCCACGCGAGGTTGGAACCCGCCACCCTCGACATACAAACCCAGCACCTTATCCACTGTGCTGTCAGGCCACCCCACGTCTACAACGTCTTTTCTCCTTCTTCCTTCCACGGTACAAAACACTTTTAATGAATGCCTCGCCACACGGAAAGTAATATAACTTCTGACTTTGGGCCCAAATCGGCGGTCCACAGGTATTGTTTAAAGGGTCCACCGGACAACACAGAGCCGAATCAGGACCTCCACATGCAGTTGGGTTACCTGTATATTTTATAGAGTGACTACAAAGTGAAATTATTATTATTATTTTTTTATTAATAAAAGAATTGAACTCTCCATTCTCTTCCAGGCTTCTTATGTAAACCCGTTTTAACTTATTACCCCCTCCCCACCCCACCCTCTACCTATATCCTTCCACGCTTACTACTAGACTACTCCGTCCGTGCTGTCTGCTTTTCTCTGTTGGTCTTCTACCACAGCGTTGAGTAGCGAAAATCAACCGATCTTGTTGCCATTGTTGCACAGTGTCGTGTAACATTAAGTGTTGGTTGAATTGATTGATATGAGATATTCCAAATATATTGCCCCCTTTCACACTAACTCTCCAACTCTCATCCGGTGTGCCGCGTCCATAGAACCTTCTTTTTTTTTTTAAAACTGAGAAGGAATAAATCCGTAGATCTTTGATGCTCAGAATAGCGAACCCCACCCTGTACAGTTTACAGCAAGATCGGCCACAGTGGCCAAACTGATACCTGAAATAGCACACCTTTGACGAAAGTCGGGTGTTCTCGTCGCCCGACCTCCCTGGAGGAGGTGAAAAGCTGGGCAGGCGAGCCATCCCCAGTTCTAGTCAGATAGGACCATGTACCACCATTAGGACAGTCAATTGGTCGGATCCTCGATAGCGCAGCGGTATATATGAAAGCTCGATAGCGCAGTGGTAGATTATACACAGCCATTTGTATTGTAGATACATACTACTGCCACCTACTGCTATGCTATCAACCATCCACTTTCTTTTTCCTATCCAGGATCCATTTTTGGTTAATGTTCTTGTGGGCTAGTTCTTGCCCCCGAGCTGTTGAATAGCTAGCTAGCGGTTCATTCTCTCTCCCACGTACAGTGGGCCTAGATCACAGTGAACATTCTGACAATCAACCAACAATAAATGAATTAATGAATGAATCAATCAATCAAACAATTATTCAATCTGTCGATGAATCGGCATTCAGAAAAGAGTCCATTCGTCGAAGAAAAGCGACGTTCAAGAGACTAAACAACTTAGTAGTCGCCGTGTTTTGTTTCTTTTCTCTCATCCTTTCTTCCTCTCTCTCTTTCTTCCTTCCATCCTTTCTTCTATCACTTCTGTCTTCTTTCTTTGTGTTCTATTTCTGTATTAATTCGCGTTCATTGTTTTTCTCTCAGTCGTGAACGAACCGAACCAAACTGAAGTGAATTAGTTATATTGACTTAGTCTTTCTCTTTATATTAAGATCTTTTTTCATTTCTTACTTTTTCCAATCCTTGAATCATTCATTTTATCTTAAATTCTTTCTTCATACTATCCTTTTTATTTTTTAAATTCTTCCTTTATTTGAAAAAAAAACACACACACAACCAAACACAACTTTCTTTCTTTCTCTGTCTTATTTTCATTGCCATATCTTTTATTCCCTTCTTAATTTTCATCAACTTCCTCGCAGGTGGCTTGTAGTAATCTGCAGTGTAGACATTTCGATTTGGTAATGCGAATTAAGTTCAAGATTTATACACAATCGGCAGAGATTAATTGTCTTTTGGACTTGTGCTGCCTTTGTATTCTCTGGAATTCTCTGGAGAAAAGAAACAAAACAGAAATCAGACATCGGGGATGGCTCCGGACCGGTTTACTCTTCGCGATTAGAGTTCGATTCTCGCCGGCCACATGGCGCCAGGAGGAGCTAAAGGCCGTGCGGGAATAGCCATTCAGCTAGGAGTCAGTGAGAGAATGGCGTGAGAGCTTAAGGAGGGAGTGGGGATGGGGTGGGGTGGGGAAAGGGAGCAAGAAGAGAGAGGAATAAAGAGCGGGTAGGAAAGAGAGAGAGAGAGAGAGAGAGAGAGAGAGAGAGAGAGAGAGAGAGAGAGAGAGAGAGAGAGAGAGAGAGAGAGAGAGAGAGAGAGAGAGAGAGAGAGAGAGAAAGGTCTACTTTCACTGTATGTAGCATCGGATTTTGAAACTAAATACGTCCTATGTCTTCCAGCTAAAATAATCAAACAAAACAAAACATAGTAAACAAATATCAATTCTTCCATTAATTATTTCTTCAATTGCTCTTTTCCAAATCAGGCAAACAACAAAATTTCTCAATATAGAGTTATAGTAATGGAAATAACGGACGCCACTGGTCCGTTTTAGTGTTCTCGGTCTGTTTTTCTATCTGTCTATCTATCTATCTGTCTGTCTGTCTGTCTGTCTCTCTCTCTCTGTCTCCCTCTGTATCTCTCTCTCTCTCTCTCTCTCTCTCTCTCTCTCTCTCTCTCTCTCTCTCTCTCTCCATTGCTATTGATTAATCAATGAATGTTTATAGCTGAACTGTAGAACTGTGCTTCCACTGGTCTTGGACACTGAGACAGCACCTAACTCGCGAAAGATGAAAAGGCAGGCAACCCACCACCACGTCGCCACAAGCCACACCTGACGACAGGTTGTCAACGGCGCCTGCTAGTCGCACGTGCCTTCCATTCACTGTCGTCTCAGAATCCACTGTCTGGCACTGTCTTATTCTTCCCCCTACTCACCTCTTCTCTCTCTTCCTCCCTCCATCTCGCTCTCTCTCTCTCTGACTCTCTCTCCCTCTCTCTCTGTCTCGTGTCTCTCTGTCTCTGTCTCTCTTCCTTCTCTCTCTCTCTCTAAAGTGTGTGTGTGTGTGTGTCTGTACCACTTCTTTACCTTTCTCATTTCTCTCTCTGACTGTCTCTCACTCTCTCTCTCCGTGGGTAATGTAAAATTGTTTCTGCGTGTTTTTAAAGAGCCATTGGTAGATTGTAGATGGCAAGAATGGAATGATCATGAAAAAACCAGTGTACGGTTTGATTTATACAGATCATAATTTTTGTAATACGTTGCATGATGTGCCTTTTATTTGAAATTGGATTTGGATAGACATATTCAGTATTTAATGACTTTCAGATTTGGTTTTTCTGATTTGGCTATTCATTTTTATAGGTATCGCAGTTCTATACCAGAAAATTAACTGTGCAAATTATATCATCAAACCGACGAAAAATAGTTCAATTTTTTACTTTGTTGTCCTTATTTTGATGATTTGCGTAGAGGGTATATTGCCCCCAAATACTATAGAACACCAAATCCATTCAGACTGTCTTTATTATTGTCATCAAATAATGATAATGTTGTAAGGAGGCTGTGTGTGTTTTTATATAGGACGTTCAAGGTTAGAGAAACTGTTTTGTGATATATGTATACTTTGAAGATATGAGATACTTTATTGTTGAGATGTATATTTGACTTGACAGCTTTTGTATTGTGATTTTTTGGGGGTAAATATCTTGTACATACCCCAAGGCCCTTTATTGAATAAATATTCGTATTCGTATTCTCTCTCTCTCTCTCTCTCTCTCTCTCTCTCTCTCTCTCTCTCTCTCTCTCTCTCTAACTCTCTCTCTATCTTTCTCTCTCTCTTTCTCTCTCTCTCTCGCTCTGTCTCTCTTTCTTGCTCTCTCTCTCTCTCTCGATCTTTCTCTCGCTCTCCCTCTCTCTCACTCGCTCTTTCTCTCTCTCTCTTTTTATTAAATTTAAATGAAAGTAAATTAAATTAAATTAAATTTAATTAAATTAATTAATTTAATTTAAATTAATTAATTTATTTTTAATTAATTAAATTAATTAAATAAAATAAATTAATTACATTTATTTAAATTAAATTAAATTAAATTTAAATTTAGATTAAAAACTAGCTGTAAGACAAGTCCAAAGGACCTAATGCTATTATCCTATTAAAGGTTTCGACTTCGACTTCGACTTCGACTTCTCTGTCTCTCCTCTCAGTAGTGGTCTTTTCTCTTGACCACAATATCTATGTTTTTTGCTGTATTATTTGCTCCTTTTCATTTAAACCTTCTCGTGGCTTCGGCTCCGCCTCATTCTATCTTCTTCACCTGGACTCCTCTCTTCTGTGTCCTGTCTCTTTAAGCTCCAGCTTATCCTCAGTCATATTCTTCTCTTTTTGTCCCACTTTCCAAAAAGTCTTGTATTTATCCACCGTATCTCGCTCTTCCCTCTTGTTCACACTCCATCCTATAAAAATAATTAGTATGCTTTGTTCATGACGCCTTTTCCCCGTCCATTTCACCACTCCGATCGACGTATTCTCTCTTTTAAGTAAAATGGTTATTCTCTCTGCCTGTCTCTGTCTCTCTCTGTCTCTCTCTCTGTCTCTGTCTCTGTCTCTCTCTGTCTCTCTCTGTCTCTCTGTTTCTCTCTCTTTATATATATTTATATATATAACTGTTAAAAAATTCTAGGTCCTTCACTGAATTTTGTTAAATTAATGTTTTTAATCATCATAAGCATTTTTTTTTAAAAATCAACAACAATCAGTTTTGCAAATAAAAAAACAAACAATTTAAACCTTCGTCCTTTATACCTCGTTAATTTTAAACATTGAACATTACACAACTTAAACCTACGTCCTTTATACCTCGTTAATTTTAAACATTGAACAGTACACAAAATAAACCTACGTCCTTTATACCTCGTTAATTTTAAACATTGAACAGTACACAAAATAAACCTACGTCCTTTATACCTCGTTAATTTTAAACATTGAACAGTACACAAAATAAACCTACGTCCTTTATACCTATTTAATTTTAAACATTGAACAGTACACAAAATAAACCTACGTCCTTTATACCTCGTTAATTTTAAACATTGAACATTACACAAAATAAACCTACGTCCTTTATACCTCGTTAATTTGAAACATTGAACATTACACAAAATAAACCTACGTCCTTTATACCTCGTTAATTTAAAACATTGAACATGTGTTTAAAATGTTTAAAATTAACGAGGTATAAAGGACGTAGGTTTAAGTTGTTGTTTTCCTTATTTTGACCAGGAAACGTTATGCAATGTATGCTACAATTACCTCCCATACATAACTGTTCTGGCTGTCGTTCTCGAATTTTATCATCTTGGGTGACAAGAATAAATAAACGTAAATGATAAACTTTATAAAGCCATCTGACAGTAACACACACACAAAATCACACACATGCACACACACGCACGCACACACACACACGGACACACATACGCGCGCACGTGCACTCACACACATACACACGCACAAACACACACAACTAAACTAAACATCTACGGCTTTAGCAAAGACATTGGGCTTGAAAATGATGATTGCATGACCAGTGTTGCGCAAACAACGGCAGACGAACTGTGCACCTAGCTGCCTGTGTGTCCTCACATGGGCTCCTTGTTTCCTCAAACCATTTGTAAAGGGCAAAATTGATAGTGATATGCGCAGGGAAAACCACTCACTGTTCAATGATGCTGATCGCTGCGTAAACGCACAGGCCAAAAATAAAAATAAAAAAAGAAGAAGAAGAAGAAGAAGAAAGAAATCGGGCAAGCGTTTTGCATTTGTTTAATCAAAGCCCATTTCAATGTTGTCTCTGCCTGAGAGCAATACGGTTAAAACGAACATTTCACACCTGACTTACAACCTGCAGTTGGAGAGAGAGAGAGAGAGAAAGAGAGAGAGAGAGAGAGAGAGAGAGAGAGAGAGAGAGAAAGAGAGTGAGAGAGAGAGAAAGAGAGAGAGAAAGAAAGAAAGAGAGTGAGAGAGAGAGGGAGGGAAACTGTGATGGGGGGAGAGAGAGAGAGAGAGAGAGAGAGAGAGAGAGAGAGAGAGAGAGAGAGAAGTCGAAACCTTTATTACGATATTAGCATCTATGGACCTGTCTTACAGCTAGTCTTTAATAACAAAATATATTTGTTTTTACAAAGAAGGAACATAACTCCTGGACACGCGAAACCGAAAGTTGCCAGCGCCACCAAGAGGTCATCGTGATAAAAAAATGGCCTACGGCATGGAACGAGACACTGTACTTCGCGGAAATTCTACGAAAAGACATAAGGGAGTGGTCACGGCAGTGCTATTAACTGCAAAAATGGTTGCTACAAGTTACATTACATTACATGATTATTGCTTTAGGTCCAGCGGACTCTTCCGAGCCAAATCAGGACCGGACAACCCCTGATCCGCATCAAAGATCTGCTGAAACAACCCTAGTGGTAAAACTGAAAGCTCTCCACCAGCCAGTCACTTTACAATAAAGACATCCCACGCAGGGGACGCTGAGACTGTACTCTAATTTATCGAACCCCTGTTTACAAAAACAAAATAGAATACAATCATCATTATAAATTATCAACAAAACACATACATATAAAATGCCTACATTGCTAAATAATAACATCATAGGAAGCCCTAGTGACCACCTGGCAGAAAGCGTCCAATGTTCCCAAGCTGATCCAACAGACCTCATACACAAATAAGGAGTCTTGTCCTGGAAGAGTTTTCAAGAAAAAAGATAGGTGACTGGTCTAGCGAAGAAGAAGATAGTATAGCAGATTTATAGAACAGAGCAGGAATGAGAAAGAGCAAATGAGAAAGACAGCGACAGTGGGAATTTAAAGCACTAAATTTCCAGAAAGTGGGGATACTATTTATACTGAAACCCCCGGCACCTCAACGGGGGAGGTTGTTACAAGTGCCCTGAACATTCATTCTTCAGATTCCAGAAGGATGAAACAAGGTGAATATCACAAATGATTGAAAACTATGCTTATTTGTAGATGAATTGGCTGTCAAAGTGTATAGGCCTACGTGACATAAATCTTACTCAATAATTATTATAATGTTAGGTATGTGACGAAATTGGAGGCGACTGTTCACGCTTGGGAGAGATTATCTACCTTCCATTTGTTGGTTAGTCTAGCCTTGGGTAGCTTCTGCTGTGCAGAACCCTTTGGTGTGGTCATTGGGTTATGCAGGACAAGGCGACACGACATATGTTCTCTCCGCCTGACCATCCGTCTGCTGCTTTTGGCACTAGCCTGCATAAAATGCCTGCCGCCAATGTACTATTGCTCACCACCAAAAGCAGCAGACGAATGGTCAGGCGGGGAGAACATATGTCGTGTCGCCTTGTCCTGCATAACCCAATGACCACACCAACATCTCTGCAGGTGTCGAAGCACTAGTAGCCGGCAAGTCGGTTTACTAGCAACACGCTTCCCCGCCTTGCAATGCAACAATTTTTATGTCACTCTTACGAGGGATAAATGAAAATACAGTTCGGGTCGGGCCGTGTTGTCAAGGTCGTGGCCGAGAGGCGGGAGTCAAATGCTCCGTTCGGCTTCAAGAAGAGGAATAATAATAATATATTATTATTATTAATAATAATAATAATAATAATAATAATAATAATAATAATAATAATAATAATAATAATAATAATAATAATAATAATAATAATAATAATAATAATAATAATGTGTTTGTATTGTAGTCTGGAAACCAATGTACACTGTAGTGTCGATAACATTAATGCTAGATCTATACTGGTTCTTTTTATTTTTAACTCAACCATAATCACTGCGAATAAATCTTTTGGTGACACTATCTATACATTTGTTGTTGTTCTATTGGACACAAAGTAAAGACCTAATCGTACATATAAATTATTATCACATTTAATTTGGGGATTGGAGACAGGGTGGCGAGGGTTACATTGTAATTTATTTGTCAATTTACATTTTGATACATAGAACGTATTTCCGGACATTTCCCAGTCCTAGTTTTGACCTGACCCGTAAGTAATGCGCAGTTTGGCGTGTAAGTTTACGACCAATCAGCTACTAGATGGGCGTGCAATTGTGTGCGCATTTTTGCGTGGCGCATTTGACGCTTTCCGCATTCCTCGAATAACAAACGATAGCATGTTCATCGGCAGTCTTTCTGATATTGGGCTTGGTTTTGGTTATCAATAGAGCATTTTTACGCTGGTAATTTTTGCACTCGGGATAAACTTTTTGGATGCTAGACTATCGGTTTTTGGTCACTAATTTTGATCTCGTACTTTATCATTCTGAAACACTTAGTGTTTGTTATGAATCTTGGGCACGGTGGTCTAATGGTAGTGCTTTGGCTTGCGGATCTGAAGGTCCCGGGTTCGAGCCCTGTCCGGGCCATTGTGTTGTGTCCGTGGGAAAGACACTTTACTCCCGTTTCCTACTCCTTCGGATGAGAGTATAAACCGAGGTCTAGTCTGTGTGTCGCATACATTCCATCATAACGGACTTTAAAGATCCTGACGCTCATGTTCTAGACGGGTGAGTGCCGGTGTAACGTGCCGAAAGCGTCCCTGGCCCAAATTAACTCCCGGGAGTAAAACCAGGCCGTCCCAGATTTACTCCCGGGAGTTATTCTGGTCCTGGACCAGATTGACCCCCAGCCTGTTCCGAAATGACTCCCGGGAGTAAAACTGGATCACAGGACCAAAACAGCCCCCCAACTTCTCTTGTCTTTTCAATGTAGTCTTAGTTTTTAATATGGCATTTAAAAACGGACAGGCCCAACATCGCCCCCTCAGCTAATCAACGTAAGTAGGGGAGTCAAACGGGGACAGGACCAAAACCGACCCCTACCGATCAGGTGCATAAAACACTGCACAAAGGAGTTAAACATGGACAGGACCAAAAACGCCCCCCTTACACATCAGATGCATAAAACACTGCATAGGGGAGTCAAACGGGGACAGGACCAAAACCGCCCCCCTTATACATCAGATGCAGAAAACACTGCATAGGGGAGTCAAACGGTGACCGGACCAAAACCGCCCCCCTTACACATCAGATGCAGAACTCACTGCATAGGGGAGTCAAACGGGGACAGGACCAAAACCGCCCCACCCCCCTCTTACACATCAGATGCAGAAAACACTGCATAGGGGAGTGAAACGGGGACAGGACCAAAACCGCCCCCTTACACATCAGATGCAGAAAACATTGCATAGGGGAGTGAAATGGGGACAGGACCAAAACCGCCCCCCTTATTCATCACATGCAGAAAACACTGCATAGGGGAGTCAAACGGGGACAGGACCAAAACCGCACCCAGCCCCTTAAACATCAGATGCAGAAAACACTGCATAGGGGAGTCAAACGGAGACAGGACCAAAACCGCCCTCTTACACATCAGATGCAAGAAACACTGCACAGGGGAGTCAAACGGGGACAGGACCAAAACCACCCCCCTTATTCATCACATGCAGAAAACACTGCACAGGGGAGTCAAACGGGGACAGGACCAAAACCGCTCCCCTTACACATCAGATGCAGAAAACACTGAATAGGTCAAACGGGGACAGGACCAAATTCCTCCCCCCCCCCCCCCTATTCATCAAAAGAAGCAAACACTGCACATGGGAGTCAAACGAGGACAGGACCAAAACCGCCCCCCGCACTCCCTTATATATCAGATGCAGAAAACACTGCATAGGGGAGTCAAACGGGGACAGGACCAAAACCGCCCCCCCCCCTATTCATCAGAAGAAGCAAACACTGCACAAGGGAGTTAAACGGGGACAGAACCAAAACTGCCCCTTCTACACAATCCGTTGTAACTACAAAACACTGCACAGGGGAGTCAAACGGGGACAGGACCAAAACCGCTCCCCACCCCATTCACATCAGATGCAGAAAACACTGCATAGGGGAGTCAAACGGGGACAGGACCAAAACCGCCCCCCTTACACATCAGATGCAGAAAACACTGCATAGGGGAGTCAAACGGGGACAGGACTAAAACCGCCCCCTTCCCTATTTATCTGAAGAAGCAAACACTGCACAGGGGAGTCAAACGGGGACAGAACCAAAAACGCCCCTCCTACACAATTACTTGTAACTACAAAACACTGCACAGGAGAGTCAAACGGGGACAGGACCAAAACCGCCTACCTTACACATCAGATACACAAAACACTGCATAGGGAAGTCAAATGGGGACAGGATCAAAACCGCCCCCCTTACACATCAGATGCAGAAAACACTGCATAGGGGAGTCAAACGGGGACCGGACCAAACTGCCCCCCTTACACATCCGATGCAGAAAACACTGCATAGGGGAGTGAAATGGGGACAGGACCAAAACCGCCCCCCTTACACATCAGGTGCAGAAAACACTGCATAGGGGAGTCAAACGGGGACAGGACCAAAACCGCCCCCCGCACTCCCTTACATATCAGATGCAGAAAACACTGCATAGGGGAGTCAAACGGGGACAGGACCAAAACCGCCCCCCCCCCCCCCTATTCATCAGAAGAAGCAAACACTGCACAGGGGAGTTAAACGGGGACAGGACCAAAACCGCCCCTTCTACACAATCCGTTGTAACTACAAAACACTGCACAGGGGAGTCAATCTGGGACAGGACCAAAACCGCTCCCCACCCCAATCACATCAGATGCAGAAAACCTGCATAGGGGAGTCAAACGGGGACAGGACCAAAACCGCCCCCCCCCATATTTATCAGAAGAAGCAAACACTGCACAGGGGAGTCAAACGGAGACAGGACCAAAACCGCCCCCTTACACATCAGATGCAGAAAAACACTGCATAGGAGAATCAAACGGGGGACAGGACCATAACCGCGCCCCCCCCCCCCCCCGCACATCAGATGCAGAAAACACGGCATAGGGGAGTCAAACGAGGACAGGACCAACCCCCCACCCCCCCTACACAACAGATTCATAAAACACTGCATAGGGGAGTCAAACGGGGACAGGATGAAAACCGCCCCCCTTACACATCAGATGCAGAAAACACTGCATAGGGGAGTCAAACGGGGACAGGACCAAAACCGCCCCCCCCCCTATTCATCAGAAGTAGAAAACACAGCACAGGGGAGTTAAACGGGGACAGGACCAAAACCGCCCCGCACTCACCCCTTACACATCAGATGCAGAAAACACTGCATAGGGGAGTCAAACGGGGACAGGACGAAAACCCGCCCCCCTTACACATCAGATGCAGAAAACACTGCATAGGGGAGTCAAACGGGGACAGGACCAAAACCCGCTCCCCTTACACATCAGATGCAGAAAACACTGCATAGGGGAGTTAAACGGGGACAGGACCAAAACCGACCCCTACCCATCAGATGCAGAAAACACGGCATAAGGGAGTCAAACGGGGACAGGACAAAAACCGCCGCACCCCCCCACCCCCTCCTACCCATCCGATGCATAAAACAGTGCACAGGGGAGTCAAACGGGGACAGGACAAAAATCGCTTCCGTAACAAAATGAATACAAAATCTCGGCCCTGGAGTTAAACGGGGACACGGAAAAAAACCCGTCCCCCTACTTCTTCAGATGGAACAATGACTGAACAGGAGAGTTTAAATTGGCACAGGGCTGAAATCGTTCCCCTATATATAGTATTTGCTTCTTGTGCTAGGGAGGGGGGCGGTTTTGGTCCTGTTCCCGTTTTACTCCCCTGTGCAGTGTTTGCTGCATGTGATGGGTAGGGGGGGTGGGGGGGTTGGTCCTGTCCCCGTTTTACTCCCCTGTGCAGTGTTTGCTGCATGTGATGGTTAGGGGGGGGGTTTTGGTCCTGTCCCCGTTTGACTCCCCTGTGCAGTGTTTTGTAGTTACAACTAATTGTGTAGGAGGGGCGGTTTTGGTCCCTGTCCCCGTTTGACTCCCTTGTGCAGTGTTTGCTGCATCTGATGGGGTAAGGAGGGGGGGGGGCGGTTTTGGTCCTGTTCGTTTGACTCCCCTATGTAGTGTTTGCTTCTGTGATAGCGAGGGGGCGGTTTTGGTCCCTATCCCCGTTTACTCCCCTGTTCAGTGTTTGCTGCATGTGATGGGTAGGGGGGGGGTAGTGGTCCTGGGCGCCGTCCTGTCAATCTCCTGTCCCCGTGGTTTGCTTGCATGTGATGGGTAGGGGGGATTTTGTCCTTTCGGGCCAGCGGTTTGTTCCTGATCCTCCTGCGTGGACTTTCTTGAAATCTGTTTGGCAGAGGGGGGGGGGTTTTTTTGGTCTGTCCCCCCGTTTTTGGTCTCCTCCCTCCTACCCATCCGATCCTAAGTGTAGGGGGGTGCGGTTGGTCCTGTCCGGGGACAGGACAATCCCTCGTTTCCGTTGGGCTTTCTTCTTGCAGTGTAAGGGGGGGGGGGGAAACGGGGACACGGAAAAAAACCCCCTGTGCAGTGTTTTGCTGCATTGATGTGAACTGGGGGGTTGGTCCTGTCCCCGTTTGACTCCCCTGTGCAGTGTTTGCTTCATGTGATTATTAGGGGGGGGGCGGTTTTGGTCCTGTCCCCGTTTGACTCCCTGTGCAGTGTTTTTTGCATCTGACGGGTTAGGGGGGGGGGGGGCGGTTTTGGTCCTGTCCCCGATTGACTCCCCTGTTTAATGTTTCTTTCATGTGGTGGGTAGGGGTGCGGTTTTGGTCCTGTCTTCGTTTGACTCCCCTGTGCAGTGTTTTGTAGTTACAACTAATTGTGTAGGAGGGGCGGTTTTGGTCCTGTCCCCGTTTAACTCCCCTGTGCAGTGTTTTCTGCATCTGATGGGTAGGGGGGGGGGGGGAGGGCGGTTTTGGTCCTTTCCCTGTTTGACTCCCTTATACAGTATTTGCTGCATCTGATGGGTTGGGGGAGGGGGGGCGGTTGGGGTCCCGTCCCCGTTTGACTCCCCTGTGCAGTGTTTGCTGCATGTGATGGGTAGGGGGGGGTTGGTCCTGTCCCCGTTTTACTCCCTGTGCAGTGTTTGCTGCATGTGATGGGTAGGCGGGGGGCGGTTTTGGTCCTGTCCCCGTTTGACTCCCCTGTGCAGTGTTTGCTGCATGTGATGGGTAGGGGGGGGGGCGGTTTTGGTCCTGTCCCCGTTTGACTCCCCTGTGCAGTGTTTTGTAGTTACAACTAATTGTGTAGGAGGGGCGGTTTTGGTCCTGTCCCCGTTTGACTCTCCTGTGCAGTGTTTTGTAGTTACAACTAATTGTTTAGGAGGGGCGGCTTTGGTCCTGTCACCGTTTGACTCCCCTGTGCAGTGTTTTCTGCATCTGGTGGATAAGGAGGGGGGGGGGCGGTTTTGGTCCTGTCCCCGTTTGACTCCCCTGTGCAGTGTGTGACGACACGAGTTTTCAGATAGCAGGGAGAATTATACTTTTTACGAAGTTACACTTCTTTGTATGTAGTGTACATAGGGTAGCGTGACCGATTTACTTTTTTGCTATGAAGGTGCAGTTTCGTAAAATCCGTGCGTAACGAAGAAGACAGGGGTAGGCCAAATCCAGAGTAGGGCTATGTGTAATAAAGAATGTGCATACTGACGAGAGCTCGACTATTTGCTTGTGGCCGGTGCGTTTTTGGTAGGGCAGAGTGGTTTGAGATGCTTTTGCGAGAAGGACGAATCTAACCAGGCAGCAACCCTGTGACAGAGGTCATTGTAGTGTAGGGTACTGTTGGAAGGGTGTGTTTATTGTCTATATAGCCACCCAAGGTCTTATGCCCTCGGCGGGATAAGGATGTTTAGAGTTCGAGAGGAAGAATATTAACTGCCATTTGTCAATGAATGTAGAGTTGTATTCTTAAGGTGTGTGTTGTTCTCGATTGAACACCCACCAAGACTTAGTGTCTGTTACAGAACTAAGGTGACCTCATCCTCAGTTATAAGTGTTATTTGGGAAGTGAAATAACCAGCAATAGCAAGACAAAGTGACTCTCAAAAGACTAACCATTTGTGTACTGTGACAGTGCTGTGTTGTGTTGTGGTGTTGGGGGAGAAGGTGTATCACGAGCCGGGGCCTAAAAGGTGAGCAAACCCTGTTATTCAATTCTTTAGTGGCGCACTCTGAGAACTGCGTACGCGTGTGAGTGGTAATGAGTGTGGGGAAGGGGATGTATTTTAGGATGCATAATGAATTTTGTTGATTTTATATGATTTTCCTATGATTTTCTTATTGTATATGTGATGGGGAAATGTCGTTGCTGCTGTTGTATAAAAGTGGGTCAAAGGCGATGATGGGGAATGTAGAGAGGGAGAGAGAGAGTGGGGGTGTATGTATGGATAGAGCGATAGAATGTATTATACTAAAGAAAGATGAAGTGATGATTATGAGGAAGCATGTTTATATTACAGTATAATGCGGCGAGATAGTATGAATGAAGGGAGATAATCGTGATGTGTTATAACCGTTGGGGGGGTGATGGTGATGATGGAAGAAGGTGGAATGAATCAGGACTGTGTGATTGAAGTGTGGTTGCAATAATCATGTATACTTATATAAATGTTTGTATTCGTAGAAGATGCGAATTATTTAGCATCAAAGGTCGATTTATATTATTGAAATGTGTGTATAGCATCTTGTATTATTATCAAGGTATTCATACACAGGTCAAGATGGTGGACGGAGGATGGCGTGTTATATTATATTATATAGTGTTTATTGTTGTAAGCAGGCTGTTAAGACTGTGTATATGCTTACAGGTTTGGGCTGTTACTTCTACGCATTATTTCTACGCTGTTGCTTCTGATGTTACTTCTTATGCTGCTTCTTATGCTGTTGACGTTTGGTTACCGTTGTTGACGCTGATTGATTTCTAGCCAGCCTGGGGTGTGCCGTTGCCTCTACAGCAGAGAAGAGTTGTGGTGGTCTCTGCCACTGCTGCGAGTTTTGCCTATGTGTCGAGGCAACACTATTTCAGGAGGTTTTCACACCTAATTCATGCACACACAGACTCGCACTGCACCACACCTAAAAACATATCCATTTAGTTAGAGAATCATCCACTTATTGTGAAAGAGACTGTTTAGCTCTCTGAGCTACTTGACAAAAACATTGGAACAGTGCTTCTGTGCTACAGCTTCACCTAGATAGCAGTTTATGATTAAAGATTCAAACGCCATCGCTTATTATTTGAAGATTTACATTTTGAATTGATTTATTGATTGCGATTTTGTTGTACACATTTTGTAAAGAAACTGTTGTTGCTTAGTTCTATTTGGGGTTGTACAAGGGGAGGTAATTGTTAGTTAATATTGGGACGGGGGTCTTGATAGGGGTTGAGGGTGGTTAGCTTCCCATTTGTCCTGTGTTTGCCTGTTAGTTGTTGAATAAAAGAGTGTGTTTGTATTCTGGCATTTTTGTGTTAGTTTATTTTGTTTGAGTTTTATTCCTGTCACTCGCTTTATGTGCTGAAGTCACGGAACCCGCTCGGGGGCCGTGACATTTTGGTGTCAGAAGTGGGATAGACTCATCTTATTTTGTTAGGGTAGTGCCAGATGTGTATGTTGTGTGTTTGAGTTGTTGTGTGAAAGGGTACGCAGCAGGCGGTTGGCGGGAGTGTGGGTGTATTGCACTAGGGAACACACTCGGAGTGCAGCATTAACGGGGAATTGGGTTGCAGGGTTCACTTGCTCGCCTTTAGGGGTACAACGGTGAACGATTCCTCGGCTCCTGTGACTGTTGTGTTGCGTATTCATTCTGTTAGGTGTTTGTATCAGTTAAATGTTATTTGTTTTGTGTATTACTAACATTGTTCTTCCCTTCTTTTCCGACATGGCTACGCGGGATGCTCGAGCCGCGATGCGCCGCGACGCTAGGACCCGTAAGGAGGAGGTTGAGCAGGAGGAGCGGGACTTTGGTGATGACGGCTCAGTGACAGGGTTGCTGGAGGAACCTTACGCAGTGAGTACTCAAATGACTATGCCTAAGATGTATGCCAAATCGCCCGGTGCACAGAGCAAAGTCGAGGTCGCGCTCAGTAATAGCGAGAGGTTTAGACAGATTGGGGAAAGTCTGGGTTTCCGTGATGGGGCGTTAGCGCACTACGTAGTTAGTGAGATGAGAAGGGAGGAAGAGCGGAGGGAGAAGGAAGAAGAGAAGAGGGAGAGAATGAGGAAGGAGGCAGCAGAGAGGTTAGTTAGGGAGGAAGAAAAGAAAGAAAGAGAAGATGAGCGTCGTCGGATGGAGGCTAGATTAGAGGCCAGACTGGACGCGGAAAAAGAAGCTAGGCAAGCGGAAAAAGCAGCGAGGGAAGACGAGCGGAGGCAGCTGGAGATTAGGTTAGCGGCAGAAAGGGAGGCCAGGGAGGAAGAGAAAAGGGAAGAGAGAGCGGCTAAGGAAGAGGAAAGGCGAATGTTTGAGATGAGGCTAGAGGAGGAACGCAGAGCCAGAGATGAAGACCGAGCCGATCAGAGGGAGAATAGGGCTAGAGATAGGGGGGCAGCATACTCCGTTAAACTTAAACCCTTGGAGGAGAGAGAGGATGTGGAGGCCTACCTCCAGATGTTCGAACGGGTGGCCGAGGTTCAGGGTTGGAGGAGGGAGGTATGGGCGGTTAGGCTAGCGCCTTTGTTACAAGGGGAAGCCCGGGATACTTACCTTCGTCTAACGCCTGAGCAAGCCCAGGATTTCGACACCGTGAGAAACGCTCTGTTAAAACGCTTCAGGAAGGACGCCGACTACTATCGTAGGCAGTTTCGAGAGGCCAAGAAGGAGGCTGTAGAGACATTTCCTCAGCTAGTAGTGAGACTAGGGTCGTTGGTGAAGAAGTGGTTTTCGCTCGCCGGCAAGGATAACACCGACGTAGAACAGGTACTAGACACCTTCATTGGAGAGCAGCTTTTCTCCATCATGACTACCGAGTTAGAGATCTATGTGAGGGAGAATCTACCTGAAACTAGCCATGCCGCAGCAGAGTTAGCACAGCGTGTGGTAGATGCCAAGCGGGCAGCATCAGCACCGGCACCCGTACTACCCAGTCAGAGGCGCAGTTTTCCTAGACGACCGGAGGCTCCTCAGCAACCTAGCAACCGGGGGAGTCAGGGTCAGAAGACAGGGAGGACGGAAGGGGGTAGTGGGGTACGTCGTTGCTACCGATGTGGGTCGGAGAAGCACGTGGTCAAGGACTGCAAGGTCAAACCTCAGACAGTAGGCCAGGTTACAGTGGGACGGAGAGATAGTAAATATGAGCTTAGACCGCCATTGTTTTTCTGGCGCCTATTTTTGTAATATAATGGCTGTTTTATGAGCTTTTAAAAGGCGTGCCAAAGCACTCTGGGAATCCGCAATTTGCTAAATATAATACATATTCGTATATCTTGCGTCTTTGCTTAAAACAAAAAAAAAATTACAACCCTTCTACATTATGGTTGTATAACATTACACATTAATATCTGCTGGAATGATCTTTTGTTTAACAAGATAGTCCCGAGTAAATAACGATAATGAAAAGATACCAACCAGTTTACCAGCATCTGAAAGATCCATTTTCCCCAATTCAATAGGTTTCATTTTTAAAAGAGATTTTGCAATCATGGCATAAGCTGTATTTAAGCCCACTAAGACAACACTATGGTATCCAAGATTAACAATTGTTTGTTCATATGGTACACTCATTTTTTATATATAATAAAAAAAATAATAATAAATTATTACTGCATTGAAAACACATCTAATGATGGCTTCAATGATGGAGATAATTCAATTTCTTTTTCTACAAGTGGTTTTGAGGGTTTCTGTTTCTTTTTTCCTTGGCGGTATTTATATAGTATGTACCCACTTGCACCCACTACACCGGCTATACATAAATAATATATGTTATTTGAAGATTGTACTGGTTGTATTGGTTGTATTGGTTCTTCTTTGTTTGTTGTTAATGCTTGTTGCGTTATTGCTTCTTCTTTTGGTGATTCCTTTTTTCCTAATATGTTTGCTTTTGTTTGTCTGTTCCATCTATGTAACTTGTTAAATTCTGCTAACTTCTTTCCAGCTGCAATTCTTCCTGGGCTCTTTTGTTTAGTGACTGTCACTGGGTTCTGTTGATTCTCTGAATTCTTCACCTCCATCTCCTTCTCCATCTCTGGATTGGAAGAGTCCATTTTTAATAGCAGAGAAATTTATGTGTTGAAAAGTAATTAGCCCGGCTGAAAATGGGGTCAACAAGCTTCCAAACTTATAATACAAATTTCTTGATGCCTCACTAATCCCATTAACAATAACTGGATCTTTAATCAAATCATCAAATAAATCATTCTCACAATCTAAAGTAACAAAGGTCGACACAGCTTTGGTATATAACTTTACAATCGAACGCCCAAGACTTTTAACCATTAAAGCGCCGAGAACTTTATCATATTTATTATGTAATATAATGATCTCTTCAGGCCTCAGTCTTTGTACTTGTTCAGGTGTTAAGTCAACACCAAGATAATACTTTGACTTTCCGGAAGCTACTAATGCAACCAGCCTGTCTTTTTTCTCGTTGTCAACACCTGTACCTGTAACATTAATAGCTTCTTGCATTAACAAGTCATCACAATTCATTTTAAGTACAAATAAAATAAAAAACTAAATTAAAAAATGGCTGGTGCTGCAATGGTGCTTGGTTCTGCTGCTGTAAATGCCTTAGCCTTTTCAGGATCAAATTATTTGTTTTCAAAACTGGACAGTAAAGAAGAATCAAAACGGCATAACTTAGCAATGGAAAAATTACAACAAGATCAGGCCGAATACGAGAAAAACAGACTAATCCAGCTTGATTTTGTTAATACAAGATTGAAAGAAGAAGGTCATGCTGATAAAGCATTCGAAGACGTTGATGAAGCTTTGCACCAATATTATTTATTAACTGGCACGACACTACCTTCATTAAAGCAGCCAGTGTTATCCGATTACTACACACCTAACATTACATCTACAATGTCAGAGACCGGAGAATTAATTTTAATTGTGTTTGGAATAACAGTAGTTTATTACCTCGTTAAACAAAAATATAAATCTAAATAAAATATGACTTCGCGTTTGTCTAGATTATATTATTCTCAATCCGGATATTGGAAAGGGATGACGGCAGTTAATAAACTAGTAGAAAAGACTGGCTTGTCAGAAAACGTAGTTAAACAATGGTTATCGAAGCAAGCTGTATGGCAAATTTATCTTCCACCCCCGAAGAAAATAATAAGACCAAAATTTGAAAACTCCAGACCAAATGACACACATCAAATAGATTTGTTATATCTTCCTCATGACAAAATATATAGAAAGAAATACAGGTATGCCCTTACTGTTATTGATATAGCTACCAGGTTTAAAGACGCTCATGCTCTTAGGACTAAAAATTCTGCTGAGGTCGCTCAAGCCTTAAATGCAATTTATTCAAGAGGGCCTCTAAGGTTCCCTAGACTTATTCAATGCGATGAAGGGTCTGAATTCAAAGGAGCTGTTAACCAGCTTTTGTTAAAACATAATGTAACTGTTAGAAGAGGAGTTGTTGGATTGCACAGATCACAGGGTATTGTAGAAAACTTTAATCGGCAACTGGCAGAAAGATTATTCACTTATCAGTATTCAAAGGAACTCTTTACTGAAACCCCTAATACAGAATGGGTTTTAAGGCTGCCTCGAGTTTTAAGGGAAATGAATTCAGAACCAGCCAGAGTTACAGGATTAAAACCAGTTGAGGCTATTAAAAAGAAACAGATTGTTGTTGTTACCGTTTCAAAGCCTGGTCAGCCGGATCTAACTTTGATGAACAAAACTGTTAGATACCTTTATCAGCCTGGAGAAGTTGCTAATGACACAAGAAGGCGAGCTACAGACCCAATTTGGTCATTAAGCGTTTATGAAGTTGACAGAGCATTATCTACTGATCCGCCTGTATATTATTTAAGACCAAGAAGTGATCGTAGAACACCACAAAGAAATTTTGTAAAAGAAGAACTTCAGATTGTTCCGCCAGACACAGAACCATTAAGATAAATGAACTATAATCATCACCACTATTACTTACCTTCAACCTTTTTTTTTTGACTTAGTGACTTACATCTAACTTAATTAAGTCGACTTTTAAAAAAACTTATAACTTACAATAATTAAATTATAAAAGAACTTACTTACTTACATCTAACTTAATTAAGTCGACTTTAAAAAAAAAACTTATAACTTACAATAATTAAATTATAAAAGAACTTACTTACTTACATAAGTATTGTATAGCCAGTTGGTTGGTCAGTTTTTAATAATAATTTTAAGTGCTTGCCTTTTTTTAGCTGTTCTTTTAATTTAGTTATTTCCTCTTTTGATTCAATTACGTCATTTTCTTTTAAACAGTTATCAAAGCTGTCTCGATCTTTGCAATAAAACAGGCACACGAATTTTACTTGTTCTCTAAAATCCTTTAATATTGAATTAAATTTCTGCGTGATTAACCAGACACTAATTTTCACATGGCGTCCACTGAAAGCCAGCTTGCTCAATATGTTCCGTTTTAATACAATATCTTTTTCTGCACTGCAATCATCGATTAAGAATAACGTATTACCCTCATTCTCAAACAGGTTATAAAAATACGTTAAATACTCATTGAGCTTGCCATTGGTATTTACAACAAAGATATTTTCATCTGTCCAGACATACTTACGATCTAAGTAGGTTTTATTATATTGAATAGTTGGGCAAAAAATTACTATATAATCAAAGTGGCCTGCGTAATATTTTTCTAACAAATCCAGAACAAAGACAGTCTTTCCGCATGACGTCATGCCAACGATCATTCCGCAATGAGGATCACGAGGTAACAAAGAGGTCATTTTTTAATATACTAAATCTTTTAATCTTCCATTTTCAATGTTTAGCTGAGCATCCATAATTATATACATGTATACTGTAACTGATTCTGACCTAGCACTTGCTTCCCTATGCAATTCAATTGTTATACCATCTGTTCCGTTTTCAATTCTTCTTCCAGATCCATGAAGTTCGTTGGTGGGTATGGTTCGAAAGTCTAACCACAATGCAAATTTATTCACCAGATAATCTTGCAGTCGTGTGTCATGCAAATGAAGATCCTTAGAAATCAAATCCACAGTGTCAGTCCTCAATCTACCTCCACCCAAGATTTTCCTAATCTCATCAAACTGTTGAAATCCCATCATTCCATTAGCGAATAATTGATTAGGTTTACCTTCAATCACAACAGACGCTTTTGAAATATTAGGATTGATAAAATTCTCGCTGTCACGATTGTAATTAGATTCTTTCACAAACAACAACAGTACACCTTTAAAACTTCGAGCAGGTGAATTTATGTTGATGGTCCAGAGTGCATCTAATAAATCTTTATTAAATTGTCTGTAGCGAACGATCCTATCATAATAAATTGCTAGTTTGTCATATTGGCCCCTGATCATCCTACTGAGTTCAGCGTGAGTGACCACTTCGTATTCAAGCGTGATGTCTATAATTGTATACCTAGCATCATTGTCAGAGCTAATTACTACTTGAGAATAATCATTGAAAATAATTTCGTAAGAAAGCCTGTCGTTAAATGAACCTTGATAAAATGGCAGATGACTGTGTAGCAGTTCAAAATCGAGTGGAAAATAAAACCTGTTTTTGTATACAGCAGCTAATGCATTTTCACCTTTGTTAGAAACGACAGCATCGCCAGCTTTGATTCGAAGTTTTGCCACATTGGCGGCTTGAATCCCCTGACCAACTAAATCTTCCCTTTCATATTTACTCAGCCACAGATCTGTGTAACAAAACAAAACACCGGCGTCATCGATACTTTGGATTTCTCGCCCATCAAGTTTAATAACCATTCTTTTAATTATAGCTCTGCCTAGATTGTTGACTACGGTTCTGTTAGGATCATCGTCAGAATTCAGACTAATTTTAAATCCCAATTTAGGACTGCCCGGAACTATTACATCATCAGGACCTAAATTTGGAAATCTTATGGTCAGTAGCTGATTAGGCTCTATGCTGCTTGGATTGTTTGTAATAATTATTGTGCTTTTCTCACCTTTGATGCCTAAAGGCGTCCTCAATCGACGTGTAGGGTCTAACAAGTTTCCGTAGCTTTGCATTTTTAGTGTGATTAAAAAAAATTATATTTAAAAATGGCAACAGGTGGTGAAGCTCTTGATGAAGTGTTTAAACCTGATGAACCTAATGAAGACCACGACGTCACACTGCTTTCAATGGTAGGAGATGACATGAGCCAAACAAGGCTAAGTATAGGAGAAGAATTACGTCAAGTAACTGAAACCCAAAAAGCCAGAAAAATCAATAAATTTTACAATTACATCGGGCGCGAGTTACCTGATTATGTTAGTCCCAGCGACTTCGAACTAGACAAAAATAATCACTTGTTTATAAACACTAATGTATCCGGTAAAAAAGTGAGAGTACAGTTAACTATGTTAAAGAATCCTGATAAATTTTATGCGTGGTCTACTTTGAAAACTAAACTCCCAGTGACTGTAATACGATCATTGGGGCTTTCCGATAATAGAGTGCCAGCGTTGCATCGCCAAGCAGTAGCTTCACTTCAACGAATAGATGCATCGTTACCAAATTCAGACATAGAACTACAAGACTTAACTGACTTAACTAGCTCTGCGTTACAAGTAAATAAAGAGTTAACAACCTTACAAACAAATGAGGACACCAATATTGATCAGGTTATGGAAACTATCAATGACACGCCATTATTGCCACTGCGTGAACTTCAGGGCTTAGATAAAGCTTTACAATCTGTGAGAGGGGAGACAATGATGAATTTGGCCAAGCTCGGTGAGCTCGACAAACATATAGAAAAACAAAAAAATAAACTAGCAGAAGCTGATGACGCGAACTTAAGCATTGAGGTAAAACAGTTGATTCAAAAAAGGCTCGCAGACCTTTACACAGAACGCGCGGCAAGGCTAGAAGCCTTATCCATAAACAGAGAAAAATTAATAACTAATTTCGCCAGAATAAAAGAAACGGTGCATAAAATTTTACACGAAGACACTACACTTGCAGAAAGAATTCAAACACTGTTCAGAGAGCAAGGTGTTACAATATTTAGCATTCTTACAGCTGTTGGGATGACAATAAGCACACTAGTCTTAGCACTGACTAGAACCGTAGGCATCAGTGCCGGTGGACCTGGCGTACCTGGTGGACCTGGCGGTAGTCCGGTTAAAGACAGGATTAAAAAGACGTTACAAAGCATAGCTAACTTATTGAAACGCTTAGGTGACAAACTTGTAGACGCACTTCCAGGAATATTAGGTTCTGTATTTTCATGGATATTTAATACTGCTTCTAAAGTTGTGGTTTGGGCGTCTGAGCATCTGTGGTCTTTGTTTATAATAATATTACTCTGGCTACTTAAAATAGTAAATCCCAATTAACCCAGCAAACAATAAACCCCCTGTAAGCGCTAGACGTGAAACCCCATGATCAATTACCGGCATTTGCAGTTCCGGCAAGCTTGGTAGGCTTGGTAGGCTTGGAAGTGGTGGCGAACTTAAAGGTTCATTATTAGGCCTAGCAGTAAATACCGTATTTGCTGTATTCACTGTATTCGCGGTATTCACTGTATTTATTGTAGGATTGTAGCCTATATGAAACTGAGGGTCTGCAATCACTATATTGTTGTTGTAGTTTGATATAGTTTCCTATCCTAAGCTGAAGGTCTGAAGGCAACATATACAGTCCTAAACCTATTACGTAATCTACTTTCGATCTAGCATACTTTAAAGTGTCCTGATATCTTTTAATACTCGCGGGCAAATCTACTGCCGAATTAATAGAATCTTCAATGTTGGCTAGAAACTGCTTTTGTGCATCGAAGCTAGTTCCTTCCCCAATGATATTACTTCGTGTTTGTGCTTGAGACCCCAGAATGCACCACGCATACGTACGAATAGATTCATTCAGCCTTTCCACCCCACTTTGAGTAAATCCGTTTGATGTGTCTAATATAAAAGTGCTGTATGCTGCACTTTGTTTTTGTCTGATATACAGTAAAGGAACCTGGCTGTTGTGGTTAAATGATGTAAATCCAGGTACGTAAGGCCCCGTGTATAAATTACCTACAGCGTATCTAAATAAAGTTCCCATCCCATGATTGAGGTCTAGTTTTTGTCTGAAGTCTGTTTTAGTATCAATTCCGAATTCATTGCACAACCTTTGATACGCTTTCTTGTCAAAGCCATTGTTAAAGGGATTAAAGTTTTTGTCAGTAGGTAACGGAGCCTGAAGTTCAGACAACACCCGCCTCACTTGATAATACAAATGGAACAGATAAATAGACTTCAACATGGGATCTGGGTGATTAAGGTGATGAACGTAAGAAACTCCGCAACCAGTTGTAGCGCATGACACGGCAAAATTAATTTGATTCTGAAAGAACTGCATACCCCCGTTGTTTAGCCATTGGTTAGCTAAAAAGTCGCTCGTAATGTCTGGGTTGAGGTAATGATCAAAAATATTATGGGGGATAGTTTCGAAATGGACGTTGGCTGCCACAGCTATTGTCAGCTTGGTTAGGTCGACTGCTTTTTCGTAATAATAAGGCCCTGTAGTATACTTTGCAGCTTTGTTATATTTATAAGGCGCGTACATTTTTATAATATTAAAAAAATGTTTGTAACTTTCGAATCTGTAAAATCAGGTGTGCCCATTGAACTTCAGCATCCTATTGACAACAAAAACAGCGACCTTAACGTAATCCTACACGAAATATTCTTCACGGTTAAATGGTTAAATATTAGTCATGATCTAAACAACAACTGGATAATGATTAATAAAAAAAGGCACTTTATTCATGCCGGCTATTATGACTTCTGCAGACTTACTGAAGAATTGTTTAAACCTCATTCGATTGAAGCAAAAATGAACCCTGCAAACTTGATAGTAACTTTAACTTTCCATAAAACCCAGCATAAAGACATTACCAGCGTTACACTTGCGCCAAAGCTGGCAGAAATATTAGGTTTCCCTGGCAATGAATTATCTTTATCTGACAGCTCCAGCACTGTCGGCAGTTCTATAAGATTTATTGGATCAAACCCTATGAATTTGTTAATTAATAATAGATTGTTTGTGTACCTTCATCAACTGAAGACATCGGAAAACTTAGTAAACGGAACTCCTAGTACATTGCTAAGGATAATCTCAACTCAGAGAGAATCTTACTGCGATCCAGTTTCATTGAAATTTCTGCCTCAAAAACGCCACTTAAGTCAGGACTATCATACTAGTTTATGCTTCAAAATAACTAACCAAAACAACGAAATTGTAGACTTTGAAGATCTTACAATTATTCTTGAGATAAAATAAAGTTTAATTTTAAAATACAATGTCAATCGGCCCTCAAATTCCAGTAACCTGTCCTACCATTGAACTGAAAGACTTAGCAGACACAATCGACTTTGATGCGAATGCTATTGTTGGGTCTATTTACGGTTTCGAATTTACACAAAATGGATATTATAAACGAGCGCTAGTGCCGGCAGTGCCTGAAGTGCCGCAAGTGCCGCCGTCAGTATTGCCAGAAAAACCATCTATCGATCAGCTAAAGGATTTTAATGCCGGTAAAGTAGATCCCGATTTTAAGTATGCTATTACTAAACGAGAAAATACCTGGTCTTTAACACCTATAGACACAGAATTAGATTGGCTTATTAAATTCAAGTGCGAAAGCCCTTACACTTTTATGGGACCAGACAATAAATTTAAGAAAATTATTAACGCCGGGCCTATGTTAGTTAGTCTAGTGCCGGATGAAAACAATCGGGAAACCATAGAAGTCAAAGCCTACAAAAAAAGCAGCTATGTTTTACATAAGCGTGAAACCGCAGGGAAAAATGTCAGAGTTATTCTGCAGCCTCCTTTACAGCTAGGTAGCACAGCTATGATAGTACTGGACATAATTGCTCACAGGCCTACGCAGAGAAATTTTAATGTAATTCCGCAAGTGTCTCTAAGTTGGGTTGATTTAGATGAGGATCCCAGACGAGTTACAGTATTTATGAAGAAAAGAGAAAATGAAAATCAGTTTTCCGTATTTACTTCATCACCCAAGATAACTTTTGTCCCTGTTCCAAATCCTATTGACAGAATAGCGCAAATTAGCCTAGACAACGTAGATCTGTTAGCATTTTATTTCAGCGATCAGATATTTTCTGATAGTCAAATAGAATATTTTGCTAATAAACTAAAATCAAGTTAATTATTGTTAACCCTTTTTTTTCACACTAAAAATATGACGACAAAATTGTATCCTGCTATAGTAGAAGCAGTAGTGGATGAACAACCAATGCAACCCAGTGCTCCAACGTTAGACTTAAGTAATGTTCAAACGTTCAGGCTGGAAGAAATAAGAAAAGTTAGGACTCAAATTGAATCAGATATCCAAAAGTACTCTAGATGCAGACGAAGGTATTCCGGCGCTTATAGCACAATAAATTACGTGTCTACTGGTCTAAATGTTATTAATGCTGCGGAAGCTGCTGCCAGCGTGGGATTATTGGTGACTGGAATTGGTATACCAATTAGTATTGGATTAGGGGTTGCTGCCGGATTATCTTCAGTGATGTCAGTTCTACTTGGTGTAATTAATACTAAAGTATCTAAGAAATTAGAAAAACACGACCTCATTTCTAGCCTGGCGATAGCAAAACTTACTAGCATGAACTTAATAATTTCTAAAGCTCTAGAAGACACTCAGATTACAGACCAAGAGTTTGTAATTATCCAGCGAGATTTTGAAGAATATAAAAAGTTAAAGCACGACATACAATCTAAATCTAGGTCTGCACCTGTTAATGTTGAAGAAATTAAAAAAAATTAATAGAAGAAGGGAGACTACTGGGACGGAAAGAGCAACTAGATGCTTTGAAGAAAAAGCTTGGCGCTTCAGAATAAATACAGTTAACATTTACTCAAGCCTTCCAGGCCCTCCTTCTTACTCGTAGTCGTAGTCGTAGTCGCAGTCGCAGTCGCTGTTTCTACCTGTAATTTATAGTGACCTAGAGCGTATGCGAACTCCTTATTTACTCTTATTCTCTTTGTGTCATTAGCGCATAATGTTTTTTTGGTCGTCACAGCAGTGGACACTATATGGTTTTTAGACTTTATAGTTGTGTTAGGGTATGGTTTAACTTCTTTTCCATCTAAGGCTTCCAAGTAGTTTTCATGCCTGATATCTCTGTTTTTTATTGCAGCTTTTTGGGTGCCTTTCGCTTTTGAAGATTCCCCCGATTCGTGTTTAATACTGTACTGCTTAGATCGCAGTCCTGCGTATTCTTCAATAAGTTTCCCGTTCATTTCATCTTTCATCAAACCTATTTTCTTTTGGTTTGCTTTGCTGTACAAAGGGTGAGTTTCAGGGTAGTCACTAGTATCGTAATGTTGTAGTTCTGATTCTAAGTCTTTATAAATGTCTTCAGTAGGGATGTCTAGTATAAGGGAGTCTGTGTCTGTGTATAAAACTCTGGCCTCCGGGTATTTAGGTTTAAAGTAATCGTAGTAAAATTCGAACATTAATAATTTAGAAAGGTCAAGAATAGTCATCCCCATAAACACTGGTTTGTCTAGATTAACTTGCGTGGTTTTCATGGTAACTGCATACAGGGAGTCATGAAACTCTTTGTAACCAAGGTATTGAGGCTTAGATGTTAATTTAATCGCTTGATTGGGTGATGTAATTAGCCTGACGTCTTTTCGCTTGTATGGGTTCTCCATAGTTTTACCAAAACAGCTGTTATTCAGCAGCTTAAAGAAATCTTTTTCAAACGTAGATTGCGCTTGTTTTCTGAGCTGTGTGTTTTTATTGATGTACCCAGCCAAGACGTTTGTTTGTTTAAAGAATAAAAGCTTGTGAATCGCTGTGCACTTCATGCCGTGTCTGATGTAGAACTGCAGGTTTCTGTAGTGGCAGACGTAATTAGATTTATTATAGAGGTTGGGAATAAGTTTAAGTTGCTTGTCTGTACCATGCAATCTTTCTGGTGCTAATGGGTAATCATTATGTAGGTCGTGTAAAGCATTGGGATACTCTAGGTCAACTTCGACAATAAACCCTATAGTATGATCTTTAGGGTGATTTAAAATACTGTTTAACCAAGTCAAGTTTGCGGGGTTTGGATTAACAAGTAATTTGAAATCTGAAACCGGTAAAAGCTCACTCATTGCCCAACCGTATAAATTGTTGGCGTCAAAGTACATTATATAATTAGATTTCTGCGAGGGGTCATAGTGCTTTAGGTATTTGTTGTTGGCTTTGCAATAATTATGAGCTGCCACGCTTATTCCTCCACGAATGCCCGACTCAATCATTGTCATCATTACCTGGTCAGTTATGAGATCGATTTTAGAACCGCTAAGTTTTAAGAAAGCATCCCAACTCATTCCTGGCGAAGAAATGTAATGAGAAGGGTCGAGGGAGTAATGATGTAAACTCGTTTCTCTGTATTTTTCAAACACATCAGCCAACAAACAGACGTCGGCTTTTAAATATATGTCGTGGTAGTCACCAAGGTTTTTACATCCGAGTGCATTCCAGACATTCTGGGCATGTTGGTAATCGGTATCACTTATGAAACTTTTATTGAGTGAAGAATAGAAGTTCTCTTTAGGTGGTAATTCTAGTTCTTCAAACACTTCCCAAGAATCCATGTATTCATAAGGATACACACCTTTCCGAATTAGTGTAACGTCTGGAAAATATTTGCTAGTGATAGGATAGCTAGGTAAGTTCTTAGCTAGTGTTTCTAAACTGGAAGACAAATGTTGAAAGCTGTCGTAAAACTTTAATTTATTCAGAGTGAAAGTTTTATATTTTTCTTCTGTCTCCGCAATACATGACACTTTGTATGCTTTCGTCACTGCCTGCATGATTAAATGGGAGTCGTAATTTCGAAGATTGTGAATGAAAATAGGGAGAGAGAAATGTTTGATTCCATATTCCAAGTTGCATTTCTGATGAGCTGCACCTCTAAATGCCCCTGTTATGTGACAATGATCTCTCACCCTTTGGGACTTTGTGTCCTTTGTGTCCTTCGGGTCAAACTCTTTATTACAAATGTGGCAATGTGTAGCTGCTTTAAAATTATGGGAGTCAGATTCAGTAAATATCATGGGCACCGGATTATCTAGCTGCAGTAAACACAATTTGTATATTTTGTTCATCTCATCTAAGAACTTCCGAGCTGCGTCAGGCCCTCTGTAAATTACCGGCTCTGTATGTTGTCCGTCGGCTCTAACAACTACATACCCGAAACTGCAGACTTCGTGAAGGTGTGTAAGGAATGAATTAGGCGTACAAAATCCTTGCGGGCCTTGATATTTTAAAATCAATGATTCGAAGTCGGCATAAACTATATAAGGCTGCTTGAATTGTTTGTTGATGTTTTTAAAATATACTTGAGAACCTGGCTTTGGTAACACAAGGCGGGTTTGAATATCTGTCATACTTTTGCAAATTTTACTGTGCTTGTCAGCCACTTGGAGATTAGAGACTCTAGTTAAACAGCGTCTGCACAAATATTGTTTGCCATGATGTTTTGAAGTGTGTCCTAATAATCTAGATATGTTTCGTATCAGTGTATAATGTTGCATGCTAGGATCTTGCGGGTCTGTTATTAGTAAAAGATCAACGTGGTGATTGAGGTCTGAAAACGATGGGGCATTAGGAGAGATTCGTGAAGGCATAAGTTTTGATTCAGGGTCCCAAACATATACATTGACTGTTATAGGAGAGTTTTGTGATTCAAATTTGTCAATGGCGTCAAGGCTAACAGGGAAATTAATGTCTTTAAGATTTAAGTTCGTTACTTTATCTTTGTATAGCGCCACCCTTTCGGGATGTTGTTTCGACTGAATAGGATATAATTTAGCCAAAACACACCACACAAAACATTTGTCGTCAGTGTTCTTAATATTCAATACAGCCTTTTTGTCAAGAATTTCTTTGGGAAGAGGGATATAAGATTTTCCTTTGATTGGATTATACTTTGCAATGTTCAGTTCTAATGATTCTAAATTTCCTTCGGCCCATCCAGACCCTTTCAAAGTTGCACGCTCAATACTGTCTTGTAACTGATTGATTAAGATGTTGTTATAAGCATTGTCTAGGTCTGAAGATTTTAACACTTCAATTTGACTTGAAGAAATCCACACAGTCATCGTTTCATCAATACTGCCGGGTTTAATAAAAGTTATTTGAGCGTGAATGCGAATTTTAACAGGGGATTTGAAAGTAAAATTGTTAAGTACAAATTCGTAATTATTATAAACAGATTTAATAACATTTTGACTGTCAAAAATTGGAAGTTGTAATGTTTGAAAGATGTCTTTAAACAAAGGAGATTGTGAAAGACTTTTTGTGTCCGTCATTTTTATACTGATAACAAAACTTTAAATTAAAAAATAATTAATTAAAAAAATGGATTTTAGGCTTCAAACCACCAAATACAGTCAAAGGGAAGCAACCGCAACTTTACTTATGAATGCGTAGTAATGTTTTTATTACTTCCCTTAACTGAATGGATAAGAAGTAAATAGCGTTAATGGAATAAGGTTGTAACATTAATGTTTGCGGGAATTCCCGATTGAATAAACTGGGCTTAGGCCAAGAATATTGATTATTTCACACTGCCCCTAGCAAAGGGAATTCCAGGTTCTGTTTTAATTGGATCACATGCTAAATATAAAACTCTTAAAAGGCCTTTTTAGTACAATATTTGGCTGTTTTGATAGCAATTAAATTAAATTTAAATTAAAAACACTCTGTATTAAAAACACTCTGTATAAGGTTGTAACATTAATGTTTGCGGGAATTCCCGATTGAATAAACTGGGCTTAGGCCAAGAATTATTTCACACTGCCCCTAGCAAAGGGAATTCCAGGTTCTGTTTTAATTGGATCACATGCTTAATATAAATTTCTATTTGCTGTTTCAGTTGTTGTCTTAGGGAATTCCAGGTTCTGTTTTAATTGGATCACATGCTTAATATAAATTTCTATTTGCTGTTTCAGTTGTTGTCTTAAACTCTACATATTATGGCAGTACTCAAACATAGCAAAGGCACGACTGTCCACCGTGCTTTCTAATGCACACTGGCTATAAGTTTTGGCTAATGGTATTGATTTATTTCACCTGCTTGTAAACTACACTGCGAGCTGCCTGTACACTGGTCTAGTAAAGGGGAATTTCCGATTCTGTTTTTCAACTGGATCACATGCTTAATGTATGCTTAAAATACACACAAATTATTTCCTTTGGTTTAACTTACAGCTAGTAAATGGGAAACACTTGCTTTAATATAAATTTTTATTTATATATCTATTTGTTACACTTTCAAAAATTAATATGAACAATATGTAATAAAGATTGCTGCACTTAATGGTGTATTATTTAGAATTGTACATTTAGAATAACGAATATTAATGCTGGTTTGTTGTATGTAATTTCCCAAGCCCAATCTTCTTTTATGAGCGATCTGGTTGGGGATATAAAGAAAAAGGAAGTATAGATTTTCGGTGTGGTTAGTCACTTCTGTGGCATGTGTTGAATTTGCTAAGGCATTAAGGCCAAATGTCTGTCCTATTGCAATAATAGACACAGTGTACAAAGTGGCAAGTGGCTTGGATACATGTTGAAAATTGCCATGACAATGGATAAGACTGGAAGGTGCACGCTAGCTCTCGATCCCTTCATACTTAATCCAATTGTCAAGCCTCAGGCAACAAGTAAACAGATATTGAACGCAAGAACGAATGATTGCATGACATTGGGTAAGACAGGAGGCTGCGCGCTGTATCCTGGGAACCTCCTACTTAACCCAACTGTCCGACTCGCAGCCAAAGTTCAGTCAGTACACCTCCGTGGGTTTCTCTAATTTCGTCTCGTAGAGATTCCCCATTTGGGGTTTGATGACAGACAACACATGCCACAACGCTTGGGCTCACTTGGTGGAGTGGGAGATGCGTGCAAAAGGTCGAGGGGTCCGTCCCACTCCGCCAAGTTAGGGAGAGAGTCCAAGCGGGAAGTGCTACCACCGGTTTTTGTAAAAATTTCCAATTTGTTGCAAGGTATTTTTTAAAGTTTTCTAAGTAAGTTTTCTGTAAGTTTTCTAAGTTTTCTACTTTCTAAGTAAGGTATTTTTTCTAAGTTTTATTTCTAAGTTTTGAAATAAGTTTTGACAAATAACTAATTAACTGGCTAAGTTTTGGAGTTGATGGGGAGACCAAAGACGCAAGATATACGAATATGTATTATATTTAGCAAATGCCGGATTCCCAGAGTGTTTTGGCACGCCTTTTAAAAAGCTCATAAAACAGCCATAAATTGCAATAAAAGGCCTCCTTTAGTAACTCTATGAGCTTTGGCGCACAGAGCCCATTATTGCTATCTCTGACGGACTATTTCCACGGAGACCGCACCTCAGGCTAGCGTGTGTGCAATCAAACCTTATGATCCATGGGGCCAAGGTAGGGCGAACGGGAGAGACGTTCGAGTGTTGAGAGATACAGGGGCGGAGATAGGGGCAGTCGCTAGCAGGTTAGTCAAACCAGCTGATTTGACGGGTCGGACTGTCGAGATTTGCTTGGCGAATCGATCGAACGTGGGTCTGTTACCTACGGCTTGGGTGGAGTTGGATTGTGCGCTGGTCAGGGGGAGAGTGGAGCTAGTGGTTTTTGAGGACGGGCCCGATATCATCCTGGGTAACTGGGTAACGTTTGATAGCGGGGAAAAAAGTCCTGTTTCCTTGTTCGGAGGTGAATGCGCGATGGCTGCAGCAGTGCAGACCCGGGCGCAGGTGAAGGCCGAGAAGAAGAGGGAGGTACCCTTAGCAGTAGTCGAACCATCCCAGATCTCTGTTAGCACCCCAGAGCTGATCAGGATGCAAGAGACCGACGAGACGCTCGCGAAGGCGAGAACGTTGGCACAGAGTGGTGGGGCGATAGCGTCAGGTAGGGCGTCAGCAGAGTTTCGCAAGAAGAAGGGGGTGTTATACCGGGTACACACGAAGAGAGGTAGCCAGGTCACGCAACTGGTAGTTCCGAAACAGTTGAGAGGGGGGATCCTTCAGTTGGCTCATGATCCACCCATGGCTGGGCATTTGGGAGGGAAACGTACCAGGGAGCGGATCTGGGGAACATTCTATTGGCCGGGGATGTGTGCCGAAGTACGGAGGTATTGCGCCAGTTGTCCAGAATGTCAGAAGGTAGTACCGAGGGGACGGGTGAGGAAGGTACCACTACAGCAACTTCCGCTGGTGGACGAGCCATTTCAGAGGGTGGCCGTAGACATTGTGGGACCCATCAAACCTAAGTCAGATCGGGGTAACATGTACATCCTAGTGGTAGTAGATTATGCCACACGCTATCCCGAGGCTGTACCGCTCAAGGGCATAGAGGCAGAGAGGGTGGCAGAAGCGCTGTGGGAGATTTGGTCGAGGGTGGGCGTTCCTAGGGAAGTTTTGACAGACCAAGGGACGCAATTCATGTCTGAAGTCATGCGGGAGATGAACAGACTACTGTCGATCCACGGGAAAGCTACCACACCGTATCATCCACAGTGCAACGGACTGGTTGAGCGATTCAACGGGACGCTAGTGTCCATGCTCAAGAAGTTAGCCACAGAGCAACCTACAGCGTGGGACCGCTACATTCCAGCGCTACTATTTGCGTACCGAGAAGTGGCACAAGAGTCTACAGGGTTCTCTCCCTTCGAGCTTCTATATGGAAAGACCGTGCGGGGACCGATGGCTGTGTTGCGAGACCTCTGGACCAAGGAGAGACAAGAGGAGGAGGTGAAACTGAGTAGCCAGTACGTGGTAGACTTGCGTAATCGCATCGAGGAGACATGTAAGTTGGCGCAAGGAAACCTCAGAACCGCGTCAGCCAAGCAGAAGCGGCACTTTGATAAGAAAGCGAAACGGCGTTTGTTCAACGCGGGGGATCAAGTGTTGCTACTGTTGCCAGAAAAGCACAAGTTGCAGCTAGCATGGCGAGGACCATACGAGGTGATCGAACGCGTGGGAGAGTGCGACTACCGGATCAGGATGCGTGGGAAAAGCAAACTGTACCACGCCAATCTCTTGAAGAAATTCCATACAAGGGCGACGGTAGCCACGATCGTCGAGGAGAACGAAAGGGTAGAGGAGGAGGGAACCATGCCAGCGGTGGGGGATATTCCGGTGACCACCGTGACGGCATCGGCGATACCCCGTGACGGAAAGACGGAAAGAAGCTGGAATGCACCACGATCTGCGATCAGCAGGGGCGACGATCACATCAGGGGAGACAAGAACAGACTGATGAAGTGGGCGATCCGTCTACATCCATCGTTCAGGATTGTAGAGCGTACCACAGGGAAAGACGATGGACCAGCAGCTTTTCTCAGTAGGAGTATTCGGTAGGTAGAGTAGGGTAGGGAAATTCGCGTCGTAGTTAAGGTTCTTCAAGGTGTTAAGAACTGGGGGGGTGTTGTGTGACGACACGAGTTTTCAGATAGCAGGGAGAATTATACTTTTTACGAAGTTACACTTCTTTGTATGTAGTGTACATAGGGTAGCGTGACCGATTTACTTTTTTGCGTATGAAGGTGCAGTTTCGTAAAATCCGTGCGTAACGAAGAAGACAGGGGTAGGCCAAATCCAGAGTAGGGCTATGTGTAATAAAGAATGTGCATACTGACGAGAGCTCGACTATTTGCTTGTGGCCGGTGCGTTTTTGGTAGGGCAGAGTGGTTTGAGATGCTTTTGCGAGAAGGACGAATCTAACCAGGCAGCAACCCTGTGACAGAGGTCATTGTAGTGTAGGGTACTGTTGGAAGGGTGTGTTTATTGTCTATATAGCCACCCAAGGTCTTATGCCCTCGGCGGGATAAGGATGTTTAGAGTTCGAGAGGAAGAATATTAACTGCCATTTGTCAATGAATGTAGAGTTGTATTCTTAAGGTGTGTGTTGTTCTCGATTGAACACCACCAAGACTTAGTGTCTGTTACAGAACTAAGGTGACCTCATCCTCAGTTATAAGTGTTATTTGGGAAGTGAAATAACCAGCAATAGCAAGACAAAGTGACTCTCAAAAGACTAACCATTTGTGTACTGTGACAGTGCTGTGTTGTGTTGTGGTGTTGGGGGAGAAGGTGTATCACGAGCCGGGGCCTAAAAGGTGAGCAAACCCTGTTATTCAATTCTTCAGTGGCGCACTCCGAGAACTGCGTACGCGTGTGAGTGGTAATGAGTGTGGGGAAGGGGATGTATTTTAGGATGCATAATGAATTTTGTTGATTTTATATGATTTTCCTATGATTTTCTTATTGTATATGTGATGGGGAAATGTCGTTGCTGCTGTTGTATAAAAGTGGGTCAAAGGCGACGATGGGGAATGTAGAGAGGGAGAGAGAGAGTGGGGGTGTGTGTATGGATAGAGCGATAGAATGTATTATACTAAAGAAAGATGAAGTGATGATTATGAGGAAGCATGTTTATATTACAGTATAATGCGGCGAGATAGTATGAATGAAGGGAGATAATCGTGATGTGTTATAACCATTGGGGGGGTGATGGTGATGATGGAAGAAGGTGGAATGAATCAGGACAGTGTGATTGAAGTGTGGTTGCAATAATCATGTATACTTATATAAATGTTTGTATTCGTAGAAGATGCAAATTATTTAGCATCAAAGGTCGATTTATATTATTGAAATGTGTGTATAGCATCTTGTATTATTATCATGGTATTCATACACAGGTCAAGATGGTGGACGGAGGACGGCGTGTTATATTATATTATATAGTGTTTATTGTTGTAAGCAGGCTGTTAAGACTGTGTATATGCTTACAGGTTTGGGCTGTTACTTCTACGCATTATTTCTACGCTGTTGCTTCTGATGTTACTTCTTATGCTGCTTCTTATGCTGTTGACGTTTGGTTACCGTTGTTGATGCTGATTGATTTCTAGCCAGCCTGGGGTGTGCCGTTGCCTCTACAGCAGAGAAGAGTTGTGGTGGTCTCTGCCACTGCTGCGAGTTTTGCCTATGTGTCGAGGCAACACTATTTCAGGAGGTTTTCACACCTAATTCATGCACACACAGACTCGCACTGCACCACACCTAAAAACATATCCATTTAGTTAGAGAATCATCCACTTATTGTGAAAGAGACTGTTTAGCTCTCTGAGCTACTTGACAAAAACATTGGAACAGTGCTTCTGTGCTACAGCTTCACCTAGATAGTAGTTTATGATTAAAGATTCAAACGCCATCGCTTATTATTTGAAGATTTACATTTTGAATTGATTTATTGATTGCGATTTTGTTGTACACATTTTGTAAAGAAACTGTTGTTGCTTAGTTCTATTTGGGGTTGTACAAGGGGAGGTAATTGTTAGTTAATATTGGGACGGGGGTCTTGATAGGGGTTGAGGGTGGTTAGCTTCCCATTTGTCCTGTGTTTGCCTGTTAGTTGTTGAATAAAAGAGTGTGTTTGTATTCTGGCATTTTTGTGTTAGTTTATTTTGTTTGAGTTTTATTCCTGTCACTCGCTTTATGTGCTGAAGTCACGGAACCTGCTCGGGGGCCGTGACACAGTGTTTGCTGCATGTGATGGGTAGGGGGGGGGGGCGGTTTTGGTCCTGTCCCCGTTTGACTCCCCTGTGCAGTGTTTTGTAGTTACAACTAATTGTGTAGAAGGGGCGGTTTTGGTCCAGTCCCCGTTTGACTCTCCTGTGCAGTGTTTTGTAGTTACAACTAATTGTTTAGGAGGGGCGGCTTTGGTCCTGTCCCCGTTTGACTCCCCTGTGCAGTGTTTTCTGCATCTGGTGGATAAGGAGGGGGGGGGCGGTTTTGGTCCTGTCCCCGTTTGACTCCCCTGTTCAGTGTTTGCTGCATGCGGTGGGTAGGGGGGGCGGTTTTGGTCCTGTCCCCGTTTGACTCCACTGTGTAGTGTTTGCTGCATCTGATGGGTAAGGGAGGGGGGGCGGTTTTGGACCTGTCCCCGTTTGACTCCCCTGTTCAGTGTTTGCTGCATGTGGTGGGTAGGGGGGCGGTTTTGGTCCTGTCCCCGTTTGACTCCCCTGTGTAGTGTTTGCTGCATGTGATGGGTAGGTGGAAGGGGCGGTTTTGGTCCTTCCCCGTTTGATTCCCCTGTGCAGTGTTTGCTGCATGTGATGGGTTGGGGGGGTTGGTTTTGTCCCCGTTTTACTACCTGTGCAGTGTTTGCTGCATGTGATGGGTAGGGGTGGGGGGCGGTTTTGGTCCTGTCCCCGTTTGACTCCCCTGTTAGTTACAACTAATTGTGTAGGAGGGGCGGTTTTGGCCCTGTCCCCGTTTAACTTCCCTGAGCAGTGTTTTCTGCATCTGATTGGTAGGGAAAGGGGGGGGGCGGTTTTGGTCCTGTCCCCGGGCCCCGTTTGACTCCCCTATGCAGTATTTGCTGCATCAGATGGGATGGGGAGGGGTCGGTTTTGGTCCTGTCCCCGTTTGACTTCCCCATGCAGTAATTGCTGCATCTGATGGGTTGGGGGGGGGGGCAGTTTTGGTCCCGTCCCCGTTTGACTCCCCGGTTCAGTGTATGCTGCATGTGATGGGTAGGGGTGCGGTTTTGGTCCTGTCCCCGTTTGACTCTCCTGTGCATTGTTTTTTGCATCTGATGGATAGGGGGGCGGTTTTGGTCCTTTCCCCATTTGACTCCCCTTACATTGTATTTGACATGCATTTTGTTAGGGGACCTGTTTTGGTCTTGTCCCCGTTTTACTCCCATTATTTTGTCTGATGAGATTACTGACGCAGTCTTCAATTGCTCCTTTTAATAGGCTAGAGGGGGTCAGTCTGGGTCTGACCCAATCTGACTCTCATCGGTTCTAGATTAGCCCCCCAGGGGCCGTTTTGGCACATCTAAAATTGTCCCAGAATGACTCCCGGGAGTGCATCTGGGCCAGTCCCAGATTTACTCTCTGTTGCAAGGGGGGCTGTTTTAGGACAGACCCACTTTAACTCCCGGGAGTCATTCTGGTACTGAAAAATGTGCGCCAAACTAACTCCCGGGAGGCTGATCTGGAACATAGTAGAGTGCATAACATTAATTGTCCCTATGTAATCTTCATTCCCCAGAGAGTGATTTTGGAACAGGCTGGGGGTCAGTCTGGTCCAGGACCAGGATAACTCCCGGGAGTAAATCTGGGACGGCCTGGTTTTACTCCCGGGAGTTAAATTGGGCCAGGGACGCTTTCGGCACGTTACACCGGTAACAAGAACACATTCAGCATGCACTTGGTCCTTCTGCCCCATCCCTGGCTGGCCAGGAAAGTGCTCAGTTGTCCGGGCGTCAGACCATGCGCCCAAAGGCTGCGGGTGGGCGTCTCGGGCGGTTTGAGTTAGATCCTGTATCGGCCAGCGCCTAGAGTCTGGTAAAGTACGGCGAGATAAGTGCGCTATAAAAATCCTCAATAATAAAACTACTACTACTACTACTACTACTACTACTACTACTACTACTACTTCTACTACTACTACTACTACTACTACTACTACTACTACTACTACTACTACTACTACTACTACTACTACTACTACTACTACTACTACTACTACTACTCTGTTAACTAAAAAATAAGTCCACAACCATTGTGTGCTTTCTTGTTCAAGCAGATTTGGTTTTGCGCTGGATTTGTTTTGCTATCTGGAGGAAAGTTTTGGATGCTAGACCAAGTTTGGTCTCATGCTTCGTCATTCTGAAACATATCTACCTACATCTGGTCTATATACACACTTTTTGTTGCACCTATATTCTTGTACATTATATTATTACCCAAAAGGATCATTTACGTATTATTTCACAAGCATCTGGGTGCATTTACTGCACATTCTGGATCGTTTAATTTAAACAGCGACCAATTAGCCGCATTCGACAATCGAGGTTTGTTTATTTGTCGCTATGCCTCGGATTGCCTCCTCTGAGTTTTCTAACATGATTACCGCTTTGCGCGGAATGTCATCATATTATTATATAGCAGTCTTTCGGAATGATCACTCTTTGTGTTAACTGAATATTCTTTGTTAATAAACAATTCAGGACTAAATAATTAACATAACGCTACTTTGATATTAACTTAACTATGTTAAGAAATAACAAAGAATTTTAATGCACCTAAATACACATACTTCACCCTTCCTTGACCCCTCCGATACTCATTCCTCAGCCACCTCTTCCCTACCCGCCCGCAAACACACACACACACACACACACACACACACACGCACCCACCCATCCACCCCACACACACTCCCACATCTTCAAAAAAACTTTAGTTGTCGCAGGGTAGACAAACACTTTAAAGATTAGAAGCAAAGGGAAAATACAAATTTATCGAGTCTAGTTTTAAAAGTTGTTAATGATTAATTTCATTTCCTTTACTTCTTTGTAAGATTTGATTAAAAAAATCAAAATATTGCTTCGGATTTCAACTTGGGTGTTGCTGTTTGTTTTGTTCACCTCACTTTACTTCTTGTGGTAAAAAATTGCTCACGCTTGGAGAGAGAGAAAACGAGAGAGAGAGAGAGAGAGAGAGAGAGAGAGAGAGAGAGAGAGAGAGAGAGAGAGAGAGAGAGACTTTTTTTTTAGACTTTAAACGTTTATTGCAATTACAACATGTTACAAGGATAATAATTTTAAGCTTACAGCTTATTCTTACAATTAGTCCTTGTTTCAGGCATCCACTCAATCATAATACATTTATACAATCAATTAAACCTGCCACATGTTACATATAGAAAAGTAAAACTATAATAATTTCAAACAAGAACTTTTAACATATCTAAACGTCATCTGAACAATATAATATTATACCATTATAATATGGTGACCTGTGGGTGGAACAATTATGAATTTAAAATATGGTTAAAAAGCATTAATTTAAATGATTTGATTGTTTTGTTTTGTTTAATGATCGGAGGAAGTTCATTCCATAAAGACGGTGCTCTGAACCCAAAACTAGTCTTATATAGATCAATTCTTGGTTTAGGTTTAGGTAAGAGATAATTTTGGGAATGGTATACATTTGATGATTTAGTTAAAAATCGGGTTAGATAGTTTGGTGCAATATTGTTGTGATATTATATATATTATATATATTAGAGAGAGAGAGAGAGAGAGAGAGAGAGAGAGAGAGAGAGAGAGAGAGAGAGAGAGAGAGAGAGAGAGAGTTAAAAACTGAAAAGATTGTAAAATCATAAGTTGCAGTTTTGGTAGATTAAATTCGGTGTGTGTGTGGGCATGTAGAAACGACGTTACTCTGACATACACTTGAAACTCTAATACTTTCTTTTGACTTTTTTTTTTGACGGCCCCGTTATTTTGACGTCAAAATAGTGTTCCGGTAGAGTTACAGCTGTTTTAGGCTTAGGGCTAGGATAAGGGTTAGAGTTAGGGTTAAGGTTACGGATAGCTTGAAAAAAATGAAAATGTCAAAATAATGTTAATAATATGGGAAGTGTGTCAAAATAATGTATGTAGAGTTTCACAACAGTCATCACAACGTCGTTTCTACAAAAATGTGTGTGTGTGTGTGTGTGTAGGTGTGTGTGTGTGTGTGTGTGTGTGTTGTGTGTGTGTGTATATGAAGTGCGTGTAAGAAACTTTCAAGTCCAATAACTCATCTCTTCTTTAAAGATGTCTGACGTCGTTTCCCATCATTACTATCTTTCCTTCTTTCCTGATAGACCTACCACCGCCGTCACACCGCACGCTCCAGCCGTCTCTCCTTCTCCCGTTTTTTATATTTTAACTTGTAAATATTCTTTTTAATGTTTGTATTATGTCTTTGCATAGTTTAGAAGTGTTTTATTTTTGTTTCACTTCTTTTCGTATGTAAGCTTATTTCGTTGTTAACGTTATGTATAAATAAGTAATTGTAAGTGCTAGACATGCTAGTGAGGACTGCACTTTGAACTGATGTCGCTATGAAAATGTGCTATATAAATACCCTTATTATTATTGTTACGTTTGAGATGCGCACGATAGATCCGATCGTTTTGTTTTGCAAAGAATGTAAGAAAAACAGAGTGCATTTACCTTTTATTTAATTTTACGTTGTTGCTAGAAGAAGCTTTGTATAGTGTTGAATTTTCATCGGTCCGTATTGTTGAGAATTTTCTAGAATTATTTGTTTACTATCGACCGAAGCTTCGCGATAAATCTAGTGATAGCAAAGCGAATTTTTTAAATCCTAAATACGGTTATATAACATAAGACAGTGCATAGTTCCGATGACGAGTTTTATTTTGATTGGGTGTTATTGCGTCATGTTGGAATGTTCGAACTTTTTCTCGATTGCAAACAGACTATATAAGTAACGCACTGTCTGCAAGTGAAAGAGTGATTGAAAGAAATTTATATGATGATTTTTGATGATGATCTTTGAAGCGATTTTCGGAAAGCAATCTTGTATGCAGTTGTTGATGTTTGCTGAATAAAGTTGGAAAACTTTATACGACGACTCATGCCTTATTGCTGAGTGAACAGGCTGCGGAGATAAACGAATCTGAGTTACACTAATCAAGATTCAAGCATCTGGGCTGAATCAACTACTGATAAAAACAAGGTGTCACAATTAATATTATTATTATTATTATTATTATTATTATTATTATTATTATTATTATTATTATTATTATTATTATTATTATTATTAATAAATGAGTGGCTGCTGGTGAGTTTTGTTGCGGCTCACTTGACGCTACAAGTACAAAGTGTTCACTATTGTCAGAAAATTGAAAAGAAGGTAAGACTTAATTTATTTCTTTAAATGCAATGGAAATGCGCTGGAATGGGATGAGGGTAGGGAATGGTGTTGATGGGGAAAGAGGT
>CM072512.1:72286235-72456235 GCA_036898135.1 Oncomelania hupensis | reverse complement strand
ATAGCAGCGCCTTTCTTGGACCACCTACTGTCCGAATTCAGCAGTCGCTTCAAAAATACTGAGTTAGTCCAAGATGGACTATTGCTCGTCGCAGACCAAGCTGCTGATGTTGAGAATGCATGCAAGGTTCCTGAGGGCATTACATGTCTGGCAGAAATGTGGGCATCTGACCTGCCAGATCCTCTAGAAGTTCCAGCAGAGTTCCACAGCTGGTGCGTCAATTGGAAAGGACATACATCACAACCACGCCCTTCAACAGTTGCCGCCTCTCTACTGCACTGCAACATAAACTTTTTCCCTAACCTCCATGCCATACTTCGACTGCTTGCAACGCTTCCCGTCACCACTGCTGAGTGGAAGAAGTTGATCAGTGGGCTCAAACTACTAAAAACCATGACAAAAGAGCGCTTGAATGGTCTGGCACTGATGAGACTCCACAGAAATCTTGAAGTGGACGCAATGGCCATAGTAGACGCATTTGCAAGGAAATTCAAAAACCCAATGGCAACAGAGATACCTCGTAACCTCTTGCAGCTTGACTGCTGATTAATTGGAAACCGGTAGGATAATCATTTTCATGTACTCTTTAGTCAACGGGTCAACAGTTTTTCTTTGACTCCTGTCAATACGGTGCATTACTAATCTCCTTTAGTTATTTAAATTGACCTGGAAACCCCCCCCCCCCTTATCAACGCCATAATCCGCCCCATATAATTCAGTGGGTAACACTCACTGCGAATTTGACATGGATCTGTAATGCTGGCATGTTTAATATTGGGCAATTTTACGCCAAAAAATAACTGTTATCACTTGCACAGGTTGACGGAAGCCTCGACAGAATCAGAACTGTATTATCTGTGGAAGAATATATGTTTGCAAAACCCGAGGGTTGGCTGGAAAGGAACAAGAACTTAAACAGCTGGTACAGAGGCTTGACACCACCTCCAGAGCTTAGGGAATGGAAATAAGTGCAGAGAAGACCAAAATGATGACCAACAACACCAATGGCATCAACACGGACATCAAAGTCCAAGGCCAGTCCCTCAACACAGTGCATAGCTTCAAATATTTAGGAGCCATTGTATCAGACAATGGGTTCCGACAGGAAGTCCTCTCCAGGATCGCACAAACAACTGCTGCCCTGACAAGGTTGAAGCCCATTTGGAAAGACAGGCCCATCAGTCTACATTCCAAAGTAAGACTGCTGCGCTCCCTTGTCATCTACATCTTCCTATATGCTTGCGAAGCATGGACCCTCAGAGCAGATCTACAACGAAGAATACAAAGCATGGAGATGAGGTGCTACAGAAGACTTCTGGGCATTTCCTATTCCCAACGCATCACCAACGACGAAGTCCGACAGACCATCACACAAGCCATTGGACAACACGATGACCTGCTCACAGTGGAGAAGAAACGGAAACTCCGATGGTATGGCCACGTCACCAGATCATCAGGCCTTGCAAAGACCGGAGGTAGAAGAAGAGGGAGACCGAAAAAGAGGTGGGAGGACAACATTCGGGAATGGACTGGTTTGACACTGAGCGAAGCCATCAGGGCTGCTGAGGAAAGAGAGGGATGGAGATAAACGATCATCTGTGTTGCCCCTACGACCTCCGGGTTACGGGACAGGATAGGATAGGATAGGATAGGATAGGATAGGATAGGATAGGATAGGATAGGATAGGATAGGATAGGATAAGATAAGAGGGTTTGTTGTATATATTGGTACAAGTCCCCGCACTTTGAGATCCAGTGACAAAGAGCGTGCAAAGCATCAGTTATTTAAATTATTATTATTATTATTATTATTATTATTATTATTATTATTATTATTATTATTATTATTATTATTATTATTATTATTATTGTGCGAGATACGTAAAGTATTTTCTGGTCTTTTAGTTAAACATTATCTTACTTTTGCCTAGTCCTGCGATTGAAGTATGTGCGTATGAATGAGTGTGCGTGCGTACGTGTGTGCGTGTGTCGGTGTGGCTCTGCGTGTGTGTGCCTATGTGTGTGCCTGTCTGTGTGCCTGTCTGTGTGTAGTTAGGCAAAACAATAGGTTCACTTAAGCATTAGAAAACCATGTCAAGCAGAGTAAAAGGTGAGACAGAAAGGGGCAGACATTTCATATTCATAAACCTCTTTTTTCCAACAATACAAACCAGGAAACAACAAATTCGATGCAAGGGAGCTAAAATTGTTTGTGAGGCATGTTTTCACTCTCTTTTGCGCCAGCAGTTATGCCCTTTTATGCGTTTATTTGAGGCGTACAAAAGCCAAAAGGGTAAAAAAACAAAAAGTGAAGCAACTGAGAAAGGAAAAGGGGGTGGAAATAGGGTGGGAGAAACTTAGAGGAGAGTGAGATATGGGAGGGAAATTGAAAAAAGGTAATTGTGCAAGTGTCGCGCAAAATCTGCCAGGACGTTTTGTGTGTGCAGGTTGGTATTGAAGGCTGAGAAGTGTCGCTCACGTTAACAGGACGTGACAACCATGTCAGTAATAACCGCTTTACCTGCACTCCACTGCAGCAACGATGAGGTGCAACTAGCAAAGTGAAAGAGAGATTCGAATCAGGTTAAGATATTTTATTTACAATGAGGATGGAGATGTCTAGCCTAATTTGACGATCTGTCCTGACGTCGTAGAATCTCATGGTAAAATACATTATTTTGTATACCAAGCTAATTTTAACAGACGTTCAAGCGCCATCTCCTTCAATTTTAAGCACGTTTATCCATGGGGTTTGATACAATACTTAGAAGCGAAACTGGTCTAAAACTGTTTGAATCCCTGGTAGGCTCATCTTTTGCTTTTAGTATGCGTACTACCGTAGCTATGCTTAGTGCATCTGGAAAGACAGTTGTTTAAATCTTAAGTTGTATATATGTGTGTGTGTGTGTTTGTTTGTGTGACAGAGAGAGAGAGAGAGAGAGAGAGAGAGAGAGAGAGAGAGAGAGAGAGAGAGAGAGAGAGAGAGAGAGAGAGAGAGAGAGAGAGAGAGAGAGAGAGAGAGATTCAACAATATATGGAAGGACTAGTTTAAATAGATAGGCATTAACGCTGTCATAATCAGCAGATTTTTCAAAAATCATTGAAAGAGATTCAAACTTCATGATTTGCAATGGAACCACTTCTTAGTGCATCTGGAAAAGCAGTTGTTTAAATCTTACGCCATTTCCTGCCCACACAGCCGAAGGACGTTACAGGCACAATACAGTGAACTCCGGATATAATAAAGGCCGGATAAAGTAAATATTCGGTTTTAGTAAAGTCCAGTCTTGGTCCCGACCAAAACTCTTCTTTGTCTCTGTTTTTAAAAATCGGATATAATAAAAAAATATAGTAAAGTCCGCTTATAATAAAGTGTTTTCTAAGGCCCCTGGCGAGTTTTGCTGCCGCTTATAATAAAGTTTCAAGGGAGATTACTGTATTAAAGTTTCATGAGAGTTACTGACGTTCATAATGAGGCAACACGTCACGCTTACCCTGAAGCCTAAAATAGATCTAATTCACGCACTTGAAGATGAAAAGATGAAAAAAATGAAAAAAAAGAGAAGAAATTGCTGAACAATTTGGAATTTCCACATCAACAGTAACAGTGATTATGAAGGAGAGTGAAAAACTGAAGGAGAGATTTAACTGTTTGGCAGAAAAAGAGTAAGCCCTAGCTTAACTGGGCGAGACAAACCGAACCTTGTCTCGGCGAACTAAAGGTCAAAAATGCGGTTTTATTCTTAATTGGGTCTTCCCGAGACCAGCCGAGACGAGACAGGAGATCGGGCGTCACGGCGAGCTCTTTCGTTTCTGAACTGGGTCTATTTTTAGCTGCGTCGAAACTGACATACCTGACAAAGTTACGTTAGCAACAATGGCGGCCTTCGATCGTGAATTGAAAACTGCAGAAGATTTTGGCGTTGTTCTAGCGCTGTATGTCCTAAGCGAGAACGAAGGGGCAGCAGAAAGAGAAAGAAAGCAAAAGGCAACACTTCCCTATGTGTTGCAAAGGCACCAGCAAGGTGCATTTCATGCACTGGTGCAAGAGTTGGCTGAACAGCTCAGTGGCTATTCAATGATTTATTATTTTTACTGATTCAGTATTTTCACTGTTCTCTAGTCTAAATTAAGTTTGGATTTGGTGCACCTACTTATTTTAAGTGTTGTAGTATTTCTTTAGATCAGTTGTCATTGACTTTGATAGATTTGTCAGCAAATCAAAATAGTGTCTCGGGCAGGTTTGCTGCGCACGAACGGCAAGACAAAATGCCGGCCCGCGACACGGCGAGACATGTCTCGATGTTCTCGCCGATCCTGTCTCGGATTGCTCGCCGAGCCTAGTTAAGGGCAAGGATGGTTCGGGTGTCTCGCTGAGACTGTCTCGGGTGTCTCGCCGAGACAAGGTTCGGGTTTGTCTCGCGCAGTTAAGCTAGGGCTGTACCTAGCTTAGAAACTTACAAAGCAAATTAGACTTCACTTTCGCTATACATGATGAAATGCGTTTATGACTAAATAAGGGTGTTATAAGTTGAACACATTATAATTATTCCTTTTGTACTGAGATGAATCCGAATCAATGGAGAACTGGGAAACCAACGTTTTGACTGGACTGCACTTTCAAATGAGAAGCAAAGAAGAGATTTATTCCTAAGCTGTTGCATGGCTTTGCAAGACAAACCATCTTTTTTTTTAAATCCACCATATTGTTTAGGTTTTGTTCATGTCTTTGTTTGCTATAATTTTGTGAGCTTTTTGTTTTTCCACAATGACGATAGTACAACATGTACAATTCATGATCTACTTTTATGATTTATCCTTCCGATTAAAGGGTTGGTTTGAAATAATTAGGACACGAAGGCTCACATGTTATCTCTTATCGGTAATGGACTCTCTCTCTTACCCTCTCTCTCTCTATCTCTCTCTCACACACACACTCACACACAGGTGAACTTACACACACGGACATCAACAAATAATACTGTAACATTTCAATCAATATACACAAACTGGGTTAGAAGAGAGGTATTCTTGAAGAGTTTATAATACACGAGTTAATAAACAAAAATAATCAATCAACATATGTGAGCGTAATGGAATCCAATAAGGGACAATGGACCTACTGCAAGTGTTCATTAAAAAAAAGTATCTTTTTCAGTTATTTCCCGTGGATTTCTGGTGGCTTCATACGAAAGGCTAAAAGGACCTTTTCACTTTCGTGAAATATCACTTGTTATCATGTGGCTGTGTCCAGAAACAATAGATCTTGACGATGAGTGCATATTCATAATGTTCACTCAAGTAACGTAATTGCTATTTACCTGTAATTACGATAGCAATAGGTAATACCCATTGGGGGGTGGGGGGAAGGGAAACACAAAGAAGAAGAAAATCTAAATTTTGAAAAGGCCATGTTCGACAGAGAGAGAGAGAGAGAGAGAGAGAGAGAGAGAGAGAGAGAGAGAGAGAGAGAGAGAGAGAGAGAGAGAGAGAGAGAGAGAGAGAGAGAGAGAGAGAGAGAGAGAGAGAGAGAGAGAGTTGTTGTTGTTGTATCAAATTTTATTCATCAGATTAACATAAGTTGTACTGATAGAGAGAGAGAGAGAGAGAGAGAGAGAGAGAGAGAGAGAGAGAGAGAGAGAGAGAGAGAGAGAGAGAGAGAGATTGCTTGTCCAACCACTCAAATAAATACTTTGAATTTTGTTCTTGGCAACTCTGGTAAGAGAAACGTCTCCACGACGACTTATAGACGGCTGTCCGGGGGGCAAACTTGTTTTTTCCAACCTAGTTCCAGTCATTCGCCCAAAAAGGCAATCACCGAAGTCGAACGAAGCTCTTCGATGTGTTACGAAATGATGCTTGCATGACTACGACTAGCTGACATTAAAAATGATCGCTGTTGCTTCTAATTCTGTTCGATTTACACAGATTTAGCATATCGCAACGGTATACTTTGTTAATATGAGCATAATATGAGCACAATTATTATCGACCATATTTAATAGTTGCGTTCCTTGATTTGCATTTTGTTAGTTCTCAGCAGTAAAGGCTAATAATAGCATTGCCCATTTCCTGCCTAGAACCAAGTAGACACTGTTATACAGTATATTATAAGTCAGTCTCCGCGCAGCGAAAAAGATCACTAGCTGAATATAATTATTAGACCTGTATTGTTTGTTTTTTACGTAAATAAATGTATAAACTATATCTATTCTAATTAATAATATTTAGACCTATACTTTATAATATTCGAATCTTGAAAGTTTCGGAAAAGGACGAGTAGGGCTAAGCGAATTTTTTTTTAATAACTCGAGATCAGAGTTAAATTAATAGTTAGTTATTCATTGCTTACAGGGTCCAGCGGACTGCAAAGAGCCGAATCAGAACCACAAAATCAAGACAACTCGAGATCAGAGTTAAATTAAAAGCTTATTAGTTATTCATTGCTTACAGAGTCCAGCGGACTGCAAAGAGCCGAATCAGGACCACAAAATCGAGACCACAACTTCGCAAGTAGTAGTAGTAGTAGTAGTAGTAGTAGTAGTAATAGTAGTAGTAGTAGTAGTAGTAGTAGTAGTAGTAGTAGTAGTAGTAGTATAGTTATTTAGTTAAATCTTTAATTTATTTATTTGTTTTGTTTGTGTGTTATCATTATTATTATTATTATTATTATTATTATTATTATTATTATTATTATTATTATTATTATTATTATTATTTGTTTATTATTATTATTATTATTATTATTATTATTATTATTATTATTATTATTATTATTCCTACTTTTAAAAAAAAGAAAAAAGAATAGTGTGCTGCTGTGCGTGCCCAATGGTGTAAATATGGTCAGTGACGTTTTGTTTGTTTTTGCTGAAGTTGGGTGTAACCCGAAATATTCAGATAGTGTTACTGGTTATTTTTTCTTGATTTTCAATATCTTATTTTAAAAAAAATTTAAATAACGAACAAAATAACAAAAAAACAACTTTTAAAAAAACCAAAACAAATTGAACGTTCCAATTGCAGCTATGAAAATATTGAATATGAATAAATGGAATGCCGCGAAGCTCTAACTATTGCTTAGTTGCTCTTGAAACCTGGTGTTGAGGAAGCTACATTCATATGTGACGGTCCTAGTCACAGGGTAGGCGGTGGTGGAATATTTAATTCCCGCCCATGAAAACATGTGGCTGTGAAACAATTTGAACCCAGCCTTATCTAGCTGAGCAACCACGTTCAGCTCTTTTCTCGTCACGTTCGGATTGTTCATCTCCCACAGGTGGAACTCCACCAAGAACTGCTTGATCGTGATTAGCTCCCCTGCTGCCGCCATTTCAGGCAAGACAGCCCACTCGGCTCCTTCCGTGTCAATCTTGAGTATGTCCACAGTTCTCTGCAACAGCCAGCGAAAAATCAAATATAAAACAGACATTCAGCCACCGCATCCACTCCTACCTCAACCCCATCTCCACCCTCGCTCCCAATAAACTCAGAACAATCTCTGGAGCATCCAACACATAACCCAATAGTCCAAAATAAACTACAAATGTTAATGTCCCGTGAGATGTTTGATGCCATGTACCAGTAAAATTATCCATTCCCCAGCCATGATTATGCTTTTTTAATATAAAACATCATAATTATTGCGCCCAGTGGGCTAATTCACCAACAGAAGTCGAATAAAATTGCTAACAAACCTATGTTTTGGCATAAAGAATCGGACAACTATCATGTACTGGGTGTAACTGGCGTTAATCCATTGCCGGCGATGCGCGTCATAGGATGTGTGATTCGGTTTTATGATTGCCAGCGTAGCACGTCTTACGTTTACGTTTCATAAATTTAAAGTCCCCAAAACATGAGCATATAGGAGACTAAGTTGGTAGTTGGTTAGATCAACGTCCCCGGACACAGTAGTGTATAGGGAACTGAGATAGCACGTCTGAGTTAGTTAGTTAGTTGAATAGATACCCCTTGGGGTCATGAGCAATCTTGCCACTGTAGATTGTTCAAACCTATAAAGGGAACAGTGAAAGCCACAGTTGAAAACCTGTCTTTCCTTTATAGGCAAGACAGATTCACTGCGGCAACAGTACCCCCGTTGGAGTGCCGGGGGTTTTCAGTATAAATAGTATCCCCACTTTATGGAAATTTAGTGCTTTAAATTCCCACTGTCGCTGTCTTCCTCATTTACTCTTTCCTATTCCTGCTCTGTCCTTCACTCTGCTATACTATCTTCTTCTTCGCTAGATCAATGACCTACCTTTTTTCTTGAAAACTCTTCCTGGACAAGACTCCTTGTTTGTGTATGAGGTCTGTTGGATCAGCTTGGGAGTGTTGGACGCTTTCTGCCGGGTGGTCACTAGGGCTTCCTATGATTGTACTATTTAGCACTATAGGCATTTTATATGTATGTGTTTTGTTGATGATTTATAATGATGTTTGTATTCTATTTTGTTTTTGTAACCGGGGGTTCGCGTAGTTGAGGTCAACCCTCAGCCGTCCCTCGCGTGGGATGTCTTTATTGTAAAGTGCCTGGCCGGTGGAGGGCATTCAATTTTCCCACTGGGGTTGTTTCAGCAGATCTTTTATGCGGATCGGGGGTTGTCCGGTCCTGATTTGGCTCGGAAGAGTCCGCTGGACCTAAAGCAACAATAAATCAATCAATCAAGTTGAATAGATTAACGTCCCCGGACGCAAACTTGTTTTTTCCAACCTAGTTCCAGTCATTCGCCCAAAAAGGCAATCACCGAAGTCGAACGAAGCTCTCCGATGTGTTACGAAATGATGCTTGCATGACTACGACTAGCTGACATTAAAAATGATCGCTGTTGCTTCTAATTCTGTTCGATTTACACAGATTTAGCATATCGCAACGGTATACTTTGTTAATATGAGCATAATATGAGCACAATTATTATCGACCATATTTAATAGTTGCGTTCCTTGATTTGCATTTTGTTAGTTCTCAGCAGTAAAGGCTAATAATAGCATTGCCCATTTCCTGCCTAGAACCAAGTAGACACTGTTATACAGTATATTATAAGTCAGTCTCCGCGCAGCGAAAAAGATCACTAGCTGAATATAATTATTAGACCTGTATTGTTTGTTTTTTACGTAAATAAATGTATAAACTATATCTATTCTAATTAATAATATTTAGACCTATACTTTATAATATTCGAATCTTGAAAGTTTCGGAAAAGGACGAGTAGGGCTAAGCGAATTTTTTTTAATAACTCGAGATCAGAGTTAAATTAATAGTTAGTTATTCATTGCTTACAGGGTCCAGCGGACTGCAAAGAGCCGAATCAGAACCACAAAATCAAGACAACTCGAGATCAGAGTTAAATTAAAAGCTTATTAGTTATTCATTGCTTACAGAGTCCAGCGGACTGCAAAGAGCCGAATCAGGACCACAAAATCGAGACCACAACTTCGCAAGTAGTAGTAGTAGTAGTAGTAGTAGTAGTAGTAGTAGTAGTAGTAGTAGTAGTAGTAGTAGTAGTATAGTTATTTAGTTAAATCTTTAATTTATTTATTTGTTTTGTTTGTGTGTTATCATTATTATTATTATTATTATTATTATTATTATTATTATTATTATTATTATTATTATTATTATTATTATTATTTGTTTATTATTATTATTATTATTATTATTATTATTATTATTATTATTATTATTATTCCTACTTTTAAAAAAAAGAAAAAAGAATAGTGTGCTGCTGTGCGTGCCCAATGGTGTAAATATGGTCAGTGACGTTTTGTTGGTTTTTGCTGAAGTTGGGTGTAACCCGAAATATTCAGATAGTGTTACTGGTTATTTTTTCTTATAGATTTACCAAAGTTTTCAGATGATTTAAAGAAATTTCCGCCCGCCACGCAACATGTTTTTAATACGTGTTTCTCATTAAAATACATATCATTGAAATACACATAACACATGTACGGTATCAGTTAAAAAGAATAATATTAGTTAAATAAATAATTGCTTTGGTGCTTGCAATAAAAATGTCACTGTTTTTTTGAGACCATTATAAACTTGTTTTGCCTTGTTGTGCTGAAGTGACATCAACGTATCCATAGCGCTTTGAAGTTTTGTCATGGTTTTATTGTTGATATAGATGTGAAATCCTTGTATGTGTGCTTTATGTGTTATGTATTACTTTTACTCCTTATTACTAATTGTGTCAGTATATTATTCATCATAAAATAATAATAATAATAATAATAATAATACTGCTTCAAAATGCAAATCTCGACTTGAGCTTGAAGCTGTGCAGATCGAAATAGAATTAGATCTAGCAGCAGCTATTTTTATGCACGGATGTTTCACCACAGGCTCTGAAGTCTTTTCTTTTGTCTTTGTAAACTCCTAAATACGTACGTAGTATAGTATGTAATTGAGGCCTACGAAAGACGAGAATTCCCAGCCTGTGGTTTCACGTAGTCCTGCCAGCATTCGTTCGTAAAACATCGGATAGCTCCGCTCGACTCGGAGAGCTTCGTTCGACTTCGGTAATTGCCTTTTTCGGGAAAGTGACTGGAACTAGGTTGGAAAAAACAAGTTCGCTCCCCGGACACATAAGCGTATAGGGGACGATTCTCTCAGCACGTCTGAGTTTTTTTTTTGTTTTTTTTTTTCTTTTTGGGTTAAATTTACGTCCCCGGACACATTAAGCGTATAGGGGACGGGTGAAACACCACTCTAACGTCTGAGGATCGGTAGTAGCACGTCTGAGGATCGGTAGTGTCCGTTATAAGCAACCCAACTACTAAAGGGAGAGTACAACTGGGAGCAAGACTAAGAATTTCTAATAGGCTTGTTATCTCCCTTTAACTATAAAACCATGTATTAAAGTGTAAAACCAAGTATTTTTACTGTGAGAGTAATGTTAATTTTACAGGTGACGTCCGTGTTTTATTTAATTTCCAAAATGGCAGCCAATTCTAATATGACAATTTTATATGTACTGATCTACAAAACCATTCATAAATATTTTGATACATAATGCTAATGTTTTTTTTAAATTAATTTTTTTATCATTAGTGCAAAAATGACATGTTTCGTGGTGAAAGTACTATATATTCTGGATATCAAAAACGTTTAGGATTTTTGCGCACAGTGTGGAAATTTGAGTGCTATTTTCTTTAAAAGGCGAATAAGTGTATTTTCTATTGTTTATTTCTTGAAAGAACATGCCATGATCTTTACAAAAAATATATAGTTTTCCTATATTATCTTTTAAATATTAGGCCATTGAATTTTCCAAAATACGCTTAAATAGTGTGGCTTGAGGGAATAAACATGGCAAAAACGTTCTGCCTCCAATGAGTTAAAGAGAAAAAAAGAACAAAGAAAGAACATGCAGTGCTACGATCATGCCTTTGGGTTAGGAGATAGTTAAGCTATTAATGATTCATTCAATACACATACATTAGAATGTCCCAGAAGCTTCTTGATATCAGTGAAGGTTTCGATTCGCCAGTCACGCCCAGGGTCATTTTTATGCCACATAGACTTGTCCTCAACCTGTCCTCCTATGCCCAGCTTGTAAAATGTCACCTTGTCTGATCGCCGGAAGCTCTTCTGCATGCTGCCAAACCCAAGACAGCGCCATTTTATTTAAATTCATACTACAATGGTACACCTATTTAAAGATGTAGGCCATATTCCACAAATTTGGAAAATGAAATTGACCAAAATTGTTAAGGAACGAAGACATACGAATCACCGACGTAGATATCACTGACAAAATGAAGGCTAAAGACTTAATGCCCTAATGTCAGATATGCTGTAACTAATTTAGGCAAATCAGTTCAGAACAGTTCACATATCACAGTGACAGATAAAACCTAGGTCGACATGATAAATGACACTGTATACATTGTAATCAAAGACTTTGGGTATTTTGTAACCCTTCTTAAATAGCGCTTTTCCAGCTCATGAGCTGCTCAAGGCGCTGGCCGATACAGGATTTAACTCAACCGTCCGAGGCGCTCACTTGCAGCCTGTGGGGGCATAGTTTGACGCCCAGACAACTGAGCACAATCCTGGGAGATTGGCGAAAGGGGAGAATGGACCCAGTGCTTGCTCGGTGTTTTTGTGTAGGCGCCACCCACCCGTCTAGTGGCAGGCAGGATCGTTTTAGTCCGTGCCATGGAATGCGTGCGTGCACAGGTTAGACCTCTTATCAGAAGGAGTAATGATATACACGGTCTTTGGTATAATGATACATTCTTACAGGTTCACGAACATTCACGTACAACGCATTAAAATACCATTTTAAAAATTAGTCAAAAAAAGCAGTTTAATGTGTAAATTGACATGAGGTAAAAAGGTCCGTCAGGGGAAACACTACTGTACCTCGGATCAAAGGAGAAGACGTCACATCCGTAAAATCGTGCTGCATCGTCGTCAAACGAGAAATCGTTTCTGATACTGCACAGAAGGCCTATGATCATTAGTGGTGCTAAATGTTAATTATGAATCTACTGTATAACTTGATAGTAAATGACACTAAAAGTTATCCTCCCAAACACAAACTCTATGAGTTCCTCGAGGAAGCAATTTTAATGGCTGATTGTTAGTGTGTCAATTATCAATTGCAGGCACTATGATGATTGGTAGAGCACAATGTTTCACAAGTACTTTGTGTGCCATTGAATACAAAAGACATTTACGAGCAAATAATCTCATTTTAAATGCATTGAAACTGATCAACAAATTCGCCAAATGGCAAATTGTGCGAAGTTGCAAATATAAAGTCACGTTTTCCGGTATCCTTTGTCGTAGGGGAGAAACGCGTTTGTTACCTCCCTTCCTCAGAGGCAGCTTCATCAGGGCAGTGCCCATTTTTTTCCTCGCTGCCAAACCTTTTCCGTTTGTAAACGGAGCCATGTACCCATACACAAGTGGATGGACTGACGTGCGTTGTGCGCTGTTTCACTCTTTGGGCCGTTCAATGGTTACATCCAAATAGGGCCTACTATCCATTCCTATCCAAGTTGTGTACAGAGTCGATGCTTTGCGAAACTTTTCCCCAAACTACCCGAAGTGCTACGTTATCGTGCTGCCACAACGGATACCGAAGCTGTATTAATTAACTACTGACCCGAAAGAGTAGACAAGGCAACTTTGAGAAGGTCGGTAGGGCAAATCATCACACACTTTGTAACCACCGTCAACCAACTGGCCCAGCTTCACCATTTGCATGCACTGCTTTGCCGGGTTGTCAAGATACCTATGAAGAGAGAAAATTGCCAGCCCTGAGAATGATGATGATGATGATGATGATGATGGTGATGATGATGATGATGATGATGATGATAATGATAATAATAATAATGACGAGGATGATGAAAGGACTGAATTGGTTTCTCTCATAACAGAAGACATAGGCCAAGCAGACGAACATGCATATATGTCAAAATCATTCTTCATTAAACTTATTTAGTTGATTTTTTGTTAGCTTCTACCAACTATTCATTTCGCTATAGCCTCAAAATAAAATTTGCAATGAATTACAAACCTGTGATAAAGATAGATCAAGTTTTTGGAAGGCAAAGAGGACAGTTCCTCCAAGGTAGGCAGCTCCCCAAAGGGCTGAAATGTATCAAGGGATGATCCATTTTAAGCGGTTTCACGCACTGTCACATTTCACACTCTATATAACAACAATTTATATCTCTCTCCCCTCCCCCTTTTACTCCTCCCCTTCTTTCAATCAATCTCTTTCATCGATCTATCTAAAAATTTACATTGCTAGCTATAACGAGAAAGCAAAATACAATGAATAAGAAATAACTACAACATTGTGCGCGTTTGCGAGTTGTGTGTGTATGGGTGTGTGTGTGAAAGAGAAAGAGAGAGAAAGAAAGAGCGAGAGCGAGAGAGAGAGATAAAGAGAGAGAGAGAGAGAGAGAGAGAGAGAGAGAGAGAGAGAGAGAGAGAGAATACCTGTTTTAGCTGTCTGAGGTACTTCATATTCTCTTCCTCTGTAGATGCTGACTGAGAGGTCTCCTGAAAAATAAAATGCATTCGTTTTAGCACAGAATACAGACCGGAACTCGGAAACAACTGAACTCTAATTGGGTTCCAAAGAGAGAGAGAGAGAGAGAGAGAGAGAGAGAGAGAGAGAGAGAGAGGGCGGGAGGGAGGGAAGGATTGGGAGAGGGAGGAAGTGGGGAGAGAGAGAGATACGTGATACGTGATACGTGATTTATTCCCATAGGGCACACCCCATCAGGAAGGGATGTGTAAAACAAACAAAATGCACATCATAATTTATAACAAACAAAATAAAAAATTGTACAAATAAATGGTCACAATATCATAATAATCAAGAAATCAAGAAAGCGCTATTTCCCTTGCCTTGAAAGCTTTATACAAATAAATACAGACATTTTTAATGATATTCATGTTTGTTGAAGACAAAAGTAGATGCATATGAAATGCACTGGGCCTTCTATAATACTTTCTAGGAATCAATTCCATCCTTAAACATTCATAGAAAGGACAACAAAAAAGGATATGTATTTCGTCTTCAGTTCCAACATTACATAATGGACAAATCAAATCCTGCAGGCGATTATATCTATATCTATAATAATGGACTCTAAGATCAGAAACGCCGAAGCGAAACTTGCTCATAATATATTTTAAATGGCGATTAATATCACAAAACAGATACGTAGGAATTTGATTTGGTGGACAACAAAAGGATCTATAAGTATAGAACCGTTCACTTTCATTCAGATGAGCGGTTACGTGTTGCCATCTACAATCAACTAAACGCTGTTTGAACAGACGTAGAAAAGCTTTATCACAACCAACACCTTGTTCTTGCCATTCAAAAACAAAACCATTTTCATATAAACAAGTTCTTACATTAGAAACCCAAGTTTTCTTTCCTCGAGAGTCAAGATCTTTTAGCATTAGGTAAGCCTTCTTTGGGATTCTGTCAACAGACATTTGCAGCAATTTTATCCAGTATCGAAGACAATTAACAACAGAGTTAATAACTATTGGATACCTGTTCAATTCTTTATAAACAAAATCGTTTGGAGTACGTAAATTTACATTTAAGAATTTCTTTAAGCCAAACAAATGTACTTTCTCACAAAGATTTGCAGCCTTTTCAAAACCCCAAACTTCAGAACCATATTGCAAAATCGGTTGCACCTGACAGTCGAACAGTTTTATAAATACATCTAAAGAATGGTTATTGAGAAAACGCAGCTTTTGGATAATGCACAATAATGCTTTTTTACCTTTAGCTGACAAATCTGTACATGCAGCAGAAAAACTAAGTTTTGTTGAAAAATAAATACCCAAGTACTTATAAGCATTTACAACAGGTATAATAGCTCCATCAAAATACCAGATTTCTCTAGCAGCCAAATACCCCCCTTTTCTAAACACAATAACATTGCTTTTTTCCAAATTTACCTTTAAACGCAATGCGTGGGCTGTATCTTGTAAATTTCTTAACTGATTTTGGAGGCCTATTACAGTTTCTGAAAACAGAACAACATCATCTGCCAGGAGAAGTACAAAAAGTTCAAAAGCATCGATAGTAAAGGTTACACCATGACGCCCCTTTCTAATAACTTCTACAGCAATTTCATTGATAAATAAGGAACATAAAATAGGGCTGCATATATCCCCTTGTTTCACTCCCTGTGAACAAACAACGGAGTGAGTCAATTCTGCACCACATCGTACACGCGCTTTTACACTCACATACATACTTCTCAAACAAGAAAACAGTTTACCTTTCACACCGTTCTTAAGCAATATGGGCCACAATAGATTGCGATTAATCGAATCAAAACATTTTTCAAAATCGATAAAAGCAACGTACAACTTGCGATTCTTAAGAAATTGTTTCTGGACACAGGACAACAGTGTAAATAAATGATCAGTAGTTGAATAGCCGCGCTTAAAACCAGCCTGACATTCACCAGTTAAATTATTATCTTCGGCCCATGTTTGTATCCGTCTATTAATGATAAACCCATATACTTTGCTACTAACATTACAGAGACTGATACCTCTATAATTGTTAGGATTATCTACATCACCCTTTTTGTACAGTGGCAAAATAATTGATTCGGACCAACTGTCAGGATACATCCCCTTGTCAAAAAGAGCGTTCAAAAATTTTACAAGAAAAGGCATAATATATTCGGCCGAAAATTTAAAAAAATCTGAGTTGATGAAAGGCTTTAAGTCTATTCATAGAATCTGCACATATACGGAAATGGCTCAACGGCTTGTTCCTTTCATCTTATAACGACCGTGGAGTTGATGCATATCGCTGGACTGTAGTTCATCCAAGCATTAGCGAAGGCGACGCCAGGGTAAAAATGATGCGCCAGCGCTCTTAACTACTGTCCAGGGAGTAATTCATCATACAGTGCACGGATATGGACAAATCTTCCTGCGGAATTAACCAATTCCCTGGAACCAATGAACTGCAAGCTCATTTGTAGTTAGGTTGCTCGGCTGCAGCTCGTTTGGCGTTGTTCTTGTTGTCTTATTTCTTTGTGGATAGAAGCTGCTATCGATAATTGGTTTACGACTATTTTATTGCAAGAAGAAATGACAACGTAATGCTCCAAGGAAGATTTTTCGAGCTTAGTTCATGATTTTCGTTTGAACACGCACGCCCGTGTACATTGAGAGCTTAATGAGTAAGCTATTTTGATATATTATATGGGCTTCAGCTTTCAGTTAGTCATGATTCGAGAAAAGAGAGAGAGAGAGAGAGAGAGAGAGAGAGAGAGAGAGAGAGAGAGAGAGAGAGAGAGAGAGAGAGAGAGAGAGAGAGAGAGAGATTAAAGTTAGGTCTGTTTGAGAAACTACTGCTCTTATTCGGGAGAGTGCTGGGGTCGAACCCTGCAACAACAAAGAACTTTCTGCCCTCATGTCTTTCCCTTACCTTTCCAATTCATGTGCCCATTGCCCACCATTGCGGTGCTGTGAAAGTGCACGCACCACAAATAATATTACCTGGTTGACTGAATTGATGTTGACAAAGCTGACTTCATAGGTAACAGTGCGAACAACCAGATACAATCCGTTAACTCTTGGCGCAGATTCCCGCAACACAGAGCGGAATATGCGAAAGCCGAACGCCTGGTGTAAATAACAGAAACAAAATCATCATCATCATCATCATCATCATCATCATCATCATCATCATCATCATCATCATCATCATCATCATCATCATCAACATCATCATCATCATCTGCAGCAGCATTAGTATCATCACCATTTTCTTCAGCGTCGTGATCCTCCTCATCATCATCACCACCATGATGACGATGATGACGTAACTTGTATAGCGGAGGTATCCACGGAAAAAGTTCATGTTTAATGCGCTTGAAAAGGGACAAGGGATTGGCCATCAGATGTTTAACCATCATCATCATCATTACCATCATCACCATCGTCAATACCACCATCACCATCATCATTACCACCAATACAATCTTATATAGAGCTTTTCCAGCTCAAGAGCTGCCCAAGATGCTAGTCGATACAGGATCTAACTCAAGCCGCCCGATGCGCCCACCTGCCACTTTTGAGCGCATAGTCTGACGCTCAGACGATTGAGCACAATCCTGGGCGACCGGGCCTGGGGAAAATGGACCTAGTGCATGCTGGGTGTTTTTGTGTAGCCGGCACTCATCCGTCTAGGACATGGGAATCGAGATTTTTAAAAGTCCATGCGATAGAATGCGTGCGTACTCAAACTAGACCTCGGTTTATACTCTCATCCGAAGGATCATCATCGACTCCACCACCATCATCATCAATAACAGTGATAGCACAGTACGTGTAAAGCTCTAAGGACTGCAAGACGTTGAAGAAGACTGTTGATGTCGCCATTAGCGTCGGCTGGTGTTGTAAGGGAGAGCATAAGCTGTCGCGTATGGCTTAACTCCCTTGTTAGCACCATCGTGCTCAGAACGTCCCACTCCTTTCCAGAAAGATCAAGCTTGATAAGGTCGATTGTAGTCTGAAAAGAGAACACGCATTTGATTTTAGAAAAAAGGCAGTTTGGTACAATGAGCACGCCACACACTATCCGTTAACAATGAAACTAAAATGACAACAGATGAATTAGGGTACCCTCTAATAATGCTCTCTAGCCTTTGGTCGTTATAGGGTTGCCTTTCCAAACGATTGAATAGTACTACTTAAGGCGTCCGCAAACTTATCAACGATCGGGCATTGAAAGTAGGAAATGGGATAAGCGGCGCGCTCAACTCTGTGGAAGAGTATTTAAGGGAAATAGAACGTTCTTCTATTTGTGGACAGCTGATGCGGCCAAAAATAAAGTGGCTGTCCACAGTTGATCATCGCAAAAGTGATGATCATTATGTATAATTAAGCCATTGGTGTATTTAAAGTGAGTCTCAGGTTCACAAAGTTTACAATCAAATTCTGCAAATATGAACACACGTTAAAAAAAAAGTATCAATATTAGCAGAAAATCGTCTCTTAGCGTGACCGAGAAACGTGTTAAGTGCTTTGGAACTTTGTCATTTGATTCAACAAGCGATAAAACAACAACTATCAAATTAGGTTCATAGCCCGGGGCCGTATCGCCAGGCAAAGAGGGAGAGGGGGGGAGGGAGCTGAGCGGAGGATAGGTAAGATATTAGATATTCGATGTTTATAGGGTCCAGCGGTCTGCTCAGAGCCGAGTCAGGACCTCCCAAAACTATTCAAAATCAGACTAGAACGCTAACATTAAAAAATGATAAAAGATGTTCCTAAAACTAGTATTACTGATGAAATGTAACTAAGTACACAAATAAGATGATATGACCTATATGCGATAAAAGAAACCAACATCAAGTAAAAATGTAAACAGGTTTTGACTATAGCAAATTTTCAAAATCTCATTATAAGGTATCGATGCCAGATTTGCAAAGATTGGTCTCTCTGGCGTTGTTTGAACAGATTCTTAAAATAATTCAAAGAATAACTACAACCAGGCAACAATATGAAAGATAAACCGAGATCGTTCATAAAATAAGAAACAGTATTTAACCAAGACAATTTATACTCACTATTATTAACAAACAAATAAGAGCACATCTAAACATAAACACCGACATTTTTGTGGAATCGTTACAACAATCGATACATAATTTATACTAAAAAGGTGTTTTCGCATTCTGGTCAAGGATTCAGATTTCCTGTAATATATCCTTGGAACTAATCACAATGTATAGGTTAGTACGGAACACTGACTCGTAAGAAGACTTGAAGTCTGTAAAAATCACCTCCCTCATCCCTCACAACAAGGCACCCTAAAATAATAGTCTTGATTTGGGATTCGTAGATCTGATTATCGTACATTTGAGAAATTACTTGCATCTTCCTTTTGGAGTCCTATTTTCTGTGTAACTTCAGTGAGGTTCTGTCTGGAAAAAAAAACCACACAAAAGAGACATTATTATCATTATTGTGGTTTTTTTAAATAAAAATTATGATTATTATTATGATGATGATTATGATGATGATGATGTTTGTAACTCTTCTTCTTCTTCTTCTTCTTCTTCTTCTTCTTATTATTATTATTATTATTATTATTATTATTATTATTATTATTATTATTATTATTAACAGTTCAAGTATATTTCACATTGATGTCTATATAATATTAAATTATTTTTTCCTCTCTGTTTCTCTCATAGGTTGCAATATTGGAGCCGAAATCCTTATTCTATTAAACATTTCAAATGGAAATTAAAAATATTATCTCTCTTAACTTACCCTGAATCAAAGGTATAGATTTTGCAGGCATAAAGATGGGTAATGTCATCCTCCACCTGTGCGTCTTGTTTACCAACCCTATTTTACACAAAATTCAGCGTTAGTGCTGTCATAGAGTGTTCTTTTTTTAATTTTACATTTAAATAAATGTTTTTTTTAATCAATGAATCAAAGTTAGCCTACTGACACTGAGTAAATTGTAAAAAACTAAATCCAGTCGATTATATTACAGTTCAGTTGTAAACAGCTAGTAAAGTATAGTATATTATAGTATATTATAGTATAGTATAGTATAGTATAGTATAGTATAGTATAGTATAGTATAGTATAGTATAGTATAGTATAGTATAGTATAATCAGAGATTTTATAAGGGGAGATGGGACACTGACGCTATTTCTTGACGTCACTGACGCTATTTCTTTCCCTGGCTCCTTGATCGACAAGAAGATAAAATCGCGCAGGGGCTGAAAACATTGTAGCGCTAACAACTGCCACAACTCCCGATATAATTTTGACTACAAAGGAAAGTAATTTCACCGGTTTCCAAAGGACAACCCGGTAAATCCTGATGTGTTTCCCCCTCACAATTCAGTGGTAACCAGGTTTTTAGCACAGTGTGTGAACGTACCTTGAACGAAAGATTCAGTGCAGAGTCTTGGTTATTTTCAGGAATCACAGGCCTGTTGCCGATTCCAATGTTCTCGATGGTTTGGTCATTGAAGGGTCTCTAAAACTGTTATTTTTGGCCAGGCCTATTCTAAAATAGTATAGCATAGTATAGCAGTGATTACATCGTAGGTTATCAGCTTTTTGCCCTCTCGATAGACGTGCATTTATGAGCATGCTAATTATTTGTCATACTGACAGGGTTTCATGCATTAGTGGTCTGATGAATTTTACCTTACATAAAGAGGTGGGGTAATGGAATCTCCACTTCAGTGGAGTACACTATGTTAGAAAAAAAACACTTATCTAGACCATTTTTAACTGCATGTGTTGTACCAACTGTGACAACATCCCTTGTCAGACTGTTCCATGTGTTAGTAACTCTGTTAGTGAAAAAGTGCTGGTAAAAACTAGTATGAACTGTTTTTTTATGTTAATTTATATTCATGAACTCGGGTAGAAGAGCTTTAACCCTTGTGGTTTTGGGGTCATAGTTGAGAAGGATTTGACACATCTCAATCATGTCTCCTCTTCGACATCTATACTCCAGGCTCGGAAACCGCTGGTACTTTAACCTACCCTCGTAACAGAGGTCCTTTAGACCTAAGATGCACCTGGTGAAATGTCTTTGTACATCCTCAATCTTGTTGATATGCTTTTTAAACTTAGAAATCTAAACCATATTTCCGTACTCCAGTATAAGCGAATAGAAACTTTGAACAGAGGGACCATTATTTCTTTGCTTTTAAATGTGAACGATCTTATTAATTCTGTTGGCCCTTTTTATAACGTCCATAATTTGATCTTCAAAGGAGAAATCTTTATCTACAATGACTCCCAAGTCTTTCTCACACTGAGTACTTTCCAATAATTTGACAGCTACGTAAAGTAGTCGTAGTTTGGGTTCTTCTTACCAAGGTGAATCACTTTACATTTGGCACTGTTAAAACGCATCACTTATCAGCCCACTGGACCAGTTTGTTTATTCTCCTCATTTTCCATTAAACTAGGTTTTAGTGTCATCAGCAAAGATCTGGACCACACAGTCAACCACCTCAGGCATATCATTAATATAATTAAAAATAGAGTGAAGGCCCAAGTGCGCTACCCTGGTGCATATCACTCGACACCACCTATTCCATAATTCTCTAATTTGGTTATGAGCCTCCGATTGTGATGTATCTTCCATAAGCTATGGTACGGTGCGACACCTATGAAACCGAAAGGATTTAAACTTAAAGCCAAAGGTAAAACTGACCTGAAGGACAAGGCCACACAGGAATCCCGAGGACGGTATTGCTCATCGTCACAAACAAAGTGGCCGTAAGCACGGAAATTGCCCATCTTCATCACGCGTCTGCACAGGATTTGCACGTTGTCCAAATAACTGTAAATAATGTAGGCTATGTCAAATATTTTGTACTGTGAGGAGCAGAGGAATGGGTCAAAATGGAAAGGGCAGAAGGACGAGAGGATGAATTGAGTTAATGTGGGAGATAAGATAAGATAAGGTTTAAAGAGTAAGCGCTGTGTGTGTTTTTTACAAATTGCCCTTAGGTTCTTGTACAACAACTATACAATAACTATTCAAGAGAGAGAGACAGAGACAGAGAGAGAGCACACGTTTATTTTAAATTGTAGAGTCAAAAGTCAAATAACAATATTAAAAGCACATACCTTACCTCAGGTCTTGTACAATAACTATTCAAGAGAGCGAGAGAGAGAGAGAGGGGGGGGGAAGAGAGAGAGAGAGAGAGAGAGAGAGAGAGAGAGAGAGAGAGAGAGAGAGCACAAGTGTATTTCAAACTGTAGAGACAAATGTCAAATAACAATATCCCAAACGGAAGAAGCAAAGGTTTTGGGATTTTTAGTGTTTCTACATTTTGTACCTTTACTGTCAACGTTTGGTTTGCCTGCCTTCTTTGTCAGCCGTGACGAGCAGGTGTTCACCCCAGTCCCCACCCCAGGCTTGGGGTCACTGAGCGCGCATTTATCCAGGTCAGTGCCAACAAGAACAGGTAACCAATGGTGATCAGGTGTTTACCAGCCTTGCCACTACTGACCCACATCTACTGAGTACATGTTCACTCTCTTCACACAAGCAATCCTCAGTTCAGTTCAATTTAGATTTACTGTCCCCGGACACTATGGCATATAGGGGACGATATTAAGAATTCATGACTAAAATTCATGACCACGGATTAAAATCATTAAAATACGTTAGCTTAATAATTTAATTATGTTAAAAGTATAATAAAATATGAGCATACGTAAGAACCCGGTTCGTAAGGACCCGGAAGAAGGTAATCTTATTATGATAAGACCGGTCGTTGGAGGTCAGTATAAGTGCGAACTCTAAGTAGGAGTAATTAGACGGACCCCAAAACATGGGGACACGGTATACCAATTACCAAGGGACAGGTTAAAAACAAGGTATTAAATTACAGATGTGGTAGACAGTACATAGGGTGTCCCACTCTACAGTTACAAAGGTAAAATAAAGAACTATACATGACAACTATAATAGCAACGCCCTGGCCGTCCGCCGTGGCCGTCGCGTGACAAAATAATAAGGATTATATAAAACTAGTGATTTTTGTACCCTGGCAAGCCAGGGTACACATGATGCTGTTTAAAATGTAGACAGAGAGAACTTTTGTCTGCGAGTTTCATTTGGACGATGATACCTCCCCATATCCCCCTTGATACCTCACCATACCCCCCCCCTGATATCTCCCCGTCCCCCCCCATGATGCCTCATCATACCCCCTTGATACCTCCCCGAACCCACTTGATACCTCCCCATACCCCCTTGATTCCTTCCATACCCCATTGGTTCCTAACTGTACCCTCCTTGATACTTTCCCGTTGATCGTTTCGCACCCGTATCCCCGTTATGCCTACCCATGCCCCTTTAAACCTACCCATAGCCCCCTTTTACCTACACGTACCACCCCATCCCGATCCTTGGTAGTAATAATAATAATAATAATAATAATAATAATAATAATAATAATAATAATAATAATAATAATAATAATGAATATAGAATAATACAAATAGAAATAAGAAAAAAAAAAACCAAGGTTTTAAAATAAAATTTGATATTAGATAGTATAATTGTTATTATAAGAATAATAATAATAATAATTATTATTAGTTTATAAATAATAATAATAATAATAATAATAATAATAATAATAATAATAATAATAATAATAATAATAATAATAATAATAATAATAATAATATTGAATATAGAATAATACAAATAGAAATCATAAAAAACACCAAGGTTTTAAAAGAAAATTTGATATAAGATATAATAATAATAATAATAATAATAATAATAATAATAATAATAATAATAATAATAATAATAATAAAAATAATAATAATAATAATAATAATTTATTATTATTAGTTTATAAATAATAATAATAATAATAATAATAATAATAATAATAATAATAATAAAAATAATGATAATAATAATAATAATAATAATAATAATAATAATAATAATAATAATAATAATAAATTCCTATCCTATCCTATCCTGTCCCATAACCCGAAGGTCGTAGGGGCACCACAGATGATCGCTTAACCAGCATACTCCATCTTTCTCTGTCCTCAGCAGCCCTCATGGCTTCGCTCAGTGTCAAACCAGTCCATTCTCGAATGTTGTCCTCCCACCTCTTTTTCGGTCTCCCCCTTCTTCTACCTCCTTGCACTGTGCCTTGCAGAATGGTCTTTGCAAGGCCTGATGATCTGGTGACGTGGCCATACCATCGGAGTTTCCGTTTCTTCACCACTGTGAGCAGGTCATCGTGTTGTCCAATGGCTTGTGTGATGGTCTGTCGGACTTCAACGTTGGTGATGTGTTGGGTATAGGAAATGCACAGAAGTCTTCTGTAGCACCTCATCTCCATGCTTTGTATTCTTCGTTGGAGATCTGCTGTGAGGGTCCATGCTTCGCAAGCATATAGGAAGATGGAGATGACCAGAGAGCGCAGCAGTCTTACTTTGGAATGTAGACTGATGGTTCTGTCTTTCCAAATGGGCTTCAACCTTGTCAGGGCAGCAGTTGTTTGTGCGATCCTGGAGAGGACTTCCTGTCGAGACCCATTGTCTGACACAATGGCTCCTAAATATTTGAAGCTGTGCACTGTGTTGAGGGATTGGCCTTGTACTTTGATGTCCGTGTTGATGCCATTGGTGTTGTTGGTCATCATTTTGATCTTCTCTGCACTTATTTCCATTCCATAAGCTCTGGAGGTGGTGTCAAGCCTCTGTACAAGCTGTTCAAGTTCTTGTTCCTCTCCAGCCAATCCATCAATATCATCCGCAAAACGAAGATTGGAGATTGCTCTGCCCCCTATGCTGACTGTGCCTTCGTGATCTGCAAGAGCATCTGACATGATGCGCTCTAGGAAGATGTTGAAGAGTGTTGGAGAGAGTAGGCATCCTTGACGCACACCGATTGTTGTTCTGAACCAGTTCCCGATGACGCTGTTATGGAGGACTGCACTGGTAGCCTTGTCATACAGGCTTTTGATGACTTCTATAATTTTAGGGCTGATGTTGTACACTTTCATGGTTGCCCATAGAGCTGCATGCCAGACTCGGTCAAATGCCTTCTTGAAGTCTATGAACACATGATATAGATGTTGTTGGTGCTGTAGGTATTTCTCACAGATTATTCTGAGGTTGAAAATCTGTTCAGTGGTACTTCGCCCTGCCATGAATCCTGCTTGTTCTTCAGCTATGATTTGTTCAGCTTGTGGTTTCAACCTGTTGAGTATTATTTTCAGGAGGACCTTGCTGGGATGGCTGATGAGGCTGATGGTGCGGTAATTTTCACACTCCTGAAGGTTACCTTTTTTGGGAAGAGTGATGACAAGCGACTGGGTCCATGGTGTAGGCCATGCCTCACTCTGCCAGATCTTGTTACAGATAATGGTGAGAGCATCAGTCATCGCTTCTTCTCCTGCTTGTAGCAGTTCCGTTGGTATGTTGTCCACTCCCGCTGACTTCCCTTTCTTCAGCGATTGCACTGCTGCCTCAACTTCTTCCCGGAGAATTGGGAGGATTTCTTCTTCTTCTCTGCTCTCGGGACATGCTAGAACTGATGGGTCTCCATTTGGTGTATGGTTGTAAAGGTCAGAGCAGTACTCTGTCCATCTGTCCAAGACTTCTTGTTCTTCTGTAAGGCAAATGCCAGACTTGCTTTGGATAGTGGAGACTTTGGGCTGTTTAACACTTGTCAGCCGCTTCACAGTCTGGTAGGCCTTCTTGCTGTTGTTCTTGTTCAGATTGTTCTCTATTTCCTGGCATTGATCTTCTATCCAGTTCTCCTTTGCTGTGCGCATGCCTTTTCGGATGTCATTGTTGATTTTTCGGTAGACATCAGCTCCCTGTGAGGTGTTCTTTTTCTTTTTTAACTCTCTTCGTTTATCACACAGATCCAAAAGTTCAGGTGTGATCCACGGCTTCTTCTTTGGTCGGTGCTTGCCAAGGATCTCAGTGGCGGCATCTGTTACAGCTGAGTTGAAGGTATTGGTCATGGTGTTGACATCTACTTCGCCTGCCCCCAAAATAAGCAGTGGTGCAAATTTCCCTCCAATTGTGGCCTGAAATATTTTTGCCACCTCCGGGTCTTGCAGTTTGTCCAGGTCGAACTTCAGCCTAGTGCACTTTGCTGTATTTACTCTCTTCAAATGGAGCCGGAAAGACATCATCACGAGATCGTGGTCACTTCCAATGTCTGCTCCTGGAAAAGTGCGTGTCCTGCCAAAGTTGATGCTTGATCTGAAGCGTTTCTTGACCATGATGTAGTCGATCTGGTTGTGATGTTCCCCGCCGGGACTGTGCCATGTCCATCGTCTGGATTTTTTGTGGAGACCAAGCGTGTTTGCCAGTACCAGATTGTTGTATCTGGCAAACTCCAATAGCCTCAGACCCCTGTCATTTGTCTCGTTGTTGCAGTGGGGTCCGCATGTGTCTCCCCAGTTGTGGTGCGCATCTTGGCCAACCTTGGCATTCCAGTCGCCTTGCACTATGACTATGTCCTTCTTCGGCACTTGGTCAAGGACCGCCTGTATATTTTCATAAAAATCCTCCACTTCGCTGTCTTCATAGTCTGATGTTGGGGCATAGGCCTGGATGATGGTAATGTTGAAAGGGGTTGCTCTCAGACGGATGGTAATGAGTCTACTGGAGACTGGGCGGCAACCCATGACAGTGGCTAGAATGTTCTTGTGGACCAAGAATCCAACGCCGTGTTCGTGCCTGTCATCTCTACCGCAATAATAAATTAAAGGTAAAAAGCCTAAATTAAAAAGAAAAATATCCATATTTTAGTGTACTAAAAAAAATAAAATAAGGGGCCGGGTGAGATTTGAACTTCGGTCACACTGCACGGTAGGCGAATGGTTTTACTAACTAAGCTACCAACGCTTCCTAGAAATACCATCAATTTTTTGGTCTATATGGGAAAACATGCTGAAACCTCAATTTGATTTTTAATGGAAGCGCGCGGAATGAGGCTATTACAGTTTGTGGACATTTTGTTTATTTATTTATCTCAGAAACGGTTAAACGTTCGGTAAGGAAATGTCGGCTAAAACGATTTCGCTGGTTTTGAGCACACAGCAGGCCTACTACTACTACTACTACTACTACTACTACTACTACTACTACTAATACTACTAATACTACTACTAATAATAATATTAAATATAGAATAATACAAATAGAAATCATAAAAAACACCAAGGTTTTAAAATAAAATTTGATATAATAATAATAATAATAATAATAATAATAATAATAATAATAATAATTTATTATTATTATTATTATTATTATTATTATTATTATTATTATTACTATTATTATTATTATTAGTTTAATAATAATAATAATAATAATAATAATAATAATAATAATAATAATAATAATAATAATAATAATAATAAATTAAAGGTAAAAAGTCTAAATAAAAAAAATCCATATTGTAGAGTTAAAAAAAAAAACTTAAAAAAAAATATGGCCCGCGTGAGTATCGATCTTGGGTCGCCCGAAACCGTAGGCGAAAGATTAACTTACTAAGCTATCAAGGCTTCGTAGAAAAACCATGAATTTTTTGGTCTATATGGGAAAACATGCTGAAACCTCAATTTGATTTTTAATGGAAGCGCGCGGAATGAGGCTATTGCAGTTTGTGGACATTTTGTTTATTTATTTATCTCAGAAACGGTTAAACGTTCGGTAAGGAAATGTCGGCTATAACGATTTGGCTGGTTTTGAGCACACAGCAGGCCGATCAGCAGCGCTCAGCACCTGCCCAGATCAGCGTCCATAGGAGACAAACTTTATAGTAGAGGCGAAGAAGGACTTCCGGCTAAGCAATTTATATATATAGATTACTACACAGAGACAGACCGCCTCGGCCATACAGCCTGAGTTAGGCAGGTAGCATCGTATGGTTGGTTAAAAGCATAAAGTTGGCCTATAGAGGCAATCAAAATAGTGTTTAAAAAAAAATAAAAGAGAATAATAATAATAATAATAATAATAATAATAATAATAATAATAATAATAATAATAATAATAATAATAATAATAATAATAATAATAATAACAGTTTTAAAAAAAATTATTGGGTCCACGGCTATACTCGGAGGCCTAGCAGTCACCCTAACTGCCACCGGCAACATGGCCATTAAAAGTGACATAAAAGGGGAGCCATTGACGGGCAGTACGGCATAATCCGGGAAATAAAATAAGGATAAAAGCAGCACCAAGGCTATTAATATAATACAATTTATTAAAAGGTAGGTCAGCACCATGGCTATGTACAAGGGCCTAGCAACCGCCCGTTATGCCTGGCAACATGGCCCTTAGTCGTGGCATCGGGGGCGGGCCATCGGAAGGCCCCACGGAAGACCATCATATATATACCGTTAATATGTACAGCACCCTGGCTATTCACACAAAAAAACCAAAAAACCAAAACAAAACAAAACAAAAAGTGTCAGTCATGGGAACGCACACCCAGGACCCATAGGAGCGATTGAAGGTGTGCGCCATGGGGTAAAAAGTGTCAATCCAAAAGAGGTCAGTCATGGGACCGCACACCCAGGACCCAAATGATCGACTGAAGGTGTGCGCCATGTGGTAAGGGAGGTCAATCCAGAGAGGTCAGTCAAGGGACCGCACACCCAGGACCCAAATGATCGACTGAAGGTGTGCGCCATGTGGTAAGGGAGGTCAATCCAGAGAGGTCAGTCATTGGACCGCACACCCAGGACCCAACTGATCGACTGAAGGTGTGCGCCATGTGGTAAGGGAGGTCAATCCAGAGAGGTCAGTCATGGGACCGCACACCCAGGACCCAAATGATCGACTGAAGGTGTGCGCCATGTGGTAAGGGAGGTCAATCCAGAGAGGTCAGTCATGGGAACGCACACCCAGGACCCAAATGATCGACTGAAGGTGTGCGCCATGTGGTGATACATGTAGGTGTCGGTCAGTGAATGTCAGTCATGGAATCGCACGCCCAGGACACAAAGGGTCAACTGGGGGTGTGCGCCGTGTGGTAAGAAAGGTCAGTCATAGGACCTAATGCCCAGGATCCAAGGGAACAACTGGGCACAAGTCATGTAGTAGGGAAACATTGTACAATTGGGTGTCGAGAGCATTCCGAACAGGCCGCTCACAGCAACGAACCCACCTCGGATCCTGCGATAAGTCCTGCGACCATCAGAAGAAGGCCGGGGCCCCTGATCTCCAACGCAGCTCGAAGACCCTCCATGTTCCCAGGGAGCCTCATCTCTACACAAAGGGCCCGGAGGGGGTCAAAATGGGCAGCCAGCTGGTTGCAGCAGAAGAGACAATGCAGAAAACTAACTGGGGCGAGACAGACACATCTGGCCCCAGTCCATCTGGACCTCCAATGGCCAGCAAGAAGTCGCATAGTCGGGGATGGGGGCGAAGGGGGCTTGCTGGATGTATTTGTGTGGCTGGTGCTCACACGCCCAGGACATGAGCGTTAGGAGCTTTAAAGTCCGTGCGATGAAGTGGGCGTGTGCACAGATTAGACATTGGTAAATACTTTCATCGGAAGGAGTACATTTACAAAGCGTATCTCTGTGGCTTCTTGCATAGCGCAGTGGTCTCATGCTTTGTCTTCATTGGAAGGTTCGTGGAAGGTCCGTGGATGGTAAACAACTTCGTTTCGAGATTCCTGGACCCTGGACCTAGGTTCCTCAACATTTGTTTTGTCCAAAAAGTTTAGGAACCTAGGTTTGGGATATGAGTACCTCGAAAAAACAGTTTTTTAACCTCCACGAATCTTCCAATTAAGATAGACCTTAATGAAGACCTACGATGGCTACATCTGCGCTATAGTATGTCCACTGATACCCTGCGCTATACAACACACCAGGTTGTGTAATGCCTGTAAAGACCACATGCGCTCGTAGCTAGACACGCAAGCGCCTATGACGCCTCTCTCTTATCCGTATACACATCTAGCGCTTGTATCTAGTATCTGGACACGCGAACTCCTGTGTCAAAAAATAACACTAATACCTTTTGTGCGTGTTTAAAACTGGGTGCTTTTTTCAAAAGAGTCCTCCAAGAGTAACGCCGCCATTCAAATGCTAAAACTTGGACAATGGTGAGCGAGGGAAAAGATCGCCTTTCAGAGATCACAGGTTACACCAAAAGTCATACTGAAAAATATACTACGACTGGCTGTGAGCATTGCTAAGGAGGTTGTTTGGATTACCTATTTTACCTTATCATATTTTATTTAATTTCGTCTCGTTATAATTATTTAAGCATTGTTTTACACAAGGCAAAAGATACTTTTATGTTTTCACTGCGCAAGCAGGTTAAGAATAAGATTACAAGGCACGTTAAAAATAATTAACAAAACACACGCACACAGACACACACACACCCACGCACACACACACACACACCCACACACGCACACACACACACACACACACACACACACACAGTGAGGTAAATAGAAATGAGTTAGGCTGCGTATCCATTGCTGTTTTCCCCCAGGAAGTGGCAGCAAATCGAGGTACCATTCGTTAAGGTACGAATTCTTGTTTATTTGTAATGATTACAACCGAAACGTACTCACGCTCAAAAGTAGATAGATAGATAGATAGATAGATAGATAGATAGATAGATAGACAGACAGACAGACAGACAGACAGACAGATAGATAGATAGATAGATAGATAGATAGATAGATAGATAGATAGATAGATAGATAGATAGATAGATAGATAGATAGATAGATAGATAGATAGATAGATAGATAGATAGATAGATAGATAGATAGATAGATAGATAGATAGATAGATAGATAGATAGATAGATAGATAGATAGATAGATAGATAGATAGATAGATAGATAGATAGATAGATAGATAGATAGATAGATAGATAGACACACATATATCCCTTTTCCCTTTACAACATTTGAAGTGGCGCACCTAGCGCTCAATATCAACCGAGAAAAGATCAATTTGATCTGCCTATACCGTTCTCCACCTGGTACGCGCAATAAATTTACAGATCCACTATTCCTTCAAGGATTACGTGACTTTCTGGAGTACCGTTATAACTTTTCTCTTGATTTAGTGTTGATGGACGATTTCAATGTCCACTTTTGTGAAGATATCGTCGCCCACCACCAAAACGTTTCGATGTCCACTTTGAGAAGATATCGTCGCCAACCACCAATAAGTTTCGTTAAACTCTGGAGATGTTCAGTATGGCGCAGTGGGTCACAAAGCCAACGAATCTGAATAGTCTACACACGCTTGACTTGGTTATTTCCAGGGACAGCGATCAGCTGATTCTACTCTCCAGTTAGCGTGACTCACTTCAGATCATTCTGCAAATTACGCTACCCTGAACGATCCTAAATTAGTGTCTGCTGTGCAGTCGGTGACTGTTCGATGCCTCAACAAAATAGACAAGCCTGCACTTCTTGAAAGTTCGGTCACGGCAGATATGCCCCTTGTAGCTCTGAATAACGTTCTCAGTCAGACATAGACAAGCATGCACCTTTGTGCAGAAGAAGATTCACCAGCGGAAGCCGACACCGCGAATGCGGTACAACAGCGTGGCCAGTCAGTTTCAGTATGAAGCATGAGCGTCGTAAGGTTGAAAGGCTGTGGCGGTCTACAAACCTGTTCAAAAAGGCTCGTATGAAACAGCCAATCGTAAAGTGAATGACTTTGTTGACGGTCCAAAGAGGGCATTTTATTCTGCCAAAATCAGTGCAAGTGCATCTTGTAAAGAACTGTTTCTTAATCTCAGTATCCTTCTTGGTAAACAAAAGCAAGCTCATCTTCCTACTACCATGAAATTAGATATGCTTCCTACCGCATTTTCTGATTATTTCACTGATAAAATTATCAAAATACGCAAAACGCGGTGCATCTCTGATATAGCAAACGCAACACCTTCAGATCATAGTTACTCAGGTTCTGATTCCCACAATGACAAAGTTGATAAACGATATCGCTTGTCACTGGATCCGTTCTACATGACTGGAAAACAGCGATCGTCAAACCCCTTCATAAGAACCCTTTCCTAGACCAAAATGATCTGAAGAACAACAGACCTGTCTCCAACTTACTTTTTTGGTAGAACATATATCTATAAGCTGCACACACACTTAGAGGCAATCTCTTGCATACGCACCAGTCCACTTCTCGCACAAACCATTCAACAGAAACGGCATTACTTACAAATGTCAAGGACCTTCAGCTTGCCCTTGTTATAAACAAAGTTTCTGCCCTCCTTCTTCTTGATGCTTCAGCAACATTTGATATTCTTGATTATCAGTTACTTATGTCTCGTCTTAAACTTTCTTTTGGAATTAAAAACACTGGCATTTCATGGTTCGATTCATATCAGTTTGTTTTTGTTCAAGATCACAAATCAAGCATAACTCCTCTGAAATATGGAGTTCCACAAGGATCAGTTTTAGGGCCTGTACTGTTTGTCCGTCACACGACACAGCTTTCCAAAATCACAGACCACCACTCTGTCTCTCATGAAATGTTTGCCGACGATACACAGCTCCATAAGTCAGACACCCAAGAAAATGTTCATTACGCAGTTTATTCACTGAAGCAATGTTCCTTAGATGGAACAAAAACTGGATGCTTGCCTACAAACTCAAACTGAATGAAGACAAAACTGAAGCTAACCCTTGTGTCTTTTCTCGTCATGCTCTCCTGTCATCAATACAGTCCGGCTCCACGAATATTAGTCTCTCATAAAAAGACAGAGATCTTGGATTTTATTTTGAGTCTGATCTGTCCAAGAGGTACCATATAATGAAGGTCTGTCAGATGACATGTACTGAAATCAAGTTCTATATGCTATTTCCTTACTGAAGATGCTAATACGACTCTTGTCACCTCACGCGTCCTATCTAGGGAGACAACACGTTTGTGTTAAACACAAGTGATAAAGGTGGTTCGGATAAACAGGTGGACTGGAGTTTATCCTGGATAAAATCCTTATTAGCTGCTGTCCTCCGTGGAATGAGGGAATGATAGGAAAGATCTATCTCCCATTCTCTGCTGCCATTGGTTTGGATTTGCGGATTTGTGCCATAGATGTTGTTGTTGTTGTTGCATCAAGTTTTATTCATTCAGATTAACATAAGTTGTACTGATAAAATATTGTGCCATAGAAACAGATGGCTCTTTCGCTGTCTTTTCAGCTCGTCGGTGTATCAGCTGGGCTTGGTGAAAATCAAGGGACTGATTGTCCAATCATCAGAAGACGCCTGGGTGAAGTTTTTCTGAATGGGCTTCACATTTTTTTAAAATGTACGATAAATTCTCTCAAAATGTCTAGCAACGTACAGCAGTCATTATGGAGCAAGGAATAAAACTAGCAAAGGGAGGCAATTTGCATTACAAATCAAGAAAGGTAATTATCCTGCTCTCAAAGGTGGACAAATGCGACAATACTGGCTTTCAATTCCATGAACTAAAATAAATAAATAAATAAATATATCTATATCTATATATATCTATATCTATATATACCTTTATTCGATGCCGCACAAAATCGTTATAATTATGGTTACGCAGGCTTATTCGGTATGACAATGGAGAGTCACAAGCAGTAGGCCTACCTATGGAAGAAAAAGCTGAGTTGCTGCAATGACCAATTCTGCATGGTTGCGGCTGCTGGAATTTCTCCCTTTGTCCTCGTCTGAAAACCCACCATCAAGAGTTCAATAAATCAATACAGCATACACATGTTCACACTCCATCTTGTACACACACAAACCGGGACACACTCATTGCACATTGTTCGTAAGCACTCAAACCAACAAAAACACATACACGCACAACCACACACACACACATCCACACACACCAACAAACACATTTTGACAATTTATTGAGAATTTTCGACAGAGCAATATTATACAAAGCATCGTCTTCTGATTGTAATGAGATAAAACATGCGCATGAAGAAAATGAACTCACAACCACGTACCCAAACCACACACAACATTCACAATGGCATAATGGAAACGTGGTAAACAATTTTCATTTTCTTGGGTATAAAATATGGACAAATGGATGATTAACTGAACAGTATCGACAGTTCTTTGGCAATGTATTCCATTACAACAAAATTAAATTGCTATTATTTCAATGAACTCTCTCTCTCAATCTCTCTCTCCTTCTCCTCCTTCACACGCACACACACACACACACACACACACACACTTGTTGAGACTGCGTTGTTATGACACTCATGAAACGCCACATACGTTCTGTTGACAATGGGTCATCTTTCGTCCCCTTTTTAAAAGTATTTTAAAGTGATCTAATGCTAACCCAAACCCTAATCTTACCCTAACTCTAACCGATCACTGTTTTGACTTCAGCATAACGGGGTGTGTCAAAAAAACGTATGTACATGCTCAAGTGTATGTCGCAAGAACGCCGTCTAAACATAATCACACTCACACCAACACACACACACATACACACACGCACGCACACACACACACACACACTTATGCACACGCACTATGCGCACACACACACATATAACATATCACTTACAATGCCATTGTCTCTGAGGAAGTTCAGATCTTCTGCCCTTGATACTACTGTCTGCTGTGGTCGTGTCTATAGGAAATAAAATCATAGCGTAAAGGTAGGTATCCGTAAGCGAGAACCGGCAGGAAAGTATGCCGCGGCTCACATTAGGGTTCTTATCGTTATATTACAAGCAAATCAACGCAGACAGTGAGTCAAATAATTATGTACCCCATCCTATACCAACAAATCGACTGTCGTTCGTACGAATTATTCGATCTTTGAATATAAGAGTGATATGAACCCTAATAAATCAGTCTAAATAAGAAACATGCTTTAGCACACAACATTCATCGAACGCCAACTTATTTAAAACTAGAAGGACAAAGCCCACACGATTCACATACTTATCAGGGTGTATATTCGCAATACTCTACATAAGAAATGAGTGCCCAGTATGGAGGAAGTTGTAAAAACAAAGTGATTGCATGAAAACGCAAAGTATCGTTATTGTTGACTTGACATTGAGATGACGCTAACCTTGATCTCTACAAGAACACACGTATGATCAAATACATGAAAGCAAAAGTTATATTATCATGACAAACAAAATTTACCTTGAGATTAACTTAACCTTGGGATTATCTTGACCTTTAAATGGCCTCGGATGCTCATGTATTATCAAATAAACTAATATTGATTCATACTGTGGTGAAAAATAAATCATTCCACCAAAGACCTTTATTTGATTCCACTTTACAATGACGCATTTTCCACGTGTTTTTTAGTATTTAGTTTTGTTTTAATTTTATTAAGGTCTAAAATGATTTTGTCATTTAAGATGATTCCAAAAACTGTACATATATATGAAAGATCAAAGCTATGGCCTCTCCCTACAACAAGTTTGGACTTTGTATCTCTCATAGTTTTTGAGTCACGGTCACTTCAAATTACCCTGCATATGAACCACCTTGGGACGGCTCCAGTGACCTTGACTCTGGAGCAAGTTTGACCCAATTTGTACGGCAGGTGTGTCTCATTAATATCTATAATACACAAACATGTATATGTCAATAATTTATGGAGAGGGGGGGGGGGGCAGTAGAAGAAATGTGCCTCCCCCCCCCTCCCAAAAAAAATTGTCATTGTTGACTAACATTTCTTGATCGTGTCCTTGACCTTGAGGTTAGGTAATTCAATCACCAAACATTGTTTTAACTCTCATGGATGTACACCATCCTACCAAGTTTGGTGGTGATAGATAAACAAACAAAAAATAGTTCCGAGTAATTATCAATTTTAAAGTTTTTTTGTACAGACGGACGGATATTACTTTATTTTATATATCATTGTTCGATTATTTATAGGACTGATCTCGGGGATATTTGCAAAAAAATTGACGATCGTAATATGTTTGTGAGCGCATAGATTGACATTGCTGCACCACATTTTTAAACTGACCCGCCTTTAGTTTGGCGAAGGTTTTTGTGTAAGCGGCCTTAAACCATGCGTGCCTGTGCCTCCCGCTTACATCACTGCTGCTATCAAAGGTAGAAAACATATACCCTTTTAATACATTTCCGCTCCCCAACAATTCGAGTGCTTTTAACAGATTCTGAAAGAACTAGAAAGGCAAAACCCACATGACTCACTTGCTCTTTATGAAACTTGCAATAGTTTACATTAAAATGGATGCCCAGAAAAACTTAAATAAAACAGTGGCATTAAAATGCTAAGTAACACTGACTTTGATCTTGCGATGATCTAGACCAAATGAACACGCATGTATGGTCAAACAACCTATATAAAAAGTTGTATTATGTAAAAAAAACAAAACAAAAAAACAACAACTGAGATCTTTAGATGACCTTGACTTTCAATGACCTTGACCTTCATCTGACCTCTGATGCTCATAATTTAGGTGCATCTTACCCGTGTGTGGGGGCTGGTCCCATAGTGTTGTCATTTCATTTGTATACAAGTTCTACAAAGCAATATCAAACACTAATCATCATCATCATCATCATCATCATCATCATCATCATCATCATCATCATCATCATCATCATCATCATCATCATCATCATCATCATCATCATCATCATCCTCATCATCATCATCATTATCATCCACCACTAATAATAATCATCATCATTATCATCAACCACTAATAATCATTATCATCATCTCATAAACAACAACAACAATAATAACAACAACTGACATAAGACATTTTAATGTCCCAAAGACATGGAAAAGCGCTTTCCGATAGTGCAAAACAACAAACAACGTCAACAACAACAACATCGATCGCTACCTTCGTTAGTGTGCTAATGTCTGCAAAAGGACGAGGTGGAGGGAAGTAGGTTGGTCCCGGAGCACCAACTCCCAGATGACTTTGAGTTTGGAGATGGGCAATGTAAGAAAGTAGTACCAGCATCACCAGTAACGCTACCACCAACGACAGTTTGATCCGCATCCTCTGAAACACGGAATTGTACATCGCCATTATCCTCGTGTCCAGAAAACAACTATTTTGCTTTCATCGCCAACTTTCCCCACGAATAACTCGCGAAACGTTCATTCGATCATGATGTTATTGGGTACATGCATACATTTCTTTGTTGGCAATTATCTGTAAAACTAGTGGTTTTAGTACCCTGGCAAGCCAGGGTACACATGATGCTGTTTAAAATGTAGACAGAGATAACTTTTGTCTGCGAGTTTCATTTGGACGATGATACCTCCCCATATCCCCCTTGATACCTCACCATACCCCCCCCCTGATATCTCCCCGTCCCCCCCATGATGCCTCATCATACCCCTTGATACCTCCCCGAACCCACTTGATACCTCCCCATACCCCCTTGATACCTTCCATATCCCCTTGTTTCCTACCTGTACCCTCCTTGATACTTCCCCGTTGATCGTTTCGCAGGTATGGATGAAAGGAATCGACCATCACCATACCCCCTTATATATACCCGTATCCCCGTTATGCCTACCCATGCCCCTTTAAACCTACCCGTAGCCCCCTTTTACCTACACGTACCACCCCAATAATAATAATAATAATAATAATAATAATAATAATAATGATAATAATAATAATAATATTAATAATAATAATAATAATAATAATAATAATAATAATAATAATAATAATAATAATAATAATAATAATAATAATAATAATGAATATAGAATAATACAAATAGAAATCAGAAAAAACACCAGGGTTTTAAAATAAAATTTGATATAAGATATTATAATTGTTATAATAATAATAATAATAATTATTATTATTAGTTTATAAGTAATAATAATAATAATAATAATAATAATAATAATAATAATAATAATAATAATAATAATAATAATAATAAGAATAATAATAATAATAATAATGAATATAGAATAATACAAATAGAAATCATAAAAAACACCAAGGTTTGATTGATTGATTGATTGTTGCTTTAGGTCCAGCGGACTCTTCCGAGCCAAATCAGGACCGGAACACCAAGGTTTTAAAAGAAAATTTGATATAAGATATAATAATAATAATAATAATAATAATAATAATAATAATAATAATAATAATAATAATAATAATAATAATAATAATAAATTAAAGGTAAAAAGTCTAAATTTTAAAAAAAAATCCATATTGTAGTGTAAAAAAAAAAAATGGCCCGCGTGAATGTCGATCTTGGATCGCCCGAAAAAGTAGGCGAAAGATTAAACCACTAAGCTACGAAGGCTTCATAGAAAAACTATGAATTTTTTGGTCTATATGGGAAAACATGCTGAAACCTCAATTTCATTTTTAATGGAAGCGCGCGGAATGAGGCTATTGCAGTTTGTGGACATTTTGTTGATTTATTTATCTCAGAAACGGTTAAACGTTCGGTAAGGAAATGTCGGCTATAACGATTTGGCTGGTTTTGAGCACACAGCAGGCCGATCAGCAGCTCTCAGCACCTGCCCAGATCAGCGTCCATAGGAGACAAACTTTATAGTAGTGCCGAAGAAGGACTTCCGGCTAAGCAATTTATATATATAGATGATAGGTTCCAATTCCAAAGCATTTGGCTGCCACAGGTTCAAATTCAAAAACGTAAGAAAAATGTTGGGGGTGGGTGGGGCGGAGGAAACACAGCAGCAGAACCTATGCACAATAACCTACCCTGGAGCTTACCACAAGCTGCACAAACTGAGAGAGAGAGGGGGGGGGGGAGAGAGAGAAGCGTGGCGGGTGGAGACATGCATTTAATAATAATAATAATAATAATAATAATAATAATAATAATAATAATAATAATAACAACAACAACAACAACAACAACAACAACAACAACAACAACAACATCAACAACAACAACAACAACAGTGTTGATGTATTACAGTAAAAAAGTATAACATAAATGTACGAGATGGTTTTGTATATTGTATTGATTGATTATGGCTTGAGCTTGTCTGAAAGAAGCATGTGAACGGTAGAACACGCACCAACATCGCAGGCCTATAAACATATTCTGAAACGAATATGAATACGAATCTTTATTGTCCATAGTTAAAATACAATAACATGGAAATTTGTCTTTAGTAGCACAAAGACTAAGACGAAAAGAATAAAAACTAAAAGAAATATTAACAGTTTTTGTTATATAAAACCTTAATTAAGACAATCATACGCATAATAAATAGCTTACTTCATTGCACAACTCACATCATATCACATTACATCATCACAGTACACAGAAGAAAAATGTAGGTCACTGGGGGTATCACAGTTTGCTTAAATGTAAAATGCGGAAACGAAAGTGTGAATCCTTTAGACAAGTTTCTTTCCCTATCTATGTTATTTAGACAGTGACTGCTGACAAGCTGAACAAGCGAAATCAAATGTTTGTGTAGAACACCAGTATAATACAAGTAGCAGGTTGTCACCTCAAGACATTGGACTGTGGACTGAATCTATTTTAAAAGCAGATTTCTCCTCTTCAGTTTCGTGAGTGGTTTAAGAAGTATAAGTGCATGAAATAGAAGGAGGGTGCATAATATCTCAAGTTCATCCTTGTCCTAAATTGTCGGAAATTCTGCACTGTGGAGTCGGAACACACGTCACCAGATCATCAGGCCTTGCAAAGGCTATTCTGCAAGGCACAGTGCAAGGAGGTAGAAGAAGAGGGAGACAGAAAAAGAGGTGGGAGCACAACATCCGAGAATGGACCTGCTTGACATTGACCGAAGCCATCAGGGTTGCTGAGGACAGAGAAAGATGGAGTATGCTGGTTAAACGATCATCTGTGGTGCCCCAACGACCTCAGAGTAACGGGATAGGATGGGATAGGACTTGAATCCTGCAAAGTTGCAATTTCTTTATTACTTAAGTTTTTTCCAAAATTGTTCTTTAGCAAGAGCAATAACTTCGTTACAGTAAATGTTTGCACATTTCATCTCTTTAAAAGTATTATCTTTTTTAATTTTTTAACCAATTTTTGTAGGCCATCTTTTTTTGGGTAAATCATCTACTTCACAATTGTCATTCACCAAATCTTACCCTTATGATTAGTCTTATATGTATTTATTTTCTTCGGAATAGATTTACTTTTGCAGCTTCATGAATTGAATGAACAGAAGTTGTATCTATACAAAACTGATGTCATCACATTTAATAAAATGTTTTATATGTCAAAAGATTATATTGAATGCAACTTTGCAAGATTCAAGTCCTATCCCATCCTATTCCGCTACTCTGAGGTCGTTGGGGCACCACAGATGATCGTTTAACCAGCATACTCCATCTTTCTCTGTCCTCAGCGACCCTGATGGCTTCGGTCAATGTCAAGCCAGTCCATTCTCGGATGTTGTCCTCCCACCTCTTTTTCTGTCTCCCTCTTCTTCTACCTCCTTGCACTGTGCCTTGCAGAATAGCCTTTGCAAGGCCTGATGATCTGGTGACGTGGCCATACCATCGGAGTTTCCGTTTCTTCACAACTGTGAGCAGGCCATCGTGTTGTCCAATGACTTGTGTGATGGTCTGTCAGACTTCGTCGTTGGTGATGTGCTGGGCATAGGAAATGCCCAGAAGTCTTCTGTAGCACCTCATCTCCATGCTTTGTATTCTTTGTTGGAGATCTGCTGTGAGGGTTTGAGGGTCAATATTTCCCAAGCATATAGGAAGATGGAGATGACAAGGGAGCGCACCAGCCTTACCTTGGAATGTAGACCGATGGTCTTGTCTTTCCAAATGGGCTTCAACCTTGCCAGGGCAGCAGTTGTTTGTGCGATCGTGGAGAGGACTTTCTGTCGGGGCCAATTGTCTGATACAATGGCTCCTAAATATTTGGGGCTATGCACTGTGTTGAGGGATTGGCCTTGGATTTTGTTGTCCGTGTTGATGCCATTGGTGTTGTTGGTCATCATTTTGATCTTCTCTGCACTTATTTCCATCCCATAGGCTCTGGAGGTGGTGTCAAGCCTCTGTACCAGCTGTTCAAGTTCTTGTTCCTCTCCAGCCAATCCATCAATGTCATCCGCAAAACGAAGGTTGGAGATTGTTCTATCCCCTATGCTGACTGTACCTTCGTGATCTGCAAGGGCATCTGACATTATGCGCTCTAGGAAGATGTTGAAGAGGGTTGGAGAGAGTAGGCATCCTCGACGCACACCGATTAATGTTCTGAACCAGTTTTCGATGGCGGTGTTATGGAGGACTGCACTGGTAGCCTTGTCATACAGGCTTTTGATTACTTCAATTATTTTAAGGCTGATGTTGTACACTCTCATGGTTGCCCACAGAGCATGCCGGACTCGATCAAACCCCTTCTTAAAGTCCACAAACATATGATATGGATGTTGTTGGTGCTGTAGGTATTCCTCGCAGATTATTCTGAGTTTGAAAATCTGTTCAGTGGTACTTCGCCCTGCCCTGAATCCTGCTTGTTATTCAGCTATAAGTTTTTCAGCTTGGGGTTTCAACCTGTTGAGTATTATTTTCAGGAGGACCTTGCTGGGATGGCTGATGAGACTGATGGTGCGGTAGTTTTCACATTCCTGAAGGTTACCTTTTTGGGGAAGAGTGATGACAAGCGACTGGGTCCATGGTGTAGGCCACTCCCCACTCTGCCAGATCTTGTGTGAGGGCGTCAATCATCGCTTCTGCTCCTGCTTGAAGCAGTTCCGCGGGTATGTTGTCCACTCCCGCTGACTTCCCTTTCTTCAGCAACTGCACTGCTGCCGCAACTTGTTCTCGGAGAATTGGGAGGATTTCTTCTTTATTCTCTGTTATCGGGACATGCTAGAACTTGGGTTTCCTTTTTGGTGTGTGGTTGTTAAGGTCAGAGCAGTGCTCTGTCCATCAATCCACGACTTCTTGTTCTCCTGTAAGGCATATGCCAGACTTGCTTTGGATCGTGGAGACATGGGGCTATTTAACACTTGTCAGCCGCTTCACAATCTGGTAAGCCTTCTTGCTGTTGTTCCTGTTTAGATTGTTCTCTATTTCCTGGCATTGATTCTCTTATAGCCAGTTCTCCTTTGTTGTGCGCATGCCTTTTCGGATATCATTGTTGATTTTACTCCCTGTGAGGTGTTCTTTTTCTTTTTAATCTCTCTTCGTTTATCACACAGGTCCAAAGTTCAGGTGTGATCCACATCTTCTTCTTTGTCCGGTGCTTGCCAAGGATCTTAGTGGCGGCATCTGTCACAGCTGAGTTGAAGGTTGAAGCTCCCAAAATGTGGTGCACTTTTCCCTCCAATTGTTGCTTGAAATATTTCCGACACTTCCGAGTCTTGCAGTTTGTCCAGGTCGTACTTCAGTCTAGTGCACTTTGCTGTATTTACTCTCTTCAAGTGGAGCCGGAAAGACATCATCACAAGATCGTGGTCACTTCCGATGTCTGCTCCTGGAAAAGTGCGTGTCCTGCCAATGTTGATACTTGATCTGAAGCGTTTCTTGACCATGATGTAGTCGATTTGGTTGTGATGCTCCCCGCCGGGACTGTGCCATATCCATCGTCTGGATTTTTTGTTGAGACCAAGTGTGCTTGCCAGTATCAGATTGTTGTATCTGGCAAACTCCAAGAGTCTCAGACCTCTCTCATTTGTCTCGTTGTTGCAGCTGGGTCCACATGTGTCTCCTCAGCTGTGAAGCACATCTTGGCCAACCTTTGCATTCCAGTCGCCTTGCACTAATGATTATGTCCTTCTTTCTTTGGCACTTGGTCAAGGACAGCCTGTAGATTTTCATAGAAATCCTCCCCTTCTTTGATTCAAGGAAAACGCGGAAAAAAGAAACTGAAATGAAAAAAGGTGTCCATCTTCCTAATTGTCCTATTAAAATAATACGTAAGGAATTTACATCTCCTAGTGAGAAAGCAGATAAATTTGCAAAAGCTAGTACTTCTAAAGAATTGCCAGAAGTTATATTAAATGAAAGAAATAATGCTGAACAAACAAGAATAAGCCTATAACATCCCCCCGCCTGAAATATTTTTCTCTGAAGTTAAAGACGCTATTTATTTCCTAGGTACAAACAAATCTGCAATAGTAAATTACGGTAAATTATACACTTTATTTGATCTTTCCTTAAGATGGATTAACTGTTTACATGATATAATTATAAGGTGCTGGGAAACCGGACTGTTGCCTAATAAATTGAAGTCGTCTGTTGTGATACCAATTGTAAAATCGGAAAAGCCTCGATCTGATCCAGCTAGTTTCAGACCTTAACGCGTCATGTTTTTAAAGTCATGGAAAAAATATTATTAGGTAGCTTAGTGTATTATTGTGATAAAAAAATGTTATACCAAATAATCAAGCTGGGTTTAAGAAAGACAGGTCAGTCAATGATCATTTAGTAAAATTAACTAGAAATATAAAACAGCGATACATACATACATACACTTACCAAACATCCTTAAACTAAGGGGAAAATATTGGAGTAAAATGTTGGAAATTCATATTTGATCTCTCATAATACAGATATGGGGATTCCGCAAGGATATATTTTGTCACCTCTTTTGTCCAATATACTGATATATGATTTACATAGATCTGTATTATGAGAGATGGAATATGAATTTTCCACGTTGACTCTATATGATTTTCCTCCTCCATCCCCACCCCCACTCTTTGTGGAGGTGCCGGAGGTTTCTGTGTAAATAGCATCCCCACTTTCTGGAAATGTAGTGCTTTAAATTCCCACTGTCGCTGTTCTTCTTCTTGTTCTTTCTCATTCTTACTCTGTTCTATCAATCTACTAAGTACTATCTTCTTCGCTAGACCAGTCACCTACTTTTTTTTTCTTGAAAACTCTCGCAAAACTCCTCATTTTGCCTAAAATATTTGGGACAGTAAAGAATATCAATTTGTGAGCGAATTAAATTTTTCAAAAGTGTATTTAACTTTAAAGTTTGGTTGGGAGAGGGGGAGGGGTACAGAGAGAGAGAGAGAGAGAGAGAGAGAGAGAGAGAGAGAGAGAGAGAGAGAGAGAGAGAGAGAGAGAGAGAGAGAGAGAGAGAGAGAGAGACGAACGATAAAGAAAACAACAAAAGTGGAGTTCATGGGGGAGTGAAATAAGCACGAGGTCAGAAATGTCTTGAATAGAGCGAAAGAAAGAATGCAGGTTCGGTGGTTCTTAAGATATTGACCGACATTCGACTCGTTTTGACTCCGGACGAACGAACGAAAAACGATGCTTAACGTCCTATTGCATGAGCGTTAAGGACAATAAAATTGGGCTAAAAAGCCCTCATCTCCGGACTTTCAAAGTCTGGAAATACAAGCAAAATAAATATCTGTCCCTACGGTTATTAAGGAAGTCAATAAAGTTAATAGTCACTTACCGATTGTTTCACAGGTGGAATATTTTATATTCACAGTTTTTGGACTGTAGGAATTGAAGCAATGTTATCTTCCACAGTTTCCACAGTACAATATAGCTCTGTGGTTGCAACACGCTACCTACGAAGCCGTTGGTCCCTACTGTAACACTGTAACAGCGCTCTTACGTCAAGGCGTTAAGTCTTGCAACGATTCATCCCGTTCAATCTCGCTCAGTTCACCGAGACGCATAATAGTTAAGCAGTTAACGGGAAGGATCCACAGCAATCCTGCTCGGAATGTTGACGGAGTAATTTCTTTTTAGGTTGATGCTACAGACACTACCCTACCCCTGACTTCAAAGATGAGCGCTGTGAGACGCGTTATTCCTTCAGAAATAAAGGTCAAAGGTCGGTAAGTATTACATTGAGTTAAAAAAAAATCATGACTAATCATGTGTATCTTGAAATGGGATTCTCACACAAATACAGAGAGAGAGAGGGGGAGAGAGGGAGAAAGAGAGAGAGAGAGAGAGGTGGGAGGTGAGAGAGAGGTGGGAGATGGAAGGGAAGAGAGCCACAAAATACAATCTTTGCAACAACAACAAAACTAACTAGAAAATGAGACCTGCAAAACGCTAATACACGTCCACACCCACACGAATACACACACAGAGAGAGAGAGAGAGAGAGAGAGAGAGAGAGAGAGAGAGAGAGAGAGAGAGAGAGAGAGAGAGAGAGTAGTTGCCACCACACACATATATAATTATTGAAGTGACGCTATAGCCCGTAGTAGTAATTGCAACCAAAGAATATGGGTAATATGGGTATAGTATTAGTATACCCATATTCTTTGTTGCAACTGCACATTCAGGACCGTTGTCTAACAACGCAGGCCAGTTTCTAATAAACAAGCAATCGTGACGCTGAGTGTCAGCGATCGATCAAGCATAGGATTAGGATCAGCGGCGTTTTGGGGCCAGCTGTGCGATTGCCTCTATTTCAGTGCTAGTAGCATTCCAGGACAACTACTAAATTTAAAAAACAAAGAAGCGGCTCCAGTTCCTAGACATATATTCACCCTAACATCTTGACTGGATAATTATGTATTAGACCATACATGTACAGTCTAGCAAACAGACATAAAATTAATATGCCTACATGTCCAACCTGTTGGTTGTAGTACCCGGTATTACCACCAGGGTACTCCTGGACAGCAATTAGTTCCGATAAACTACAGCCAACAAAAAAGTGCACTTCATATTATGACAACTGCTGTGTGCACGGGATCTGCCCTCTTACGTCATCATGGGGAAAAAAACAAACTGAATGCTCTATTCGCGCTTTTTTCCAAATCACCAATCAGGTTCAAAGTGCGGCGATCTGTACCAACATACAGTGCTTAATAGCAAAAAAATCTAGGCCTCTTACTCTTTGTATGCCTTATGCCTTTGAATGTCTCCAGTGTGTACTACTGTCTACTTCTGTATTTCAGGGTCTGCGATGGAAATATCTGCAGTACAAGCGGAGACTCATCTGTTGTCGGGCCATAAAATTCTGATTCTTGGTCAAGCAGGTAAGTATTTATCATTAATTAAATTACGAATAATTAATTGAAGTATAGTTTAAAATTAAACACGTCATCATGACAAAGTAACATGTGGCTCGGTTCAGAAAGAAGTGCACAAATTTGGAAAATGCAGCCCTTTCATTTCTGTATGGATTGTAATTGTTACTATTCATGCGAGCTATTGAAGAAACCAACAAAAGCGGACGGAAAACGATGCTTAACGTCCTATTGCATGAGCGTTAAGGACGATCACCACGTCGCCACCCTGACAACAATGACCATCATCATCATATCAAAAATGAGATCCAACGGATCTTCAACAAAAGCGAAGCTACCCCACAAAAATTCATAGTAACCCAAAAACGTTCCTATACCATTTTCCGCTTGGGGTCACTGAGCGCGCATTTATCCAGGTCAGTGTCAACAAGAACAGGTCACAATGGTGATCGGGTGTTTGCCAGCCTTGCCACTACTGACCCACATCTACTGAGTACCCGTTCACACTCTTCACACAAGCAATCACAACAATGAAATACTTTTATACCTCCGACCTTTTTCGGTGCATTAGCACTGAACACCGACAGGACCCAGTTTCCTAGGCCTACTGTACAGTACTCAAGTACCGCTCTTGTGTCCCTGGCAGGCCGTGCTACGACTCCCTTGTCGCCACGCTGAAACGACTTGGCATTGCCAGAAATCTTCCTAAGTCGCCGCGACGCTCCAGGAGAGGTGGAAGGAATGAGAGACGTGATCGGGCGGCTACTGACACTGCTCCTCCCTCCAGACTACGTCCCTGCCTCGGCTCTCTGCTCCTTATGTGTTGTCTTAATGCACAGGCGCTGGGGCAGTCTTGTAAACGCTCTGCTATCAACACTTTCATTGCTGACAATGACATCGATCTCATGCTGCTTACTGAGACCTGGCTGCACTCATCGGGCGATGAGACTAAACTAAAGGATCTCGCTCCGCCGGGTTACTCCGCACAAGGCTTTGCTCGTGACTCGTTGGGTGTTGCTGGGCGAGGGGGCGGCATTGCTCTGGTAATGAAAGATTCAGTAAAGAAGCATGCGTGCTTCTCACAGTCCTCACTCACCCACCCCACATTTGAAGCTGCTATTCTTTTAATGACTGTTAACGATATCAGGATAAACATTGCCTGTGTTTACAGGCCCCCACCAAGTAAGAAAAACATGTTGATCCATTCTCAGTTCTTTGATCAGTTTCAGGATTTCCTTGAACATTGTGACGCCTTGCCGGGAAAGACGCTTATCGTTGGAGACTTTAACATTCATGTTGATGAAGCAAATGACCCATATACCAAACGATTTTTGACTTAGCTTGATTTGTTCTGTTTCAGCCAGTCTGTTGTCGGCTCCACCCACAAGCGTGGTTATACTCTTGATTTGATTTTATTCCGCTCTAGTGATGATTTTTTGTCTTCTTCTTTTATTGTTATGTCCGATCACAGTGCTGTTATGTGTAGGGTAAATATTCCAAAGCTTATTCCTGAATCTCATGTTATAAAGTATCGTAGTATTAATAAGATAGACAAGCAAGATTTTAGAGATGATTTGTCCATGTCTGTGTTTCTAAACTGTACTGTTGCTGAGTACAACGCATCATTACTGTCCGTCCTTGACAGGCACGACCCTCTCCGCCAACGCACGCTTCGCCTTCGGAAATTTAACCCGTGGTTCAGTAATATTGAAGGTCAGTTTAGCATACTGAACTGTCCTAAGGTTTTACGCCTCAATCGGCCACTCTTTGTCCGTTTTTTATGTGCTTGCCTCATGTCTGTTTCGTTGTTATTGCTTCTGGACATATTAATTTCCAATCAGATAAATAAAGGTGTTATGAGTTATTGTCGAACATTGCGTATCGGAAGCGCAAAGCAGACGACACATGCATCAGCAGAGAGAGTTAAACTTCCCTTGTTGCGAACGGCGTGCTTCCGGCAATAACACTTTTCGTTTTCGAAATGCCGCCGAAAAAGAAGCCGAAACTTATCTGAAAACATTTGAAAACCTGGACATGCTTTCGAGAGACAAGCTGCATCAGGGAAGCACTGACCCCTACAAAGAATTGTCTGTGTGGGAGAAGGCTAAACTCAGAAAGGTTTAAAGTGTAAACCTAGAAGCATGTCTTAAGAGATTGAGGGACATGACTAGTCATGTTAGGTGTCATGCCAGTATATTTTCTTATTTTTTGTTTTTGTTTTATGTGTTTGCATCAGGGATTCACCTAAGTTCACAGTTCAGTTCAAGAGTTTATTAGTAATCCATTCTAGTCATTTCATCAAGTGTTATATTGTTTTGTTGTTAATAAATATAAATGACACTTTTTTCGTCTGTGTGGTATTAGTTGCATCATTTTTGTAAGTCAAAATGATGGCCGAGAGATTTTCTAAATGTCGTGACTGAATCGGCCAAATGGCCTATGCTGAAAATTTCTAGCAACATCACTGATATACTGTAAGTATTTTTGGATATATAATTAATGTTCAAGTTGTAAGAAATTTGCACAAATTGACCTGCAGATCCACTGTAATATGTTGACGGGTTGGGTATGGAAGAATCCCCCTCGTGGGTTTGGGTGTGTGAAGTGGCAGGTGAGGTGTGGAAGGAAGAAGGGAAGAAAAGGGAGAAGAAGGATGGACGAATAACCACACGGCGAAAGCAGATGTTGGTTTACACGTGGTTCTCTATTTACTTCAATCTCCAATATATATAATTATGAAGAGGCCAAAAAAAAACACACCTGAAAACGTTAAGTGTTATTTAGCAAGTTACCTGCTTTTAGGAAAAAATATGTGTCAGCAGAATTACAGCTTCAGACATTTGCCGAATACAAAATACAAAGTGCTAAATTTGCAACAACAAAAATAAATTCTTTAGCAAAACCGTCTTTAAAAATATTTAGATTGGGATGAATATATTGGCTTACTAAAACAAATAGCCCTGAACTTAGTTACAAACATTTATACCAGTTATTTAAAAATGTCAGAACATTGTCTTGCAACCTTGAAAAATTCAACATGAACATATAAAACAAAAATCTACAAAATCCAATGAAAAAAAGAAATCTATCAGTATCACGGTCCCAAAATTACTTTAACCCATGTAAAACAACAAAGTTCTGTCTCGCTATTTACAATCAAAACAAGTCAGGTAGCATACAAAACGTAATGATCGTATGCTATGCCAAATGTATTGTCCATGCCCTTCTTTTTCTTATCTTTATTTCTGTGTATTATTCCTTTTCTTCTCTTATATTATAATCCTTTTTTTCAAGAGAGAAACTTCACTTGCGGCTGGAGGCCTACGGATAGAACTTATTGCATCTTGACACGTCTCAGGCAAAATATGCTGGTTTATGTTATTTTGATCCCACTCCTGGCTACTTTTCTTTTTGATGTACTTTTGAGTACTGTGACGTAAATGACTTGTGATCTTGTGTTACATAGAGCCAGGATTGGGTGTTTTTATTCCGACGGTCGTTTTCATCGCATAACAATTTTAAAGAGTAAGTCGATGGTTCTTTCTTGTATGGTGCTGTTGTTTGCACAAAATGTTCCCCTAGCATTGTTTGTTGCTTTTTGCCATGTCTGCGATACTTCTGCTAAGCCCTTGTTACGTAGTGAAAATGCTCGTCCTGATAATACCCGAAATGAAGAAGCGTCTCTGTCTATTAAGCTTATTGGTTTGATTAGAAAGCTCTTGTTGCGCTGTGGTGATGTTGAAAGCAACCCTGGTCCTAGAGATGAAAGTTATATTAATGTGATTCATGTTAATGCCCGAAGCCTGGCACACAAATTACATTTTCTTGAAGCAGAATGTCATAAATACGACATAATTACATGTTCTGAAACATGGTACTCTCCATCGTTTACAGGCAACGTTGATCTACCTAATTTCCATGCTCCTGTTAGGTTAGACCGCATGGCCCAGGGAGGGGGGTGGGGTAGCTATATGGGTGAAAAATTCTTTGTTGTGTAAACAAAGGCCTGATTTACATGTTGCAAACTTAGAAGCAGTTTGGATTGAAACCAGAGTAGACAGTGCTTTGTTGATCGGATCTTTCTATCGCCCACCTCACGCTACTGTAGATTACTGGGATTTAGTTCTTGAAAGTTTTGAGAAAGTCAATAATACTGGCACAAAGTTTATTGCACTTGGCGATTTTAATGCTGACTATAACTCTCCCCCAAAACATCTTGTAGACATTCTGAACAGGTTTCAGCTGCATCAGTTTACTAATGCCGACACACGTATAACTGAAAACACTAGTACACGACTTGACTTAATTATCACGCAGAGCCCTCAGATTATCTCTCAAGTCGAAGTCTTGCCCGAAATATGCAGCGACCATTGCGTTCCTTGTGCAACTATTTGTAGTAAAGCTGCTAAGAACTCGTCCTTTAAAAGGACTTTGTATAACTATGAAAAATTAAATGAAACATTATTTTGCACTTTGCTGTCTGAAATAAATTGGCAAGAAGTCGTCGGTGTAGGAGACGTTAATCAATGCACAGAAGCCTTTACTAAACTTCTTTTTGAAGCCGCATGCAAAAGTATGCCCGTAAAAACAGTTACCGTTCGATCTAAGGACGCTATATGGCTTAACGTCGAAATAAGAAATGCCCTTAAACAAAGACACAAACTTTTTAAACGTGCAAAACGTAGTGGCACTGAGCAAGACTGGACAGCTTATCGTCAATACAGGAATCAAGTGACAAGAAAGATTCGAGATCGCAAAGCTGAATATCTAAATGAACTGAATGACAAGGCATGCGACCCAGGAAAATTCGGCACCAAGGAATGGTGGAAACTTGTTAAAGATTTTATGAATAAAAAAGGTATCAATGACGATATTCCCCCTTTATTTTTTAATGGCTCTGCACACACAACTGATACAGAAAAAAGCTACTGCACTCAATGATTTTTTCATTCAACAAACAACACTAGAAAATGCTGACGATACTGCTCCTGACGTACCTCGATTAAATACTGAAATTAATCATATTGTTATTACTACTTCGGATATAAAGAAAGTAATTTGCAATTTGGAAAAGAATAAAGCAGTGGGTCCAGACAAAATTCACAATAGAATATTAATTGCTGCCGTTGACGTACTTTCTGGACCACTTTGTACTTTGTTTAATCGATGTCTTCAAATTGGTATCTTCCCAAATATTTGGAAAATTGCACATGTAACACCAATACACAAAAAGGGTCCCATGGATGAATGCACCAATTACCGTCCTGTATCTTTGCTAAGCTGTGTTGGTAAGGTGTTTGAAAGATGCGTTCACAGTTACGTTTACTCGTACCTAAAGTGTTACGGTATTATTACCTCTTGCCAATCAGGGTTTACCCCTGGAGACTCTACGGTTAACCAGCTGATAGTGATCTATAACGATTTATGCACAGCTTTCGACAAGGGAATAACTGTTCAGTCTGTATTCTGTGACATCTCCAAGGCATTTGATAAAGTCTGGCATAAGGGGCTTCTTAAGAAGCTTGAGGCTGTAGGAATTAGAGGACAACTTCTTGAGTGGTTCAAAAGCTACTTAGAACATCGTAAACAGGCTGTTGTTGTTAAAGGATGCTCTTCAGAATATAGTAACATCACTGCTGGTGTCCCACAAGGTTCCGTTTTGGGCCCATTGTTATTCCTGATTTATATTAATGATATTGTCTCTGAAATTGAATCTACAATCAAATTGTTTGCTGATGATACAAGTATATCTTTAGCACTGAGAAATCCAGACGCTCGTGCTGAAATATTAAACTCCGACCTGGAAAAGATTAGTAACTGGGCAAGGCAGTGGAAGGTCACATTTAATGAAGCAAAAACCGAGTTATTGACTGTGAAACGTGACGCATCCCCTGATCCTGACCTAACTTTTGGAAATAGTATTTTACAAAACAGTGAATCTCACAGGCACCTGGGTGTCTACTTTCAAAACAATTTGAAATGGGACGAACACGTTAGGTCTGTTATTCGTAAGGTTACTTTTTTATCTTCATGTCTGCGGTCATATAAACATAAATTAAGTCGAAAAGCTCTTGAAACTATGTATACATCTTTTATCCTTCCTCACTTTGATTACGCTGATGTTGTATGGGACAACTGTACCGAACTACTTTCACATTCTCTTGAAAAAATTCATCTAGAGGCTGTCAGAACCATTATAGGAGCAGTAAAGGGTACTAGTCATGAACTGCTTTACCAGGAATCTGGTTTTTGTAGTCTTAAAGAACGCAGAAAGAGACACAAACTGATACTTTACCATAAAATGATAAATAATAACTGCCCAGAACACCTATCTGCCCTGCTACCACCACTTGTAAGAAGTACTAATCCATATCACCGTAGAAGACCATTCGAAAGAAACGTTCCCACTCATAAAACCGAAATGTACAAAAAATCATTTATACCTTCTGCAACCATCTTATTCAACGAATTGCCTGAAAATCTCCAATCGAGTCAATCAACTAGTAGTTTGAAAAGATTTTTGTCAAGAGATGATCCTGTAGTCCCACTTCATTATTATTATGGCAAACGCGACCAACAGGCTCTGCACTGTAGAATGAGGCTAGGTATGAGCGACCTTAATTATGACTTGTTCCGCCGCCATTTATTGGACGCTCCAACTTGTCACTGTACTTACCCAGCCGAGACATCAGAACACTTTCTTCTCTCCTGCCCACTATTTATTAATGCAAGAACACAGACAATACATACTCTGAATCCTGAATTTCAAGATGTCATAATATTACTTTATGGTAATGAATGTTTGTCCGTTCAGGAGAATAGTATTATTGTAGCTGTTGTCCACGAATTTCTGCGACTGTCAGGCCGCTTTCACTAATAGTTACTAGTTAACTTGCCTTTGTGTCTGGTGTATTAAAGATATATATATATATATACATACTTTATTTTATTTTATTTTAGTTATTTTTTTTTTTGAGGGGGGGGGGAGGGGTGTGTTTCTTCCGTGGTACCTACATACCTTCCGCAAACTCCTTGCTACAATTGTGTCCCTAGTGAATCTCTCGCTATTATTTTGTTATTATTTCATTATCTTTTTAAAATTTGTTTCTGTATTAATTTTATTTGTTATTATATTTGTGTACTATTTTTTGTAACTCATTTGTATGTTGTTTATGATTATGCTTTCCTTATCATTGTTAATTGTTCTTGTGTTGATGGCAATGTATGACTATTTGTATCTCAATGATGTATCTATTCCGCCTAAACTGACACAGATTATTGTAACTTGTCCAGGTATGCACTCACTTAAGCTTTGTCTTTTGTGTATTCCTGTTATTATATTTGTTATGTATTTGTCAGATACTGAATAAACCATTGTTTAAACCAAAACGTAATACATAAGTTGATGGAATAACAGAGCGACACAATCACTTGCTAGGAAATACTGATGCTACAATCTTTGCTAAGTCACGAGAATCTACATTGTGTCCAGCTTCTAGTAGCTTAGTCAAATATGCCATCTTCACTGTAAACTCAGACTGGTCAGTTTGATTAGCGAAGATTCCAGCCTGGTAACACACAGGGGGTCTCCTGTCGCGTTCACTGCGGCGCAGCGGCTGCTGTTGCTGTTCCGGCTCTGACTCTGTCTCTGTCATGTTAGTAGACTCGTCAGAGTCGCTCTCGTCGCCTCTCGCTGCCTCTTCTTCAGCAGCTCCAACAACAGTGGGCTGGACCGGCTGCCCTACCTCAGGTCGACTGTCGTCACCATCACGGCCGACGGTCCTCACCATGAGGGTCGGGTGATGGCTCGCTGATGTCTCCCTCAGCCAATGGTACCAGTCTCTCCGTCCTGTCTGTAGCGGGTGGCGCTGCAAATGGAGCTGGCTGTACTACTATGGCTGTTACTTCTTCTTCTTCTTCTTCTTCTTCTTCTTCGCTGGAACCAGTAGTGGTCTTTTTAGGATCTGGGGGTGCACTATTCACGAGGATTTGGCCTCGTGAACGCGTGCAGCTGACCAGCTAGCCACGCGAATCATATCACTCTAAGATCTACCCTGCGATTCTCCGCTGACACGAAGTTGAGACGTAACAGATAGTGGCCCAAAAACCGGACATGAGAGTAGAGAATTCCGAGAAAAGATTCCCGTATTTGCGAGACGAGATGATGGGTCGGAGATGACGTAGAGACTCCTGTATATTCCCTGTAAACCCCACATTAACCGGATAGTCACACGCGAAGCTTGGAACGAAAAGAGGGTCTAATAAAGAAGGAGCGAACTGAAGTGAACAATAATCCTCAGCCATCAACAAGAAAGTGATAGACTAGAGACCAGAGACTAGAAGTAAGTTAACACTAGTGGTTTCTAGTACTTGTATGTTTATATATTATGTTGATTGCCATGTATTAGTATGTTCATGTTATATCTATTTACAGAAACCGATTATTGTTTTGGACATGTTGTGCATAGTGCTCGATATATCTTAGCCTTAAGATTCAGATATCGTAGTGTGCATATGGGAAACTCGGCAGGTGTCTGATGCTATAGATCCCTTGCAGAGGGCACCACATACCAATATATCTGAATAGAATATTGTACCAGTTCTAGATTTTACAGTTCAGCTCTGGGACGGTTTGTGCAGTCAACGCATGACGTTTGCTCCCTTGGAAAAGAAGGAGATCATTTAGAATCTACCTCGCCACGTATGGCCCCGCAGTTACCAGACTCGCCCGATCATCTTGAGAGTGACCAGACTCCCTCAGAGTGATCACCAGACTCAAGCACTCACAGAAATGGAGCAGCTAAGTCCCTCTGAACTGCAACTGATGTCAACCAATTCTCGGAAAAAAACCACTAGTAGACCACCCGAACAAAGGAATGCTTAGCAAGTGATGATGAAGAACTGCTAAAGAAATTGCCCAGCACATTGAACAGTTATAGTTATTAATTTACATTTAATTAAAGTCATGTTAGGATTTGTGTTGAACATATAAAAGTTGAAATCACATACATACGACTGGTGTCATTCTATTTGTATTGTTGTGTGTCCACTAGCTCTTCTTCTCTTGAGACCAATTAAACTAGTCATTTGACTAGCAAAAAGCATTTCATTTTCATAAAATGAGCCAATGATACTTTAAAACCCGAGAACAAATATAAATTTTTATGTGACCAAGCACCGTGATTTAGTCTCTCACATCGCTTTGGAATTTTGGTAAAGACCGTCTGATAGAGGTCGCTTAAGGTGCCATCTATCTACAAGTCTTGCTCCGCCTTGTAAGATAAACGTATCTTCTCCAGGATATCATCACAGGAAGACAGGAGGATGGGAGGAGGACAGGACGAAGATAATGAAGAGGAAGAGAGAAAATAATTAGTGTTAGTTTTAACAAATATTATCTTATTTGAAATAGCCAAATTTAAAACCGGTATTTCCGGTAATAAGATAATTTTTAAAAGACAGAAATTAATATGCATTTAAAATTTACTGCGTGGTTTGCAGGCCGCTTTAACCATAACACGTCTTCGATGATGACGTCAATGTTTAAATAAAATTTCAGACCTTTCACCCATTAAACCTCAACGAACACATCCAAATGAAACTACAGAAACAGTGTATGCATCTGCATAATTTTGAATGGAAAGCATCAGTAAGTTTCATATTAGTGTCACTTCTGTGACTTCCTAGTATTTTATAGTGCAACCATGCACTCGAAAAGCTTCATTGAAGCATCACGAATAAGACAACAAAAGACACCGACGGAGCACGAACTGTCTACATATCGGCTCTTCTAGGTAACAATTGGCGCATTCGGCTATACAGCCTGGAAAAGCTCTTCAAACAACTGTCGGGAGTGGGTCAAGTACAATATAATGGGAAGGTTTTGCGACTTTTTTTTATGTCTACATGTAGTAGTGCACCTAGACTACGTTAAAAATTGTATTGGGAAAATTGTGGAAAATACGTTTTACCATGCTGAAGTAAGGGCGTGTTTGGGTGTGCATTGCATGTATGTCTGCATGCGTGTGAACATGTGTTTGTGTATCTGTCGTGTGTATGTGGTGTGTGTGTGTGTGCGTGCACGCCCGTGCGTATATGCGAAAAGCCACTGAAACATTGTCCCCCATATCGTGCTTGTTTTGTGACTCTCTCACACCGTGATTATACAGTCACACTTTCAGTGCTCGTATACGAGGGTTGGTTAATATGTTTTGGGACTTTTTAAAATAAATACAAGAAGACCTTATCATTTAAAAAAAATTTTTTTACTCCCAACGCCTCATCATTTTGGACCACTTCAGTGCTGTTCAACATACTCGCCACCGATTTCAATGCACTTTTTCATCCGATAAATCCAACGATCAAAACAGTGCCGAAAATCAGTCAAATAGTTCAGCTACTCTTCCACGGCAGAAATGAGGCTATTCCTGTCTTGAAAATCAATTTCTTTGAGCTCATTCAGCCAGAAGTCGCAAGGTGCCAAATCTGGCGAATAAGGCGGTGGCTCGAGGATATGGATCCCAGATTTGGCGATAAACTCAGCAGTGTTTTTCGATTTGTGAGGAGGCGCGTTGTCATTGTGAAAGATAATGTTCTTTAGGGATTTTTGAAAATTTCCGGAAGGCACAAGGTTTGGCTGTTCCCCATCATTAAGAATGAGCTGAAAGAAATAGATTTTGAAGACAGGGATAGCCTAGTTTCTGCCGTGGAAGAGCAGCTGAACCATGTGCCTGATTTTCGGCACTGTTTTGATCGTTGGATTTATCGGATGAAAAAGTGCATTGAAATCGGTGGCGAGTATGTTAAACAGCACTGATGTGGTCCCAAATGATGAGGCTTTGTGAGTAAAAAAAAATTTTTTAATTGATGAAGCCTTCTTGTAAATTTATTTTTACAAGTCTCAAAACTTATGAACCAACCCTCGTATAACCTAATACATGTTAATGTATGAGAAGATAACACACATCCTGAGTGTGTATACAATGTACATGTAAGGTGTTGCCATGTATCTTCTTACGGCGGTTCTCGCGAGCCCTGATCCTTTATGGTTTATGGTTCACAAGAATGAAATAATAAATTTGTACGTCTGACAAAATAGATATTTAAGGTACATTTCAAGTTTGGTCAATACGGCAGGGGCGGATCAGTTAGTTTTTGGGGGAGGGTTTCCAAAATTCTATTAAAGGGACTTACTCGGTAATTGTTAACGATGGTCAAGAAACGCTTCAGATCAAGCATCAACATTGGCAGGATACGCACTTTTCCAGGAGCAGACATCGGAAGTGACCACAATCTTGTGATGATGTCTTTCCGGCTTAACTTGAAGAGAGTAAACACAGCAAAGTGCTCGAAGTTCGACCTGGACAAACTCCAAAACCCGGAGGTAACAGAAATATTTCAGGCCACAATTGGAGGGAAATTTGCACCACTGCTCATTTTAAGAGCTGGTGAAGTAGATGTCAACACCATGACCACCACCTTGAACTTAGCTGTGACAGATGCCGCCACGGAGATCCTTGGAAAGCACCGGTCAAAGAAGAAGCTACGTGGATCACACCTGAACTTTTGGACCTGTGTGATAAACGAAGAGAGATGACAAAGAAAAGGAACACCTGACAGGGAGCTGATGCCTACCGAAAAATCAACAATGACATCCGAAAAGGCATGCGCACAGCAAAGGAGAACTGGATAGAAGCTCAATGCCAGGAAATAGATAACAGTCTGAATAAGAACAACAGCAAGAAGGCCTACTAGACTGTGAAGCCGCTGACAAGTGTTAAACAGCCCAAGGTCTCCACGATCCAAAGCAACTGGCTTATGCCTTACAGAAGAACAAGAAGTCTTGGACAGATGGACAGAGTACTGCTCTGACCTTTACAACCACAAACCAAACGGAGACCCATCAGTTCTAGCATGTCCAGAGAACAGAGAAGAAGAAGAAATCCTCCCAATTCTCCGAGAAGAAGTTGAGGCAGCAGTGCAATCATTGAAGAAGGGGAAGTCAGCGGGAGTGGACAACATACCCGCGGAACTGCTTCAAGCAGGAGGAGAAGCGATGATAAACGCACTCACCATTATGTGTAACAAGATGTGGCAGAGTGGGAAGTGGCCTACACCATGGAGCCAGTCGCTTGTCATCTCTCCAAAAAAGGTAACCTTCAGGAATGTTAAACTTACCGCACCATCAGCTAAAATCAGCCATCCCAGCTGTTACACTGAGTTTGATGTTGGTGTTTTCTATCAGTATCTGATTCAGCCCCGATGCTTGAATTCCTGATAGTTGTGTAACTCAGATTCGTTTATTCACACAGCCCGTCCAAACAGCATACAAGTCACAAAGTCCACGTATGAAGTTTTCCACTTTTATTCAGCACACATCAACAACTGCATACAATTCTCAACTCAACTCAACAACTTTCACAGCAACTTTCCAAATCACTATCAACAACTTTTCTCTCTCAACACCGACTCGGCACACGATTAAATAACCTCTCTCTTTTCTGGAACAATATGGTACATGGTAGAAATGACGTACTGCCACCAATCGAACTAAAGATCGTCATCACTGGCTTACGTCATTACACATTTTCTCTACTTCCGGGAACATTCACGTCCTTCGATATCCATCCGGAAATTTCTATCAAGAGTAAACACGCATATCCAGAAGATTCTCAACTAATATCGACTAACGCAAATTATCAACGTTATACAAAGCCTCTCCTAACAACAATGCAAACTCAAATCAAAGGTAAATAAACTCTATTAATGAATACTTTGCAAAACGAAACGATTAGATCTATCGTATACGTTTCCGACGTACTACCATTCGCGTTTCAACGTAACATAACCCCCCACTCAAGAAGAAATTTACCTAATTTCTTTCAACAACGTTGAAACGTAATGCACAAACAAAGTTCAGAATTAAAACTTATTTCAGACTCTCTGAACACTATCAACGTTCTCAGTTCATTCACACAGAGTCAATGATTTTCATCTTCAAATCCGTCTGGATATTGTCAATGTTCACAGTTCATCCACACAGTCAATGTTCTTTACTCACACACTCTGCTGAGGAAGTCCGCACCAACATTGTCCGATCCTTTGATAGATTCTACTCGCATGTTAAAGTTCTGCAAGTACATAGCCCATCTCATGATCCGACTGTTCACAAACTTGGCAGAGTTCAAGTAAGTTAGCGGCTTGTGATCAGTCTGTAGCACGAACTTCACTCCTTGAAGGTACAGTTCGAACTTCCGGATTCCCCATATGATGGCAAGGCACTCTTTCTCCATGGTCGAGTAATTTTTCTCAGCCCTGGACAGCTTCTTGCTGGCGTAACTGACCGGAAATAGTTTCCCTTCGTGTTCCTGCATCAGTATGGCGCCGATGCCTTCGTCCGCTGCGTCTGTTCTTAAGACGAATTCCTTGGAAGTGTCAGGCAGTCGTAGCACCGGATCCTTCGAAAGGAGGTCGCGCACAGTCTGGTATGCCTTCTCCTGAGACGGTCCCCACTGCACTTGGTTTGGACAGCCTTTCCGCACCAGGTCCGACAAGGGTGCTGTGATGGCGGAGTAGTTTGGTACAAACTCCCTGTAGTATCCAGCCAACCCCAGGAAAGATCGTACTTGCTTCTTTGTTTGGGGACGTGGAGCGTTCAGAATTTTGGTGACGTTTTCTAGCAGAAGCCCCTTTTGTGCTTCTTTCAGCGAATGGCCGATAAAGTCGACGTTGTCAGTCCCCAGAATGCACTTACTGGGTCTCACGGTCAGGTTAGCTTCTGTTAGACGGTGAAACAGCTCCCTCAAGGTCTGCAGATGCTCTTCCCAGGTGCGGGTGTGGACTAGCAGGTCGTCCCAGTAACACACGACGTTGTCCATCCCTTTGAGCATCTTCCTCATTCCTCTCTTCAGGGTAGCTCCGCTGTTGACCATGCCAAAGGGCATCCTTAGGCACTCGTACGTCCCATCAGGGGTTATGAAAGCAGTCTTTGGTATGTCCTGTTGACGCACGGGGACTTGCCAATAACCCTTGCTGAGGTCAATCTTTGAGAAGATTCTACTCCCCGACAGTTGGCGGAAGAGGTCTGCTGCGGTAGGCATCGGCTCAGGGTCGAAGACGGTGATCTTATTAACCTTCCTGTAGTCGATGCATACTCTGTTGCTCCCGTCCTTCTTCTTCACGACCACGACAGGGGACGCGTAGGGGGAACTGGACTCCTTGATGATGCCCATCTTCAGCATCTCATCGATGTCTTTCTTCAAGGATTCACGGGCCTTGAAAGGGATCGGGAAGGGCTTGGATCGAACAGGGATATTCGAAGTGAGGTGGACTTCGTGTTCGACCAAAGTTGTAGAGCCAGGGACATCGCTGAAGTTGTGGGGAAACTCGCCCATAAGGTCCTTGAGCTCCAACTTTTGACCTTCCGTCAAGCTCGGTCCTAGCTTAACATCATCGATGCCTTCTTTGCTGTGGAAGTCTCCCAGTTCCAACAGTTCTTCGCTGTCAAAGCTGTTGTCGGTCACAGCTGCTGTTGCTGCGTGCACAGTCTCTGATGGCCTTTCTACGTACAGCTTAAGGAGGTTGGCGTGGTATATCTTGGAATGCTGGCCGACCTTCACTTTGTAGTCGTTGATACCCACCACGGTCTCCACTTCGTACGGGCCTTTCCACTGCATCAGCAACTTATTATGATCAGTAGGTAGCAGCACCAGCACTTTGTTGCCAGGTTTAAACTTCCTGTTCACAGCCCTACGGTCATAGTAGTGCTTTCCACAGTCTTGGGACTTCTTCAGGTTTTCTCTGGCTATCTCGAGAGTCTGCTCCAGCTTCTCCCGTAGCTCAAACACGTACTGGTAACTGTTCTTCACCTCTGGGGTGTCCACTTCCTTCGTCCACAGTTCTTTCAGGATGTGCATCGGCCCTCGGATGGTTCTTCCGTACAGCAGCTCGAACGGAGAAAAGCCGGTGGACTCCTGCGGTACTTCTCTGTAGGCGAAAAGTAAGGCGTTGATGTAACGATGCCATTGTCTGGGCTGCTCGCTGCACAGTTTCTTCAGGGTGGACTTCAACGTAGCATTGAACTTTTCGACAAGCCCGTTGCACATTGGATGGTAGGGTGTCGTAGTCAAATGCCGGATGCTCAGCAGTCTGTTGACCTCCTTCATGCAGTCAGAGACGAACTGCGTCCCGAGGTCTGTCAGAATTTCTTCAGGCACTCCAAGTCTACTGAACATGTCCACCAGTGCCTCTGCTACAGTTTCAGTGTCAATCTTCTTCAGTGGCACTGCTTCTGGGTACCGAGTCGCATAGTCCACTAAAGTCAGTACCCACCGATGACCTTCTTCACTCGGAGGTCTTATTTCGCCGATTAAGTCTAAGGCCACCCTCTTGAAAGGTCGGTCGATCAGAGGCATCCTCTGCATAGGCACTTTCGGGACCCTTCCTCGAGGTATGGTCTTCTGGCAAATGTCACACGATCGGCAGAAACGGCTGACGTCCGCATGAAGCCCTGGCCAGTAGAACACCGCCTGGATTCTGTCTGACGTCTTTCTGATGCCTAGGTGACCTCCCATGATAGAGTCATGAGCTACTTCCATCACTTGGCGCCTTAGGGGTAACGGTACCAATACTTGACGTAGTGGTTTCCCTCCATTGACCCTCGGGTGCTGGAAGATTCGGTACAAGATCTTGGCCTTCACCTCAAAGTAGACCGTACCACTGCCTTTGGTCGCGTGGTCTTGGCGGTTCCTGTACTTGTTTAAAGTACTGTCAGCTTCCTGGAGCTGGATCAGCTTATCTCGGTCCACGATGGCAGCTTTAGAGTTGTCGGCGACCTTCAGTGGCGTAGACGTCTTGTCTCCCTTGGCCTGGGCCCTGGTAGTGACAGCACCGACGATCTCTGGTCGGCAGGGCTGAGCCGGAGTAACCACATTGTCCCGTAGCAGCTCTGTAAGGTCTCCATCGGGAAATGGCAATGGATCCTCCTCCACAACTTCGACGTGTTGAGTTGAGGCAGGACTCCACTCTGGATCGGGGTCGTCGGGTTGTCTCGCGCCGTCGATATTCCCGATCATCAAATCATACAGCGGCTTCTTCAGGCAAACCGCTTCGACTTCGCCTATGTAGAAAGGGGTGTTGACATGAATCTTCGCAACTGGCGCTTTCAAACATTTGCTGTCGGCCATAAGTGTCCATTTTGAATCGCCAGTGAACTGTTCTTTAGCGATTAGGTCTTCTCTGACGATGACCCCACTGCAGCCAGAGTCTCTTAAAACAGTCACTTCATGATTTCCGACGCGTCCCTTGGAAACAGGCATGTTCTGTACGGTCACAGCTGCGCTGGCGACGACGGGGATGGATTTCCCGTTGGCAAGGAGGAGTTGGCCATCAGTCATGCACTCTTGCACGTCCGCAGGGGTAGCTGTGCGCTCGGTCTCACTCGGAAGAATGACGCTCCCGCCGCACACTTGATGGTCAGATCTACTGGTTTGCCGTTGATTGGAGAACCGCCTCTGCCGGTTGCCCGCCGCTGCGTTGTCCGTACTGCTCCGCTGTCCGCTACTTTTGTTTTGAGGACAGTTAGCCGCTCTGTGGTCTGTAGCGTTGCAGGTGAAACAGCCTCTTGAATGCCCTTCTCTGGGAGGAGGCGTGGAGTCCGTCTGTCTCTGGCTCGTCTGGCTCCCATGGATCTGGTTCCCATGGTTTCCAGTCTTCTGAAAATGTTTCGTCGCGCTGGGTGGCCCCAGGGTTTTCCCATGAGCGATAAGATATCTTTCAGCAGCCTCAGTCACATCTTTAAGCGTCTGCAGCTTTTGTTCTTCTAAGTGGGTCGCTAGGTCCTTGTGACAGGCATTGAGAAATTGTTCCTTCACGATCAGGTCATGGAGACTGTCGTAAGACTTCCTTTCGCCTGATAACTCCACCCACTTGCGTAGATATGACGACAGGCGCTCCACAAACTGCTTTGGCGTCTCGCCTGACTTAGGCCGGCATTCACGGAAGCGTTTACGGTAGCCCTTCTCTGTAAAGTTGTAGCACTGCAATAGGGCCTCTTTCAAGACGTCGTAGTCTTTAGCGTCATCGTCCGACAATCTGGTGTAGACGTCGAGTGCTTCTCCCGTCAGAAGTGCACTTAGTCGAATCGCCCAGTCTTGAGGTTGCCAGTTAGAGCTTTTGGCAAACCTTTCAAATCTCGCCAGATAACAGTCAATCTGGTCCTTCCCGTCGACGAAAGCTGGCAATCTTGGAGCCGTATGGTCGTTGGTGACTTGTGGCGCATGCTGATTGTTCTGGATACGCGCCAACTCTAGCTGGTATTGACGCTCAGCCTCTCTTTCCTCTCTTTCTTCACGACGTCGTTGCTCTTCTTTCTCTTGCCGCTGCTGTTCAATTTCTAGACGCTTCTGTTCTAGTTCTATTTCTTTTTCTAGACGCTTCTCTTCCAATTCTCTTTCTTCACGGCGACGCTGCTCTTCTAATTCTCGTTCTTGTATTCTCTCCTGGGATTTGACGTACTCCGTCAGCTGTTTGCCTTTTAGATTCAGTTGAATCCCTTTCTGCCAGAAGTCAGCCATCTTGATGCTTCTGGAAAGTTCTTTTCAAGAAAGTTCTTTTTCTAGAAAGTTCTTGACTGTAGAGTTCTTTTTCTGGAAAGTTCTTGACTGTGCTGTACCTTTCTAGACTGTTCTAGAACAGCACGCTTTCTGCAGTAGCGCTGATGCTTGTCACTAGTCGCTTTCGCTGACGCAGGCCCCGCTGTCCTCGTCGTATGCGACGCTGCACCACGCTGGTGTTGATGTATACGCTCCTGTGCTGAAGTAGACGCGTCGTCCGCTCGACGCTCGCTGTAATACTGGCGATGTAGCTCCGAGACTGTCCCTCGACGTAGTCTTACGGCAGCAACGTAGTCCCGATCTGTTGTTCGCTCACGAAGCAACTCTTCGGCGACTACACGCCCTTGCAGTCAACCCGAACCTATCGGTGATGTAGTCCCAGTGTGTTGGCCCCTCTCGACGCAACTCGTTGGCGGCTACCCTCGATGACTGCCTCTCGTAACGTTGACTCGCTTGTTGTAGCAGTTGAACCCTTGGCTATGGCGTGAATCGCGGCTTGACCCCCAAAATGTTACACTCTGTTCGATGTTGGTGTTTTCTATCAGTATCTGATTCAGCCCCGATGCTTGAATTCCTGATAGTTGTGTAACTCAGATTCGTTTATTCACACAGCCCGTCCAAACAGCATACAAGTCACAAAGTCCACGTATGAAGTTTTCCACTTTTATTCAGCACACATCAACAACTGCATACAATTCTCAACTCAACTCAACAACTTTCACAGCAACTTTCCAAATCACTATCAACAACTTTTCTCTCTCAACACCGACTCGGCACACGATTAAATAACCTCTCTCTTTTCTGGAACAATATGGTACATGGTAGAAATGACGTACTGCCACCAATCGAACTAAAGATCGTCATCACTGGCTTACGTCATTACACATTTTCTCTACTTCCGGGAACATTCACGTCCTTCGATATCCATCCGGAAATTTCTATCAAGAGTAAACACGCATATCCAGAAGATTCTCAACTAATATCGACTAACGCAAATTATCAACGTTATACAAAGCCTCTCCTAACAACAATGCAAACTCAAATCAAAGGTAAATAAACTCTATTAATGAATACTTTGCAAAACGAAACGATTAGATCTATCGTATACGTTTCCGACGTACTACCATTCGCGTTTCAACGTAACACCAGCAAGGTCCTCCTGAAATATAATACTCAAAGTTGAAACCCCAAGCTGAACAAATCATAGCCGAAGAGCAAGCAGGATTTAGGGCAGCGCGAAGTACCACTGAACAGATTTCCAACCTCAGAATAATCTGTGAGAAATATCTACAGCACCAACATCTATATCATGTGTTCGTAGACATCAAAAAGGCGTTTGACCGAGTCTGGCATGCAGCTCTGTGGGCAACCATGAGAGCGTACAACATCAGCCCTAAAATGTTATCATCAAAAGCCTGTATGACAAGGCTGCCAGTGCAGTCCTCCACAACAGCACCATCGGAAACTGATTCAGAACAACAATCGGTGTGCGTCATGGATGCCTACTCTGTCCAACACTCTTCACCATCTTCCTAGAGCGCATCATGTCAGATGCCCTTGCAGACCACGAAGACACAGTCAGCATAGGGGAAGAGCAATCTCCAGCCTTCGTTTTGCGGAACAAGAACTTGAACGGCTGGTACAGAGGCTTGACACCACCTCCAAAGCCTATTGAATGGAAATAAGTGCAGAGAAGACCAAAATGATGACCAACAACACCCATGGCACCAACGGACATCAAGGTCCAAGGCCAATCCCTCAACACAGTGCATAGCTTCAAATATTTAGGAGCCATTGTATCAGACAATGGGTCCCTACAGGAAGTCCTCTCCAGGATCGCACAAACAACTGCTGCCCTGGCGAGGTTGAAGCCAATTTGGAAAGACAGGACCACCAGTCTACATTACAAGGTAAGGCTGCTGCGCTCCCTTGTCATCTCCATCTTCCTATATGCTTGCGAAACATGGACCCTCACAGCAGATCTCCAACGAAGAATACAAAGCATGGAGATGAGGTGCTTCAGAAGACTTCTGGGCATTTCCTATACCCAGAACATTACCAACAAACGAAGTCCGACAGACAAGCCATTGGACAACACGATGACCTGCTCACAGTGGTGAAAAAACGGAAACTCCGATGGTATGGCCACGTCACCAGATCATCAGGTCTTGCAAAGACCATCCTGCAAGGCACAGTGCAAGGAGGTAGAAGAAGAGGGAGACCGAAAAAGAGGTGGGATGACAACATTCGAGACTGGACTGACTTGACACTGAGTGAAACAATCAGGGTTGCTGAGGACAGGGAAAGATGGAGTACGTTGGTTAAACGATCATTTGTGGTGCCCTTACGATCTCCGAGTTATGGGATAGGATATGATAGGATAGGATACGGTATTTACTAGTAAGATTAAATTATCAAAATAATAATTACCTCCTTTGCTCCCAAAATATGTACCGAGGTTTGCCACACCTTTCGAATCGGAGGGCTTCAACGACGGCGTTCGCGGCAGTTTGAAGCGCTGGCGCGAGTCGGAATAAGCAAGCATTGGGACGGAACTTTGACTATTTGTCTTTTTGCTAAAACGTCAACGTAAGCCAGGGTTACCCACACTATGACTTTTTCAGCATGCGAGGTACTTTTAAAATGACCATGCCAAAATGATCTACCTACCACCAAAATGCAAAACATATATATAGTCATAATAGCCTGATGTCAATTTTTTTTTTTACTGCTACGCGATCCACGTATTGGGCACTCCTGTCCTAATCCATTATATTATCCATTAGGAATGTCGTTTTCTTTCTGTTCATTTCTTCCCCTCGTGGTGCCCCCTCTCATCACCCACTCTTAAAAAAATAAATAAAAATAAAATAAATAAATAAATAAATAAATAGAATGTCGCAGAAGACGTGAAATATCAGCTTTGCTCTTTATGGAGCACAAAAGACGGTGTTCATCTGGAGATTGTTTAGAATGATTGCAATGATTGAAGTTTTTTAGGGAGAAGATTGCGAGGGCTTGCATATTGTGGAAAAGGTCAAGTACTCGTACCCCCAAAAATAAAATTTAAAAAAAAAAAATAAACATTAAATAAATAAATAAATAAATAAATAAATAAATAAATAAATAAATTATATATATATATATATATATATATATATATATATATATATATATATATATATATATATATATATATATATATATATATATATATATATAATTTATTTATTTAATGTTTATTTTTTTAAATGTTAATTTTTATAATTTTATATATATATTAAAGTTGTGGTTTTTTTTCTCTCTCTTTTTTTCTCTCTCCTTCTTCTTTTTTTTCCTTTTTTTGGGGGGGCTGGGGGGGGTTCCGGAAACCCCGGAAACCCCCCCCCCCCCTCATCCGCCCCTGAATACGGAATGCTACTTTTCATATCAGTACCATCTATAATCTGTCAGATTGTATTAAATTGTGTAACAATTCTTCCCTCAGATCACCAGCTTCAACTTCATCTAATGTGCTTATTTATAATGTACTTTCACACTTTTTCTTACAGAAGGCAGTATCTTCATTTGGCCTAACTTCTTCATCTCACGTTAGAAATGTAACTTTGTTTTCCTTTCTCTGGTCATAAATATGTTATTTCACATCCTCATTGTTCTTTATCTGTTTGAGCCGCTTCTTCGTCTCTTCCCTTCTTCTGTTGCCTTTCATCACTGGGGTAGTGACAACTCATGAAGCCCGCCTGAATTATGGCATCTTTTTCAAAGATCTTGGTCTTTATCTCTGTTATTGTTTTCATTCTCTACCGTCGTTTCAAAAGTTTGTGTCTGATGGTTGCCCTCTTAACCTCCAACAAGCCCTTGGCTGTAGACGCGAATTCTATTTCATTTCCAACAGTTCCAGTACCTACTGTTCCCGAGGTGCTTCCCCCTCCACTTCTTCCGTCATCCTCCTCTTCCCGTTCGCCAAGTGATCCGCTATCTCTCAAACCACCACCTCCGACTTCTCCCCCACCTGCTTGTGAACCTCCACTCGCCGATCACTTTCTCTTGGCACTCGAACTTATTACCTTCGCCTTGCTGCTTATTGTTCTTATTCGTTCTGCTGGTCTGTTGTTGAAGACTGCAATTTATCGTACGGAAGTTATCTTAGAACTCTCTAATGGACAGCGCTTAGTGGACGTTTATCTCGCCACACTCCCTGCATGTCCTAGTCAGTATTATTCTAGTATGAATAGATGGATACGTTATCTTCCATTGCTCCGTAACGTCTGGACTCCTCCCGATCTAGATATTACATGGCTGGAGTTTCACATTACTGATAAACAAACGAAAGAGATCTTACATCTCCCACGCATCGTTAAATTGTCCTGGTGGCAATCTTTTCAGTTACGTCGCATTCTTGACAGTGACTCGTATGTGGTCAATCTTAAACTTGTTCAAGGCGGTCGAGCTCTCTACATGTCAAAGTCTCACAGTGGGAGCAGTGAACATGAATTCGGTGTTCAATCGTCCTCTACCCAAAATACTCGTTCTAACGCTTCGCCTCAGACAAAAGCGACGGGTTCGTTTTATCCGTCACTTGCACACATGAAATCCGAAATGGATGAAGTTGATTAATTCGTCCATAAATAGTAATTTTAATTTTTATCTCCGGTTATAAAGTGATCGGATATATTGAGTATCGATCATCCATCTCGGAGTTTCTAAGCATGATAAGCATGTCATTTTGCATGTTGTGTTCATTATTGTGTGTTACATTTTATCGCAGCAGTTGGCAACGGTTTTGTCAATTGTTGAGGTTAAAAACATTACATTAACCTTTTGTGCTTGGTGCTCGAACTTATATTTATACGAATACGCTATGTTGCTGATTCGTTTGTATTATTTTTCTGTGTTTTATTGTTCCCGGCGTGCTTATGTTGTCGGCGGCACTGTTGTTGCTTCCACCTCATTCTATTGCAACTTTATGATAAGCCTAAATGTTTGTGACGAATTCTTTCATTCATTGCTTTAAACAAGCACCATTACCACTGTTCTTATTTTTGAATACAAGTATTTATTTTTATTTATAATTTCTAGATGTGTTCATTTTTTTTGGCGTGTGTTGTAGTGTTTATCAAGTTTTTTTTATATGTTTCATACAATTTCTAGAGGTGATACTTATATATTAATTGTATTCACGTTAATCTTGTGTATTCACCTCGCATGTCAATGACAGTAGGATTTGGCATGGTTTACATGATTTTGTGTACCCGTTATTTTACAGACACTCATACTCACTGTAACCTTAAGATCTGTGTGCAATAACATTAATGTAATGTGTTTAATAACTTTGATGTTGTATTAACAATAATATTTATGTTGTGTCAGTTTCTCTAACACACCTTAAAGTTCTTCCTTTTATGTGTTTACAATTAGTACACTGAGTCTGGTGGACAAGGGTCTCGCAGATGCCGGACATAATGTGCACTCACTTTTATATGTTTTCGTTAGTATTGGTTTTTTCTGTATACTGGCCACTGCAAATTGCTAGTATTTCGTGTATCACGTTTGACTTATTGCTCTCTATTTACATTATCTTATGTGTGTGTTTTTTTCTCAATACTCAATGGTAGTTTCTATTTCATTGTGCTCAGCGTTTTATGCTCATTCTCACTTTTCTATTAATCACATATTTAAGACTTTTATTTTATAATAAATTTTTGTATTAGACACCTCTTTTCAGTAATAATTATTTCTATCCATTTATTCTATTGGTGATGACGTTCTTTAAAGTACCGTTCTTGTCTATCGGTCTCCTCATTCTCTCTCCTCCTATCTTCTTCCAGACTTTCTTTTCTAGAGACTCACGCATTTCTTGTCTACACACGATCGGCATTTAGTTCATTCATGTATTTCACAAGTGTCAATTATAGCAACACTGTAACCATTTTGTCATCTGAATTTTTTTGTTGGAATAACACACCTGTCTTGCCTTTGCAGGCATGACAGTTTCACTGCGGCAACAGTCCCCCCCCCCCCTGTTGGAGTGCCGGGGGTTTCAGTATAAATAGTACCCCCACTTTCTGGAAATTTAGTGCTTTAAATTCCCACTGTCGCTGTCTTCCTCATTTGCTCTTTCCCATTCCTGATCTGTCCTATCACTCTGCTATACTATCTTCTTCTTCACTAGATCAATGACCTACCTTTTTTCTTGAAAACTCTTCCTGGACAAGACTCCTTGTTTGTGTATGAGGTCTGTTGGATCAGCTTGGGAGTGTTGGACGCTTTCTGCCGGGTGGTCACTAGGGCTTCCTATGATTGTATTATTTAGCACTATAGGCATTTTATATGTATACGTTTTTGTTGATGATTTGTAATGATGGTTGTATTCTATTTTGTTTTTGTAACCGGGGGTTCGCGTAGTTGAGGTAAACCCTCAGCCGTCCCCCGCGTGGGATGTATTGTAAAGTGACTGGCCGGTGGAGGGCATTCAATTTTCCCACTGGGGTTGTTTCAGCAGATCTTTTATGCGGATCGGGGGTTGTCCGGTCCTGATTTGGCTCGGAAGAGTCCGCTGGACCTAAAGCAACAATAAATCAATCAATCATGTTGGAATAACACAGTGTTTGCTCCTCTTTTGATGCCTTTATGTATCATTACTTCCATATTCAGTAATTGTTGTTTTTTTCCTTTTCCAAACTTTTCTTCCATTTTTTAACTGGTTTTTGCATTGTATCAGTATTGTTATTATTCAATGTATCTTGAACGCTTCACTCAAATATTCTATCTTGTTGATTTTAATGGTTTTCTTTCTTCAGATTTTCAACTGCTGTGGTATAATGAATTATGGTTTATTATGTATTGGTCTTTGCCGTTTTAACCAAGTTTATAGACCGTTTGCTTTTCTATTTTTCTCATGTTTATTCCGGATATTGTGTTGGTTTTGGTTACATAGTTTTGCCTTTATGCTTGTAGAATATTAGTCGCGGTGTAGCCATGTCCAATATTTCGTTGTGTCATACTTAATATTTATATTCAGTTCCTCGGACGCTTTGCTGTGGTTGTGCCATTTATACTATCAACAAACAAAATACATTCTACCTAGACTTTGTGCTACACTGATCAACGTATAGCGCTGACTTTTGTAATGTTTCCACCGTATTATTATCTGCACTACTCCGAGTACCTCTCTGCGTCTTCTTCGATGTCTTCGTTCCTTGACGACTGTCAACGTTGCCAAGTGACGTCACCATCACACCATGTAGTTCCTCCACTTCTTCAGCCATCGTATTTTCCTTCGTTGGCATTATTGGACCTTTCTTCTCGTCAACCTTCAGCCATGCTGCGGCAGAATGATATTGTTGGTCTTCCTTCTCACGAAACTACAATAAAACAAGACCTCAACGCTCGCCTCTCGTCTGATGCCTTCACAACTTTGCTTCCCACATTTCACCCACCTGGACCGTTTATTCGTGTCCACTCGTCCATTTTCTTCAGATGCAAAAAAGCATCTCTCCTTACGTCCCACGGACAGTCCTTGTGCCACTTTCTCATGGAGTTGTGGTCACCTCCCAGATTCCCATATTACAGACTGTCACCGCCACGACTCCGTCCAAGCAGACGCCACAAACAAACAACTTCCACACGCAGACAACCCAGACAGAATGGCGATTTCCCACAGACGGAAGTGATGAAAACACAACAAATATATATACAACTTTCAAACTATTTATTCATTCAAGCCACACACTCACACACACACAACATTTACACATGAAACGAAGAAAATGATGACGAAACAATCAATGGTTCAATGAAACAATGAAATGGTATGACAGGATGATCGAGGGTTGCTATTCAACCACATCCGTGTATCGAACTGTGCACAGCAAATGTCCGTTGCACGTAAACAAACGAAAAGGGGGGTCGAGTGTTAGGAGAGGGACAACAAGGAAAGAGCCAACCTGGCGGAATGAAGTCCCTGTCGAAGTCCCCGTAAAGGTATCCACCCCCTTCTTGTAGCTGTTGTCGGACCGGTGCCGATGATGACCACACGTGGTAGCGTCGCCGCCCCCACTCGCTGCTGTCGATGGTGATGAAATGATGATGGTGACGCAGTAGTCGCGGCAGCCCTGCCACCGTCGACGTCACACAGCTGGACTCCTCCAGTCAGCTACACTGCGACGTCGTGACCAGGTCCCGTCCACCCACGTCACAACCACCACAGGACAGGTGGGGTTGAGGAATGATGATGATGAAGTCAATGGTGAGGACGTGTAGACAACGATGCACATGTAAACGCCACAGATGGTGATGATGTTGATCCAACTGACCAAGTGCTGTCGTCGTTGACGCACAACGCTGGTAACGTTGATCCACGCTAACCAGTTGACGAACTGTCGAACGAACTGTCGAATGGTCGAACCTGCATCATGCTTGTCGCATCGTTAATATCATGTCCACCTGATTATGTCCCCCTCCCCTCCAATCACACTCTCCCCCCTCTTATACTCAACTAGCTTTAGATGTTTGAGGGGACACAACTGTTGTCCGATTCCCTTCCTTGATTCACTCACTTATCCTCTTTAGCTACTGTTATTGTCACTTGTAAACAAACACATAATTCATGAAACTCAATGAAATTATGAATGCATGAAACGAGCAATGCTGCAAATGAATACATGTAAACATCAACACATTATTCTTCTCAAGCAACCACAACAACCACAGCAACCACTTCCAACCTCACACATCCTCCCACTCATTCTCCCACCTCACTCTCCCTTTCCACCGTGCAAACCTTCTCATCCCTCCTTACTCTTACGTAACAGCTTCCGTCCAACACCCCAAACAGCCGGCCCTCGGTTACTGGCACAGTGAGGAAAATACACCATTTCACTCACCCACACGGTTCGAATGTAATCGCACTCGTTGACCTTACTCCACTGCCCTCCCAACGAATACTTCCAATAGGGTAATCCTGTAGTGCGTAGTTTCCGTAGTGGACAATGCCTCACACTACCTACCACCACTAACACCAAACTTTGCTATCTTTTACTATACTCTGCACTGAGTATAAAACTATTGAAAGCAACAATTTCCACAACTAGTATTCCTCTGGACCAGTTAATATTATCCGTTATTAACCGCCCTACCCTATTCCAGAACACACACAATCAGAGCACAAGACACCACGTCTACACAATAGCTCTATCCACCTTGTTCTGCCAAAACGTGAGTATACTTCTTTACTGGCTAACCGGCCTGTGCTGCTTGCCACGATTTGCACGCATAACCACGCATACGACAACACGCAGTTACTACCCCTAACTCATTAACTCTCCACCCACTACCTGCCCGGTTTCTACCACAGACTGCCCTGTGACACAGACAGGGGAGAGCAAAGGCTTTCGCTAAACGAGGGTTGGAGCTCTTCCCCTCTCCTAATTCTGTAATCAACGTTTGCATCCCCTTCGTGTGCTCAACCTCAATGCACACTTCCATCCCCTTCAATTGCTGCGTCCTCCTGGGTGCCTCATCATGTGGGCTTATCATGGTTGTTCAGACGCCTCGTACTTCTCCTTGGACTTCATTCAACTACTAGCTGCAAGGTCCAATACGCCACGAGTTCTCCCACGCCAGAGGTTTGCATGGTGCGGTGACGTCACAATCTTCCATTGGCTACACTTAACGCTTCTTCGTCGTCGCCTCGTCACCAACAGGTCTACATGTCGTTCTTCAACAATTGTTGCACTGGCTCTAGTGCAACCGCCTTAAGGTGCTGGTTGGTTTCTGAGGACTGTCCTCATGTGTCCTCATTGCCAACTATCCTCATAGCTTTTGTGGCGCTCCGGTCGCTGCACCAAGAGTCTTCGGTTATATCTTTATTCACAACTTTTATTGGCACATGGCACTTGGACATGGTTCATTATTGGACATTTTACATTGTGTTTTTTTTTTATTGTTTTGTGGTTAGTTATGTAGTCTTGTGCATGAAATTCTCTTTTGCAATTTTTATATTTCTCAATCTTACCTCATCTTCGCCGGTCCACTTCCTCAGGTCGCTTTAGTATCGTCGCTTAGTCTCATTGATCTATTTCGTTTAGCATGGTCACATTTTTAAGGAGCGAGGACGCTCCTTCGCGGGCCTGCGGCAATTGTAACCTTTGGATGTGAGTCGTAGAAAAAAGTGCTGTGTTCAATAAGTGTCCACTATACTGACTGCAAGTGGAAAGATAATTAGCTGGTGGCACGTGCTGTAAAATTAAGGATGGTCAGGGGGCATTGTCCGATTTGCTCGGCTCGGAGCTCCTGTTGGGAAGAGATTAATGCAGAAGAATGATACATGGTGTGTGTAGGTAACAGTGGGTCTTTTAAGTATAAGGAGCAAGCTGGCGCTCTGTGACTCGGGGATTGATTGCAAACCCGGACGGTCTGATCGATGGTGTGAATGTTGTTTGTAGATTATAGTCGCAAGACTGCTGGACCGATTAATGATGATACCAGCGGGCCAGTTGTTGGTAGAGGGGGGAATGGTGTGATCGCACGTTGACCAATCCGGGACTCGAACCAGCGACCTTTCGGTTGCTAGCCGGCCCCTTTATGGTGTGGAATCAGCAGATTGCCTTTTATGGATAGGACAATGATTTGCAAATGGTTAGGATTGGTTAAAGAGAATTAAAGGGTTAGGTGTATAAAAGACCCAAACAATAGTTGCAAGAACACGAGCTCGAGGGAAGGAGAAAAGAGCACAAGCACAAGCACGAGGGAACGAGAGGTTGACACTCTGGTCCTGGTTTTCTGTTAGTTATGATTGAGGTCTTAAAGTAAATATTTTCAAGAAGAGGAAAGTGTGGTGACAGGACATTGAAGATGAGGTAAGGACCAACAAACTTGTTTTACTTTCTTTATATTGTTAGTTATAATATATGTGCATGCGAGTTCGATATTTATTGATTGTCATGTATTGAGTTAGATTATTAAAAAGGTACATAAAAGGGAAACAAGCTGTAGTTCAGTGTTATTTCTTTGAGCGCAGGACAATATCTTTGGACGGCAGTGAGACTTGCTCTGTTTTGTGTGTCTTACGTGCGGTGATTGTGTGAGTTAAGGCTCGGTCCCCGTACAAATAGAAAAGTAGGTCAGTTAGGTTAACTCTCACAAGTTAACGCAAACAGGGACGCGTTACAAATGCACAGAAGTCTTCTGTAGCACCTCATCTCCATGCTTTGTATTATTCGTTGTAGATCTGCTGTGAGGGTCCATGTTTCGCAAGCGTATAGGAAGATGGAGATGACAAGGGAGCGCAGCAGTCGTATCTTGGAATGTAGGCTGATGGTCCTGTATTTTTTTAAATTGGCTTCAACCTCGCCAGGGCAGCAGTTATTTGTGCGATCCTGGAGAGGACTTCCTGTCGGGACCCATTGTCTGATACAATGGCTCCTAAATATTTGAAGCTATGCACTGTGTTGAGGGATTAGCCTTGGACTTTGATGTCCGTGTTGATGCCATTGGTGTTGTTGGTCATCATTTTGGTCTTCTCTGCACTTATTTTCATTCCATAGGCTCTTGAGATGATGTCAAGCCTCTGTACCAGCTGTTCAAGTTCTTGCTCCTCTCCAGCTCTGCCGTGATTTGACAAAACCGAGTAAGTCCACCTAAGGTCGAAAATGAGTTTTTTGCGCCATCAAACTTGCAAGAGAATGACGCATCTTACCTGTAAAAATCAAATCCGAACTATGTTTAGATTTGGAGATATTATAGAGTAAGTCCTTGTTAAAAACATTTTAAGTGGGGGAATAAACTGATAAAACCAAGCAAGTCCCCTGCGATTTTGTTTCGGCGATCCTCTGGCTGATGCTCGAGTTGGCATGATGACGTCATCTTCTACAATAACCTGACAAATAAAAGTAAGTCCTCCCGACCAATGAGAAAGCGCCTTATGATGAAGTGGACCAGTGAGAATCCATGTTATTGCTGCTGTGCAATATTATTTTCCTGTGAAAAAGATGACGAAATTTCAGTCAGCAAATGACGTGTTCGGCTTTTTGAAAAAGAGTTTTCTTCATGTACTTTCCTGCCCACCATGAAGGATCCTGTAGATCTTCCGCCTACGCGGCAACTTCAACAAGGTGTGGAAACAAACAAACAAGCTATCCTTTCCTATCCTATCCTATCCTTCCCGTAACCCTGAGGTCGTAGGGGCACCACAGATGATCGTTTAACCAGCATACTCCATCTCTCTCTGTCCTCAGCAGCCCTGATGGCTTCGCTCAGTGTCAAACTAGTCCATTCTCGGATGTTGTCATCCCACCTCTTTTTCGGTCTCCCTCTTCTTCTACCTCCTTGCACTGTGCCTTGCAGAATAGTCTTTGCAAGGCCTGATGATCTGGTGACGTGGCCATACCATCGGAGTTTCCGTTTCGTCACCACTGTGAGCAGGACATCGTGTGGTCCAATGGCTTGTGTGATGGTCTGTCGGACTTCGTCGTTGGTGATGTGTTGGGTATAGGAAATGCCCAGAGCTCTTCTGTAGCACCTCATCTCCATGCTTTGTATTCTTCGTTGTAGATCTGCTGTGAGGGCCCATGCTTCGCAAGCATATAGGAAGATGGAGATGACAAGGGAGCGCAGCAGTGTAACTTTGGAATGTAGAATGATGGTCATGTCTTTCCAAATGGCTTCAACCTTGTCAGGGCAGCAGTTGTTTGTGCGATCCTGTAGAGGACTTCCTGTCGGGACCCATTGTCTGATACAATGGCTCCTAAATATTTGAAGCTATGCACTGTGTTGAGGGATTGGCCTTGGACATTGATGTCCGTGTTGATGCCATTGGTGTTGTTGGTCATCATTTTGGTCTTCTCTGCACTTATTTCCATTCCATAAGCTTTGGAGGTGGTGTCAAGCCTCTGTACCAGGTGTTCAAGTTCTTGTTCCTCTCCAGCCAATCCATCAATGTCATCCGCAAAACGAAGATTGGAGATTGCTCTACCACCTATGTTGACTGTGCATTCGTGATCTGCAAGAGCATCTGACATGATGCGCTCTAGGAAGATGTTGAAGGGTGTTGGAGAGAGTAGACATCCTTGACGCACACCGATTGTTGTTCTGAACCAGTTCCCGATGGCGCTGTTGTGGAGGACTGCACTGCACTGGTAGCCTTGTCATACAGGTTTTTGATGACTTAAATAATTTTAGGTCTGATGTACGCTTTCATTGTTGCCCATAGAGCTGCATGCCAGACTCGGTCAAACGTTTTCTTGAAGTCTATGAACACATGATATAGATGTTGTTGGTGCTGTAGGTATTTCTCACAGATTATTCTGAGGTTGAAAATATGTTCAGTGGTACTTCGCCCTGCCCTGAATCCTGCTTGTTCTTCAGCTATGATTTGTTCAGCTTGGGGTTTCAACCTGTTGAGTATTATTTTCAGGAGGACCTTGCTGGGATGGCTGATGAGGCTGATGGTGCGGTAATTTTCACACTCCTGAAGGTTACCTTTTTTTGGGAAGAGTGATGACAAGCGACTGGGCCCATGGTATAGGCCACTCTCCACTCTGCCAGATCTTGTTACAGATAATGGTGAGGGCATCAATCATCGCTTCTCCTCCTGCTTGTAGCAGTTCCGCGGGTATGTTGTCCACTCCCGTTGACTTCCCTTTCTTTAGCGATTGCACTGCTGCCTCAACTTCTCCCCGGAGAATTGGGAGGAATTCTTCTCTGTTCTCGGGACATGCTAGAACTGATGGGTCTCCATTTGGTGTATGGTTGTAAAGGTCAGAGCAGTACTCTGTCCATCTGTCCAAGACTTCTTGTTCTTCTGTAAGGTATATGCCAGACTTGCTTTGGATCGTGGAGACTTTGGGCTGTTTGACACTTGTCAGCCGCTTTACAGTCTGGTAGGCCTTCTTGCTGTTGTTCTTGTTCAGACTGTTCTCTATTTCCTGTCATTGATCTTCTATCCAGTTCTCCTTTGCTGTGCGCATGCCTTTTCGGATGTCATTGTTGATTTTTCGGTAGACATCAGCTCCCTGTGAGGTGTTCTTTTTCTTTTTCTTTTTTAATCTCTCTTCGTTTATAACACAGATCCAAAAGTTCAGGTGTGATCCACGTCTTTTTCTTTGGTCGGTGCTTGCCAAGGATCTCAGTGGCGGCATCTGCCTCAGCTGAGTTGAAGGTGGTGGTCAAGGTGTTGACATCTACTTCACCAGCCCCCAAAATGAGCAGTGGTGCAAATTTCCCTTCAATTGTGACCTGAAATAGTTCTGCCACCTCCGGGTCTTGCAGTTTGTCCAGGTCGAACTTCAGTCTAGTGCAGTATTTACTCTCTTCAAGTGGAGCCGGAAAGACATCATCAAGAGATCGTGGTCACTTCCGATGTCTGACCTGGAAAAATGCGTGTCCTGCCAATGTTGATGCTTGATCTGAAGCGTTTCGTGACCATGATGTAGTCTATTTGGTTGTGATGCTCCCCCCCCCATCCCGGGACTGTGCCATGTCTATCGTCTGGAGTTTTTGTGGAGATCAAGCGTGTTTGCCAGTACCAGATTGTTGTATCTGGCAAACTCCAAGAATCTCAGACCCCTGTCATTTGTCTCGTTGTTGCAGTGGGGTCCACACGTGTCTCCCCAGTTGTGGTGCGCATCTTGGCCAACCTTGGCATTCCAGTCGCCTTGCACTATGACTATGTCCTTCTTCGGCACTTGGTCAAGAACCGCCTGTATATTTTCATAAAAATCCTCCACTTCGCTGTCGTCATAGTCTGATGTTGGGGCATAGGTCTGGATGATGGTGATGTTGAAAGGGGCTGCTCTCAGGCGGATGGTAATGAGTCTACTGGAGACTGGGCGGCAACCCATGACAGTGGATAGAATGTTCTTGTGGACCAAGAATCCAACGCCGTGTTCGTGCCTGTCATCTCTACCGCTGAAATAGAGCTTGTGTCCTTTGTCGGTCGTTGTTTCACCTAGGCCTTTCCAGCGCAGTTCGCTAATGCCTAGAACGTTCCATCGATAGTGGTCCAACTCGTGGGCCAGTTCTTCTAATTTTCCTTCCGCAGTTAGGGTCCTGACATTCCAGGTTCCTATGACGATGTTGTTTCTCGTGCGGATCTTGCTAAATTGTCCATCAGTAGCATACTTAACACCTCCGTCCTGGTGGCCAACGGAAGGCGCGGTCCTTGAGCCGGGCGACGACCGATCCGATATGGAATTAGTGGATAGTGTCATCATGCATGTAGTGTGTCTTGGGCAAAAAAGGACCTGGCGGTGCCCAATCCTCTCCAGGCTGTTGGCCAAAGCCGAAATCCACGAATACAGTGTGGCTCGCCTTGGCCCTGAGCACGTGGTCGTTGAACCTGTATCAACGTGAGGTTTATCGCCCTGGCCGGTGACTTCTGTGTAGAAGACTTTGGCCCAGGGATGCCGTGCTAACATTACCCCTGTTAGTCACCTCTTACGACACGCCGGGAAACGTTTGGGCCTATTCTTCAATAATGGTACAGGACGCAGTCAATATAAAAATTTCAAAAATAAAAATTAGATTTTCTTTCCGTCTTCTAATAGCGATCTCCCTGCCTTTACACCACCTGTTTGAGTGAAGGATGTGTATTTGGTGTGTGTGAGGGTGCATGAGACAGGTGAGCGTGTATGTTGGTATAGATCGCCGCGCTTTGAGCCTGAATGATGATTTGGGGAAAGGCGCGTATAGCATTTTGTATTATTATTCAGTGCCCGAACCCACAAACAAACAGCAACAAATATATTACAGACACACAACAAGGGCAACAAAATACAAGACATACACGTGGTGTGAAGGCAGGATGATCGCTACAATAGGAAACTGAAAGGAAAATAGTTTTGTATTTTTAAAATTAAATTGGCTGCATCTAATATTATTTTGAAGGGAGAGCAAAAAAAACCATGACTCCTGCATACCAACCCAGGAATATTAAGTGAAGAATGGCTAAAAACAATAAACAGGCACACCTCATACACCCACTGTAACTGCCGCACCCATATCTTACAAAACCCAACTTATGTGACTCACCTCGTCAGACTTTTTAACAAAGAAACGAAACGGCCTATGGGACTTACTTGATTTGGCAAATTTTGAAAACAAGGATTTACTTAATAATAAACTGACAAAACCAAGCGGATTTGACTTACTTGGTTTTGTGAATTTTTTTAACAAGGATTTAATTCAATAATAAACTGACAAAACCAAGCGGGTGACTTGCTTGGTTTTGTCATGTTCTCAACAAAGACCTATCTCAAGAATAATCTGACAAAACAAAGCAAGTCCACAAATAGTCTTAAAACATCAAATCTATCAAACATTTCTTTAACATTCAAGGTATGCACTCTTAAATCGAGGAATTGCATTATAATATGCCCTTAAACTTCCAGAAACGATCGCGTAATATAGCGCAACACAAAACGTCGATTTTCTCGAAAGTAGGTTTTGTGGACTTGCTCGGTTTTGTCAGTTCACGGCAGAGCTAATCCATCAATGTCATCCGCAAAACAAAGGTTGGAGATTGCTCTTCCCCCTATGCTGATTGTGTCTTCGTGATCTGCAAGGGCATCTGACACGATGCGCTCTAGGAAGAGGTTGAAGAGTGTTGGAGAGAGTCGGGATCCCTGACGCACACCGATTGTTGTTCTGAAACAGTTTCCGATGGCGCTGTTGTGGAAGACTGGACTGGTAGCCTTGTCATACAGGCTTTTGATGATTTCAATAATTTTATTGCTGATGTTGTACACTCTCATGGATGGCCACAGAGCTGCATGCCAGACTTGGTCAAACGCGTTTTTGAAGTCTATGAATACATGATATAGATGTTGTTGGTGCTGTGGGTATTTCTCGCAGATTATTCTGAGGTTGAAAATCTTTTCAGTGGTACTTCGCCCTGTCCTGAATCCTGCTTGTTCTTCGGCTATGATTTGTTCGGCTTGGGGTTTAACCTGTTGAGGATTATTTTCAGGAGGACCTTGCTGGGATGGCTGATGAGGCTGATGGTGCGGTAATTTTCACATTCCTGAAGGTTACCTTTTTTGGGAAGAGTGATCGCAAACGATTGGGTCAATGGTGTAGACCATTTCCCACTCTACCAGGTCTTGTTACAGATAATGGTGAGTGCGTCAATCATCGTTTCTCCTCCTGCTTGAAGCAGTTTCGCGGGTATGTTGTCCACTCCCGCTGACTTCCCCTTCTTCAGCGATTGCACTGCTGCCTCAACTTCTTCTCGGAGAATTAGGAGGATTTTTTCTTTTCTGTTCTCAGGACATGCTAGAACTGATGGGTCTCCGTTTGGTGTGTGGTTGTAAAGGTCAGAGCAATACTCTGTCCATCTGTCCAAGACTTCTTGTTCTTCTGTAAGGCATATGCCAGACTTGCTTTGGATCGTGGAGATTTTCGGCTGTTTAACACTGGTCAGCCGCTTCACAGTCTGGTAGGCGTTTTTGCTGTTGTTCTTTTCAGACTGTTCTCTATTTCCTGGCATTTATCTTCTATCCAGTTATCCTTTGCTGTGCGCATGCCTTTTCGGATGACATTGTTGATTTTTTGGTAGGCATCAGCTCCCTGTGAGGTGTTCTTTTTTTCATCTCTCTTCGTTTATCACACAGGCCCAAAGTTCAGTTGTGATCCATAGCTTCTTCTTTGGCCGGTGCTTTCCAAGGATCTCAGTGGCGGCATCTGCCACAGCTGAGTTGAAGGTTGTGGTCATGGTGTTGACATCTACTTCACCAGCTCCCAAAATGAGCAGTGGTGCAAATTTCCCTCCAATTGTGGCCTGAAATATTTCTGCCATCTCCGACTCTTGCCGTTTGTCCAGGTCGAACTTCAGTCTAGTGCACTTTGCTGTGTTTACTCTCTTTAAGTGGAGCCGGAAAGACATAATCACGAGATCGTGGTCACTTCCGATGTCTGCTCCTGGAAAAATGCGTGTCCTGCCAATGTTGATGCTTGACATGAAGCGTTTCTTGTCCATGATATGTAGTCGATCTGGTTGTGATGCTCCCCGCCGGGACTGTGCCATGTCCATCGTCTGGATTTTTTGTGGAGTCCAAGCGTGTTTGCCAGTATCAGATTGTTGTATCTGGGAAACTCCAAGAGTCTCAGATCCCTGTCATTTTTCTCGTTGTTGCAGTGGGGTCCAAATGTGTCTCCCCAGTTGTGGTGCGCATCTTGTCCAACCTTGGCATTCCAGTCGAATTCGACTACGACTATGTCCTTCTTTGACACTTGGTCGAGGACAGCCTGTAGATTTTCATAGAAATCGTCCACATCGCTGACATCATAGTCTGATGTTGGGGCAAGGGCCTGGATGATGGTGATGTTAAAAGGGGCTGCTCTCAGACCGATGGTAATGAGTCTAATGGAGACTGGGCGGCAACCCATGACAGTGGCTAGAATATTCTTGTGGACCAAGAATCCAACGCCGTGTTTGTGCCTGTCATCTCTACCGCTGAAATAAAGCTTGTGGCCTTTGTCGGTCATTGTTTCACCTATGCCTTTCCAGCACAGTTTGCTGATCCCTAAAACGTTCCATCAATAGTGGTCCAGCTCGTGGGCCAGTTTTTATAATTTTCCTTCCGCATTTAGGATCCTTACATTCCAGGTTCCCATTACGATGTTGTTTCTGGTGCGGATCTTTCTAAGTTGTCCATCAGTAGCACACTTGTCACCTCGGTTCTGGTGGCCAACGGAAGGCGCGGTCGTTGGTGACCCGGGCGACGACCGATCCGTTATGGAGTAAATGGTTTTATTCACCATGCAGTGTGTCTTGGGCAAGAAAGACCTGGCAGGGCTCAATCCTCTCCAGGCTGTTGGCCACAGCCGATATCCACGAATACAGTGTGGCTCGCCTTGGCCCGAGCACGTGGTCGTTGAATTTGTAGTAACCTGAGGTTCCTCCGTCCTTCTCAGTGTAAAAGACTTTCGCCCAGTGAATCCGTGCTGACATCACCCCTGTTAGTCGCCTCTTACGACACGCCGGTAAACAATGAATAATAGGAGATATGAAATCCTATAACATTTTTTTTAAAGAGAATAATTATTGTATTAATCTACGTAGCCTCTGTGCTCTACTTCACACTTGAAAAACAGAATTTTAAGAATGATCAGATATGTCTTCTTGTGAAGTAATACTTTTCTTGCAATCAGTTCTTGTCATAGCAACAAGCTGCACTCACAACATATTTAATATAACGTTAGAACATATGCGTAAGAATCCTACCAATTGACGTACTTCATCTTCCAAGTTTTTGAACTTCCTAATGGCATGACTTTCCATTTCGTTTTTTCGCTATTCTGTTTTTATCCAATAAAAAAATTCGATTAAATTTTTAGAACATTGCTTCTGGACTGTTATATATATATATATATATATATATATATATATATATATATATATATATATATATAGATATATATATATATATATGTATATATATATATATATATATACATATATATATATATATATATATATATATATATATATATATATATATATATATATATATATATATATATATATATATATATATATATAACAAATCCGGCATTAGGGAGACTTCTGTAATTTCGGTGGTTTGGGCGACCTCTATTATATCTGTTAAAATTCCTTAGAGAGATTCACTGTAACATTTAGGAAGACTTGCCTACATCAACAATACATTTCCTTTATTGCAAATGCAGTGTGTGTAATTTTAACAGATATAGCAAACCTATGAGGTCTCCCTATTGTTTACTAAGTAAATAAAGGTCATTAGGGCACCTGCTGTAAAAGACATCCTTAGGGGGACATACTTGAATTGTAAAACCAGGCGTTATGGAGACCACAAAGAAGACATGTATAACTCCTTTCACACTTTTGATGTCTTTTTTAAAAGCTATTTCTAGAAAGCAGAAACAAAATAAACAAAAAACACCAAGAAAAATATAAAATCAAAGACTTTCCGGCTATGCCCTTCTTCAGTGATGAAAAATAAATAAAACATGAGGTCAGTGATGATGACGTAAACACTAAACATGCGTCATAGTCATTAAAAGCTATTTCTGAGAGGTTAAAACTAAAAATCATAAGGGCTTGTGGATGATAACTGTTTTGCTTTTGTTTAATTGCATCTATCCTATCCTATCCTATCCCGTAACTCGAAGGTTGTAGGGGCACCACAGATGATCGTTTAACCAGCATACTCCATCTTTCCTTGTCCTCAGCAACCCTGATTGTTTGGCTCTGTGTCAAACCAGTCCATTCTCGAATGTTGTCCTCCCGCTATCTCGGCCTCCCTCATCTTCTACCTCCTTGCAATGTGTCTTGCAGGATGGTCTTTGCAAGACCTGATGATTTGGTGACGTGGTCATACAATCGGAGTTTCCGGTTTTCACCATTGTGAGCAGGTCATCGTGTTGTCCAGTGGCTTGTGTGATGGTCTTTCTGACTTCGTCGTTGGTGATGTGTTGGGTATAGGAAATGCCCAGAAGTCTTCTGTACCACCTCATTTCCATGCCTTGTATTCTTCTTTGTAGATCTGCTGTGAGGGTTCATGTTTCGCAAGCATATAGGAAGATGGAGATGACAAGGGAGCGCAGCAGTCTTACCTTGGAATGTAAACTGATGGTCCTGTCTTTCCACATGGGCTTCAACCTCGCCAGGGCAGCAGTTAATTAATACAATGGCTCCTAAACATTTGAAGCTATGCGCTGTGTTCAGGGATCGGCCTTGGACTTTGATATCCGTGTTGATGCCATTGGTGTTGTTGGTCATCATTTTGGTCTTCTCTGCACTTATTTCCATTCCATAGGCTCTTGAGGTGGTTTGAAGCCTCTGTACCAGTTGTTCAAGTTCTTGTTCCTCTCCAGACAATCCATCAATGTCATCCGCAAAACGAAAGTTGGAGATTGCTCTTCCCCCCTATGCCGAGTGTGCCTTCGTGATCTGCAAGGGCATCTGACATGATGCGCTCTAGGAAAATGTTGAAGAGTGTTGGAAAAAGTAGGCATCCCTGACGCACACCGATTGTTTTCGATGGCGCTGTTGTGGAGGACTGCACTGGTAGCCTTGTCATACAGGCTTTTGATGACTTCAATAATTTTAGGGCTGATGTTCACTCTCATGGTTGCCCACAGAGCTGCATGCCAGACTCTGTCAAACGCCTTTTTGAAGTCTACGAACACATGATATAGATGTTGTTGGTGCTCTAAGTATTTCTCGCAGACTATTCTGAGGTTGAAAATCTGTTCAGTAGTAGTTCGCCCTGCCCTGAATCCTGCTTGTTCTTCAGCAATGATTTGTTCAGCTTGGGGTTTCGACCTGTTGAGCATTATTTTCAGGAGGACCTTGCTGGAATGGCTGATGAGGCTGATGGTGCGGTAATTTTCACATTCCTGAAGGTTACCTTTTTTGGGAAGAGTGATGACAAGCGACTGGGTCCATGGTGTAGGCCACTCCTCACTCTGTCAGGTTTTGTTACAGATAATGGTAAGTGCGTCAATCATCGCTTCTCCTCCAATTTGAACCAGTTCCGCGGGTATGTTGTCCACTCCTGCTGACTTCCCCTTCTTCAGCGATTGCACTGCTGCCTCAACTCCTTCCCGGAGAATTGGGAGGATTTCTTCTTCTTTTCTGTTTTCATGACATGCTATAACTGATGGGTCTCCATTGGGTGTGTGGTTGTAAATGTCAGAGCAGTACTCTTTCCATCTGTCCAAGACTTCTTGTTCTTCTGTAAGGCACATGCCAGACTTGCTTTGGATCGTGGAGACCATGGGCTGTTTAACACAAGTCAGCCGCTTCACAGTCTGGTAGGCCTTCTTGCTGTTGTGCTTGTTCAGATTGTTCTCTATTTTCTGTCATTGATCTTCTATCCAGTGCTTCTTTCGGATGTCATTGTTGATTTTTCGGTAGGCATCAGCTCCATGTGAGGTGTTCTTCTTTTTCATCTCTTTTATCATCATCTTTATCATTTCTTTTATCATCATTACCATCATCCAGGCCTATGCCCCAACAGCAGACTATGACGACAGCGAAGTGGAGGGAGAATTTCTATGAAAATCAACAGGCTGTCCTTGACCAAGTGCCGAAGAAGGACATAGTCAAGGGGAAGGCGACTGGAATGCCAAGGTTGGCCAAGATGCGCACCACAACTGGGGAGACACATGTGGACCCCACTGCAACGACGAGACAAATGACAGGGGTCTGAGACTTTTGGAGTTTGCCATACAACAATCTGATACTGGCAAACACGCTTGGTCTCCACAAAAACTCCAGACGATGGACATGGCACAGTCCCGGCGGGGTGCATCACAACCAGATCGACTACATCATGGTCAAGAAACGCTTCAGATCAAGCATCACCATTGGCAGGACACGCACGTTTCCAGGAGCAGACATCGGAAGTGACCTCGTGATGATGTCTATCCGGCTCCACTCGAAGAGAGTAAATACAGCAAAAGTGCACTAGACTGAAGATCGACCTGGACAAACTGCAAGACCCGGAGGTGGCAGAACTATTTCAGGCCACAATTGGAGGGAAATTTGCACCACTGCTCATTTTGGGGGCTGGTGAAGTAGATGTCAACACCATGACCACCATCTTCAACTCAGCTGTGACAGATGCCGCCACTGAGATCCTTGGCAAGCACCGACCAAATAAGAAGCTGTGGATCACACCTGAACTTTTGGATCTTTGTGATAAACGAGAAGAGAATAAAAAAAAGAAAAAGAAAAAAAAAGAACACCTCTCAGGGAGCTGATGTCTACCGAAAAAATCAACAATGACATCCGAAAAGGCATGCGCACAGCAAAGGAGAACTGGATAGAAGATCAATGCCAGGAAATAGAGAACAGTCTGAACAAGAACAACAGCAAGAAGGCCTACCAAACTGTGAAGCGGCTGACAAGTGTTAAACAGCCCAAAGTCTCCACGATCCAAAGCAAGTCTGGCATATGCCTTACAGAAGAACAAGAAGTCTTGGACAGATGGACCGAATACTGCTCTGACCTTTACAACCATACACCAAATGGAGACCCAGCAGTTCTAGCATGTCCCGAGAACAGAGAAGAAGAAATCCTCCCAATTCTCCGGGAAGAAGTTGAGGCAGCAGTGCAATCGCTGAAGAAAGGGAAGTCAGCGGGAGTGGACACCATTCCCGCGGAATTGCTACAAGCAGGAGGAGACGCGATGATTGATGCTCTCACCATTATCTGTAACAAGATCTGGAAGAGTTGGGAGTGGCCTACACCATGGACCCAGTCGCTTGTCATCACTCTTCCCAAAAAAAGGTAGCCTTCAGGAGTGTGAAAATTACCGCACCATCAGCCTCATCAGCCATCCCAGCAAAGTCCTCCTGAAAATAATACTCAACAGGTTGAAACCCCAAGCTGAACAAATCATAGCTGAAGAACAAGCGGGATTCAGGGTAGGGCGAAGTACCACTGAACAGATTTTCAACCTCAGAATAATCTGTGAGAAATACCTACAGCACCAACAACATCTATATCATGTGTTCATAGACTTCAAGAAGGCGTTTGACCGAGTCTGGCATGCAGCTCCATGGGCAACAATGAAAGTGCACAACATCAACCCTAAAATTATTGAAGTCATCAAAAGCCTATATGACAAGGCTACCAGTGCAGTGCTCCATAACAGCGTCATGGGGAACTGGTTCAGAACAACAATCGGTGTGCGTCAAGGATGCCTACTCTCTCCAACACTCTTCAACATCTTTCTAGAGCGCCTAATGTCAGATGCTCTTGCAGATCACGAAGGCACAGTCAGCATAAGAGGTAGAGCAATCTCCAATCTTTGTTTTGCGGATGACATTGATGGATTGTCTGGAGAGGAACAAGAACTTGAACAACTGGTACAGAGGCTTGACACCACCTCCAGAGCCTATGGAATGGAAATAAGTGCGGAGAAGACCAAAATGATGACCAACAACTCCAAAGGCATCAACACGGACATCAAAGTCCAAGGCCGATCCCTGAACACAGCGCATAGCTTCACATATTTGGGAGCCATTGTGTCAGACAATGGGTCCCGACAGGAAGTCCTCTCCAGGATCGCACAAACAACTGCTGCTCTGACAATGTTGAAACCCATTTGGAAAGACAGGACCATCAGTCTACATTCCAAAGTAAGACTGCTGCGCTCCCTTGTCATCTCCATCTTCCTATATGCTTGCGAAGCATGGACCCTCACAGCAGATCTACAACGAAGAATACAAAGCATGGAGATGAGGTGGTACAGAAGACTTCTGGGCATTTCAAATACCCAACACATCACCAACGACGAAGTCCGAAAAACCATCACACAAGCCATTGGACAACACGATGACCTGCTCACAGTGGTGAAGAAACGGAAACTCCAATGGTATGGCCACGTCACCAGATCATCAGACCTTGCAAAGACCATTCTGCAAGGCATAGTGCAAGGAGGTAGAAGAATAGTGAGACCGAAAAAGAGGTGGGAGGACAACATTCGAGAATGGACTGGTTTGACACTGAGCGAAGCCACCAGGGCTGCTGAGGACAGAGAAAGATGGAGTATGTTGGGTAAACGATCATCTTTGGTGCCCCTACGACCTCCGGGTTATGGGGCAGGATAGGATAGGATAGGATAGGATAGGATCTTATTTCTAAAAATCTCAGTTGCGTGACGAAACTTTGGAAACCATTTTCTTTAAACAGCTCATTGTGTTATCAGCAGCTTCAAATGGCTGTAAAACTCGCAGTATCTAGATAGAGCAAATCTGCTTAATTTCGCTCAGTTATCAATCTCCCCGCTCATTTCATCTTCCTTTTGCATGGCCATGATGTAAAACTTCAGCAACGCACAGAATGATAGTTACGCGTTTTAAAATTCGTCTAAAATCAGCAAAAGGAATCTAGACGCTTACAGTTATATCTGGGAACTTCCTGATTTTAAAAGAATTCAAGAAATAGAATACTTGTCATTTAGAATATCATAGTTCAAGTTTTCCAAAAACGGTGCGACGCTCTCTCTCTCTTGCTGACGAAAGTCAAAAGTGCATGTGGCTACCACAGATCTACTTTTTTTTGTGCATAAAAACGGAATGGGACAGAATGTTGAAAATGCAAAATTAGAATCTTGACTGTGGCCAGAGCATGTAGAACAAATTTGATGAAAAGAATCCTCCCCCAAAATTAGTTAATTTGATATAAAATGTTGTCGCCGAAATAGCGGTATTTACGGAAGTCGCCCTAATGCTGACAAAATTGAAGGGCATATTTCTCCAATATAATGTATCAAAGAACAGTTCCAAATTGATTCCCGCCTAGTTCATGGGAAGGGGTTTACGATGGCGCGGCGGATACGGGAATATCAATGCAAGGGAAGAAACTGTGGGCCAAAATCATAGGGCGACCCGTTTTGGTTCGCCCTATCAACGCAGTACTGAATTTTCATACATTAGGGAGACAAAAAATCGCCCTAAATCGCATTAGTACTAATATATATATATATATATATATATATATATATATATATATATATATATATATATATATATATATATATATATATAACTCTTAATGGTACATTTCGGAGACACCATTATAATAGGTACATCTGAGAGACATTTCACATAAATGTGTATATATCCTAAAGTAAAAATCGAAATTATTATTACAATGTTGACAAATGCTTTTAAATAGTTCTTCAGCTAATATAAATAGCAACAAATGAATTTAGAAATGTATTTTCAGATATAGCCAAAATTAGGTCAAATTTTTGTCTCCTTAACGTTTTCATTTCCCTAAGAGGTACCTTTAAAAGACACTATATTGTACAGGTACCTTTGAGAGACAGGTCTCCGTTATACAGCTTTATAAGCACATATTCCTCTGAGGCATAAAAAATGCAAAATTACTGCACCAGTATGAAATTATTAATTATTAATTATGCGCAATGTTGGTCAGAGACACTGAGCTGAAAACTAACTGGACTGCCTGAGTTTTCAGCGGTGCCGTTCCAGAACTGAACTGAACTGGACTGCGCCAGCCTCCTATCGCACCACGGCTTCCGCCATCTTGAAGCGTGCTGTCTGGAAGCATGGAAGCATAGTGACGAAACGCTAAAATGGTTTACTGCTGTGCAATTAATTGCAATAATCGACCCTCGTCGCAGAAAGCAATTGCTGAAGGGATCACATTTTACAGGTAAGCACATTTTATTTTATTTTATTTTATTTTTTAACAGAGACAGTAACTTGCACTTGGTGATCTGTGTACTAGAATTGCTCAAAGTGCTGCAACAAAAGCGATAGGCCTATGCATCTCACAAAAAGATAAGAGACAAATCTTTTTTTTTTCTGCTTTCATTCCCCCTCTCCATTGTATTCATGGTCAAGATGTGCAACCACCACGCATGCAAAATAGAAGTGATATTTGATTGTTGAAAGTGAAACTGGTAGTTGTATCACTTCTTGTAGACTTTGTAAACAAAACCATAGGCCTACAGATAACTCTGCCTGTGTCACATTTTCAGTTTGGGTTGAATTTGCAGACCTTTGTTGAGATTAAAAGTCACACTTCAATGCTAAAAAATTAAGCAATTGATGTAGTGTAAATAGATCTATGTTTCATGTGGGTATTGTATACACGTACTGATGTAGGTATTAGTTTGTGCATACATACATAAATACATTGAATATTATAGTATGTATTGTATGCCATAATTCTGCATTTACACAGTCACAACCATTTCCAGATGAATTTTCCATAAGCATGCTAGTTCAGGCATGCATGCATGCCCAAAAAAATAATAAAAAAAAATAATAAACAAGAGCGTCACATCCTACCTTTTCTTTCGGTGTGATTTTATTTAATTAATTAATTTATTTTTCATCATTTTGGAGGGTGTGACACGCCCCTGATCAATACAGAAAGAAATAATATGAATAATAATAATAATAATAATAATAATAATAATAATAATAATAATAATGAATAAAAAAAAAATAATGAAGAATAATATTAATAGTTAAGGAAGTAGAGGGCATAAAAAGTAAATATTTGTTCATGTACGCTATTATTTTAGTATTTTCCCCTCTGTTCATCACTACAGCTTTCCCAGAGATGAAGAGAAAAAGAAAAAATGGATCAACAACCTTCGAAGGGATTTCTTCACAACAACGGCCCACACAAAGATTTGCAGCCAGCACTTTGAACAAAAGATGTTTGATCGGACCGGTCAAACAACAAGACTTCGACCTGATGCTGTGCCTACCCTCTTCGACTTTTTGCTGCATTTGAAAAAGGTACATGCTACTTCCCACTTTGACTTGGTATGGATCATTTGATCCAAAGTGCTAAATTATCAGAAGACATCAACTATATTTTTTGACACATCTATTTGTGAACTTCAAAAATAGAGGTGTTTTAGTTATCCCCTCAAGCAATGTTCTCAGTTTGCAATCAAACAGAAAATTTGTGCAAAGAGAAATGCAAATGGCCTTCCTAAATTTAACACTCTTTTGACTTCTATTGTCAAGGATGTTCTGGTTTATGCAAACCAAAATCAGCTGTTGTCATGCCTACACAGTCACGTGTTTGACACCATACCCACTACCAACCACATTTTCACCTTGGTCAGAACTTGTGCTGATTCATATCTGAAGATAAGACTGCACATATATACAGATAAAAAAAAAACACAGGGCAGATCATCCGAGTAAAGTGACATATTTCTTGTGTGTGTATACACGTGTATGATATTTGGTAGGCCGAGATCCACAACTGCCTAAACTGTATATTGTTTTTGTATTACTATTGTCATCCTTATTATTGTTATTTTGGTATTGTTATTATTATGATTCAGGAGTCTAAGCAGCGTGCACCACCAAAAGAGAGAGCAGAAACTTCTAGGACACCTCCTTCCTTCGCTGCCTGTTCAAGTGTTGACGTCTTTAATCTTGGGCCTTGTACATCATTGGATTCTGCAGATCCCCAGCCACCCATTGCGGTGGAGTCTGACATTTGCAATGATCACAGCTACTTCATGCATGAAAGCCCACGCAAAATGAAAAGTAAGGTAGACAATTTGCTAGAACAAAATAAACAATTGAGGAAAAAAATGAAAAAGGAAGAGACTAAATGCTGCAAGTTGAAAAAAGGTAGAAAGCCTTCAAAGTGTAGTAAACACACTAAAGCAAAAAAACTTTGTGTCTTCACAGTGTGCTCATTTGTTGGATTCAACCTTTTCAGGGGTACCAAAAGATCTGTTGAAGAAAATGTTGGAAAAGGGAAAGACATATACTATAGCCACGAACTGAACGTCTTTGCCATGACACTGAGCTTTTATTCAGCAAAAGCATATCGCTTTGTGAGAAAAACTTTTGATTTGAATTTGCCCCACCCTGCAGTTCTTCGCCGGTGGTATTCAGCCATCTCGGGGGAGCCAGGTTTTACTAAAGAAGTCATGGTAGCTTTGAAGGCCAAAGTATTGTCTGCAAGAAGAAATAAAGACGAGCTTGTTTGTGGCCTGGTCATGGATGAAATGGCCATCAAGAAACATGTGGAATGGGATGGAAAGAAGTTTAGGGGGTATTTGTTAGCTTCAAAAACAGGGGTGGTTTAGTTATCCCCTCAGCTAGTGTTCTGTCCCTTTGCACTCAAACAGAGAAATTTGTGCAAAGAGAAATAAAAATGATGGCAAATGGCCTTCCTAAATTTAACACTCTTTTGACTTCTATTGTCAATGATGTTCTGGTTTATGCAAACCAAAAGCAGTTGTTTTCATGCCTACACCGTCACATGTTTGATACTACACCCACTACCAACCACATTTTCACCTTGGTCAGAACTTGTGCTGATTCATATCTGAAGATAAGACTGCACCATTTAGGGAAATTGTACACCGAGAAGATCACAGGACAGATAATCAGAACGCAATTGTCAAAATTGTTTTTGTTCGAACACCAGTAAAGTGAAATATTTTTTGTGTAGGTGTGTGTGTGAATAATTTAGTATTGTATATATACAAGCCTTATCATTTTCTTATGTTCATGCATTTGGATGTTCTGTTATTTTTTTCACAGCCATCATATAGCTTGTTCTGTTATTACCATATTGCCACTAGTTCCGCCAGGTCAACATTTATACCAGTTTTACTTGTTATTATGAAGATACCTCGTTAGAGCAAGTGTGGAGGTAACAGTGGGCTGAATGTAGGTAATAATATTTTAAGTGTGTGGACAAATGAGTTTGGTTCTGAGTGTGGCAGGGTTCGGACCGCAGAGAGTGATATGTGATAAATATCATTGTATGGGTGTGTTTATCTCACTGTGAATAATGTTCTTGTGTATACAATACAATGCGTGTGTGGAAATGTGACAACTCTATCCATGAGTAAGCGTGTGGTATGAATTGTACTTGTAGTGTATGCTGTATTTGTAACTATAACCAGGTTATGGAAATGCTGAATTATTTTCTTCTTGTTTTATCTACACCCCATTTTATGTGCACTGCAAGATACTTGTGTTAGGACAATACAGAATCCTTTGAATAATTATCCAGTCATCTTTCTGTGGTGGACTAATGGCAGTTATTTTTTTTCTTCATAACAAACGTATGCTTAAAAAAAATGCTTGGACTATTTAAGCAGACCTATTTGCAGTAGAAAATGATCAGCTGTAAAAACTAATGGTAATTTAAAATGTTTAAAAATAAAATCATGACATTATATATGGGCCAATATAAATTAAATTCACTATTTGATAAACATGTTTGTGTTTTATAATAATAATAATTATTGTTTTGTTCTTTCTCTCTCTTCCTCTCCTTCTCTCTCTCTCTCTCTCTCTCTCTCTCTCTCTCTCTCTCTCTCTCTCTCTCTCTCTCTCTCTCTCTCTCTCTCTCTCTCTCTCCCTCCAATGATCAGCGGGACGAATGGCAAAGCCAACATTTTATTCAAAAGTGACAACACACACCTAAACTTTTCAAAATTAACACCAATGCTGGATAACATGATGATTTATTGAAATAAATCAATGTAAAAATTAACAGCAATGAAAATGTGATGCAACCACATTTGAAAGGGTTTCAACAATATACAGCACTGAGTAAAATTAATGATAATGAAACTGTTATTGATGCTAAGGACATCGACATTATCCTCTCGTCAACTAACATCGTGCAATGAAATATTGGATAGATGATGAAATGTTATTGGATAGATGTCTCACATGGAGAAAAAAAACGCCAGTTAATGCAAACGCTTATAAAGCGGCTAAGAAATGGCTTCAAACTTTAGCATAAAAAAGGGGAAATAACCATCTAAAACAATGACAATGACGCTTATAATTGATTGATTGATTGATTGTTGCTTTAGGTCCAGTGGACTCTTCCGAGCCAAATCAGGACCGGACAACCCCCGATCCGCATAAAAGATCTGCTGAAACAACCCTAGTGGGAAAATTGAATGCCCTCCACCGGCCAGTCACTTTACAATAAAGACATCCCACGCAGGGGACGGCTGAGGCTTTACCCCAACTACTCGAACCCCCGGTTACAAAAACAAAATAGAACACAAACATCATTATAAATTATCAACAAAACATATATATAAAATGCCTATAGTGCTAAATAATAACATCATAGGAAGCCCTAGTGACCACCCGGCAGAAAGCGTCCAACACTCCCAAGCTGATCCAACAGACCTCATACACAAACAAGGAGTCTTGTCCAGGAAGAGTTTTCAAGAAAAAGGGTAGGTCATTGATCTAGCGAAGAAGAAGATAGTATAGCAGAGTGATAGGACAGAGCAGGAATGGGAAAGAGTAAATGAGGAAGACAGCGACAGTGGGAATTTAAAGCACTAAATTTCCAGAAAGTGGGGATACTATTTATACTGAAACCCCCGGCATCCCAACGGGGGTACTGTTGCCGCAGTGAATTGGTCATGCCTACAAAGTCAAGACAGGTTTTCAACTGGGGCTTTCCCTTTTCCCTTTATAGGTTAGAACAATCTACAGTGGCAAGATTGCTCATGACCCCAAGGGGTAAACGCTTATAAAACGCCTAAGAAATGGCTTCAAACTTTAGCATGAAAAAGGGGAAATAACCATCTAAAAACAATAACTAAACCATTCATTTATATATATGGACCATCTGCAACAATACATTTGTTTCTTCTTCATCTTCCCACTTGGCTGCCACCTTCAGCCTTTTCTCAGCTTTTCTATAACACAAAGTACCATTAAACATCAGTCTTTCTATCAGTACAATTCATCTTTATACAAACCGTCAGACCAAAGCAGTTCAAAACAAAGTACCATTAAACATAGGTCTTTCTGTCTTTCTACAAACCATCAGTCTTTCTATCAGTACAATCCATCTTCTGTCTTTCTACAACCATCAGACCAAAGCAGTTTAAAACAAAGTACAGTAAGGCTGCAAACCCAAGTCTCAGTGGGGGTGTCTTGAGTGTAAAATTACCTTCTGCAGCACTTTACGCTGGACGATGCACTTCATGATTTAGCAGACCATGCTGGATTTTTCAAAATCAAAGTCAGTATTTTGATGCATCAGAACATTCTGCCTTACACTGTATATTATTTGGGCTACAAGGAAATCCAAAGTTAGCTTGAAGTGGACCTAAACAGTGTATTTTACTACTTTTCACTCAGCACCACAGGAGGATGACATAATAAAATTAAAAATGTAACGTTCACTGTTTTGGTACAGACATTATCCAGGTCAAAATTAACACCAATGCTGGATAACATGATTTATTGAAATAAATCAATGTAAAAATGAACAGCAATGAAAATGTGATGCAACCACATTTGAAAGGGTTTCAACAATATACAGCACTAAGTAAAATTAATGATAATGAAACTCTGTTATTGATGCTAAGGACATCGACATTATTTTCTCGTCAACTAACATCATGCAATGAAATATTGGATAGATGATGAAATGTTATTGCATAGATGTCTCACATGGAGAAAAAAAAACGCCAGCCCAAAGCTTTAAAATAAAGCAAACTAAAAGTAAAACTTTGCAGCTATAAACAATTAATGCAAACGCTTATAAAACGGCTAAGAAATGGCTTCAAACTTTAGCATAAAAAAGGGGAAATAACCATCTAAAAACAATAACTAAACCATTCATTTATAAATATGGACCATCTGCAACAATACATTTGTTTCTTTTTCATCTTCCCACTTGGCTGCCACCTTCAGCCTTTTCTCAGCTTTTTTATAACACAAAGTAGCTTGTCCACATGCTTTTTTGTTTGAAATTTTGAGGAGCAGGTTTGCTTTTTTTTTATTAGTTTCACGGTCACAAAACAGTTTGAATTTTGAAAATCGGCCAGAAAATAAAAAAGTTATGGGCTTTTGAAGATCGGAAAATAAGGCTTTTTTGTAGAATTTTAAGAACATCAGAATCATAGGGATTATGCTCCCAGCCAATGGCACCATTTAGTGAGAAAAACATCCATACTATTTAACATAAAATTGATACTCTACAAATACAATGCAAGGCGTGGGGGTGAAGGGGGAGGGGTGAGCCTTTCCGCCTGAAAATCAGGGAATGGCAGGAAGCAAAGGAAGATGTTTGGATTGACAAGCAAAAGGCTGATGCAGTGGATGATCCACTACACCGGGAAATGTTGGATAATTACAAAGTCACCTACCAGACTGGAAAAGGCAATAATCATCTTGTCCCGATATTGTTTCCCAAGGACACAGTGGATACAATGAATCGCCTATGTGACAATGAAGCAAGGGAAATGGCTGGCATACCAAAGGACTACCTGTATGTTTTTGCCTGCACACAAAATTCATCAACTCATGTCTCGGGTTGGCAGGCTCTGGACACTGTATGCAAGGAAGCCGGTATCCAAAACAAAGCTCGAATCAATGCCACTAAAAATCGACACAGAGTTAGCACCATGTATGCTGCACTTGAATTGCCTGAAGGAAAGAGCCTTTAAGAGGGCCCTGTTCTTTAAGCATATGGGCCACTCGGCACAGATAAACGAAAATATTTATCAAGCTCCTCTTGCGATCCAGTAAATCACTCATGTCGGAAGTGTTCTCCATCACATTGATACAGGTAAGAATACATGTACTAATCATCCCGAAGTTGCAAGACTAGTTTATTGGTCCATATTTTTTTCACTGACATATCCAACATGCATAAAGCACAATTCCCTACATGATTAGAAATTCTTGTGCACATCTGGTACATGTATGCAGAGGTTGAAGGTTCAAATATCTTGAGTGGGTTCTTTGGAAAGCACATTTTGTATATATAATGGGTTTACTGCATTGTTTAGGTGCCTTGAGAGTTTCTCACCACAATTTTTGCAACAGAATGGGCACATTCGTGAGGGCTTTGAGGATTTTTTAATCTTGCTTTCGTTTAGTGCTGGGTTGCTTCTCAAATCATTAAACTCCTCAGACTCTGCATCAGACGCTTGTTCAGGTATTTGTATGCTGTTATGAGTATATGTTGATTCTGTACAGGTGAACATCTTTTGGTTGTGGCCATTTAACCCTTTGTGAATAGACTGACTGGCACGCTGAACCGACTCATGCTGTTGAGAAGCTGTGTCGGCTTGACTTCTTAGCTGCTGCTGGCTGTTCTGTTGCTGGCTTAACTTGAGTGAGAGTGAAGTTGAGCTGGCTGGACACCATTAGCTGCTTCCGTGAGATCGGTGTGATTGAGGGGAGAAACTGCAATGCTGGAACACACAGAGTTGAACAGTTACATAGGAGGTCACCAAGTCAAAAAATTTCACAGAACTTTCTTAATAAAGGAAGACGTTACTCACAAATTAATATTATCATCTTGCGTTGAAAAGTATGATACTTGATAGAAAAGAAAGGGGAAAAAGTGCAAAGTCAATATGGCCAATAAAGCATTGGTTTAATACTATAGTATGCAATTAACAATAAAGTTGTTTATACAGGTGTAGTCATTTATTATGCATATGATGCAATGCTAATAAATCTGTAATGGAGGCATATCTCTGAAAGGTATCCAGAAAACTGTATTTTATTCTTTCTGGACAAATACAAAAACATGTTAAAGAGATACTAATATGAATGAACTGGTCTGAAGCACCATTCCTAAATCCATACGCTGCAAAATATCAGCTTAAGAATAAGATCAAATCTTTATTAGCCCTAATCTTACCAAATACAGTTGATTTTTTAAATTTAATTTATGTTGGGTTTTTTGTTTTATTTTGTTTTAGTGGAAGGCAGGTATGGGGGATTTTTTGTTCCAAATTTTAATTGTGCCAAATTCTGCAAAAATGTACATTTTGCAAAAACCATAGACCATTTATATGCAAAAACGTACTATTCAACAAATACCTGAAACATCTTCATAATAACTCAAGAGCACTTTCCAGTGCAAGATAACTTTTGTTATGCACATATTAGGGGGCATTCAAGGTTAACTTCAAGTGTCTAATTAAGGATGCAAAACCGAAGTTTTTTGCTGAGTTAAAGCAATATAATAGTATGTGGATAGAGAAACACCGGCACACCATATCCCACCCACCCACTCCCCCGCCCTCTTTACTTAAGAGACATGTCTTTCATTGTAAATACAACATGTTTCAGGTATTTGTTGAATAGTACGTTTTTGCATATAAATGGTCTATGGTTTTTGCAAAATGTACATTTATCAGTACAACTTATGTCTGATGAATAAAATTTGATACAACAACAACATTGTAAATACATTGTACCTTCTTGCACATGAGCATCCTGGTCTCCAGATGATGGAGTTTTGAAAGCAGAAAACATTGCACATGAGAGTGTTGCATCTTCTTCCTCCAGTTCACTGTCCATGACAGCCTGAAAAATATATCCCTTAATATAACAACCACATCAGAACATATACAGTGTACTCATCACTATCTACTGCAGTACTGGATATGTACACCAATCATTCATTGTGCGGCAGGGATAGCTTAGTCGTCAGAGCGCACGACTTGTGTACGTGCGTCTCGGGCGACGTGGGTTCGAATCCTGACTTAAGCAAACTATTTTGTGATTGCTGGATTGTAGTGGCCAGCGCTTTGAGAAGCTCTCTGAGCTTGTAAGTGCGCTATATAAGAGTAATCTCTTCTTCTTCTGTAAATTGTGAACATTGTGGCTGCATGGTCTAGGGCAGGACATGGCATTGTTTATCCACCCACCCAAGTAATATCAGGTAGTTTGGGTTTGGGCATGCTACAAGATGTGACAACGCCTTCCCTGGGGGATGCAGCCCAGAATTTTCTGGATTAAAATAAAGGACAATGTACACTGTCAAAAAATAAATAAAAATAAATAACAATAACCTGACCATCAATCACAATGATTGTTTATTCACCCATAACTATCTCGGGTGGATACAAGCTTTCCATAACTAGGTAGGTCAAAGGTAAGGACTGTTGATTTAAAAAATAAAAACAGCCTGTAACACACAAGAAAATGAACATTTATCTATTATTAACCATCATACTAAATAAAAAAAAATGTGAAAGCACATCCATGCTGATTTTTGTTGATTTGGGTCATTTTTACAGAAAGGTATTTTGGTCAGATTAAAAATAAGCAGATGTGGAGGCCTGCAAATATTTGACTGTTATATTAATTTATTCAACAACCTGACAATTGCAGTTGAGTTAGCAAATTCATGCATCACTATCATGAGCTCACATAAATAGTAAACATGGGAAAACAAAATTTTGTTAAAAATCCAAGTATAACTCACATCTAGGTAATTATCTCGTACTGCGATGAGCAGCATCTCCTGTTCGGCACCTGCATGTGCTTCCCTTTCACTAGTTTCAGCAATTTCCATTTTACTCGCATCAGGTCCTTAACATTTAAAAATAATAACATGACTAATACAGCATAATATTATTATTAATATCTACTCAACACTTAACTGATGCCTTACTTTACAAATAAATGAGTAACCTGGCAGTGAGAACACAACACATGACATGTATAAGAACTTTGGTAGGGCTCAAATTCAGATATATATACAACAAAATAAGTTTGGGCACTTTTAGTAAAGTACAATAATTTACAAAGTGCCTCACTTCACACCCATTAAGAAAAAAAAAGGCCAATGAAATTCACAAAATAATTTTTTTTAAAGCTGCCACTTTCAGGCATTAATAAATAAATAGTAAAATACATATTACAATATAAAGAACAACCATTTGCTGATCTGTCATCTGAAATTAACCTTTGTTGCAGATATTACTTAAGATGTGTGTACCTCTGTTCTGTTTTGGTCATATTAGCAGCTAGAACGCGTGTTTAGCTCGGAGAGCTGGGTGGCATGCATGAACGAATTTAAAATCCAGACTATTACTAAGTTAGAGGCAAAACAAACTTAGTTATGTAAAAATCATGGGGTTCCATCACGTCAACGGAATATCGGCCAATGGCAATGAAACAAAAGCTTTGCCATAAATGCCGTGCTATTTCCTGTAGAGTGTTGGAATAAATTTTATTATTAATTACTGTTTTACACTTGAATCAAATTTATCACTATCAGTTATAACAGTTAGCTTAGTCAAACTCTGATCTTTTTTTATACAAAATAAAATACATAAAATACAAATAAAAAAGACGATAGGTAACACTGATGAAGTTAGTGAAAAGGTTAACACTTTAATTACACTGCCAAGCATGTGAGCCATATTTTGAATTATACAATCAGAGGTCATAAACAAACTTTTCAAAGCGTCCTTATTAGTTTCAATCATCGGTCTTAAACTTAAATTAATAAAAGCTACATTCAGCTGATTGTTTGATTAATTAATTGTGTTAGTTCTCAACTCCCTAATGCATGATACATGTATGATTATTATTAGTTTGTAGTCTGGTGATACAGTCTGTACCACCAGTGGTGATACGGCCATCCTGCATATAATGTTTATGCGTTATCTATTCGGCCTCAGCACATAACTGCTTTGCAGACTTCCTATCCTATCCTATCCTGTAACCCTGAGGTCGTACGGGCACCACAGATCGTTTAACCAGCATACTCCATCTTTCTCTGTTCTCAGCTGCCCTGATGGCTTCGCTCAGTGTCAAACCAGTCCATTCTCGGATGTTGTCAGCCCACCTCTTTTTCGGTCTGCCTCTTCTTCTACCTCCTTGCACTGTGCCTTGCAGAATGGTCTTTGCAAGGCCTGATGATCTGGTGATGTGGCCATACCATCGGAGTTTCCGTTTCTTCACCACTGTTAGCAGGTCATCATGTTGTCCAATGGCTTGTGTGATGGTCTGTTGGACTTCGTCGTTGGTGATGTGTTGGGTATAGGAAATGCCCAGAAGTCTTCTGTAGCACCTCACCTCCATGTTTTGTATTCTTCGTTGTAGATCTGCTGTGAGGGTCAATGCTTCGCAAGCATATAGGAAGATGGAGATGACAAGGGAGCGCAGCAGTCTTACTTTGGAATGTAGACTGATGGTCCTGTCTTTCCAAATGGGCTTCAACCTTGTCAGGGCAGCAGTTGTTTGTGCGATCCTGGAGAGGACTTCCTGTCAGGACCCACTGTCTGATACAATGGCTCCTAAATATTTGAAGCTATGCACTGTGTTGACTTGATTTGCAGACTTACCAATGGCAATTCCATGTTTGTTCAATGCTTGCTGCATACAACCCAGAACTAATGTTTTAATCATTGAACATAATCCTATAACTAGTTTTTGATTAGTGAAGATTTGTATGTGCTGTATGTGTATTTTAGTATCTCTTTCAAGTCTTTGGTTTTTACTAAGAAGTTTGGGCTAAAGGTTTACCTAGAGGCTGTAACTTTTATGTAATTTCATAATCTTTTTCAACGTGTGTGTGTACATTCTAAAACTTTGTTGTACTTGTAGTGTCTGATTCTGATCAGTGATCTCATCTTTTAATTCTCTAGTTATTATGTGGTAAGCATCTTTTTTCCTTCCTTTCGACCTTTGGTCATAATGTGCAAGTTTGCTAGATTGATTTTTTTAAAAATTATTATAATTAATATTGGGTATTATTGTTTCTAATTCTGTTCTGAACACAGCCTCCACCATTTGGAGAAAAAAGAAATTGGGCTTAGATTTAGAATGAAGCACACTCTGAGAATGAAAACCTAACAAATTAAAAAAATACATTGATGACCAAATTTGGTTTAAACTAAAGAGATGGTATATGATAATATGGTTATGATAAGGAACGTCTTGAACTGGCTGATCAAACCCATACAACATATAAAACCAAACCAATACCGAAGGAACTATGAATAAGCCATGAGGCTTAGATCCAGAGGAGCTCCTACTACTACTACTACTATACTACTAAATGTCTGCCACCTTCAGCGCACGTTTGATGACGTCACGCGAAATTTCTCAGTAGGTACTCCAAAGTGATATTTTATTTTCTTTAACTCAGTTTGGACACTAAAGTGTTTACATAGATCTTTTTGTTCTGAACACAGTGGTATATTTTTTTCCCCATAGGACAAATAGGTAAAAAGTTATTAAAGTTTGAAAATGGCGAATGTTGGTGTGTTTTTTTCGCAACTTTTTGGCATTGAAGAAATTGACAACTTTGGAGTCTCAAAGTGAAGCCAATGTTGATACCAGAATGCTAATTTTTGACAGGTAACCCTTTCATATGTTATACTCCAAGCCCAATTTTATTCAGGCCTGTCCCATGAAATGTTCAGCTGTTTTGGTGCTTCAACGTTGGAAAATCAAATTCACAGTGCGTGCCGGCAAATTATAGGCCTACTAGCAAAGAGCTTATCTACTAGTGTACTACTACGCTCAGCACTCGTTTCGCTGGATAGGCCTACAAGTTCGCCAAGGCAGCCATCACTACCCCCCACATACCCATCAGCAGTGCCTAAATTCATATCTGCGCAGACCCCTAATAGTAACATAGTGATCGACACGACGATTGTGGTTACTTATCAGGAAGAAGAAGAAGAAGAAGAAGAAGATAACCCGACCATCGTTCGTGTACACTTTTATACAGGCAAAGCGCACCGCGATAGAGTAATGCACAAATTTATAAATACCCTAGTTTTATAAAAGAATGTCTGCTCTTTATATCTTGCTAATTTTTAAAATTCTAGTTAAAATCAAACTTACATCAAAATAGCTTTAACCACTTTGTTTGGCTCGTTAAAACTCTTTCACGTATAGCCTCCGAACTTCTCATTGGTTCTTTTTGTTAGGCCATCCAATGAAATATCTTGAAGCACTTTGAGAGTTTGATACGAGCCTCCTCCATAGCCGGCGCTGACAATTGTTTCGCATAAACATGCATTAAAAACAAAAACAACACAGATGTAAAGATAAAGCTTTCAATTTACAGAAAAATACAGCCACTGTTCGTTTTGAGGCAGTTTTACATTAATAATAAGTGTTGAAAGTGAAGTCAAAACTGCCGAGCCGACAAGATCCAATGAAGACTTTGGAGTACCTATGGTAGCAACAACACATCATTTTTTCGAAACAAAAAAAAATTTTTTTTTGGGCCTATATTTAATACAGGATAACATGTATATTGCAAAACAAATTCATTTTTTAACATAAGTCGAAAACTTTTTTTTTTATAGCCATTAAAGAAAAAACGCCGAATCAACAGTTTCAGATCTCTTTCCATTTTAGGTGACCGGCCGATGGCCTGCTTATATATTGGACAGAATGTTAATTTAACGCTTTAATAAGTTAGTCCTCGATGTGATCTTTGTAAACAAATAAAAAAAAACTCAAACTTAATGTATCATGCATGAGAAATTATTTGTATTTTGAAGCACTGACCGTAATGTAGTAGCCATGTTTTGAAGTGTGTAAGCATAAAATAGGCCTATCATTCAGAGTTATTAGGCCTATCACTGAGGGATAACTCTATTTGTCATCACGGACGACAACTCTTGGCATGTGTTGATGCTACGTGCAGGAACTAAAAACCACTTTTTCAAGTATTTTACGGTCGAATTTCAAACTTTTTTTGGCTTTGACATGGAAATAGTGCATTCAATTATCTGTACACAAAGTTTTAGCGAGGGGTCTTATTATTTAATAACAATTATCACGATAAAACCCGCTTTTTCACTTGCCATTTCAGCTACCAGAACGCGGACGTCTCCTTTTGCAAAAACCCCGAAGCTACAGGCTTTCATTAATAATTATTGGTTAAAATTATTTATTTCTGATAAGTTTTCGCTGAGAAATAGCGCGTAATTTCATACTGCTGTTCTGTGGACACACTTTGGGATAACTCTATTCGTCATCACGGACGACAACTCTTGGCATGTGTTGTTGCTACCTATGGCTATTACCGTATTAGTACAACTACAAGCATTAAAACATGGGCTCAGACTTGTCTCTTACCATTTGGCAGCCAGTAAATTACACTTGGATGGACACAAACGCCAACGCATAAAAACAAAATCTATAGAATTAAAAATGAAAGTATGCTTGCTTACCGCTCAGACACCCATGTGAAGTTGTGCACAGTGACGCGCTCTCTCTCTCTCCAAGTAGTCAGTTCCGGTTCGGTCAGTCTCATTGGAAATAGGGGTGTATATTTTACACAATCGACCGATTAATATTTAAAATCACGTGAATTAATGCCAGTTCATTAAATTAACACACTCGTGTTACTTTGATGCAAATATAGCGCATCATGGCAGAGTATTTGATACAAAACCAAGGTTCTTCCTAATAACCGTTTCTAACTGTGTCAAGTATATACCCTGTCAAAGACCTTTCAATTTGTTACAACCCGTAACCCCCTATACAACAATGAAACAATCCACAGTGTTACTGAGTCTATTGGCTAAGGTCAAGGCTGAAAATAAACCACTCTGTGAATGTGGAAGTCAGTAAAATTTGCAGCTAAACTTTAAGGAGACACAAAATCGTCTCCCAAATCCTTTTGTCTCCAGAATATCCCTTTCTAACTGCGGTATGTCTCCACAAGGTACCATTAAGATAAATATAATATATATATATATATATATATATATATATATATATATATATATATATATATATATAGATAGATAGATAGATAGATTTTGTAGATAGATAGATAGATAGATAGATAGATAGATAGATAGATAGATAGATAGATAGATAGATAGATAGATAGATTTTGTATAAGCCTATATATATATATATATATATATATATATATATATATATATATATATATATATATATATATATATATATATATATATATATATATATATATATATATATATATATATATATACAGAGAGAGAGAGAGAGAGAGAGAGAGAGAGAGAGAGAGAGAGAGAGAGAAACTTTATAAAGCATCTTACACACAAAAACAATAGCAAATAATTTTTTTAAATTAATAACCTGGCTTGAAATGGTAACTTTATTGGTCTACTTTCGATCGGTAAAAGGTTATTTCAGAACAAGTAGAGTTATTACGGCTTATTGATATTGCCGCTGATAAAAGTCATTTTTTGGTCACTTCATTGGTGCAAACAGTGTGATTTGTGTTATTAATTCTTTTTTTATGCACGTGTTGTCATATTTGTGGGCATAGGTTTCTTGTGAGAGCCTGCAAAGTGCTTATCGGGGACTTTGACAGCACTCAGATCCTCGCCGTTTATATTTATCATACGTAGGCTACCACTGCCCTGTAGTCAGCTATAGGGGATCCACAAAATTCTTGCCGAGGTTCCATTCTTCTTGGCTAATGCGCCTGTGCTACACCGAAACTCGTACAGCCAGCCCCTCCATACATTACCTTCCCCCACCTCTCTCTCTCTCTCTCTCTCTCTCTCTCTCTCTCTCTCTCTCTCTCTCTCTCTCTCTCTCTCTCTCTCTCTCTCTCTCTCTCTCTCTTTCTCTCTCTCTCTCTGTTAGGGCAGTCGCTCATGAGTAGGTTATTGCCCTTGTCTCGCTCGGTTTTCTTACTATTTCGGATTCGAACCCGGCCGAGGAAGCCACACGTTCTGGAATTTGAATCTATCATTTATAGTCACGTGGCAACTAAGGACATGCATGCAAGTACTAAATAACATCATGATCCGATGAACGGTTCGGGAGTTATTAATGTCTAAAGTTGGACCACAGACTATGTGGTAGGACTGCCTAACTGACTCACTGACAGTTAATTCAAGGCTGGTTCGAGGAAATAAACAATAATGAATGTTACTATAATTATCGAATGTTTAAACTACATTTTGAATTTAAAAAATAATTGCATGTTCTACCAACAAATCTTGCAATATCTGTTCTAAAGTTTAGGACACTTAACCACGTCACCAGATGATCAGGCCTTGCAAAGACTATTCTGGAAGGCACAGTGCAAGGAGGTAGAAGAAGAGGGAGACCAAAAAAGAGGTGGGAGGACAACATTCGAGAATGGACTGGTTTGACACTGAGCGAAGCCATCAGGGCTGCTGAGGACAGAGAAAGATGGAGTATGCTGGTTAAACGATCATCTTTGGTTGCCCTACGACCTCAGGGTTACGGGACAGGATAGGATAGGAACCACAGAATGCCAGTGCAGAGAGGCCGATATTTTAACATTCGTAGACACGAACGTGTATGTCAAAAATGTAATAGTGGCGATCTTGGTGATGAGTTTCATTATTTATTTTTGTGTTCACATTTTTGTAACTCGAGAAGAGATTTATTAAAATCATATTATTATAGATATCCCAATCCCTATGTACTTGCATGTTTTGCATGGTTTTGTTGCCAAGAACTTTTTGTGAAATAATCAAAGCGCTTGATCTGACTTGACACACAAATCCATTCACACGATATAGACAACGGACAAAGATAAGGGAAGCAGCTGCGTCCGAAAGTGCTTTTTAGGAAAGGTTTAAAACGGTGACCTCCCTTTATATACCCACAGCCTCATGAACGTATTCGCCGTTCCGCAAGCGAAAAAGAGGCTTGTGTCTATGAGTAATAGAATGTGATATATATTCAAAATCATTGGTACACTCTACTGCCCGCATACTAAACGGACATTAATTTTTTTTATTTTTTTTAAATTTAAAGTCTAAGCTGCAGCGTCATTGAATGCTGCACCTCTTTTCCACACTGTGGACTATGAGCAAGGATTTTTATATTCTAAAATCCTTGGTATGAGGAGCCGTATGAGTAAAAATACTATAAATAGCATTCTGCGCTATAGTGTACTATATAAATACATTTTATAGTACGTAAATAAATTCTGTAATATTAGAATACATTCTGTACTATATAAATCTATTCTATACTCTAGATAATAAATTATATAATATAGAAATACATTCAATAGGCTAATATAGACATTTATTCCATATTTCACAAATATATTCTAGAATACAGAAATTCATGCCACGCACAGACAATTGCACATATGTTTTTGAATTAAATTCTGTATTATGGAATAGACTCTATGTGTATGTCCATATATAGAATGAATTATATACACATATAATGAATTGTCGGCTATACTCTAATTTATCGAACGCTCGTTTACAAAAACGAACTAGAATACAAACATCATAAAATATTAACCAAACACATACATATAAAATGCGTACATTGTTAAATAATAATATCATAGGAAGCCTTAGTGACCATTACAATTTGGCAGAAATCGTCCAATATTCCCAAGCTGACCCAACAGACCTCATACAAAAATGAGGAGTTTTGGAAGAGTTTTCAAGAAAAATGGTAGGTGACTGGTCTAGCGAAGAAGAATATAGTATAGTAGATTGATAGAACAGAGTAGGAATGATAAAGAACAAAGGAAAAAGACAGCGACAGTGGGAATTTAAAGCACTAAATTTCCAGAAAGTGGGGATACTATTTATAAAGAAACCCCAGGCACTCCCACGGAGGGGTGGGGGGAGGGCTGTGCGAGATGGCGTGTGTCCACTGGGGAGTGTCCACTTGTCAGGGAGGGGAGAGGGGAGAGAAGGGGCGGGGGTGTGCATCAGAGTGATGTACGATCTATATTGGCCTGTCTTAATTGGAAGGTTCGGGGAGGTTCCAAAACTTTCGAGATTATCAGATCCCGAACCTAGTTTGCTGGAGCTTTTTTTGAACAAAAGAAAATAAAAAAGTTCAGGACCCTAGGATCGGAATCTGAGAACCTCGAAAAACATTTTTGAAACCTCCCCGAACCTTCCAATTAAGACACGCCATTATCAATGTTTAGCGATGTAACGCGCTAGTTTGCTGGGGAGTGATGGTGGTGTGATAGTGGCCCTGTTTTTAAGTGGCGCAGTGTTTGTTAGTTCCAGGGCTTTAAGCTCAGCTCGGGAGCTGTTGTTTTGGGCTTTGTCCGTCCATCCAGCGTTTGGTGTCCAGAGGTGATACTTACTCACTTTTCTCTGAAACTAATAGACGAATTTCTTTGAAACCTGGTATTTAGTTAGGAAATAGGAAATCCTGCCAGAAAAAAAAGCGTTTGACGTCATAATTTGTAGTATTTTTTTTATAATCCTATTTTCTCTTAAACTAATGGATGGATTTTGTCAACTTTGGTTTGTTCTTAGACTTTTCTTGTGCCTCCAAGGTTTAAATCAAACTTATGCAAATCGTGTGACGTAATCATCGTGACGATTTTTTAATATTTTACTTCCAACAAAATCTTTCTATTTAATTAGAGTGTTCAGATGCCTGGAATCTTAAACGAACCTTTGGTATATTGAATGACGTAATCGTGAGACGTCTTCATAGTGACGTGATAATGTGGTGTGTTTGTTTTTTTCAAATCCTATTTCCTCCCAAACTAATGGAGAGATTTGGTTTAAGTTTAGTATATGCTTAGACTTTCCTTATGCCTCCAAATTTACCAAGTGTGTCGCCAGTGCACAGAATTCTGTCTTGTGGCCCAACATCACGGCAAGCATCACGAACAAAGTGTCCACACGTGTACAGTGTGTGCAAAAAGCAGAACAGAACATAAAGAACTTTTCGTTTCATCCCCTTTTCCAGAACGACCATGGTCACGCATTGGAGTCAATATCATGAAACTCAAAGACAAAACCTACCTTGTAGCTGTCGGCTACTACTCAAGATGGGCCGAACCCAGACATTTGGACAATTTATCCTGCGCTCATGTCATCGCCAAACTCAAGAATATTTTTGCCTGCCACGGCATTCCGGCTATTGTTGTTTTTGGCAATGGCACCCAGTTCAGTGGCCGCCTCTTCAAAGCATTCTCCACGTCTTACACGTTCCACCTCAGCACGTGCTCACCGAAGCACCCTCAAGGAAATGGAGAAGTTGAACGCGCTATACAAACTCTGGAGAATATGGTCAAGAAAAGTGAAGATCCGATCCTTGGCGTTCTAGCCTATCGTACAGCCCCTAGCAAAACGCACTGTCCCCGAGCCAAATTCTCATGTTTCCAGGTCCTGCAACAAAGACTCGTGCCTTATTTTATGTGATGTATAACAGAACGAAGAGAGAAACAAGAGTGCTCAGAAGACCGCAGACTCGGCTCGGTCATTGCCTCCTCTAGAAAACGTGTTATGGTTTGGATTCGAGACCTTGCCTGACCGGGGACCGTGACTGAACAGTGACTGGACAGGTTCATCCACGATCCTACATGGTCCATACCCCATTCCCCACCCCTCCCCCTACGACCACATCGGACGCAACTGCGCAGTTCTCGTGCTCTTACCGAGCACTCTCTCTGCTCATGTATCGATAGTCCATCGGCCCCTAATGCCCCGAGTCCACAGCCTGGCCGACTTCTGTACCCACTCCATACGGCGCTAGGCTGCAAACAGGCAGAAGGCAATGCCCATTGACCTGTACCTTGTTTGTGCCAACAATTACTACAGTTGACAACGGTGACAATCGACGTGATACGTGTAGCCCTATGTATTGTTTGTAAATAATCCTGACTAGTTTGCTGAATAACTAATTTACCACAATCCATGATTACTGTGAGACTAGTGGACTACGACTATGGAATTGATGGCAGACTTTGGACTTTTGTTACATGTTTTACTGGCTATGCCTAGTCAGACTCTTAATTTTTTGTTTTACTCAAAGCACAACATGACAGCACTTGCAAAAACGCAAAGGGAAAACTTGGGATCGAGATGTAGGATAATAAACATCACACGCCTATGAATTCACTTACTGTAACAATCACCACAACAACGCCATATTAAATACTAACGTTCACAAATGCGCATTGAGTTCAATAAACACCATCTTAAACATCAGCCTGCCTTGTTGAAGTCTCTTGATTTTCTTTACGTTAATTAAACCTACTCATCGCAGTACACCTATCAACCAGTGTCATGATAGGTTCTAGAAGTGTGTGAGAGCGTAGAAGGTTCAGGGTGAGGGTTGCGTAATTGACGAACTGTGCTGTGTTCATTACAACGTTGAAGGTAAAGTTTTGGCTTGTAATAAAGTTATTAAAATGTGGGTATGTTGTTGTTGTTGTTGTTGTTGTCATTGTTGTTGTTGTGTGTCTAAATTAGTAGTGTCTCAAACAAGTTTTGACCAAGGTTGTAAGAGCCTGGATTGTGTAGTCTTGCCCGGTTAGTTCTAGATGTGTCTTGTATTGCAATACATAGGCTGACCACACTACAAATCCGAGGCAATATCTAGGACAAAATCATCGCTGACGACGCGCTTTGAAGTGGGACAATTGGACATTGTCTAGGACAGCTTGTTTAGGGCCGCTCTATCACAGACTTCGCTCATGTGCTTTGAAAGGAAAATGCTGTTGACGGAAAGCTGTGTTCTATCTTGATTGCAACACTGTTACAGAAGTCCCTGCAGGGCTTAGTCTAGGAACTCCTTGTCCAAACAAGAAACAATGATCAAGGGCATAATACCTCTCAGCCAGGCAATAACGCAGTTAGGTACTAACGATTTACTCTGCGCCCACAGGATTGCTCCATGAAATTGTTACAGCACTGGCCAAGGTACAGAGTAGCCATGGAGGACTCACACTAAGCTGTTAGTAGTTACCGAATTTTCTGTTCACTAAGATCGCTTGTGTAGTGTGTAGTATTTGTAACTTCTTTCCACAAGCGTGCCAGTAGGAACTGACGAAACCTTATAATATATTGTAGGCATGTGCTACAATGATTTTGTTTTGATGTTGATTTATTTGATTTCGTGTTGGTATTTTTTTTGGTAAACTTCTTCTTCTTCTGGCCATTGATGCTGAAGATCTGCAGATTCACACATACGTGTATTTACGTTAAAGATTGACTTCCCGAAACCTGAAATCTCCTAACTGCAGTATTATTGTGTTCGGAAATACAGATTAACATAGTACTACTTCTTACATTTCGATAATGCGAATATACCATCTATTTATCCGGTTGAATAGAGGATCAAGGAAACTATTTATGTCGAACTCAGTGTCATAATTATGCTAATTAATCAATTCAGACTCTCGTATTGACGGCGATGATGATTGGATATGATGTTGATGAGGACGGTCATGATGAGGAGGAGACGAAAGACAATGATGATGAGGAGGAGTATGATGAGTGTTACGACGACGATGATGATGATGATGATGTTGATGTTGATGAGGAGAAAGAGGAGGACGATAACGACGACAATGCTTCCGCTGCTGTAGTCGTGTCAAGTTGATGCTTACTGGTTCACATATATATATAGTTGTCAAGCGCCTGTGTGCGTGGCCACTCGCACATATGAAGTGGGTTTTACATAGCTTTCATGAAGCGGTGTGACTGGAACCAGGTTGATGCCATTGCCTATTTAGGCCTATTTCACTCATCAATGTCATACAGGTTGCTTTGCCTGCCAATCGACGATATATCGTCGATCTGAGCCGCCATGTTTGTGCCAATCGACGATATATCGTCGATTTCAGTACTCCGTTTCGTTCCGGTTTTTTGCGCAGTCCAATCCAAGTTTTATTTTAACCAAAGAGAGATAACTCTTTCTACTTTCGTTCTCGATCGACACGCGCGTGGTTTCTTCAAATTGATTCGTTTTTAGAGTGTTTTTTGTGCATTTTACTAAGCATTGTGATGGGCGTAATCGACAGTGTGTCAAACTCTGCTAATAATCAATATAATTTCAAACTGTAAAGTGTATTTTGATTCTAAATAAATTTTCTTTCTGGTGTGTGAAGCTGATTCAGTGATTGGAATTATTCCTCCAGATTTTTTTTATCACTATGGTATGTAGAAATATTTGTATTTTATTTTATCATTTCAAAAAGATCAACATGCTTTCAAAACACATATTTCAATAACATATTCAAATTAACATTTTTGTGTTTTTTTTTCTTATTCTTCACTCTTTTACCTTTAATTTGATATCAAATATGTCTATTTAACAACTATTATTGAAAGAACAGTAGCTTAAATGCCTAAGGTACTGAACTTTCTTTCCGGTGCCAGAGAAATGTCTGGCACAAACGTGGAAACATGCCTGGCAGGGAAAGAGTTTTAACACTATAGTCTAGTAACAACATAACGTCTTCAAAACATTAGAACATTATCAAAGTATGGCTGGCTGATACAATTAAAGATCATTCAGCACCGTCGTCGTTAAAAAAATAACAGGAAGGTAAAGTACGTAGTCCCATAGCCTGTGGTCGTAGGGGAGCGTGATGTTGGAGATCACACTTATCTTGGGCCAGCGTAATGAGGGTGATGCCCATCTCTCTCCATCGCTGCTTTACCTTCCCCACCCTTAAGAGAGTAGGTACTCAGTCACAGTTGAGTCAACCGTCGTCGTTGTTGATACTATATTCGTCGTCTGTGTTGTCATTGTCATTGTTGTCGTCGCTGTTGTCGTGGGCTAATTAGTTTTACTTCGTACATACTTTAACAATCACCGGTGTAACATCGTCAAAGTTCCGGGTTTCTTATTTTGACTGAAAGCGACTGCGCATGCGCCAGGTCAAGTCGGGCCGTCCTTTTCTCGATGTTCTTAGGCGTCGTAACCCTAACCCTAACCCTTACTCTAAACCTTAACCCTAACCCTAATCCTTACTAAAACTACGATAGCACTGTGCGCATGCGTCGAATTTTGTAATGCGTCGACCAATCAAAATGCTCCCAGTCGCTCCCAGTCCAAATAATATACTAGAAACTTTGACGATGTCACACCGGTCCTTTTTATATTGGACCTTTACTCTTTCTCAAAAGTCAAGGTTGCTAAAGTCAATCATATTATAAAAACGCTTTGTGATTTATCTCAAAATTGCATGAATCGACTTTGAAAATGTTTTTAATAAATAGGCAGGGGCGGACGAGGACAGTGGGATGGGGATGCACTATAGGTGCGCGTGCACCCTCCTCCCCACTAAACAAAATGGAAAGGAGCAAAAAAGTGTAATTACAGCTTTTGAGATTTCTTTGACAGCCGTTGCCTGTCGAGGCTCAGTTTGACCATCCCGGAAATCGGAAATTAGGGTATACAAAGTGTTGGTGTAACCCCCCCCCCCCTCCTTCTGTCCCCTCTCTCTCCAGTTCTGACTGGTCCGCCCCTGTAGGGGTCCATCGTCTCATGCTTTGATTATGCTTCTTTTGAATTAAGACCATTCCCAACATTGCTACGAAAATTAACATTGATTTTTTTTAGCTGTTTTCGAGTATCTGGAAATACTTTTGAAGGGCTTGCCATCTTTTTATTTAAAACAAATTATGTTCATGTTTTTAATCGCACTTAGAATCACGCAATCTGGCATGCCTTAACCTAGTCTCCTCTTGAACTGACTATGTACTGTACAGTTAGACTCTTTCAATTAGTTTCGGGCCAAATCAAATTAATTTACCGTGCACTGCGCATCAGTTGTGAGGGTAGGGGAGAGAGCTTGGGTAGGGGAGAGAGCTTGTCCAGATAGTTGTCTCTCTTCAAAGTTTATGGGTGAAGGATGGTGTGTGTAACTGCTGCTGCTGACCTGCGAAATACACTTAGGAAGACAGGATGATTTTGTTGACATATCTATAATACCACTACAACTGTAAGCTCCTTCTGATGAGAGTATAAACCGAGGTCTAGTCTGTGTCGCATGCATTCCATCATAACGGACTTTAAAGATCCTGACGCTGATGTCTTAGACGGGTGAGTGCCGGTGACAAGAACACACCCAGCATGTACCTTGGGTAAAGCGCTTCACTTGGGGCTGCTGTACTTTCGGAAATGAAAGTGCCCGAATTTCACCTTGGTGATAATAAAGTTGTTAAAATAAAAAAATTAAAAAAAGCTAATTGTGACAGTGAAGAAATAATGTTAAGTCATGCACGGCAAACATGACGAAAATGTTTGTACACGTACATACACTGACACAGAGGAATACAGACATGACGAAAGGGTTTGTACTTAGATCCGCTGTCATGAAGATTGTTTTTTTTTAAACCTAGACAGGCTACACAAACACTGAGGCAGACGTAATTAGTATGTAATATCTGATTGGATAAACATAAGAAAGTGTTTGTACGTACATGATTATTCATTGACTTAAAGTACAGTCTTGACAGACGTTATGAACTTGAAGTGAAAATAAAAATTGCGAGGAAAAAAAGAAGTCAAATTCTCGTTAAGGGATGACTGTTTGCTTAGAGTATGTGCCTCATATATTCGCGAAATTAGAATCTGAAGGTTGCGTTTGAGCGTTCTAAAGATCGTCTGCTAAAAGCACATTGGTGGCTTATCTCCCTTAGAAGATATATCTTCAGAGAGTGACCAACAGGCTGTGGATTATAAAGAGGAGAGAGCGTACGCCTGTGGTGTTTCACCCGTCCCCTATACGCTCGTGTGTCCGGGGACGTTAATCTATAAAACTAAACTAAACTGTGGTGGGTGGGGCCGGGTAGCTCAGTTGGTAAGAGCGTCTTGCTTGTAACCGAAAGGTCGCTGGTTCGAATCCCGGATTGGTCAACGTGTGATCATATTATTTTCCCCTTTACCAACAACTGGCCCGCTGGTGTCAGTATAAATCGGTCCAGTAGTCACCTATATGCGAAAGTGTCGTGTGACTATAATCTACAAACAATCTGTGGTGAGTCCCCTATTCGCTCATGTGACGCGGGACTTTAATCTACCTACCTAACCTAACCTAGCCTGTGGTATGGGGTGGTGCTTGATGGACACCTTTGCTAGACTCGCGAAATAACGTTATCGAGGAACCGAATTTTTTTTTTAAAGTTTAGTTTAGTTTAGTTGTGAGGGACTTGTATAAGCCTCGCGGCTTTTTGAATGTCCCTTTTATTTTGGGCATTTTTACTTGTCCGGTTCCATTTGCGGTTGTTTGGGGAATACTAAAGATGGCATGCTAATTAGTCATCATACTCAAATTTTGATTTATGTATGGAAATGACCTTTTCCAGAAGATTTTTAAAAGTGTTCAGGTTGTTAGCTCTTTTAAGTATCAACTGGCAATTTATTCCATATGGGCGCAACCCTGCAGGAGAATGAGTATTTTCTTTTGTTTGTGCGGCAATGTCTTATAAGAATATTGTCCTTTGAGTTTCTTGTTCTAGAGTTAGTATTCAACTGAAACAAAGTGTTAACATCAATGTTGTCAATCCCATTAAAAATCTTGTAAGTTTGGATCAGGTCACCTCTCAATCTTCTAAATTTCAGAGAGGGCAAATCCAAAACTCTCAAAGTATGGCAATTGTCTCAGCGATTTAATCATCCGAGTCGCTCTTCTTTGTACTCTCTCCAATGCAGATTATCACGGATGTTTGTTACTTTTATTTATTTTGGAGAAAATAGTGACTGCTGACGAGAATGAACAAGTGAGACAAAATTAGGTTAAGGTGGTAGGTCCTACTTATATTCAGGATGCAGTCATTTTAACTCCAACTTCCACAAGCGAGACCTCTACTGCTTAATTATGTTTAGGTCTCCTTTTATAACTGCATGGTTGTAACTTTAAAAAAATGATGTAATTGGTAATCGTTGCTCCAACTGACCGTTGAGCTTTGAATTCAGGCGTCTTTTTCTTACTTGTTTTGTTAACAAACAAAAACTGTATTATACACACGTTGCGCGCGGTGCTCTTGCTCTTTTATTTTCTCCTTTTTTTGCTGCGCCTGTGGCCCCGATTGCATTCCCTAGTGTCGACAAACGAGGTGGTTGTGCCCCTGTGGCCAACACAACGTGACAGCCCCCGTAGGCCTCAAAGGCAAAGCACTGCCTGTGTGCACTTGTTATTGGTGTCAGTTAGGCCCAAAGTAAAAGGCTCAGAGAGGGAGAACATTTGGTTTCGCGCAACTTTTTCCCTTCTCATTGTATTTCTTCCCTCTCTTTTTGAGCTGCCTAAACGACACACATACCAGAACAAATATCGAAAGGTCTGCTCAGGCTGTACAGTATGTCTACGAAAGTTTGTTTTATTGGTGGTAGAAGACGATTCAACCTTTCTCTTCACGGAATTGTGTGTTAAATAAATTCTGGTGGGTGAAAGTTTAGTGAACTTGACAAAACATCTTCCTGGACTTTCGGAAAGTATTAACACTACAGTAGGCTACGTACGTACTCCTCTCGAGTGAACTTGACTGCGTGGTTGCAAAACCGGTTGAACTCGGTGACTTTTTGGCGTTGGAGGTAAGTTCTAAGGTCCCATTGGTGGGCCTTGTTTCTTCATATATCTTTGAGTGTCGTCAGTCGTGCTTTTAGGCCTAATACTATAATAGTCACCGTATGCTCCGCTCTTGGCCATGTCGCCGGTGGATCACAGCCTAATAATATCGTTTGAGGTCACACCCATTTGTCATTGTATTTTGAATTCCCTGTGTCCTGTATTGTATCCGGTACTATAGCCTGTATTTTGTGTCATTTACAAGTCCTTCCGATTCTTTGTCGTGTTTACTGCAAAGAAAGTAGGAGTATGATGTATGTGTTTATGTGCGTGTATAATATATTTGTGTTTGTGACATTTTGGCATGTTTGTGTATGTGTGTATATATGAATATGTACACATTTTGTGTGTGTGTAGGTGTGTGTGCGCGTGCGTGTGCGTGTTGTGTTGTACATGCATGATGATGTATAACTTATGTCTGTATTTTTTCCTCTTTTTGTGTACCTCTCTATAGTCTTATTGTTATAGATCTGTCTTCGTGTCTGCATAAGCCAATATATTTGTTCTTTTCTGACTGTAAAACAACTATGTAAAACTACTGCAAATATGTTGATGGGTACAGCTTTGGTATAATAATACTAAATGGACATAAGCCTAACTGTGCAAAATCTACCATAATGTTCTCGAATAATGTTACTTTTTATTTGACATTTACTTACGACTGAAGTGAAAAAGGGGGCATGGAGAGGGGGAAGGGGTGAAGAAAACAAAAATTGCCAGTGTGCGTTTTTTTTTATATTACATTTTCAGTGTTGAAATGTGTGAATAGACATGTCACATAATAACGCTTTAGTGATGCGACGTCCGAGGTTACAACCCTACCAGCACAGGAAATTATCGCACTCATTAATACATTGCTGTAAAAGAGCTGTCATTACTATTTTAATAAATGTAATACTTAATGAATGTGGCAAGCGCCTATCTGAGTAAACCTATTTCATCTTTTGAACGACACCACTAGTAATGATAGCAATGACTCGAATGAGCTACATACTGTACGCGTACGACTGAAATAAGCGTCTTGTTTTTAGCACACGCTGTATAACTGAATCTTTTTTTTATTTTCACACTAGTAATTATGTCTAACAACTTTTGCCATCACCTAAATTAATTAATGAAGTGGCTGGCTAATGCATTTGACATACGATGTTCACAAGTCTGAATTATTTAGGGGACATATTATGTACGCCTTATAATCACACCGTATACCTGTATCATTATCGATAATGTTTGTAAGAATACGAAAGACGTACAAGTTTATTTATTTATTTATGTATTTTTAAAATTCATTTATGAATTTATATAAATATTTATTTGTTTTATTTTAAATGGTTTTTTTTGTGTTTATTTATTTTTTACAACCATACACCAAATGGAGACCCATCAGTTCTAGCATGTCCTGAGAGCAGAGAAGAAGAAGAAATCCTCCCAATTCTCCGGGAAGAAGTTGAGGCAGCAGTGCAATCGCTGAAGAAAGGGAAGTCAGCGGGAGTGGACAACATACCAGCGGAACTGCTACAAGCAGGAGGAGAAGCGATGACTGATGCTCTCACCATTATCTGTAACAAGATCTGGCAGAGTGGGGAATGGCCTACACCATGGACCCAGTCGCTTGTCATCACTCTTCCCAAAAAAGGTAACCTTCAGGAGTGTGAAAATTACCGCACCATCAGCCTCATCAGCCATCCCAGCAAGGTCCTCCTGAAAATAATACTCAACAGGTTGAAACCACAAGCTGAACAAATCATAGCTGAAGAACAAGCAGGATTCATGGCAGGGCGAAGTACCACTGAACAGATTTTCAACCTCAGAATAATCTGTGAGAAATACCTACAGCACCAACAACATCTATATCATGTATTCATAGACTTCAAGAAGGCATTTGACCGAGTCTGGCATGCAGCTCTATGGGCAACCATGAAAGTGTACAACATCAGCCCTAAAATTATAGAAGTCATCAAAAGCCTGTATGACAAGGCTACCAGTGCAGTCCTCCATAACAGCGTCATCGGGAACTGGTTCAGAACAACAATCGGTGTGCGTCAAGGATGCCTACTCTCTCCAACACTCTTCAACATCTTCCTAGAGCGCATCATGTCAGATGCTCTTGCAGATCACGAAGGCACAGTCAGCATAGGGGGCAGAGCAATCTCCAATCTTCGTTTTGCGGATGATATTGATGGATTGGCTGGAGAGGAACAAGAACTTGAACAGCTTGTACAGAGGCTTGACACCACCTCCAGAGCTTATGGAATGGAAATAAGTGCAGAGAAGACCAAAATGATGACCAACAACACCAATGGCATCAACACGGACATCAAAGTACAAGGCCAATCCCTCAACACAGTGCACAGCTTCAAATATTTAGGAGCCATTGTGTCAGACAATGGGTCTCGACAGGAAGTCCTCTCCAGGATCGCACAAACAACTGCTGCCCTGACAAGGTTGAAGCCCATTTGGAAAGACAGAACCATCAGTCTGCATTCCAAAGTAAGACTGCTGCGCTCTCTGGTCATCTCCATCTTCCTATATGCTTGCGAAGCATGGACCCTCACAGCAGATCTCCAACGAAGAATACAAAGCATGGAGATGAGGTGCTACAGAAGACTTCTGTGCATTTCCTATACCCAACACATCACCAACGTTGAAGTCCGACAGACCATCACACAAGCCATTGGACAACACGATGACCTGCTCACAGTGGTGAAGAAACGGAAACTCCGATGGTATGGCCATGTCACCAGATCATCAGGCCTTGCAAAGACCATTCTGCAAGGCACAGTGCAAGGAGGTAGAAGAAGGGGGAGACCGAAAAAGAGGTGGGAGGACAACATTCGAGAATGGACTGGTTTGACACTGAGCGAAGCCATGAGGGCTGCTGAGGACAGAGAAAGATGGAGTATGCTGGTTAAGCGATCATCTGTGGTGCCCCTACGACCTTCGGGTTATGGGACAGGATAGGATAGGATAGGATAGGATTTATTTATTTAGTTGTTTGTTTGTTGGTTTAATATTATTAAGTTTACAGACGTAATAACGAACCTAATGAGGATACAGATCTCTCAATATCATATACAGTCATGTTGTGCTTCTATGAGGTAAAAGAATTGAATGCATTTCCATAATTTGTAAGTACTTTAATTAAGAAGTACTTTAATTAAGACTGGCCTGAGTTCGGACAATGAGTTTACAAAGCCGAGAAGAACTTTGTTCACTTTTATTTCAACAGTATTACTATTATATTCAGAATCAAGAAGTATTGTTCGAATTGTTGCGGATATATAAAAAGTTTATCTGAGATAAACGTGATGACAGATAATGATCACACATCAAAGGCTGTAGCACTTGTAGTTGTACTACGTCTACTCCCAAATTTTGGAAGCAAAATTATATAGTTATAAATATAGATAGTTTCGAAAAAATTGCTTATTTTCTTTATTGATCATCACCGTGCCATTGTCTTGTGCTTTCTTGTTCTGTTTAGTTTAGAATGAATGTATGTAGTACTACGATCGCACCTGCATTAAGACAATTGCCATAACATTTTTATTTGTTTTTCTCCTAGATGTAGCTCATTGTCCTAATTTGTGTTATTCTCTCTCTCTGTCTCGGTTTCTGTATCTCTGCCTGTCTGCCTGTCTGTCTCTCTGTCTCTGTCTCTCTCTGTCTCTCTCTCTGTCTCTCTCTGTCTCTCTCTCTCTCTCTCTCTCTCTCTCTCTCTCTCTCTCTCTCTCTCTCTCTCTCTCTCTCTCTCTCTTCATTCGTCCGTTTCTTAATCTACTCACTGATTGAATTGCCTACGCGTTCTTGTCAGGCTTTAATAAAGCTAAGTTTTAGCGATGTTTTAGGTGTTGTTGTTTTTCCTTGCAAAACTACAAGAACAGGATGTAATTAAAAAAAGAAAGTGTTTAATTGCCCTTGGGATGTCTTTCCTCTTTTAAGCATGCGGCTCTTAACGTTGCACACCGGTATTGCATTAAAACTACATTGCCTACAAAATGTCTTTGTGCTTTTATTTTGCTGCTTGATAGAACTATGAATCACAATGACTAATGGAAGGCGTTTGCCTCTGAATGCTGTCGCGTGACAAGAACGCGCAGCCCTTAATGGAATGACGCAAAGAACAGTGAGGTAATGTCGTTTGTATTTTTTGAAGATTTGAACATAAAAAAAATTAAAACACTTAGGAAACTTTAAGAATGAAAACTGCTGTCTCATGTTGTCTGTCACCCGCCCACTCCTACCCACATCATAAATTATAAAAGTGAAACCGCTGTCCTCCCTCATAATTCTGTCCATTGTATAATTTGTTTTTCAAATGATGGAAGCCCTGACTCTTGAGGGTATAATGTTAGTGAGCGATCAATCAGTGAGCACTAGCAATGCTAGCCAGTAATCAATGCAATAATACGTATTTCATCGATGAACGTTAAATCATAAAGTTATTTTGTTGAATATTAACATTAATAGAAAACTATGTCTACGACTTCTTATATTCTTTTATGAAGGCTAGTAATTAATTAATTAATTAATTATTTAATTTATTAATTTATTTATTTAATAGTTCTTATTTAGGCCATCACGCAGTGTAACACGGCTTTGTGTGTGCTATACCTCACCCCCTCTCCCCCTACAAAACACTCTCTCTCCCTCTCTCTCTCTCTCTCTCTCTCTGCCTCTCTCTCTGCCTCTCTCTCCACCCCCTCTCTCTCCCTCTCTCTCCCCCTCTCTCTCCCTCTCTCTTCCTTTCTTTTTCTCTTTACTCTCTCTCCATCTCTCTCTCCCTCTCTCTCCCTCTCTCTCTCTTCCTCTCTCTCTCTCTTCCTCTCTCTCTTCCTCTCTCTCTCCCTTTCTTTCTCCCTCTCTCTATCCCTCTCTCTCTCCCTCTATCTCCCTCTCTTTTTCTCTTTACCTTGCCTTTTACTGTATGCTTTTAAGCACTTCTACACCTATATTACATCGCAGATAAAGACAAGATATAACACACTTTCAAAACGGTTTTGGCACTCGATAGTTTCAGAGACGGTAAAGGGGGGCATTAAAGACATCTGGGAGGTTAAGCGAACCTGCGTCCCGACAAGAATCAAACATTTAATATAAAAGCGTACTTTACTTTCGTCTGTAAAACTCGAGATCGGTAGTGAATAGAGACCGCATAGTAGTGAAAACATATTTAAGTATGTCATTTCGCAATATCAAGAATGTTTATTATTGGGTGGACAAAAAGTGCGACATATGGGCTTTCAATTCCATTTGCTTCCCCGTGAGCTTAAAGACCTTGTTTTATTCTTTGCTTCTTAATGTCCAGATGCTGACGGGTGCTAGTCATTTTGAGAGAATCTATTATAAATTTTTAAATTATTTTAAAACCTTTTTCAAAGTCAACCTCTCGGTCGGCCCTAGCAAGTGAGGTGTTTTCAATTTGCGACTAGCCTCTTTCAGATGTGAACTTTTCAACGGTTTATTTTATGACCTATGGACTGCACTTAGTGTAGTCTAAGCATTCAAGGCCAAACCTCCTCTGATGAGACCTTTGTTCGAAACGCGTCAGGAGAACCAGGTAGCCAACATGGTGGTAAATAAATAAATTAATGAATTAAAATTAATAAAATAAATAAATAGATCTAAATACAATGGGAAAATAAGCAAACACAATATTAACAAAGAAGCCAAGAAATAAATGCTTAACTTAAGTAGGCCTGCTCGAGCCTGTGCCCTCAGTGAAACTAGTAAACATGCTTTCAGTTAAGTTCATAACGAGCGCTCGTGCCACTAGTAGGCTTAAGTAGTCCAACTTCCGCAATAATAGACCTCTTACGACTCCGGCCCTCAGCGTCTTAAAATAAAGTGAACAAAATAGCCACAGCAACGACGTCACAACATTCCAGTCTGACCAAAACAGCGAGCGAATGCGCGTAGGTCACGTACCGAAAATATACGGCAGATCCAACTGATTGTAGCGAATTAAAATAGCGTAGATCTATATCTTTTTGGTCTGCTTTCCTCATCGTGCTAGCCTAGCCTTTAAACCTTCGAGCCATTATCTAACTCGGACTTACACACATATTCTGCGAATTTGCAGTGCTTTAGTTTATTTCGTCTTAAAGAAGCTTTGAAGTTGGCATTGCTTAATTTTTGTACTACATTTTTATTATTAATATTCTACTCCTTCAGATGAGAGTATAAACCAAGGTCTAGTCTCTGCATGCACGCACTCATCGCATGGACATAAAAAATCCTGGCGCTCATGTCCTAGACGGGGTAGTACCGGTTACACAAACACAACACGCACTAGGTCCCTTCCCCCATCTCTAGTCACCCAAGATTGTGCTCAGTCGTCTGGGCGTCGAGACTATGCGCCCAAAAGATTGCAGGGAGGGGGGGGGCGCCTCGAGCGGCTTCAGTTATATCCTGTATCGACCAGCGCCTTGAGCGGTCTTGAGCTGCAAAGGCGCGATATTATTACGATGAAATAAAATATATTTTTAAAAAAAAACTTTCATTCTGAAAAAGCCCTCGATTTAACGTGGTTTTATTTTATCTTGAAGAAGCCTTCCAGTTGAGTTGGCATGGCTAAATTTCTAATAAGCCTAGGAGTAGTAGTAGTAGTAGTAGGTAGTAGGTAGTAGGTTGTAGTAGTTTGTAGTTTGTTTGTTGTTGTTTGTTGTTGTTTGTTGTTGTTTGTTTTTGTTTGTTGTTTGTTTGTTGTTTGTTTGTTGTTGTTATTATTATTGATCAAAGCCACCTGAAATAACTATTTTCCTTCACTGTTAGTGAAGTTCATAATACTGTAGAGCTTTGTTCAATACTGTTATTGGATGCACTCGATCTAAATTTAAAAAAAAAAGATTTCTCTTCCGCCCTCTGTAATAGCGATCTGTTTAGGTCGCCGCTCTTTGAGTTCCATTAAAGAAAATGCGCGTGATAACATCCTGTATTCTACTTCTTGTTCTTCTTGTTCTTGTTCTTCTTGTTCTTGTTCTTCTTGTTCTTGTTCTTGTTCTTCTTGTTCTTCTTGTTCTTCTTCTTCTTCTTCTTCTTCTTCGGTTTTATATATAAATGTGTTTGTTGTCCTTCCATAAATGTAGCATAAACTATAGAATTCTCTTGGTAAAATATTTATTTGCGATATTTTTCGGTGTTCTTTTTCTTTTAAATAATCATTTGTTTACATTCAATGTAAGATTCTCGAAATAATATTTTCTCTATTAATAACCTATTATTTACAAAAACAATTCATTGCTTACGTAAATAAATCATAATATGGGTAAATGAGGCATTGCTTAATAATTAAACAAAAATATATGTACCTATATAATGCATTAGCAGATTGTGTTAAATAATGTATTATTTAGAAATGTTTCAAAAGAATGATTTGTTTACCTATATAATGCATCATTTATCAAAAGTTGCTGAATAATGTATTATTTAGATAATGTTGCTAAACAATGCATTATTAACGTAAACAATTAATTGTTTATAGGTACAGCAATTTTCATTATTTAGAGAATCTCAGGATTTCCTTGAAAACTTGGTTTTTATAATTTTACTGCTTTATATAATTAAATGCTAGGTCTGTCCAAAGATTGTGGATCCAAAATGTGTGTTAATTAATCATTTCTCAACACAAATCACTCCACAAATTCAAAAACCAAACGTTTTTGATCTCCCGAACACAAACGAAAGTTCAAGGTCAGTTTTGTGCCGGAGTGTTCAGTTGTTGAGTATCTCCATCAGAAAAAAAATACAACTTTCTTTTATTTACCCAAAAATTATGTTGAGACTGTGTTTCCGTTTGTTCTTTTGAGTATAATTATGTTTTAGTTTCCAACGGAAAGTTTCAGCTTATTGGAAACTACCAATGATTTGACATGGCGGAATTACTCTGAAGGCAAGGACACTAATGCAGAAATAATGGTGGATCCCTGTTTTGCCGGAGCCGTTACAGTTGCAGTTTCGTTTAAATTAATGGGGTTGCGAACGTTAAATAAAGTAGTTGCCTCATTTTAAACCTCAAAACGGCGTAAAACCACGATTTAGCAATTTTCTTTATCACCGACGCTGAGCGAAACCATGAGGGTTGCTGAGAACAGAGAAAGATGGAGTACGGTGGTTAAACGATCATCTGTAGTGCCCCAAAGACCTTTAAGTTACGGGATAGGATAGGATAGATAGGATTTATCGCCACCACATATCCTCACATTAGTACGACATGTACCTGCGAATCCCCTAAATAATGAAAGTTGCAGGCCTTAAACAATGAGTTGTTAACGTAAATAATTCATTATTAAGCAATATCTTATAAATAATACAAAACGTATATAAATAATGCATACATCAACAAATCATTATTTAAATAAATAGTTATAAATAATACATTAGTTAACACAATCTGCTAAATAATGCGTCATATAGGTAAATAATTCCTTATAATATTTAGCAACAATGTTTAATTTACCAATATCATGATTTATTGTTTGAGAAAATAAAAAGTTATTTACGGAGAAAATATATTATTTAGAGAAATCTTTCATTGTTTGTAAATGTTACGTTGAAACGTGAACGAAAGTATGTCGGAAGCGTGTACGATAGATCTAATCGTTTCGATTTGCAAAGTATTCAATAATGGAGCTTATTTACCTTTGATTTGAGTTTGCATTGTTGTTAGGAGAGGCTTTGTATAACGTTGATAATTTGCGTTAGTCGATATTATTTGAGAATCTTCTGGATATGCGTGTTTACTCTTGATGGAAATTTCCCGATGCATGTCGAAGCAAGAGGTCGTTCTGGAAGATATAAAAATATGTATTGACGTAAGTCAGTGATGACGATCTTTTATTCGATTGGTGGCAGTGCGTCATTTCTACAGTATTCGAAATCCTTCCGGAAAAGAGAGAGGTTATTTAATCGTGTGCCGAGATTGTTGTTGAGATAGAAAAAGTTGTTGATAGTGATTTGGAAAGTTGCTGTGAAAGTTGTTGAGTTAAATTGAGAATTGTATGCAGTTGTTGATGTGTGCTGAATAAAAGTGGAAAACTTCATACGTCGACTTTGTGACTTGTATGCTGTTTGGACGGGCTGTGTGAATAAACGAATCTGAGTTACACCCTATCAGGAATTCAAGCATCGGGGCTGAATCAGATACTGATAGAAAACACCAACATCAAACTGAGTGTAACATTTTGGGGGTCAAGCCGCGATTCACGCCATAGCCAAGGGTTCAACTGCTACAACAAGCGAGTCAACGTTACGAGAGGCAGTCATCGAGGGTAGCCGCCAACGAGTTGCGTCGAGAGGGGCCAACATACTGGGACTACATCACCGATAGGTTCGGGTTGACTGCAAGGGCGTGTAGTCGCCGAAGAGTTGCTTCGTGAGCGAACAACAGAGCGGGACTACGTGGCTACCGTAAGACTACGTCGAGGGACAGTCTCGGAGCTACATCGCCAGTGTTACAGCGAGCGTCGAGCGGACGTCGCGTCTACTTCAGCACAGGAGCGTATACATCAACACCAGCGTGGTGCAGCGTCGCATACGACGAGGACAGCGGGGCCTGCGTCAACGAAGGCGACTAGTGGCAAGCATCAGCGCTACTGCAGAAAGCGTGCTGTTCTAGAACAGTCTAGAAGAGTGCAGCACAGTCAAGAACTTTCTAAAAAAGAACTTTCCAGAAAAGAACCTTCTAGAAAAGAACTTTCCAGAACTTTCCAGAAGCATCAAGATGGCTGACTTCTGGCAGAAAGGGATTCAACTGAATCTAAAAGGGAAACAGTTGACGGAGTACGTCAAATCCCAGGAGAGAATACGAGAATTAGAAGAGCAGCGTCGCCGCGAAGAAAGAGAATTGGAAGAGAAGCGTCTAGAAAAAGAACTAGAACTAGAACAGAAGCGTCTAGAAATTGAACAGCAACGTCAAGAGAGAGAAGAGCAGCGTCGCCAAGAAGAAAGAGAAGAAAAGCGTCGACGTGACGAGATGGAAGAGAGACGATTAGAGGCTGAGCGTCAATTCCAGTTAGAAATGGCGCGCATCCAACAACAGCAGCGCGCGCCACAAGTTATCAGTGACTTCAGGGCTCCAAAATTGCCAGTGTTCGTCGACGAAAAGGACCAGATCGACAGCTATCTGGCGAGGTTCGAAAGGTTCGCCGAAAGCGCTAAATGGCAACGTCAAGACTGGGCGATCATACTCAGCGCACTACTGACGGGGAAGGCGCTCGATGTCTACAGTAGACTGTCGAATAATGACGCCAAAGACTACGACGTTTTGAAAGCGGCCCTATTGCAGTGCTACAACTTTACAGAAAAGGGCTACCGTAAACGCTTTCGCGAATGCCGGCCTCTGTCAGACGAGACGCCAAAGCAGTTTGTGGAGCGACTGTCGTCATATCTACACAAGTGGGTGGAATTATCAGGCAAAGGGAAGACTTACGAGAGTCTCCATGATCTGATTGTAAGGGAGCAATTACTCAACGCCTGCCCTAAGGACCTCGCGATCCACTTGGAAATACAAAAGTTGGAGACGCTAAAAGACGTTGCTGAAGCTGCTGAAAGATATCTCATCGCTCATGAGAAGACGCTGGGGCCACCCAAGGCGACGAAACATTTTCAGAAAACTGCAAGCCATGGGAACCAGATCCAGGGGAGCCAGACGAGCCAGAGACAGACGGACTCCACACCACCTCCCAGGGAAGGGCATTCAAGAGGCTGTTTCACTTGCAACGCTACAGACCACAGAGCGGCTAACTGTCCTCAAAACAAAAGTAGCGGACAGCGGAGCAGTACGGACAATGCAGCGGCGGGCAACCGACAGAGACGTTTCTCCAATCTACGGCAAACTAGTAGATCTGACCATCAAGTGTGCGGCGGGAGCGTCATTCTTCCGAGTGAGACCGAGCGCGCAGCTACTCCCGCGGACGTGCAAGAGTGCATAACCGATGGCCAACTTCTCCTTGCCAACGGGAAATCCATCCCCGTCGTCGCCAGCGCAGCTGTGACCGTACAGAACATGCCTGTTTCAAAGGGACGCGTCGGAAATCGTGAAGTGACTGTCTTAAGAGACTCTGGCTGTAGTGGGGTCATCGTCAGAGAAGACCTAATCGCTAAAGAACAGTTCACTGGCGATTCAAAATGGACACTTATGGCCGACAGCAAATGTGTGAGAGCGCCAGTTGCGAAGATTCATGTCAACACCCCTTTCTACATAGGCGAAGTCGAAGCGGTTTGCCTGAAGAAGCCGCTGTACGATTTGATGATCGGGAATATCGACGGCGCGAGACGACCCGACGACCCCGATCCAGAGTGGAGTCCTGCCTCAACTCAACACGTCGAAGTTGTGGAGGAGGATCCATTGCCATTTCCCGATGGAGACCTTACAGAGCTGCTACGGGATAATGTGGCTACTCCGGCTCAGCCCTGCCGACCAGAGATCGTCGGTGCTGTCACTACCAGGGCCCAGGCCAAGAGAGACAAGACGTCTACGCCACTGAAGGTCGCCGACAACTCCAAAGCTGCCATCGTGGACAGAGATAAGCTGATCCAGCTCCAGGAAGCTGACAGTACTTTAAACAAGTACAGGAACCGCCAAGACCACGTGACCAAGGGCAGTGGCACGGTCTATTTTGAGGTGAAGGCCAAGATCCTGTATCGAATCTTCCAGCACCCGAGGGTCAACGGAGGGAAACCACTACGTCAGGTATTGGTACCATTACCCCTAAGGCGCCAGGTGATGGAAGTAGCGCATGACTCAATCATGGGAGGTCACCTGGGCATCAAGAAGACGTCGGACAGAATCCAGGCGGTGTTCTACTGGCCAGGACTTCATGCGGACGTCAGCCGTTTCTGCCGATCATGTGACATTTGCCAGAAGACCATACCTCGAGGAAGGGTCCCGAAAGTGCCAATGCAGAGAATGCCTTTGATCGACCGACCTTTCAAGAGGGTGGCCTTAGACTTAATCGGCGAAATAAGACCTCCGAGTGAAGAAGGTCATCGATGGGTACTGACTTTAGTGGACTATGCGACTCGGTACCCAGAAGCAGTGCCTCTGAAGAAGATTGACACTGAAACTGTCGCAGAGGCGCTAGTGGACATGTTCAGTAGACTTGGAGTGCCTGAAGAGATCCTGACAGACCTCGGGACGCAGTTCGTCTCCGACTGCATGAAGGAGGTGAACAGACTGCTGAGCATCCGGCATTTGACTACGACACCCTACCATCCGATGTGCAACGGGCTTGTCGAAAAGTTCAATGCTACGTTGAAGTCCACCCTGAAGAAACTGTGCAGCGAGCAGCCCAGACAATGGCATCGTTACATCAACGCCTTACTGTTCGCCTACAGAGAAGTGCCGCAGGAGTCCACCGGCTTTTCTCCGTTCGAGCTGCTGTACGGAAGAACCATCCGAGGGCCGATGTACATCCTGAAAGAACTGTGGACGAAAGAAGTGGACACCCCAGAGGTGAAGAACAGCTACCAGTACGTGTTTGAGCTACGGGAGAAGCTGGAGCAGACTCTCGAGATAGCCAGAGAAAACCTGAAGAAGTCCCAGGACTGTGGAAAGCACTATTATGATCGTAGGGCTGTGAACAGGAAGTTTAAACCTGGCAACAAAGTGCTGGTGCTGCTACCTACTGATCACAATAAGTTGCTGATGCAGTGGAAAGGCCCGTACGAAGTGGAGACTGTGGTGGGGATCAACGACTACAAGGTGAAGGTCGGTCAGCATTCCAAGATATACCACGCCAACCTCCTTAAGCTGTACGTGGAAAGGCCATCAGAGACTGTGCACGCAGCCACAGCAGCTGTGACCGACAACAGCTTTGACAGCGAAGAACTGTTGGAACTGGGAGACTTCCACAGCAAAGAAGGCATCAATGATGTTAAGCTAGGACCGAGCTTGACGGAAGGTCAAATGTTGGAGCTCGAGGACCTTATGGGCGAGTTTCCCCCTAACTTCAATGATGTCCCAGGCTCTACGACTTTGGTCGAACATGAAGTCCACACCCAGACCTGGAAGGAGCATCTGCAGACCTTGAGGGAGCTATTCCACCGTCCCGCAGAAGCCAACCTGACCGTGAGACCCAGCGAATGCATTCTGGGAAATGACAACGTCGACTGCGTCGGACATCCGATGGAAGAAGGAGACAACGGAGGACGCACTGATTCCAGGGAAGCCCACGTGATCATCGTCTTTGACCCTGGGCCGATGACGACCGCAACTGACGAGGGCGTCGTTTCCTTGCGAATGAAAGAACATTGACTGTGTGGACGAACTAAGAATATTGGTAATGACAGACTTGAAAATGAAAAACGTTGACTGGGTAAATGATCTGTGAACATTAACTGTATTCAGAAAGACTTGCAGATGAGAAACTTTGACTCTGTGTGAATGAACTGAGAACATTGACAGTATTCAGACAGTCTGAAATAAGTTTTAATTCTGAACTCTGTTTGTGCATTACGTTTCAACGTTGTTGAAAGAAATTGGATAAATTTCTTCTTGAGTGGGGGGTTATGTTACGTTGAAACGTGAACGAAAGTATGTCGGAAGCGTGTACGATAGATCTAATCGTTTCGATTTGCAAAGTATTCAATAATGGAGCTTATTTACCTTTGATTTGAGTTTGCATTGTTGTTAGGAGAGGCTTTGTATAACGTTGATAATTTGCGTTAGTCGATATTATTTGAGAATCTTCTGGATATGCGTGTTTACTCTTGATGGAAATTTCCCGATGCATGTCGAAGCAAGAGGTCGTTCTGGAAGATATAAAAATATGTATTGACGTAAGTCAGTGATGACGATCTTTTATTCGATTGGTGGCAGTGCGTCATTTCTACAGTATTCGAAATCCTTCCGGAAAAGAGAGAGGTTATTTAATCGTGTGCCGAGATTGTTGTTGAGATAGAAAAAGTTGTTGATAGTGATTTGGAAAGTTGCTGTGAAAGTTGTTGAGTTAAATTGAGAATTGTATGCAGTTGTTGATGTGTGCTGAATAAAAGTGGAAAACTTCATACGTCGACTTTGTGACTTGTATGCTGTTTGGACGGGCTGTGTGAATAAACGAATCTGAGTTACACCCTATCAGGAATTCAAGCATCGGGGCTGAATCAGATACTGATAGAAAACACCAACATCAAACTGAGTGTAACAGTAAACAAATGATTATTTAGAAAATATGCGTCTATATTAAGAATATTTAGCTACAATTGTGGAAAATAAATATTTTACAAAGAGAATTTCAAAATAAACGACCAGTTCTAACAAGTGTGTATTGGTTGATTGTGCGGTCTAATCTCTCTGTTTCCCTCTCTATATCTCACTCTCTCTCTCTGTAATTTTACTAATTGTAAGCTGTAAGCTTAAATGTATTATTTTTGCAACATGTACATTTAAAGCCTAAAATATCTCTCACTTTCTCTCTCTCCCCTTGCCTCGCCTCTCTCTCCCTCCATCTCCCCCTCTCTTTAAGACCAGATTTTTGCATATCAGCACTCAAATACACGGCAGGAATTTAAATGAATGTTCATAAGCATGCTTTCACGCTCGAATGAACTTTCGGTCCCTGATGTGGAGATAAAGATCTCGTTATTAATTCCTCGCTGTATGTAGTAGTTGAAACGGAACTTGACAAGTTTTCCTTTTTAAACACAAGTCTCCACCATCACAAACTGGTTGTAATGTCATGTCAACATTTCACCCTCTTCTCCTCTCTCCCGCTACCCCCCTGTCCCTCCTCCACCCTCCGGGCTACCCACCTAATTCTCTCTCTCTCTCGAATTATGTTTTGCGCCGAGGTAATATGATCTAAGTTTCTCTATGTGTCTGTTTGTCTCTCTATCCGTCTCTCTGTCTCTGTCTCTGTCTCTGTCTCTGTCTCTGTCTCTGTCTCTGTCTCTCTCTCTCTCTCTCTCTCTCTCTCTCTCTCTCCCCTCCTCTCTCTCTTTCTTTCTTCTATTTTCATCCCTCTGCCTTTTGAAAGCAGTCCCAAACAGATGGATCGTAATGTGTTTGTCACCTGTCACATCGCCATATCCCTGCTCAAAATCATTGTTTTATGTTTACTGCATGCTACTGCTTACATTATGACGTTAGTTTTTCTTCAGATGAGAGTATAAACCGAGGTTCCATCGCACGGACTTTAAAGATCCTGACGCTCATATCCTATACGGGAAAGTGTCCGATACACCAACACGCCCAACTGGCACTACCATCCCCCATGTGGTGCTATTCTTGCGTCTGCCGTACTTTCGTAAACCCAATTCAATTCAATACAATTCAATATTTTATTTTAAAGTCTCTTCACGTTGTGATTTTAGACCACTTCATTCTCACGCATGGACATACAGACATACAATTAAAACTGAAATGCAACCATAAATAATAACATTAAGCTTATTACTAATAATACTACAAACATTTTCCAACTGCGGACACATATATTATACGAACTATCTTCATTATTGCAGGACTATGCAATAAAATGTCAATGTCTTCTTGAATACCCACAATGATGTTCTTTTCTTCATAAAGTGGTGTCAAAATAGGACATTCATATAAAATATGTTTAACAGATATTGGGAATAAACAAGTACACAAGATATTTTTTGAAAACTTTGTGTTCCATGAATTTACTCTTAGTTTATTAATTAGCCTACACAAATGTCTTGGACAAGCATAATTTTCGACGTATTTCGTAAACCCCAAAATGCTGGGGACATCCTAAAGGATGCACCCTTTCCACTTTCGCACTCATTTTCATCTTAAAATAAAGTTAGATAATAATATGTAAATACTCTGGCGCAGTGCATAAGTCGCCGGTTTCCTATGCCAAAGGTCGCGGGTTCGATTCCCGCAAGGGGCGAACGTATGTGACTTAGGTACGAGACTATTGAGGTCACCGAGGGTTTTCTCCGGGCACTCCGGTTTCCCCCCTCTCTTCAATAATGGTACAGGACGCAGTCAATATAAACATTTCAAAAATAAAAATTCGATTTTCTTTTCGTCTTCTAATAGCAATTTCCCTGCCTTTACACCACCTGTTTGAGTGGTGGATGTGTAATTTGGTGTGTGAGGGTGGATGAGACAGGTGAGCGTGTATGTTGGTATAGGTCGCCGCGCTTTGAGCCCGATTGATTTGGAGAAAGGCGCGTATATAGCATCCTGTATTATTATTATTATTATTATTATTATTATTATTATTATTATTATTATTATTATTATTATTATTATTATTATTATTATTATGTAAATACTCTTCTCCATATGAGTTATAGATTTTGCTTTCATAGCGGAGCGAACGCAACACATTTTCCTTTTCATGCATTAAAACATGCCAACAACGCACTCCCTCTCGATACCATGAAGAGAATTTGCTCTTCTCGTCTGCCCGGTCAATAATTTTGTGCTGAACTAGTGAAAGGTATGTTTGTGTTGAACTAGTGAAATACTCGTTATTTGTATATGGCCACTGATATTTTCCCATTCCCTATCATTAAATTATCTTTCATCCATATGTTTGGGATTAGTTTTATAAAATGTATGAAAAACAGATTAAACGTTTATGGATCTTCTACTCTGGCTTTTCAATCAAAGCTGTACTGTGCCGCAGGGAATTTTAGTTTCGTTTGCGTTGGGTTTCATTTTTACTTTTCAGCAGAGCCATCAACATTGATGGATTCGTGTGCACGAATTGTCGCTTTGCTGTTGTTAATTTCTCTTGAAATAGTGGCCACATTTGGCTTATGTTTTACGGTTCATGCATTGGGTTATGAGATTTCTCACTGACCGGAATTTTGACGGGTGGCCACACCTTTTGCGTTTAGTGGCCACATTTGGCTTAAGTTTTATGGCTTATGCATTGGGTCGAAGGTAGTGGTGCCATTTTGATCACGGCCCTGTTCGAATTTACAAACGTGTTTTTCTGTGTAATTTTACTACAACAAGGCACTTTTTCATGACGAATTAGGCCTTAATGTACTCTTTCACGATTTGACACGATATGAAACAAATTTACTAAGATATCGACAAGCAACAAGTGAATTCAACTGCCTGAGCTTCCCAAGTCGTGTGTAGCAGACAATCTTTGTTGCGTGTAATCATGCGTGTGGGAGGAGTTTTGGTTGACTTCTAATCTCGTGACGTCACACTCTCGCTTCTGATTGATCCTCGTAAGCATAATTCCCTCCTGTTGTTGTTGTTGTTGTTGTTGTTGTTGTTGTTGTTGTTGTTGTCATTGTTGATCTTAAGACTCGGTAAACAGAGCTGCAAATCCGCTGACCAGATTATGATGCACGGTAATATTAATCGTAAAATCCTGTCGTGAACATATTGTAAATAAAAGATTCGTTCATACGAGGGACGACTTGCGCACCAGATTGACTTCCATGCGACTTTAATAGTTGTCTGGAAGAAGTGGCTTCGCAACTGAGTTGATTTTGATTTTCTAACAAATTCGCCGCAATCCAAGTCGCTGACGCATTGCATTAGATTTACAGGTAGGGTCGCCTGGCCTTCGTAACTAACACGGTAGCGGCGCTGCAGCGTCAACGGGGATAAAGACGATAAAGTGCCAGAAGCACCTCCAACGCCTGCACTTTAGAATATATGAAGGTCAAAGTCCACCAGCTGTTTGTTACTAATATCTGTGACGGTGGGTCTATTGTTGCTGGGCTCTGCACAATGGAATGCTATTACCCACTCGTCTTTCGTCTGTGGAGATCGGCTAGTTTAATCACCCTATGACTAATCTTAATAAATTTGTATGTTTAGCCCGGTAAAGATTCACTGACACACTAGCTCTCGCACGGTTATGAAACATAGGTAGTCCAGCCACTTGTTAACAGTAAATATCACACATTTATTTCATCTACTCTATATATAATTCCCTAAACACTATACTAACTTAAATGTTCAAAACGTAATATATCTGGGATTAACTTAACAGTCCAAGATTTCACTTCGAATAGTTCGCTCTTTGGTGGTTCTATTCTGCTACTGTTCTCGATACTTGCTACTGTCTCATCATTGGGCTATTTGTTCTGGTTGGCTTAATGTTCGTTTTCAAGAGGGAGGACTATCGCCCAGTCCTTATAGACCAGTGTGTGTGCACTACTTCGGGAGCACTTAACTTTGTCGTTGAGGTGAGTTGCTGTTGTCGCCTGGTTTCGTTTGTTGACTACTGAGCTATTGGAGCGCCGAGCTCTCTGCTCAATTGCAGGCCGAATGTCAGGGTTGACTCTCAGTGGTCTATCTCCTGCTTCGGACCAAGCCTGTTCGTCTGTAAAACATAAGACGAGTTTCTGCAACGCCTTGTTTAAAAGGGTGTGCAGAGCGTCTCACTGTTGGCAGAAACAGCCCTCAGTGATCGCTCCACTTATATAGACAAGCAACGAACAGTCTTCTATGTCCGTGGTCCACTGGAATCTCCAACCTAATTCCTATACATATACACATCATGGCTAACATAAACACATGGAAAAGTACTTAATAATATAAACATTCTCCAGTACAGCCACTGGTCTGCAATAATACGAATGGGAGGAACAACAGTGGGTCCGAGAGGCTATCTCATGGTGTCGAAACCGGTCGCGTGAGTCAGCCACGTGGTCAAGCAAAGTTTGACTAACATTCACCATGATAAAACATGGCAAGACTTCACAAACATAACCCAATAATAATATCAATAAATCGCGGTGAAAGAAAAGATTGATAATTTACCTTTCTGACAATGTCAGGCAATAGCGATACTGCGATGAATTGAATTTCACCCGTCACCTGAGATTTCTCAGTGTGGGCTTCCTTCTCGTGTGATATTTAGACAAAGAATGACTACCTTCACCCTGTGGTCAGCTAAAGCCCGCGAAATTTCGTGAGCCAGAGCGCTCACATACGGGGGTTCTGGGTATAGGTCAGCTGAATGATGTCACTGCCTATCCTAGCGAGAGTTTCTTTACCTATGCTTAGAACAGTCTTGACTTGTGTCGTCTGCTAGGCAGCGACTTTTAGATACAAAGACCAAAGCAGGATGAACTTTTAAGGCGAAAAGCCTTAGTGGAGGGTCTAAAACTAGCCTATCGTGACAATATCTACAGGAATTATCAGGATAAATCTACAGGAAATGAGCCAGTCCCTCTTTGAGTCATTTTGCATTCCTGCATTTCCGGCTATTCCAGCTTTGTTCGTCTCAAGCTCTATCTTCTTCTCTTTGCTGTTGCTGTTGCTGTTGTTGTTGATGTTGTTGTTGTCTACGTTCGTGTGTTTTCTGTCTATCGGGTTTGAGCAGTCTTTCCGTTTTCCTTCTTTGTTTCTTTAACTTTAGTTTCCCTTTTTTATACTTTTTCTCTATGATTTATGTATTCAAATCAAATATTATTTTCGGTTTTTTTTTCTTTTCTTCTTGGTAGTGGCTCATCGTTTCATGCTTTCATTGTGTTTATTTAGGATAATGCAGTCAAAACATGGCATCGAGAGTTGACATTTTTAAGAATGCCAATTTTCCGTTATCTGTGCGAGTGTTTTGAAATGCATTTAAATGAATTAACATCTTGTTTGTGCTTGTTTTCTTTTCTATTCAGCCTTTCATTTCTTTCTTCTTTTTTTTTCTATCAGTACAACTTATGTTAATCTGATGAATAAAAATTGATGCAACAACAACCACGTTTTTGTCTTCCCATGTTTTCGTTTTTTTCTTCGGTTCTTTGTTTTCCATTCTTATAGGTTCCAAGTTTGTTTTCACCTTTAATTCTTTATTTCTTGCCATTGTTATGTTATTTATTTTAATTCCTTTATTTTATTTTCGGTTTTTTCCATTCTTCTCCTTCAGAAGCGATGCTGCTGGTAATGAGAGTTTGGGTATTGCTGTCCATCTCTCCATCCCTGCTTAACAATAAGCTTACAAGAGCTGCTTAACGTGCCTGGTTTACGTTATATTCTCCTGCAGTGAGACCGATACGCCCGTACCCGTGCCTTTAACATGTCAAAAGGCGGTCTTTGTTCATTGCTATTGGTCATGATAAGGCTTTCAGTTGTTTAGCGATGCCTTTTTATTTAAAGGAAATGAGGCACTGTGGTCTAATGGTAGTGCTTCGGCTTGCGGATCGGAAGGTCCCTGGTTCGAGCCCTGGCCGGGCCATTGTGTTGTGTCCCTGGGAAAGACACTTTACTCCTGTTTTCCTACTCCTTCGGATGAGAGTATAAACCGAGGTCTAGTCTGTTTCGCATACATTCCATCATAACGGACTTTAAAGATCCTGACGCTCATGTCCTAGACGGGTGAGTGCCGGTGACAAGAAAACACCCAGCATGCACCTAGGTCCTTCTCCCCCATCCCTGGCTGCCCAGGATTGTGCTCAGTTGTCCGGGCGTCAGACCAGGCGCCCAAAGGCTGCGGGTGGGCGTCTCGGGCGGCTTGAGTTAGATCCTGTATCAACCAGCGCCTTGAGCAGCTCTTGAGCTGGAAAAGCGCTATATAAGAACGATTAAAAAAAAAAAGTTACCGACTAAAGCTATATTGGAAGATATAAAAGGAGTTTATAGCATATCAGTACAACTTATGTTAATAATCTGAATAAAAATTGATGCAACAACAATTGTTTATAGCATCTTAATTTGACCATCCATAGTTTAAAAAAAAATTATTGCAAAGACATGTATAGTTGACAAATAGTGTTTTGTTTGTTTCAGTTTCACATAGTTTACTTTTTGTGCATGTGTACCTATATTTGTTTATTAACGTTGCTAATTTTGCTTGTTTTCAATCGACACATGTTTTACCTAACAGTTTGGCATCTTGCTCTCTCTTGGGTAAGCTGCATAGATTAGAACTCTGACTTGGTTATTTTCAGCGCTCGTATCGTATTTGTTCTGCATTTCTGGAAGATAGGCCTGCAGTTTTGACAGTATTCGTTTGTGCATTAAGATTTGCATTCACACCTTTTACCTGTCCAAGTCGTAGCTCTCTGAAGGTGTTTATTGCGAATTCCAGGCTTGTCCAAGTTCTTCACAGTCATCACAAATGTTAAAAAGGTACCATTTGTCCTTTTAAAAATTGACAAATAATCAAGATTATAGTTTTGTCTTACTGCTAGCGCAGTATTGGGACCATTTACGACGTTTTAATAAAAGCTACATTTCACGACCGTACACTTCCTTTTATGATACACTAAATGTCGTTAAGAAATGAGTTTTATACAGTGTGTAAGAAAAAGCACGAGTTGAACCATTAACACATGGTTTTCTGTGTTTTATTGTTTAGGTGATAAAATGATCGTATGAACCTTATGTCGAATCGTTGTAACACTGTCATGGCATTGTCCATGTAACCTGCTTTTCACTTCCATTGTGTCGACAGTACAAACAATGATCATGTAAGTTTGCTTTGCCAGTGCCTTAGCTGCGATCGTATGATTTATGAAAGTCACATGTAATCAGGCGAATTATGTAAATATCTGTGCAAGATTTGTGGGCTCACAATTACCTGAAATATTATATGACCAAACAAGGCCTGAGGGGCACTAGTTAGTTGAGACAAAGATAGCAAAGACTAGGTATTATACGTATGTAGGCGTAACCACATTGTTTGAAGTATTTGATTTATTATCGTTTACTTTAGCTTTTATCTCTGTTTATTCTTGCTGGGGTTTGGGTGTATGTAGTATGTGGAGCATGATCAATATTTTGGACCTTACTTTATATCATGTACGGAGTATTAACTTGCTGACGTCAATTGATGTCAGTAATATTAAACTAAACAACGTGTAACTCGCACCAGAAGGAGAATTTCCCTTCGGCAGTATGACTTCATTTTATATCGCAAATCAACTCTGCTGCTTTTGTTGGTGTTCTTCTTGTTGCTGTTCCTACGACATATAATATATTATGTGGTCCGCGTTCCTGCGTGTATGTTGCATGCACGATGGTATACTATTAGCTAGTCTACGGCATTTGATGAATGACTGACGTTAGTGCGTTTATGTAATTCCGGTTGGCTTTGCTCTTTTGTCTAATATCACAAATGTAAATTGACCTTAAATAAAATAAATAAATAAATAAATAAAAATGTGCTTTGCTTACTGAGGCGGTGTAAATAGATTTTGTGTGTGTGTTGGAGGGGGGAGGGGTCTGGGATAAAGTGCAAGAGAGAGAGTGAGGGGTGGAGCCGGAGGTGGCCCACAACAGCCCGCCAGGTTTTAACTGTTTATTTCTTGTATTACCCAGTGTAGATGACTCCAGCAGGCGCTGTCATAGTTACCTGGCGCCAGGCATATAACGAGAGCTTATTCCAGGGCATATGTGCGAGCTTGCATGGAATCTCATTTTAAACTCCAGTTTTCTCTTTTGTTGTTTTGTGTGTGTGTGTGGGTGTGTGTGTGGGTGTGTGCCTGTCCGTGCGTGTAGTGTGTGTGTGCGTGCGTGCTTGTGCCAGCTGCGTTTTATCGGCCGTGTCTTCTTCCCTTTAAGATTGAGATTTTATCATATGATTCTCATCCAACCTAGAAAATCATTTTGGAACGTCTTAATTACACCACCATTTAAATGCTTTTGGTTTTAACTTTCGGTCCCTTCCTCTGCATTATTCATATTTCTTGTTTCTGTTTGCGTGACTATGTTTGTATCTCTGCCTCTGTGTCTGTCTGCCTATGTCTGTTTCTCTCTGTCTCTCTCTCTCTCTGCTTTAAAAACGTTTTGCTGTGGTCTGGATTTGTAAATTGTTAACGTCGTTACCACGTTGTGGGTGTTTTTTTTTACCCGCACTAATTTTTTATCTCTCTCACGCATGTGGTTTCCTTCAGAGTAGTTTGGCTGTTCTTTTTATCTCATCGCGCCAAAATGAAAATTAACATTGTATTGTTGACTTGTGGTAATAATTTTATTGCCAGTGAGTCAAAGGCTCTGTTGGAATTTTCAGCGCAGTAGTTTTTTGTGTGGCCTGGAATAAACGGCGAGGCGAGTCGTTTTTAATGTTGCAAATTTTATAGCTTTCTAATTTCTAGATTCATGTTGTCTGAAGAATGAAACGCATTATTGCACTTTCTGCTGTCATGTATTACCATTAGATTCATAATATTTAAATTTGGAACCTTTCTAGCGTTCAACTTTTTAAAAATTTAGATACGTAAGAGGCAATTTGATCAATAATGTCCGCAGGGAACCTTAGGCAACTAAAATAGTCTTCGTTGCTTCTGTGTGTAATAACTCTCAGTCAACCTTGCACGCTGTTTTAAAATGAATTAAAAAAAAGAAAAATGTTTTGCTTTATAATTTTATACCACCCTCTTCCCCTCTTCCAATCCTCTCTCTCTCTCTCTCCCTCTCTGTCTGTCTGTCTACCCCCGTTGGGGTGCCTGGGGTTCCAGTATAAATAGTATCCCCACTTTCTGGAAATTTATTGCTTTAAATTTCCACTGTCGCTGTCTTTCTCATTCATGCTCTGATCTATCAATCTGCTATACTATCTTCTTCTTCGCTAGAACAGTCAACTACCTTTTTTCTTGAAAACTCTTCTGGGACAAGACTCCTTATTTGTGTGTGAGATCTGTTGGATTAGCTTGGGAATATTGGACACTTTATGCCAGGTGGTCACTAGGGCTTCCTATGATGTTATTATTTAGCAATGTAGGCATTTTATATGTATGTGTTTTGTTGATAATTTATAATGATGTTTGTATTCTGTTTTGTTTTTGTAACCGGGGGTTCAATAAATTAGAGTACAGTCTCAGCGTCCCCTGCGTGGGATGTCTTTATTGTAAAGTGACTGGCTGGTGGAGAGCCTTCAATGTTACCACTAGGGTTTTTTCAGCAGATCTTTTATGCGGATTGGGGGTTGTCCGGTCCTGATTTGGCTTGGAAGAGTCTGCTGGACCTAAAGCAATAATCATGTAATGTCCTATCCTATCCTACCCCGTAACTCGGAGGTCGTAGGGGCACCACAGATGATCTTTTAACCAGCATACTCCACCTTTCTCTGTCCTCAGCAGCCCTGATGGCTTCGCTCAGTGTCAAACCAGTCCATTTTCGAATGTTGTCCTCCCACCTCCTTTTCTGTCTCCCTCTTCTTCTACCTCCTTGCACTGTGCCTTGCAGAGTAGTCTTTGCAAGGCCTGATGATCTGGTGACGTGGCCATACCATCGGAGTTTCCGTCCCCTCACTACTGTGAGCAGGCCATCGTGTTGTCCAATGGCCTGCGCGATGGCCCGTCGGACCACGCCGCCGGTGATGCGTCGGGTATAGGAAATGCCCAGAAGTCTTCTGCAGCACCTCATCCCCATGCTCTGTACTCTTCGTTGGAGATCTGCCGCGAGGGTCCATGCTTCGCAAGCATATAGGAAGATGGATGAAGTGTATCTGAACTATAGGCCTACGTATCCAGGAAACAAACGTATCTATGTAGTAGACCTATGTATCCAGGAAGTACGCACAAATAAGGACAGTTACGACCAGGCTAGGGAAAACACAACATGGTGTCCTAGAAGTGGGATCTGAAACAAAACACAAAAAGGAGTCGTAACTGACAAAATTACACTACACAGAGTAGTTGGAAAACAAACCCGGAAACCATTGATCGACTGAAGAAAGTCTGAAGATGGCAAAGAACATTCAACAACCGAATTGCTTTGACTTCAAGAAACCCGAGCAGTGGCCAGCCTGGATCAAACGATTTGACCGATTCAAGAATGCATCAGGCCTCGATGGTGAGCCAGAAGAAAAACAAATTGACATGCTCCTCTACGTGATGGGAGAGGAGGCTGAAGATTTGCTGACCTCGTTTCATCTTTCTGATGGTGATGGACGAAAATACAAGAAAGTAAAAGACGCATTCCAGAAACATTTTGACGTCACACAAAACGTCATCTTTGAACATACTGTATTCAATAAACGTCATCAGCAAGATGGAGAAAACATACGAGAGTATACAATACAATACAATACAACTTTATTCATCCCAAAGGGCAATTACATTATAAGTTTATGAGGCAGCATAAAGAAACTCAAAAAATGTATCATGAACCAATTTTTGAAAAAAAAAAAAAAACAAACAACAACACACACACACACACCCAAGAAATACATAAATTTAAAAAAAACATCACACAAGCACACACACGCGAATCAAGATCACAAGACAGTGATATCACAAAAGTCAACAAAATTCAACAAGTTGATTAAAAAGTTCAGCCAGTACACATAGACACTAAAGGGAGACTCTCACTATATAACAAATAAGATCCCCAAAGTGCAGAAAACTAAAAGCGGTTAGTACTATTAAGCAGTCGGATTGCACTGGGAATAAAAGATTTAGAACGCCGATTTCCCTTACAGATGGGCATAGCATATCGGCGTCTGGATGGCAACAGTGTGAACTCGGGTTTCAAACAATGTTCCTGATGACTATGAAGGATGCTCCCGGTTTTCCGTAAGATCTGCTGATCACAGAAAGAAGAAAGATCTCTCTGCCTAACTCCAATAATCTTTGAGCAGACATTGCCTATGCTATTCAGGCTGTTCCTATCCTTCACAGTCAGACCGTGAAACCAACAGATAAAAGAAAAAGTCAGCAAACTTTCTATAAAAGACTGGTAAAACAAACTGAGGATCTTTGTGTTTACAGAGAAGGATTTTAGTTTCCTAAGAAGATACATTCTTTGCTGACCACGTTTGACAAGACTGTGGGTGTTGACATCAAATTTCAGCTGACTATCAAAAACTGTACCCAAATAATTATATGTGTCAACAACTTCCACATCTTCACCATGAATAACACATGGACGGACATCATCCTTCACTGTCCTAAAATCAAAAAGCATTTCTTTTGTTTTAGACACGTTCATTTCCAAAAAATTATTATCGCACCAGTTAACAAAATCAGAAAGGGCAAGACCATGATCGTTTTCCGGGCCCTGAAAAAGAGACAACAAGGCAGAGTCATCTGAAAATTTAACTAAAAACCTACACTCTTGGGTACTTCTACAGCTGTCAGTGTACAAAATAAAAAGCAGGGGAGATAACACACATCCCTGAGGACTCCCTGTATATGTAACAGCAATATCAGAAAAACAACCATTAACACAAACTCTCTGCTGTCTATCAACCAGAAAATCCAAGATACAACAAAACAAGTTGGTCAGAAAGCCTAAAATCCTCAATCAATCTTTTCGCCAGAATATGTGGTTGCATGGTATTAAATGCAGAAGAAAAATCTGCAAAAACGAGGCGTGCGTGTGCCTTTGGTTTTTCTAGATGCTTGTACAGAGTATTTAAGATGCATATCGATGCATTGATGAGGCAGGTAGAAAAATGCAACTACGGGGCCATGAGAGATGAACTGCTGCGTGATAGAATCGTTGCAGGAATGTCGAACTTAAAATTGTCAGAAACACTGCAATTTGACAGCAAATTAACACTGAAAAAGGTGTTAGACCAGGCGAAATTGGCAGAAACAATTAGCCAACAACAGGAAACATTGCGTACACAACCAAGCCCTGGAGGAGGGGATGTTGAGGCGGTCAAGAAACAGTACCACGTATTCGATGACATGACCGATTGCAGTCGATGTGGCAGGAAACACACACGCCGTGGTCCATGTCCGGCTATCAACTCCATGTGCAGCAAGTGTCACCGCAAGGGACATTGGGCTGCGTGCTGCTATTCAAAGACACGTCGGGCGACTCCGACTGTCCAAGAAATGAATGATCTAGAAGAGCAGTCCAATGTGGGTCAGCTGGGAGAGGTCCACGTCAACAAATCTGGTTGGTGTGTCACACTACTTATGAATGGAGTAGCGACCCAGTTTAAACTTGATACTGGAGCGGACGTGACCGCTATCCCTGAAGAGATGGCGAGAGGAAAAAGATTGACAGCACCAGGCCGACAATTGTTCGGACCAGGGCAAACCAAACTCAATGTTCTGGGGAAAATTAAAGCGAATCTGAGCATGGACAACAAAGAAATAAAAGAAGAAGCCTATGTCATCCAGAACTTAAAAATGCCACTACTAGGCAGACCTGCCATAGAAGCCCTACAGCTGTTGAAGTTAGCTGATACCACGGAGGTGCATGATGCAAGTGTAAACTCCGTGTTGAGAGAGCAGAATGCAACTACAAGCAAAACTACCAACGAAACAGAACAAAGTTTCAAACAAGAATATGCAGAGATGTTCCAAGGATTGGGCAGAATGAACACAGAATATAACATTAAAATCCAACAGGATGCCAAGCCATATGCCCTATGTACCCCCAGAAGAGTGCCAGTAGCATTACAAGATGCTGTAAGTCGTGAAATCGACAAAATGGAACAAGAAGGGATCATCAGGAAGGTTGACGAGCCGACGCCATGGTGCGCTGGAATGGTGGTAGTACCAAAAGAAGGAGGTCAGGTACGGATTTGTGTTGACCTGACACACCTCAACAAGAGCGTGGAAAGAGAGCTGTTTCCTATGCCTTCCGTAGACAGTACTCTGGCTAGACTCAACGGAGCTAAAGTGTTCTCCAAATTGGACGCCAAAAGTGGATTTTGGCAGATCCCGCTCTCCCACCCCTCACAGCTCTTGACCACATTCATCACACCTCATGGTCGCTACTGCTTTACTAGGCTCCCCTTTGGTATTTCATCAGCCAGCGAGTTCTTCCAGAAACGATTCAGCGAGGTAATCAATGGTCTGGACGGAACAGTAAACCACATTGATGATGTACTGGTGTGGGGACGCACTCAAGCAGAACATGATCAGCGCCTTAGGGATGCCCTTAATCGCCTGAAAAAAGCCAATGTAACCCTGAACCACAAATGTGAGATTTCTAGGTCACAAGTCAAATTCCTTGGTCACATCATTGGTGAGGACGGCATCAAGCCAGATCCTGACAAGGTGAGCGCCATCGTAGAGATGTCAGCGCCAACAAATATCACAGAATTACGCCGCTTTCTGGGAATGGTGAACCAACTGAACAAATTTACACCAAACATTGCAGAACTAAGCAAACCCCTCCGAGATCTTCTCAGTTCACAGTCGGAGTGGCAGTGGAGTGATGCCCAAGAAATTGCCTTTCGAGCAATAAAACGAGAGATGACAAGCACACCAACCCTTGCATGGTATGATCCTAACAAAGACACAAAGGTCTCGGCTGATGCTTCGTCTTACGGTCTTGGCTGCTTAATTCTGCAGAAACATGGCGAACAGTGGAAGCCAACAGCATATGCTTCACGATCCATGAGTGAAGCGGAATGCCGTTATGCCCAAATAGAAAAGGAAGCACTGGCTGTGACGTGGGCATGCGAGAGGTTTGCTGAACTTCTCGTCGGAAAGAAATTCGTCATAGAAACGGATCACAAACCACTGATTCCCTTGCTTGGAAACAAAGCACTAGAAACACTGCCTGTACGCGTCCAGCGGTACAGACTCCGCTTGATGAGATTTGACTATTCCATCACCCACATTCCGGGTAAAATGTTAGTAGCGGCGGACGCCTTATCCAGAGCACCTAATGGAAAGCCAGAAGAGCTGGACCAGGAAATAGAGATGGAAGCAGAGGCTTACGTGCACAGTATCGTAAGTGACATGGCGACCTTCGATAAAACAATGGAGGAGATAAGAAGACACCAAAAGGCGGACGCCACATGCAGTACACTGATGAAATACACGAGAGATGGATGGCCAGAGTCCGAGAAGACAGGCCCATACTGGGCAGTCGCGTCAGAACTGACAGTCCAAGAGGACATTCTGATGAGAGGCAGTCGCATGATTATCCCCCTTGCATTGAGAGAAAACATCCTAGAGAAGCTGCATGACGGACACCAAGGGGTTGTCAAGTGCAAGAGGACAGCGGCGCGCTCCATCTGGTGGCCCAAAATGGCTGACGACATTGAACAGTTTGTACAGAAATGCCCACAGTGCTCAAAACTTCGACAGAACAATGCAGAGCCACTGATCAGCACAGCGACACCTGAGGGTCCGTGGCAAAGTGTGGCCGTAGACCTGTTCGAGTTACAGGGCATCAGTTACATTCTGGTCATTGACTATTACTCAAAGTATATTGAAGTGTTGTCCTTGAGCAACACGACTTCAGCCGAAGTGATCCGAAAAATGAAATCCATTTTTGCGCGACATGGAATACCGTTGAAGGTCATTTCTGATAACGGACCACAGTTCACTAGCAAAATGTTCAAAGAGTTTGCTCAAGAGTACGGCTTCTCGCACGTTACTTCAAGCCCAGGTCATCCACAATGCAACGGAGAAGCCGAGCGCGCTGTGCGAACAATCAAAGAGATGTGGAAAAAGTCCCACGACCCTTTTCTTGCTTTGCTGGCATACAGAACGGCACCGCTGGAAAGCGGATCCAGTCCCGCCGAGCTCCTGATGGGCAGACAGTTACGCTCACGAGTCCCAGCAAGCGCTGACGTACTCCGACCGCGCTGGTCGCCTACCGGATTCCGAGCGGCGAACGACAAATTAAAAGAACGTCAACGTCGCAATTACAACCAACGACACCGGGCAAGACCGCTACCGACACTAGCGTCAGGCCAGACGGTGTGGATAGATAACCAGCTTCCAGGAACCGTTGTCCGTGCCGCTCAGACACCGCGATCCTACGTTATCAACACCCAGCACGGTCAAAAGCGTCGTAACAGGCGTGATCTGCAGGAGAGGTTTACAGGTAGCGCGAAGACTAAGAGACAATAATCCAGGATGGACTGGACTATTTATCCGCCTCAGTTTATTGTTCCAACAGTATTAAAACATTTTCTAATAGTTTGTTGTTACAGTTCAGACTACAGTTACCAGTTGCTCTCAGCAGTAACTATATTTACAGTTTAACTTCGCAGTGTTGCATCAGCTATCAACACTACAGTTAATGTCAAGTTTACCAGTCTGTCTTCGTTGTACTATATCGTGTCATTTAAAAACTATATAGACAACTCATCATAAAGACAAAGGGAGATGAAGTGTATCTGAACTATAGGCCTACGTATCCAGGAAACAAACGTATCTATGTAGTAGACCTATGTATCCAGGAAGTACGCACAAATAAGGACAGTTACGACCAGGCTAGGGAAAACACAACAATGGAGATGACAAGGGAACGCAGCAGTCTTACTTTGGAATGTAGACTGACGGTCCCGTCTCTCCAAACGGGCCTCAACCCCGTCAGGGCAGCAGTTGTCCGTGCGATCCTGGAGAGGACTTCCTGTCGGGACCCATTGTCTGATACAATGGCTCCTAAATATTTGAAGCCATGCACCGTGCCGAGGGACCGGCCCTGGTCCCCGATGTCCGCGCCGATGCCATTGGTGTCGTCGGTCATCATTTTGGTCTTCTCTGAACTTATTTAAATTCCTTAAGCTCTGGAGGTGGCGTCTGGAATGCAGCTTTGTGGCGAACAGTGAAAGTGTACAAAATCGGCCCTAAAATTATTGAAGTCATCAGGGGCCTGTATGGCGAGGCTGTCAGTGCGGTCCTCCACGGAGGCGCCATCGGGAACTGGTTTGGAACAACGGTCGGTGTGCGTCAGGGATGCCTACTCTCTCCAACACTCTTCAACATCTTCCTAGAGCGCATCCTGTGAGATGCTCTTGCGGATCATGGGGGCACGGTCGGCATGAGGGGTGGAGCGGTCTCCGATCTTCGTTTTGTGGATTGGCTGGAGAGGAACAGGAGCTGGAACAGAGGCTTGACGCCACTTCCAGAGCTTATGGAATGGAATCATGTAATGTAATGTAATGTAATATCTCTCTCTCTCTCTCTCTCTCTCTCTCTCTCTCTCTCTCTCTCTCTCTCTCTCTCTCTCTCTCTCTCTCTCTCTCTCTCTCTCTCTCTCTCTCTCTCTCTCTTCCTCCTAGCCGACTAAGACTATTAAACAATCCAATGTTCAGTGTCCTCTCACACACACACACTCACTTAATCACTGACTTGCTCATTTTTCTTGTTCTTCTGTTACTGTTTAGCATCACTCCATTGTTATTTTCGTACTTTAGCGTGAAACCTATATTATAGCCTATGCCATTATCACTTCTGCCTAGCACAATGACAGTGTTTATTGTAGTGCCCTTGTTGAGCGGTATAAGTTTACATACCCATCCTCTGAACTGTCTGTAAGAGCTTCTTGACGTTGAACATTTCTTTTTTTCACAAAATAGATGTGTGTCTAAGTAGGGGAGGGGGGAATGGGATGTTTGTGTGTGTGTTTGTGTGTGTGCGTGTGTTTGTTAAGCGTGCGTAATGTTTTGAATGAGGTTTGCGTGTGTTTATATATTGATTGAGAGCATTTATGTACGCACGTGTAAGCTTATGTGTGTATTTACATTATGCATATATATATATATATATATATATATATATATATATATATATATATATATATATATATATATATATATATATATATATATACATATATATATATCTTCTCTTGTGTATATGTGTGTGCGTGTGTGCGTGTACATGTGTGCCTGCGTACGCTAATGACGTCACGAAATCTGGTGTTTGCATTAGTGACTTTTAAATAATTGTCTTCGTTGCTGACTTTATCTGGTCTGGTTTTGGAACGATTGTTTATGTATTGCAGCGTTGTAGGAGATTAACAGCTTCTCGTCTAAGTTTCACGTACAAATCTCTCTCTCTCTTACTCTCTCTCTCTCTCTCTCTCTCTCTCTCTCTCTCTCTCTCTCTCTCTCTCTCCTCTGTCTCTCCAACCCCCGCCCCTCTCTCTGTACTTTTGGTTTATAGTTTATTGTCATTACCACACCACCACCATCATCATCATCATCGTCGTCTTCGTGTTCATTATCATCATCGTTATCATCATCGTCATCATCATCGCCATCATCATCGCCATCCTCCTCCTCCACTTCACAATCCTGCGCAGAAGTCTTTTTTTATCGGACAATAAAGTTGTGCTGTATTGTATAGTATTGCGTTGCATAGTATTGCACCACCGTACTCTCTTCTTCTTCTTCTTTTGCCTGTTCGTTTTCGTCTACGTGTTCTTCTTCTGCATTACCGCAGTTGTGTGCGTTGTGAAAGCAGTTCAACAGGAGCAAGGTAAGCCAGACAAAAATTCTGTTTTAAACCGTTTTGCCTTTTGTGGCTATCTTTGTTGTGCTAAACATGAGGCAGTTTAGAAAACTGCTGACTAGATGGGACTAAAACGTTTTCCCACTTCTTCATAAAACGAGGAAGAAGATACGGCAGACATCACTTAAAGATGTTATCCTTCCGTAAAAGATACTCCAAATATCACTTAACGATGTTACCCTACCTTCAGTTCTCGGTTATCATAGTTGGCAATAATGGTTATGGTGCATGGTTAAGTGTAGTCCATGAGCACATTGGTCAGTCTCAGGCTGCTGTTCACTCGGTGACTGCTGAGCAGTCAGAAACAGCCGAAGGTTAAACTGATAGAGAGCTGTGGCCCAGCTGTCTCTAATGCGCTCTATGGTCGACGAGTTGACACTTTCGTACTCAACCTTCAGATAAGTTACTATCAATGCTGTGAATGGTGATAGATCGCGAAAGAACATCTGTTAGAGGCTGATGATGGCATTATGTTAAGTGAGGTTGACACTGCATCATGCGTTGGACATCTGTTCTTATAATGCAGGTGATTGTCACTAATTCTCTGTCTGCTGTCATTGCCTTGTACGGTTGTTACTTTTTATCTGCTTGAATCTTTATCATTGTCATTGTTACAAATATTTGACTTTGTGTGAGTTATTGTATATTTAGTGCACACACTTACAGCTGTCAAGATTGGGCTTTTCTAAATGTTAATAATAATAATAATAATAATAATAATAATAATAATAAATAATAATAATAATACTAATACTACTACTACTACTACTAATAATAATAATAATAATAATAATAATAATAATAATAATGACACTACATCGAAGTTAATAATATTGTTTAATCTCTGCTGTCGGGTACAAGTGAATTTGTCTCTTTTAGTTTTCTTTTTTTTTTGCCCTAGGTATACAGAATTTATCATACTTAAAATTATTGGTAAAGAGCTTTCATACAACCTTATAAACATCTGTGGAATTCATTACTATTTCGGATGAAATAGAGCGACCATGATGTGCAAGGTTGTATCATCATCATCATCATCATCATCATCATCATCATCATCATCATCATCATCATCATCATCATCATCATCATCATCACCATCTTCAAGATCATCATGATCATCATCTTCTTCCTTCTTCTTCTCCTTTTCTACTTTCGATAATCTTTTCCTTCTTCCTCCATATCATCATCATTGTACGGTGGGTCTATTGTTGCTGGGCTCTGCACAATGGAATGTTATTACCCACTCGTCTATCGTCTGCGGGGATCGGCTAGTGTAATCACCCTATGACTAATCTTAATACATTTATAAGTTTAGCTCGGTCTGTGTGCGGATAGGGTTATAGAGATAGGGAGAAAATGGTAAAAGATTCACTGGCACACTAGCTCTTACACGGCTATGAAACATAGGTAGCCACTTGTCAACAGTAAATATCACACATTTATTTCCTCTACTCTATACATACTTCTCTAAACACTCTATTAACTTAAATGTCCAAATTCACTTCGACTAGTTTGCTCCTATGCTGCTACTGTTCTTGATATTTGCTACTGTCTCATCATTGGGCTATTTGTTCTGGTTTGCCTAATGTTTTCAGGAGAGTGGACTACCGCACTGTCCTTCTAGATCAGTGTTAGTGCAATTCTTCTTGCACTTAGCTCATGTGTTGAGGTGAGGTGATGGTGTCTCCTCCTTGGTTGTTGACTATTGGGCTATCGTAGCTCAGTGCTAGATGCTCCACTGCAGGCCGAATGTCAGCGTTGACTCTTATTGGTCTATCCCTGCCTCGGACCAACTAGCCTGCTCGTCTGCAAAACATAAGATGAGTTTCTGCAACGCCTTGTGTTGGCAGAAACAGCCCTCAGTGAGATCGCATCCACTTAAACAAATAACGGACGACCAATTCTTTTAAGTCCGTGGTCCACTGGAATCTCCAACCTAATTCCTATACATATACAAGTACCTACATCATGGCTAAACTAAGCATATGGAGAAGTAAATAACAATATACACATTCTCCAGTCTGCAATAATACACATAGGAGAAACAACAGTTGGACAGTGGGGGCTACCTTGTGGTGCCTAAACCGGTCGCGTGTCCGCCACGTGGTCACGCTAAGTTTTACAAACATTCACAATGATAAAACATAGCAAGACTTCACAAACATAATCCAACAATAATATCAATAAATCCTGATGAAACAAAAGCTTGATCATTTACCTTTTTGACAATGTCAGGCTGTGGCTATACTGCGATGAATGATTTTCACCCGCAACCTGCTTTAGTCTTTCTGAGAGAGATTTTTCCACGTGTCCGTCTCGGGTGAACGTTAGACAAAGAATGACTACCTAGCCAAAGCCAAAGCCCGCGAAAATCTCGTGACATCTGAGCGCCGTCTATCGGGGGAGGGGGGGAGGGGGGTGGCTATACGTCAGCGGGATGAGGTCACTGCCTACTTGAGCGAGCGTTAACTTACACATGCTTAGCACACAACTGACTTGTGTCGTCTGCTAGGAAGCGACTTTACGTTACCCAGGCCAAAGCAGGCTGAACTATTTAAGTCGAGAAGCCTTAATGCAGGGTCTAAATAGCCTCTTGTCATCATCATCATCATCATCATCATCATCATCATCATCATCATCATCATCATCATCATCACCACCATCACCTCCACCATCACCTCCACCTCCACCACCACTAGCACCACAATTCATGGTGTTTGGCTGGAATTCTTATACACAATTGTAAGCTTGAAAAATCTTCCATGGAAGTCAATCACCCTTTCGAATAACTGGTCCACAGTTGCTGGAACAGAGAAATATAACCTTGTTATTTGTTAAAGCCCTATGCTGTTACTAGCGAAGAATTTCTCCAGATCATCTGTCTTCATTTGCTGCCATAGTTGTTTCCAACACGAAGAGGGCCGGACGCTGTGGGCCTTGCGATCGATTTTTCAATAAATCCGTTGGATGACTGGCCTCTGAGACATCTACAGTTCTGCCTTGCTGTTCCTTACTGCAAGCTGACTGGCAGGTCATCAGGTGAAAGTATGTACTATGGCACGCCAACTGCATGATCAATTCAATTCAATTCAATTCTTTTATTTAACGTCTCTTCACTTGCTGAGTGATATTAGACCAAAACACTTTCTCTCGCACAGACAAACAAACACAAAGGTCCATAAACAATAAAATAAATAAATAAAATTCTATAACAATTTGTTGATCAGAGATTCACTAATAGTCGTAGCAACGTCAACTATTACATGATGATGTAATATATAATCTAATGGTTTGTCGTTGTCAATCACTATTTGTTTTTCCTTATATGTATTAAGCAACACAGGACACTGTCGTACAATGTTTTCCACAGATAATCTTTGCGAGCAAACACACAAAATATTCTTAGAAAACTTGGTATTCCACGAATTCACCCTCAATTTGTGAATAATCCTACTTATGTGTCTTGAACAAATAAAGTCTGGAGCTCCACAACTTAAAGCTGAACGCATGTAATTTTCAATTAAAGATATCATTTCATGAGCAGAGAGCTCAAGTTCAGGATGCTGAAAGATGCATTTAATTTTCTGTGCTCCGTTCTTGGCTAGAATGTCTACTTTTTCGTTCCAGAAGATACCACAGTGGGATGGAACCCAACAGAAATAGACATCAGTTCCTCTTGTCCGCAAAATATGAATTAATGCTTTAATTTCAAATAAATAATCAGAACGATTCTTACAATGCCACGTTTGCAATGAATGAAGAACAGCTTTGGAATCAACACATAATAAAATTTGGAAAAACGTAATAGGATAATCAGAAATATATTGCAATGCCTTTAGTATGGCAAACAACCGCTGTAAATATTGAGACATTTTTACCAATATAAAAAGATTTCTCAAATTTTAAATCAGGTATAACAATACCAGCACCAGCTTCAGACGATTCTAAAACAGATCCATCTGTATATATTTTTAAGTGATTTTTATATGTATTAGATAAGTGCTCCTTAACTTCACTCACCAACTTATTGATATTTTCAGATTTTCTTGTTAAAGTAAAATCAATATCAATGTTTGCACCTAAGTGCTCCCAAGAAGGAATTGTAGGAAATAATGGAGGCGTTTTAATGCCATTTAAATTGATGTGACATGCTTCAAAAATAGCACTAACATAATTTCTAATAGGTAGAAGGTATGGAATTTCTCTTGCTTTACTTGGGTAATCCAAATTACAGTCTATTAGAATTTCTTCTCTATTTGAATTAGACACTGACAAACTTCTAATAACAAACTTTGAGGCATTTAGTTTTAGTTGTTCTAAGAAACCTAAACAACAAGCTTCTTTATACGATTTTAACGTACTTGAATGAACAGGAACACCTAAGGCGGCTTTAATTGCTCGACTATCTATGCTTTGTAATTTTTCCAGTAAATATTTGCTTGCAGAAAAATACACTTTTTGATCATACGTTAGTGTTGACCTTACTAAAGTATTGGCCAAATGTAATAAAGTATTATTATTTTGACTCCAAGGCTGCGACACAACAGCTTTAGGAAATTTAATCTCTTCGTTGCCTTGCTAATCAAATATTCTATGTGAGTTTTCCAATTTAATTTGGATGTAAAATATACACCCAAAAAATTTACCTTATCTGTATAAGATAATATTTTGCCATTAATTTCAAGTTTTGGTAAAATGTCTGGATTAGCTCCATTGTTAAATAATATTAAACACGTTTTTTCAGCAGAAAATTCAAGCCCATTTGCTATCATATAAGAATTAATTTTATTTAGCTCTAACTGATAAATATTTTGGATGTATGTAACTACTCTTTTACCAGTATTTTTCCGCAAACTTGTGTTAATCCAAATAGCTATGTCGTCAGCATATTGTACCACGTTAGTGTGTTTCGACATATTATTTGGGAGGTCATGAATCAGAAGGGAAAATAAAATCGGAGCAATAATAGAACCTTGAGGAATCCCCATATTAATTTGTTTTAATGAAGAATATACCTTACCTACCCTAGTACATATATATCTCTGTGATAAAAAACTTTTGAAGTAGTCATACATAGCTCCAGATATTCCAATTTTTTTCATTTTATATAACAGTCGTGCATGCCAAACACTGTCGTACGCTTTGCGGACATCAAAGAAAGTTGCCAAAGTTGACTTTTTACGAGCAAATTGTCTTTTTATTTGTGCTGATAATTTTACCAAATGATCTGTTGTACATCTGCCTTTGCGAAAACCTGCTTGATTTACTGGAATAATTGCGTTCTTTTCGCAGAAATGCTGCAATCTGTTAAGGACTATTTTTTCAAGTACTTTACCAGCATGAGATGTCGATGCTATTGGCCGATAGCTATCCAATAATGACCTAGGTTTGCCTTGTTTCAGTATGGGAACTACAACAGACTGCTTCCAGGAATCTGGTAGAGTGCCATTTAACCAACATTTTTGGTAAAATGAATGAAGTAATTGCTTCCAAGTTGCAGGCAAGTGCGTCAACATTTGATAAGAAATGCCATCAATACCAACAGCAGATTTGTTTGTTTGAAATGAATTTAATGCTTCAATGAATTCAAAATAAGTTAATGATGAATTAATGTAATGCTCTTCATTATTTGGAGAGTCAGAATATTCCTCTTTAGCTTCTTCTTCTGTTCTGAATATTCTATGATTTTCACTCAGACTTGTTGATATACTATTGTTACTAAATATTTTTAAAAACGCTTCAGCTTTATTTAAAGAACTAGGAAACGTATTATTTTCAATTTTTACTGGGAATTTTTGAAGACAAGTACCTTTTTTCATTTGTTTAACTTTTTTCCACACTTTAAAAATATCTTTAGATTCCGAAACTTCTTTTTGGCAAAATTCAATCCAATAACTCTTTTTCGCCTGAGCAATTATTTTATTGCATTTAATTTTTGTAGATTTCATATTCATGTGATTTTCTTCATTTTTATCTTTTATCCATTTTTTAAAACATTCTTTCTTTTTAGAAACGGCTTGTTCACAATCTTTATTCCACCATGCATTTCCTGAATATTTCTTTTCACTTTTATCTATTATTTTAGGAATTGACTTCTCTGCTGCTGTAAGAACTTTACTGACAAAATTGGAATAAAATATATTAATATCTGCAGTTTCCACTTCTTTAGTATCGTATGAATTCAAAACGACCTGAAAATCTTCCCAATTTGCCTTATTATACATAAATTTTGGAATCTTGTCTTCAACACCAGCATCGTCGTCTTCGAATTTCTCATTTAAAGCAACAGTGATAGGTAAGTGATCACTACCTAGGGTATCCTCTGATGTTGACCATGAAGCACTAACAGCTAATTCGGAAGATATAAGAGTTAGATCTATTGCACTAGCTTTATGATTCGACACGTCCGGAATTCTTGTTACTGACCCATCTTTCAACAAGAACAATTTAGAGTCAACAATATTATCTACAAAACGTTTGCATGTAACAGTGGAATATCCAGAATCCCAAATAGAAGAGTGCGCATTAAAATCCCCCATGATGACCCATTTTTTATTGGACACATCTAAGTGTTTGATCCAGTCTGTGTTATCATCTTTAGGACCATGAGGATAGTACACAGACAACACATGAATAGCAAAGCTAGTATTAATCTTAACTAACTCCACACGCATACAGATCATTAGCTCCTTTAGGATAAGGTACAGAATCCATGCAAGAATACTTTAAGTTAGAACGAATATAAATTGCTGTTTGTACTTTGTTAGTATCATTTTTTAAAGAATATATTGGGGGGTAGTAGTAATTATTTAGTTTGGGCAGCTTATTTGGAGGCACATTTAAAGACTGTAATGCTAGTACACAGTATGACTCCTTGTCCACATGTTGTTCGAATTGTAATAAGTTGGAAACAATTGAACGGCAATTCCATTGTAATATTTTAACATGATGATTTGTCTTTTTCATAGTAGGATACGACCGATCAATTATTATAGATTTCGGTTGGAATGGACAAATAACGAAACTAGAACACGTTTGAAAATTAATAATAAAACGCTCTATGATTTCTTGAGCAGGAACAGAGGCACCATATACCAACACAAAGATCTTATTAATTAGTCTTCGATCCACTCTCCTCTCCAGGAGTAATACCCATGACGTTGCTGATACGGACGGGCTGGACGACGTTGTTGAGACCACAACAGAAGATGAAAATGTTTACCAATGTTTTCCGCAAGCATTTCAGTTAGGGTGAGGGTGAATGGGATCTCGCAACGCTCTAGCTTGTTGAACATTCTCATGTGCCACAAAAGAAATGTGTTCCTGATATGATCGTTTTAACCTACTTCCATCCTCAACGCTTATTCTTCTGATGACATGGAGTTCGTCATATCCCTGACGTCCATGTGAAGCCAGCTGAACGACATACCATCCTCTTGGTCAAACGTGAGGACAGAAACTAAGTTAAACAAAAGAGACAATTCTTCTTCTCCATCAGGGAATCTACGTCAGATAAGTGACAATTTTAAATCAACAGTGAAATTCTTCAGAACCATGACATCACGGGTTCTCGTATCACATCATATGAAATAAATATCATCAACCATCAACCAGTGGTATTCTTTTTTTTAGTTGTAAAAAAAGCAAACAGGACGAATAAATAGTCAATAATTTCTTTTATTCTTTATTTTCTATTTCTCAACATCGTTTTCTTGTTTCTTATCGATTTTTGGGCATAATAAAAAGAGGAAATTGATTCTATTTATATAAACTTCTTTCAACTGTTCATTCATCTTTTAACATCAATATATATATTAATATAAATTATATATATATATATATATATATATATATATATATATATATATATATATATATATATATATATATATATATATATATATATATATATATATATATATATATATATATATATATATAACGCGACAATGGGGGCTCGTCCGGGATATGATCCCGGGACATGCATGATCATTTTCAATCATAGGCTTGTTTTTGATCTTGAGGATTCGGTATTTAGGAGCCATTGTATTATTTAGCAATGTATGCACTTTATATGTATGTGTTTGGTTGATATTTTATAATGATGTTTGTATTCTATTTTGATTTTGTAAACGGGGGTTCGATAAATTAGAGTATTGCCTCAGCGTCCCCTGCGTGGGATGTCTTTATTGTAAAGTGACCTGTCTTTATTGTAAAGTGACCGGCTGGTGGAGTGCCTTCAGTGTTACCACTAGGGTTGTTTCGGCAGATCTTTTATGCGAATGAGGGGTAAGTCCTCTTTCAGCGAAGTTGTGGTCTTGATTTTGTGGTCCTGATTCGGCTCTTTGCAGTCCGCTGGACCCTGTAAGCAATGAAGAACTGACTAATTACCAACGAGGAAAAACAAACCTGTTGCCTTTATGCATGCATTGTATAGTGACCAATGTAGTTTAATTTCAGAGAATTTGTTTGAGTTTTGGAAAAGTGATGGGATTTGATTAAAAGTATGTTCCTTGTTGGTGTGTCTTCCGTGACAGAATAGTATTTTTCCTCCGGTATTTTCCCTAATCGGCGTTCTCGAGCACCAATATTAATTGCATCCTTCCCTCGGATTTGGCGTAGGGTTCTGTTGCGCGAAGTTCACTTTCCCTGCCCCAGGTTATAGTCGCATTTTGGAAAAAAATAACTAGCAAGAATGTTGCTGTTTTAGCATTCTTTGGATGTTGGGGCGAAGGGGGTTTAGAGGGAAGGGGGGGGGGGGGAGAGAAGCAACACACAAGCACGCTTGGATTATTTACGTTTTAATACAAGAAAAATCTTATAAATACGAACTCAGTAATTCAGGTTTAATGCATAACTCTATCGAATACCACTTTAACAGGTTCGTATAATAAAATGGATAAGCTTAAATTTAAAAAAGCCGCTGCTGCATGATTACCAAACTTTGTTCGGCTGGTTAATACGACAGCGATTCTTGACATATTTATAGCTTGGCTGTGATAATATATGTTAATATGAAAATTGGCTGTATTAGAAAACAACAGTATTGGAAATAATATATTACTTAGGCATTAGAGAAGGTTTCGGGCCCTATATATTGACAGCTGTATACTTTACCTTAGAATTACAATGGGCATACAAAGAAAAGATCAAAACATCACGAGTCGTCGGATAAAAACCAAGTTTCGAATTTATTTTAAAACACTTTCCCATGCAAGGTAAGACAAGGCTAAATGCTATAATTAGAATGGTGATGAATTGAACAATCAAGCACGGAATTACCACTATCAGCAGCTTGTGCAGGCTCCATTAACGCCATTCTTAACGAATATAACGTTAACAGTCTGAGTTGGCTTATATTTGAAATACCGATACAAAAACACGCAGAGCTCGAGTTTCTAGCTCAAACTGCGCTTTTAAAATGTTGGCAAACTGTGTGTTTTTATTTTAGCTGTTTGCACTTTCTCCAGAAATAGTTGCACACAAGCATGCAACTCTCCCATTCTCCCATTCCTCGTCCCCGCTCCTTCTTTCTAATATAATATGCGTCGAACGTAAACATCTCTTAACAAAACACCTCTTGGTTTTAGTGCCGCGATCAATTGGATTAATTAATTAAGGGAACACTTTAGCACCCGTTAAATTCTTGTAAGGGTTGCTCTCTCTCTCTCTCTCTCTCTCTTTCTCTCCCTCCCTCCCTCTTCGATTTTCGACATAAGGCCAGAGGGCTGATTGATCCGAGAAACGGACGAAGGATTGGGAGGGTGTGGAGGATGAGAGAAAAAGGCACAGGAAGGGGCGAATCAGAGTGAGTGAATGGAGGGATAGGAATCCAGAGTGTGTGGATGGAGGGAAAGAAATCAGAGTATGTGAGTGAAACGATAGGAATCAGTGTGTGGTTGGAGGGATATAGAGATCAGAGTTCATTCGTGGAGGGATCCCTCAGGTCTTTAAATAAGAAGACGGGTTGGGTTCCTTAGTGATTGGCGGTGTGCTGCAATGTCCTCAAAATCGGTATAGGGGATCCGCGAAGTGGGAAGGAAGAGCAGATCCAAAGTAATAGATTTAGTGCGCAGACTAGCATATATAGCTGTAGAAAGATAGTATTGCCTATTTGATATGCTTTTTGATAAAAGCACGAACACCCAGTTCGACACGGGTAATTTCTAAAATTGTTCTTTCATAGATAGGATAGGAAGCTATTGCAGTAAATCAGAAAGGAAAATACTGTCTGAAAATGTCTATGCAAATCAGTTTTCATCTGCGAAGAACAATCTGCGAATCGGTCAAATAGACAATCACAACCAAAATCACAATTGAAAGCTGCATATCCACGAACCCGTTGAAATAGTTCATTGGTGTACACAAAGCTATTGCAGCGTATCATTTCACAAATTGGCGTCTGCATGCAACTGTCGCTACAGTCAATAATTTCAATCGACGCGAAACAACCTGCCAATCAGCCAAAAATCCAATCACAACCAAAGTGAAAACTGAAAGCAGTTTGTTCATGAAACATGCAATTTTTTTTATTACCCCTCTCCTCTTCCCTCCCAAGAGAGAAATGAGTAGTAAATTATTAATTAGAATGGGCAACTGCTCTTTGCAAACTTTGCCCAAGGCAATACCTTCACTAATACTAGAGGCTCAATCTGACATTTCAACAATGGTCATTGACTAAATGACTAAATTATATAATTGAATTAGTACGCTGTTTTAACACTGATGCGTATATAGAGATGTTTAATTTGTGAGGATTTGTTCTGATCAATATAGGATGGCAGATTTAACGGTTAGAATCATGAAGGGTGCCGGACATCAGGGAATGGAAACTTTAATCGATAGGTATGTTGGCGAGCGTTTCGAGGCATTCTTGTTTACCCCGTGCCGTTGGAAGTGGCTGAGGAAACAGCTTGCAGTTTGTTATTTGGATTGAAAATAGAATCGTATATTAATTGTTTATGATAATAAGGATAGAATAGTATGACGCTGTGTAATACTTAGCCATTCGGTCTTTTCAGCACGTTGTGGAATGGCTGAAATGTGGTTAGGCTACAAACTAGCGAGGCATTCTTTTTCTTCGTGCGGATTGAAGCAGAGGACACAGAATACAGTTTGATGTTTGGATTATAATTAATTTGTATGATGCTAGGAATAGTACTATTAGTAGTAAGCTCATCTTTTTTAGCAAGTGGCGGAGGTATTTTGGATGCATGCATATTGACGAGGGATTCTTTTTATATTTTATCATTGCACGCCATATCTAAAAAACCACAGAGCGGATTTTGTCCAAACGTCATTTTGAACAATTCCTAGGTTAGTGATTAGCTTCCAGAGCAATCGCATTTGCTGTGCCCTAAAGGTCAAGGTCTTTTTTTCTTTTTCTAAACACATTTTGGTCTATATCTATAAAACGGCTTAACCGAATGTGATAAAATTTGGCATACAAGCACTTCAGATCATGGCCAATCATTCAGCTGTGGTCCGAGTTTCGTCGTATGTAATACATTTTGGCATACAAGCACTTCAGATCATGGCCAATCATTCAGCTGTGGTCCGAGTTTCGTCGGTCAGTCTGTCGGTCCGAATCCTACTTTTTAGTTTTGTTCAAAACACATTTTATGCCTTATCTCATATCTCAATAATGACTGGACCGATTTTTATTATTTGTACAAATGCAGATACTTCGACCACCATTCCGCCTTTTGTTTAATTCTGATTTGCACTTTCTCAAAGGTCAAGGTTGCTGATGTCAACTATATTATAGAGACGTTAAAATCGGCTGAACCTAGTTTAAAAATTTATTTCCTCACAGATAGTTCAGATAGTGGCAATGCCCATTATGCCATACTTTTATTATGTTTCTGCAAGATAAAGCAGTCACAAAATTGTCAGGAAACCTAACATTTTTTTTAAATGCCGAGTTTTAGCTATGGGAGTGAGTGTGGGAATACATTTGAATGGCTTGTCTTCTTGTTTCCAGTGGGGTTTAAAGTGACCGACACATATTGATATCTGAATTTAAAACAGAATAGAATGCTACAATAAATTTGCTGATGCTAGTGCTAGAGGAACAGTATTATGTATACTGACTGGTAAAACTTAGCTATTATGCTGAAGGGAGATTGCATTGCAAGGGGTGCAGGTGGGGAGATGCTTGTACTCCTGAAAATGAATACAATTTTTGTGTTTAGCTGTTTTGTTCAACTTTGTAGTTTAAAATGAAAATAAAAAAGAAAGAAAATGAATAAATTAAAGAAAAAATAAAGTAAAGTAGGAAGAAAGAGATAGAAAGAAAAGTTATTAAACACTATCAAATAATATAGCATACATTTTCCTTATCGGTAGCTCGCATGCCTCTCTCTCCCTCTCCCTCCGTGGTGGTGCCGGGGGTTTCTGTATAAATAAAATCCCCACTTTCTGGAAATTTAGTGCTTTAAATTCCCAATCTTTCTCCTTTGTTCTTTCTCATTCCTACTCTGTTCTATCGATCTACTATACTCTCTTCTTCTTCGATAGACCAGTCACCTACCTTTTTTCTTGAAAACTCTTCCCGGACAAAACTCCTCGTTTGTGTGTGAGGTCTGTTGCATCAGTTTGGGAGTGTTGGACGCTTTCTGCCAAGTGGTCACTGGGACTTCCTATGATATTGTTATTTGGCAATGTAGGCATTTTATATGTACGTGTTTTGTTGATATTTTATAATAAGGTTTGTATTGTTTTCTTTTTGTAAAGGGGGGTTAGATGAATTGGAGTATAGCCTCGGCGTGCCCTGCGTGGGATGTCTTTATTGTAAAGTGACTGGCTGTTGGAGATCCTTCAGGTTTACCACTAGGGTTGTTTCGGCAGACCTTTTATGCGGATCAGGGGTTGTCCGGTCCTGATTTGGCTTGGAAGAGTCCGCTGGACCTAAAGCAATAATCATGTAATGTAATGTAATGTAATGTAATGTAATGTAATGTAATGTAACTAACTTTCTCTATCTCGATAACATTATATTGGAACCATAAACCTAAAACAGCTTGTTACACTCTGTTTGATGATGGTGTTTTTCTTTATCAGTATTTGATTCAGCCCCGATGCTGAAGTCCTGATAAGGTGTAACTCAGATTCGTTTATTCACACAGCCCGTCCAAACAGCATACAAGTCACAAAGTCGACGTATGAAGTTTTCCACTTTTATTCAGCACACATCAACAACTGCATACAATTCTCAACTGAACTCAACAACTTTCACAGCAACTCTCCAAATCACTATCAACAACTTTACTCTCTATCAACAATCTCGGCACACGATTAAATAACCTCTCTCTTTTCCGGAAAGATTTCGAATACGGTAGAAATGACGTACTGCCACCAATCGAACTAAAGATCGTCATCACTGACTTACGTCATTACACATTTCTTCTCCTTCCGGATCGTTCCTTCAAATTTCTACAATTATCCCGAATCTTCGATCGATGATAAACATGCCGATCCAGAAGATTCTACAACAATATCGACTAACGGAAATTATCAACGTTATACAAAGCCTTTCCTAACAACAATGCAAACTCAAATCAAAGGTAAATAAACTCTATTATTGAATACTTTGCAAATCGAAACGATTAGATCTATCGTACACGCTTCCGGCATACTTTCGTTCGCGTTTCAACGTAACATAACCCCCCACTCAAGAAGAAATTTACCCAATTTCTTTCAACAACGTTGAAACGTAATGCACAAACAAAGTACGGAATTAAGACTTATTTCAGACTGTCTGAATACTGTAATTGCGCTCAGCTTATTTACACAGAGTCAATGGTTTTCATCTTCAAGTCTATCTGGATATTGTCAATGTTCACAGTTCATCCACACAGTCAATGTTCTTTATTCACACACTCTGCTGAGGAAGTCCGCACCAACATTGTCCGATCCTTTGATAGATTCTACTCGCATGTTAAAGTTCTGCAAGTACATAGCCCATCTCATGATCCGACTGTTCACAAACTTGGCAGAGTTCAAGTAAGTTAGCGGCTTGTGATCAGTCTGTAGCACGAACTTCACTCCTTGAAGGTACAGTTCGAACTTCCGGATTCCCCATATGATGGCAAGGCACTCTTTCTACATGGTCGAGTAATTTTTCTCAGCCCTGGACAGCTTCTTGCTGGCGTAACTGACCGGAAATAGTTTCCCTTCGTGTTCTTGCATCAGTATGGCGCCGATGCCTTCGTCCGCTGCGTCTGTTCTTAAGACGAATTCTTTGGGAGTGTCAGGCAGTCGTAGCACCGGATCCTTCGAAAGGAGGTCGCGCACAGTCTGGTATGCCCTCTCCTGAGACGGTCCCCACTGCACTTGGTTTGGACAGCCTTTCCGCACCAGGTCCGACAAAGGTGCTGTGATGGCTGAGTAGTTCGGTACGAACTCCCTATAATACCCAGCCAATCCCAGGAAAGATCGTACTTGCTTCTTTGTTTGGGGACGTGGAGCGTTCAGAATTTTGGTGACGTTTTCTAGCAGAAGCCCCTTTTGTCCTTTCAGCGAATGGCCGATAAAATCGACGTTGTCAGTCCCCAGAATGCACTTACTGGGTCTCACGGTCAGGTTAGCTTCTGTTAGACGGTGAAACAGCTCCCTCAAGGTCTGCAGATGCTCTTCCCAGGTGCGGGTGTGGACTAGCAGGTCGTCCCAGTAACACACGACGTTGTCCATCCCTTTGAGCATCTTCCTCATTCCTCTCTTCAGGGTAGCTCCGCTGTTGACCATGCCAAAGGGCATCCTTAGGCACTCGTACGTCCCATCAGGAGTTATGAAAGCAGTCTTTGGTATGTCCTGTTGACGCACGGGGACTTGCCAATAACCCTTGCTGAGGTCAATCTTTGAGAAGATTCTACTCCCCGATAGTTGGCGGAAGAGGTCTGCTGCGGTAGGCATCGGCTCAGGGTCAAAGACGGTGATCTTATTAACCTTCCTGTAGTCGATGCATACTCTGTTGCTGCCGTCCTTCTTCTTCACGACCACGACAGGGGACGCGTAGGGGGAACTGGACTCCCTGATGATGCCCATCCTCAGCATCTCATCGATGTCTTTCTTCAAGGATTCGCGGGCCTTGAAAGGGATCGGGAAGGGCTTGGATCGAACAGGGATATTCGAAGTGAGGTGGACTTCGTGTTCGACCAAAGTTGTAGAGCCAGGGACATCGCTGAAGTTGTGGGGAAACTCGCCCATAAGGTCCTTGAGCTCCATCTTTTGACCTTCCGTCAAGCTTGGTCCTAGCTTAACATCATCGATGCCTTCTTTGCTGTGGAAGTCTCCAGTTCCAACAGTTCTTCGCTGTCAAAGCTGTCGTCGGTCACAGCTGCTGTGGCTGCGTGCACAGTCTCTGTTGGCCTTTCCACGTACAGCTTAAGGAGGTTGGCGTGGTATATCTTGGAATGCTGGCCGACCTTCACCTTATAGTCGTTGATCCCCACCACGGTCTCCACTTCGTACGGGCCTTTCCACTGCATCAGCAACTATTGTGATCAGTAGGTAGCAGCACCAGCACTTTGTTGCCAGGTTTAAACTTCCTGTTCACAGCCCTACGATCGTAGTAGTGCTTTCCACAGTCTTGGGACTTCTTCAGGTTTTCTCTGGCTATCTCGAGAGTCTGCTCCAGCTTCTCCCGTAGCTCAAACACGTACTGGTAACTGTTCTTCACCTCTGGGGTGTCCACTTCTTTCGTCCACAGTTCTTTTAGGATGTGCATCGGCCCTCGGATGGTTCTTCCGTACAGCAGCTCGAACGGAGAAAAGCCGGTGGACTCCTGCGGTACTTCTCTGTAGGCGAAAAGTAGGGCGTTGATGTAGCGATGCCATTGTCTGGGCTGCTCGCTGTACAGTTTCTTCAGGGTGGACTTCAGCGTAGCATTGAACTTTTCGACGAGCCCGTTGCACATTGGATGGTAGGGTGTCGTAGTCAAATGCCGGATGCTCAGCAGTCTGTTGACCTCCTTCATGCAGTCAGAGACGAACTGCGTCCCGAGGTCTGTCAGAATTTCTTCAGGCACTCCAAGTCTACTGAACATGTCCACCAGTGCCTCTGCTACAGTTTCAGTGTCAATCTTCTTCAGTGGCACTGCTTCTGGGTACCGAGTCGCATAGTCCACTAAAGTCAGTACCCACCGATGACCTTCTTCACTCGGAGGTCTTATTTCGCCGATTAAGTCTAAGGCCACCCTCTTGAAAGGTCGGTCGATTAAAGGCATCCTCTGCATAGGTACTTTCGGGACCCTTCCTCGAGGTATGGTCTTCTGGCAAATGTCACATGATCGGCAGAAACGGCTAACGTCCGCATGAAGTCCTGGCCAGTAGAACACCCGCCTGGATTCTATCCGACGTCTTCTTGATACCTAGGTGACCTCCCATGATTGAGTCATGTGCTACTTCCATCACTTGGCGCCTTAGGGGTAACGGTACCAAAACTTGACGTAGTGGTTTACCTCCGTTGACCCTCGGGTGCTGGAAGATTCGATACAGGATCTTGGCCTTCACCTCAAAATAGACGGTGCCACTGCCCTTGGTCACGTGGTCTTGGCGGTTCCTGTACTTGTTTAAAGTACTGTCAGCTTCCTGGAGCTGGATCAGCTTATCTCTGTCCACGATGGCAGCTTTAGAGTTGTCGGCGACCTTCAGTGGCGTAGACGTCTTGTCTCTCTTAGGCTGGGCCCTGGTAGTAACAGCACCGACAATCTCTGGTCGGCAGGGCTGAGCCGGAGTAGCCACATTGTCCCGTAGCAGCTCTGTAAGGTCTCCATCGGGAAACGGCAATGGATCCTCCTCCACAACTTCGACGCGTTGGATTGAGGCAGGACTCCACTCTGGATCGGGGTCGTCGGGTCGTCTCGCGCCGTCGATATTCCCGATCATCAAATCATACAGCGGCTTCTTCAGGCAAACCGCTTCGACTTCGCCTATGTAGAAAGGGGTGTTGACATGAATCTTTGCAACTGGCGCTTTCACACATTTGCTGTCGGCCATAAGTGTCCATTTTGAATCGCCAGTGAACTGTTCTTTAGCGATTAGGTCTTCTCTGACGATGACCCCACTACAGCCAGAGTCTCTTAAAACAGTCACTTCATGATTTCCGACGCGTCCCTTCGAAACTGGCATGTTCTGGACGGTCACAGCTGCGCTGGCGACGACGGGGATGGATTTCCCGTTGGCAAGGAGGAGTTGGCCATCAGTCATGCACTCTTGCACGTCCGCAGGGGTAGCTGTGCGCTCGGTCTCACTCGGAAGAATGACGCTCCCGCCGCACACTTGATGGTCAGATCTACTGGTTTGCCGTTGATTGGAGAACCGCCTCTGCCGGTTGCCCGCCGCTGAATTGTCCGTACTGCTCCGCTGTCCGCTACTTTTGTTTTGAGGACAGTTAGAAGCTCTGTGGTCTGTAGCGTTGCAGGTGAAACAGCCCCTTGAATGCCCTTCCCTGGGAGGAGGCGTGGAGTCTGTCTGTCTCTGGCTCGTCTGGCTTCCTTGGATCTGGTTCCCATGGTTTGCAGTCTTCTGAAAATGTTTCGTCGCGCTGGGTGGCCCCAGGGTTTTCCCATGAGCGATAAGATATCTTTCAGCAGCCTCAGTCACATCTTTAAGCGTCTGCAGCTTTTGTTCTTCTAAGTGGGTCGCTAGGTCCTTGTGACAGGCATTGAGAAATTGTTCTTTCACAATCAGGTCATGGAGACTGTCGTAAGACTTCATTTCGCCTGATAACTCCACCCACTTGTGTAGATATGACGACAGGCGCTCCACAAACTGCTTTGGCGTCTCGTCTGACTTAGGCCGGCATTCACGGAAGCGTTTACGGTAGCCCTTCTCTGTAAAGTTGTAGCACTGCAACAGGGCCTCTTTCAAGACGTCGTAGTTTTTGGCGTCATCGTTCGACAGTCTGGTGTAAACTTCGAGAGCTTGCCCCGTCAGAAGTGCACTCAGTCGAATTGCCCAGTCTTGAGGTTGCCAGTTAGAGCTTTCAGCGAACCTTTCGAATCTCGCCAGATAACTGTCAATCTGGTCCTTCCCGTCGACGAAAGCTGGCAATTTTGGAGCCGTGTTGTCACTGATAACTTGTGGCGCATGCTGCTGTTGCTGGATGCGCGCCAACTCTAGTTGGAACTGACGATCAGCTTCTCTTTCCTCACGCCTGCGCTCATCTTCTCTTTCTTGCCGCTGCTGTTCAATTTCCAGACGCTTCAGTTCAAATTCTCTTTCTTCACGGCGACGCTGCTCTTCTACTTCTAGACGCTTCTGTTCTAGTTCTATTTCTTTTTCTAGACGCTTCTCTTCCAATTCTCTTTCTCGTGTTCTCTCCTGAGACTTGACGTACTCCGTCAGCTGCTTGCCTTTTAGATTCAGTTCAACCCCTTTCTGCCAGAAGTCAGCCATCTTGATGCTTCTGGAAAGTTCTTTTCTAGAAAGTTCTTTTCTGGAAAGTTCTTTTCTGGAAGGTTCTTCTTCTAGAAAGTTCTTGACTGTAGAGTTCTTTTTTTTTTCTTTTTCTGGAAAGTTCTTGACTGTGCTGTACCTTTCTAGACTGTTCTAGAACAGCACGCTTTCTGCAGTAGCGCTGATGCTTGTCACTAGTCGCCTTCGCTGACGCAGGCCCCGCTGTCCTCGTCGTATGCGACGCTGCACCACGCTGGTGTTGATGTATACGCTCCTGTGCTGAAGTAGACGCGACGTCCGCTCGACGCTCGCTGTAACACTGGCGATGTAGCTCCGAGACTGTCCCTTGACGTAGTCTTGCGGCAGCCACGTAGTCCCGACTTGTTGTTCGCTCACGAAGCAACTCTTCAGCGACTACACGCCCTTGCAGTCAACCCGAACCTATCGGATGTAGTCCCAGTATGTTGGCCCCTCTCGACGCAACTCGTTGGCGGCTACCCTCGATGACTGCTTCTCGTAACGTTGACTCGCTTGTTGTAGCAGTTGAACCCTTGGCTATGGCGTGAATCGCGGCTTGACCCCCAAAATGTTACACTCTGTTTGATGATGGTGTTTTTCTTTATCAGTATTTGATTCAGCCCCGATGCTGAAGTCCTGATAAGGTGTAACTCAGATTCGTTTATTCACACAGCCCGTCCAAACAGCATACAAGTCACAAAGTCGACGTATGAAGTTTTCCACTTTTATTCAGCACACATCAACAACTGCATACAATTCTCAACTGAACTCAACAACTTTCACAGCAACTCTCCAAATCACTATCAACAACTTTACTCTCTATCAACAATCTCGGCACACGATTAAATAACCTCTCTCTTTTCCGGAAAGATTTCGAATACGGTAGAAATGACGTACTGCCACCAATCGAACTAAAGATCGTCATCACTGACTTACGTCATTACACATTTCTTCTCCTTCCGGATCGTTCCTTCAAATTTCTACAATTATCCCGAATCTTCGATCGATGATAAACATGCCGATCCAGAAGATTCTACAACAATATCGACTAACGGAAATTATCAACGTTATACAAAGCCTTTCCTAACAACAATGCAAACTCAAATCAAAGGTAAATAAACTCTATTATTGAATACTTTGCAAATCGAAACGATTAGATCTATCGTACACGCTTCCGGCATACTTTCGTTCGCGTTTCAACGTAACACAGCTTTTACTTTCCGGAAATAGCATCGGCTTTAGTTGAAACAGACAATGACGTTGCCATGCTAAGATACTGGTAACTATAATTATATTATACGCAGTTAGACCATTCACATTCATGCAGTCGCAAATTTGACTTAACTGAACTAATTACAGTGCGTTTTTTCTTTTATGGCTGGCTTCAGCTATCTGGAACACTTGACATACATTGGATTGATTGACCAGGAAATATGACGTATAGTTGTCTTGGTTTTTTTCATGCCGCACGAAATAATTAGTACTTCAAATGTTCATATCTGTTCTATGTGGCCTTCTACGGTCGTTTAAATGTTGTTCTAAAAAACAATTTTATAGAGATGAAAATGTCTATTACGTGTTCTATATCCTATTAGTAATAGTTTGCCAGCCATACGAAATACGTCGTACCTCACTGTTCATCTATCCGTCCAGCATGAACTTTTACGGTCGTTTTCCTTTAAAAACTAAAACGATCGCTCTTCCTAATTCTATCCAGCTGTCCAAAACAGCGTTGAAAGATCTGTTTTCCCCGTAGGAAAAAACACAAAGAAAAAACTTGTGCCTCATGTATACGCATCTGTCTTGTATGGCCTTCTACGGTCGCTTTCCTCTGCGGTGCTACAGCAGTGGACATTTTCTCCTTATTCAGTTAGTGGTGGCGGCAGCAGCAACAGCAGACCATGGCACAAGTGATTGTGGTTGTTGACAGTGAGATGCCTTATTGACTACACTTCGCGTGCAGATTCCTATGGACTGCTTATATATGGAATGTGAAAATGGACACTGGAGTAGTTCCGCAAGTTATATTATTTTGATTTAAATTGTGGACAATGCAATGACTATGTGCTGTAAGACGTTTTAATAAAACGAATCCTCTAGCATATCAACCACCAAATTGAACATTTATTGTTCCTTTTTTTGTTTTTAAAAATAAACACATATTTTATGGAACTCTACATGTACTGCTTCTGTCTGTGTTTTAATTTTTTTTTAAAGTAAGCCTGCATTTGCAAAGAATAATCTCAAATTGATTAAAAAATGTATTTTGAAACTAAAATTGAGAAGCCCTAAAACTACTGTTGTCTATAATTTGGAATTATGATCACATTCGAAAGTATATTTTGAACTTGAGAAATAAATAGACCTACAAATAATTGAGTGACTGATTTTTTAAAAGTCGATTGAAATTCGTAAAGACGGAGACGGTAGTAGTGCACTGACTTTAACTGATTAAACACGTGGGAAGACGTTCTATAGTCTGAGAGATCAAGAACTAAGAGGGGCTTTGAAGATATATATATATACAAAATTGTATAAATCGTTCAAGGGATGAAGATTTCACTTTAAATAAGCGTGTTGGCAAGCAATCATAGAAGAGAGAGAATAAATCCGATGGAGCATTATTATAGGAGACGTTGATGGATCGTTGTTTGTTTCATGCCGGCTAGCTGGAATCAGTGGTCTTTTTCAAGCTTGTAGGAAAGTGTGCGTCTTGGGCGGCCCCTGGTCTACGTCAGCAAAACTATTTTGCGGATGTTGGGTCTCCATGGTCTGCGCCCTGAGTACTGCTCAAGCTTGCCGGAAGACTTTGTTCATGGGTGCGACTTGAGCCAAATAATTTGTGCATCTGTATATTGATCATATCAGCGACTCTTTGAGCGAAAAAGTATGCTATGTTGCGTGTAATAGATCTCCAAAGCCAAAGCGCTCTGAGCATTTTTTTTTCGGGGGAAGGGGAGGAAGGATGGGGGATGAAATGTACGCTTTGTAAGGACACTATTGGAATGTACGACGAAGTGGGGATCTCAATCGTCCTCCGTGGCGATTTTTCCATGCTTCAAGGTAATATAATGATGAGAGTATAAACCGAGGTCTAGTCTGTGTCGCATACATTCCATCATAACAGAATTTAAAGATCCTGACGCTTATGTCCTAAACGGGTGAGTGCCGGTGACAAGAACACCCAGCATGCACCTAGGTCCTTCTCCCCCATCCCTGGCTGCCCAGGATTGTGCTCAATTGTCTGGAGCGTCCATTACGATGCGCCCAAAGGTTGCAATTTGGCGCCTCGGGCGGCTTGAGTTAGATCCTGTATCGGCCAGCGCCTTGAGCAGCTCTTGAGCTGGAAAAGC